>CAVLGL010000082.1:57950235-59150235 GCA_963668995.1 Parnassius mnemosyne
GCAGAGTTGGGAAGGGACGCGTCAGACGATAGTTTATCGACCAAATTGGCGATATATTGAAGATGGGCCAGATTTAGTGTACCCTTGACCCACGAGCATGCATGCATTGGTATAAGATGTTAAGGGAGGCGAGAAAGATGTGTCAGAATCATGTCAAATGGAAGTGCGTAGGCCTCTGTCTACCCTTCTGGGTAAGAGACGTGAGTTTTTATGTATTTATGTGTAAATTATGTATGTTCATTTGTTTTGGCAAGATTTCAATGGGCAAATAGTTCAATTATCGAAAAACCAGTTCAAACGCTGTGTATGGGAAAGTCTTTGTAATAAAAATTGAAGATTAATGGATTTCATATAAGAGGTGACCTGAACCTATAACATTTCTAGTTTTGTTGAAAAAATATTTTAAAGGAAAAAATATCAAAAATCGATTTAACATCAAGACAGAGATGAAAGATAAAGTGTAAAAATCTTTTTTGGAGAAAATCGGTAACGAAAACCAAGTTTTATTCTGTACTTATTTAATCTTATAGTTTATGAGATAACATAAAAAACGTGTTATTTTATCAGTTTTTCGTATTCACAAATAAAATTCTGCATATTTTTCGGATAAAATATAGCCTCCATCACTCCTCGCATTGCGATATATGTGTGAAGTTATTCACAATCTGTTCTGCCATTCCATAGATTAGCCCGGATAGTCAGACAAAAAGACAAAATTTTTTTTTATTTAAATTACTTAGCTAAGTATAAAAATAAAAGATAAATAAGAAAAATATTTAATTTAAGAGTATTCATTACTTTATGTAATTAATTTAATGTTACTACATAAAGGTACACTAATATAACTTACTTTAAATAATAGAATGAAGTCCATTATATTATGTGAAAATTAATTATCGTTGGTGTTTTCTATAGAATGGTTAGGTGTTATGGAGTTGGATGTTCCTGCACCGTATTGGGTTTAATCGACAAAAAAAATCAAAAATATCTTTATTTCAGAACACAGTGGTTTATAATTGTAAACAGAGGTTGGGACCAACCTATTAAGTAATAATAATACTTGTGCCAGGTGGCCCCGCTCTTCCTTACTATACTACATATATTTAATTGTGCTTGTGAAGACAATTTGGCAAAATATTTATAAAAATAATTAATATTAACATCAGTTTAGAGTGAAATATAAAGTAAGACAACAATCAATTTTTAATATAATTTACCTGAAATGGATTAATTCTCAATTTTAACAAAACCGTGTGTGTGTGTGTGTGTGTGTGTGTGTGTGTGTGTGTGTGTGTGTGTGTGTGTGTGTGTGTGTGTGTGTGTGTGTGTGTGTGTGTGTGTGTGTGTGTGTGTATGTGTTGTGAGAGTATGAATGTGTAAGTTTTTATGAAAAGTCACAGTTCTCGTTCACCCATACCGGTTTCAACATATGAAACATAAGAAATAAAAAATTAAATTAATTGGTATATTTCAATAAACATTCTGTGTCGTTGTATGTTTTAGTACATAAATATTTTTTTTGTAACTATGTGTTTATATTTGTATATATTCAACTGATATATATCTAAATCTTTGTTCAGTCTATTGTAGAGATGAGCAGATTGTGATAAGAACTGACGTTGAGCAAATTTGGTTTTTACGTATCTAGTTACTGCTACCCTGTCTTTTCTTCTTCTCATCATTGTTTCGGTGTTAAAAGGCAAATGTTTGTGTATTCGTAAGACTGTTGATAGGATATATATATCTGTCTTATTGAAAGAAGCTCATTCTACTTGTAAAGTTCTTCAGTAGGAAAACTTGAAAACGCTGACTCCTTTCGATTTCTAATAATTTTGTTTTACCTGCACCTCCCCAAACTGAGACACAATACCCTATTATGGGCGGCGCCAATGCAGTATATATTAGGTTTAGTAGTTTTTTAGAGGTGACATGTCTTAGTTTCCTAAATATCCAAATTAATTTCCGTATCCTATTACTCGTATATTCAACTTGAGAGTGCCAGTTCAAGTGTTGATCCAGAACAACCCCCAAATACTTTATAGAAGCAACCTTATCGATAACTGTACACTTACTGTTAGAACTATTGGAAATGCCACAATAATGTATTTTTAAACTATTGTTATTATTTGGTTGCGTTCTATTATTAATCGTAAAGCATACTTACTTAGTGTTTGTAATATTTAAAGAAAGATGATTACTCAGGAGCCATTTTGAAACTTTTATTTGGCCAGATTCAGCATTTCTAAAAACCGAGCTCCAATTCTTACCCGCAAAAACTATTGCGGTATCATCGGCATAGGAAAATACTTCTCCGTCGACTAAATTTAGGTTAGTTAATGTATTTATATAAATAAGGAACAATGTAGGACCTAGTACACTTCCCCGAGGAACACCAAAGGTAAGCGATGATTTCTCACTAATATAGTCACATATCTTTACTTGTTGTTTACGTTCCTTCAGATAGTCCTTAAATAAATTCAGCGGGATGCCCCTTATACCGATTGATTCCAATATGCACAAGGATCGAAAAAGAAAGAGTGTCAAAGGCTATCTTAAGATCCAAAAATATAGCCAAACATTTATGGCCTTGATCTAATTGTTCAGTTATATGTGATGTTAGCGCTACAACTGCATCTTCTGTCGACTTACCACGCCTAAACTCGAACTGGTTATCTGAAAGAAGGTTTAAACTTTCAAGGTAGTTAATAAGTCGTTTATTTATTAACTTTTCTATAATTTTAGAAACGGCAGGTAAAACTGAAATGGGCCTGTAGTTATTGACATCATCTATTTTTCCACCCTTGTACAATGGAGTCACTAATGATTTTTTGAGATAAGATGGAAAAATACCCTTTTGAAAGCAGATATTAGCCAAATACTTATCACGGGAACTACGAGGGATATAGAAAACTTGAGAAACTGAGTAGAGATATTATCCCAGCCGATTGCACTAGTTGACTTGAGATCTGACAGGATATTTTCAATTTCCAGTGGATCAGTTTCTAATAAGGAAAATGATGATAAATGTGATGCAAGCTTAAGTAGACTGTCAGGTTTGGTAGTCATATTTTTGGATATCCTCAGCAAAATTTCTACCGATATTTGAAAAGTAGTCGTTAACATAGTTAACTGAATCATAGGGGTTTAATTTAATATTTAGTAAATCAGAATTTGTGGTCTTATTAGATTTTAGATTTGTTATTTCTTTAATTGTTTTCCAAAGTATTTTATGAATTCTTATTTGCTTTATTTAATTGTTCTCTCTCATATTTTCTTTTAATATTTTTTACTAGGTTGTTACAGAAATTTCTGTATCTTTTAAAGGTAATTATTGTGATTACATTGTGAGGATCCGAACGAAGTTGAATTTGCATTTTATTTCTATTTCTAATACACCATACAATACCAGGTGTAATCCAAGGCTTAATGGTGCGTTGTGATTTTGGCTTTCTTTTTGTAATTTTACTCTCTTTAAGGATTCAGATACGCGTTTAATAAGTTTTTCGGCAACTATATTCGGGTCGTCACAAAATAATAAAGTAGAGATATTTTTCTGCGTTAATATGGAGAGCGCTCTTTCATAGTCTCAAATTCTACTGTTTTCGATACATTTTGCTTTTGCTTTATTTTTGAAACTTTCAAAAAAAATGTCAAATGATTAGTAGTACTTGTATTTAATATTGCTATATGACAAGAAAATTTTCTTTTCTCTAATTTTAACATAAAATGGTCCAAACAGCTAGCGCGTCGGTAGAGAGGGACCAGGTAGTATTCCATGAGTTGACAACATATTCAAATAATTATAACTATTATTAGTTTCATTCGATCCTTCGTTTTGCCTAGGAATTAGGTTTATATTAATATCACCCGTTACTGTTATGTTACGACATGACTTTATTGTGTCCAAGTAAGTACTAATGAGTAGTAGAATTTCGAATACATAAAATTGTATGGTCTAATATATTTATCTGTATACAGGAAGCATGATCTAATTTCACCTCTTTCATAGATGGCTTAAGATTATTTTTAACATAAACCACTACACCATCATTTTGATTTGAATTAAATTTTGTTGCAAGTGATGTATAGTTAGATAAATTAGGTAGGGGTTTGTATAAGCTAAGTCTACATTCCGTTAGCATAAGAACATCAACTTCAAAATTAAGGTGCGATAGTGTATATTCAAAGTCATCAATATTTTTGTAAATACTACGAATATTTTGGCATATTAAGGTTAGGTCATTTTTGTAAACATATATTTAGTTAAATCCTGTATTTCGCACTGAGTAGAGTTCGCTATTTTTGACTCGTCCATATCTTGTATAGTAGTAAATGTACTGTTCATTCTATTTTTATAAAATAATAAAATGCATTGTCAAGTTTGTTCAATATAATAAATGTTATAGTAGAGGGTAATTTTGCAAAGCGATTAACACGTTGTGTGTTTATTAAATTATTAAAAGAAAAGTTTTTATATATGTATAATAGCGTTGTAATGTGCAAGTGGGTAAGGTGACAGTAGAACCAATACAAAGTCAAAATAGTTACAATAGTCTGTGTATTCCCGAAATGTTTGTTAAGATGTGACTGTGTAGTATTACTGGAAGATGAATGTGTGAAAGTATGTCTGAGTGATTGTTTATTTATATTTGTGTGGTAAAAAATTATAAACAAAAACTAAATATACGAAAAAACTATGGATCTTACTCTAATAAAAGCGAAGAGATTGCATGTATATTGTAGAACGGTTTTTAGTCAGGTGTGTATCTTCAGCTTCTGGATTTGCGATTCATTTTTAGTTAGTATAATTTTGGAGTTATCGCCTTTTCTTAAATAAACCTTCCCGTAAGATGTCCAACAAAATTTATACGAGTGTGTCTTGCTAAGTTCGCGTGCAAGAAAATAGAGTCGGGCAGCCTATGTTGTTAACTGCTCTGATACAAAGATAGGTATATTTTCTACGCCTGAAGAATTAAGTCCTAAATGATGAGCACTGAGTTTTGATTTGTTATTTTTTTGTTGAAATCCTTACATTTTTTCAAAAATTCATTTTTTTGTATTGTAGATGATGTTTTCACAATGATAGGAGTGTTCTTAATGTCTTCTCTTTTTCCACGGACTCTATACACATCCCTAATATCTGAACTTTCCATTTAGCAGCCGATAGTATTGGATAGACTTAAAACCATTTCAACAAGGTGTGTTTTGTCCTCGTCGTTTTTTCTCGGGACGTTTTTGATTTCCAAGTTTGTTTTACGTCTATCTGTTTGCATGTCCTCTATTTTGTCTTCCAAAATAGCTATATAATTCCTGTCCTCCTTAATGTGTCCTTCTAGCTTAGATATCCTTTCTTGAAATTCCTTATTTTGTTCAGTTAAAAAAGTAATAGTATTTTCGATATTTTGGTTTGTTTGTTTTTCATTTCTTCTTTTAAATTAGCCAGTTCCGAAGCGTAATCTTCATCTATTCTTCTCTTTTTCTGGCCGGTTAAAAAGTTTGGTGGAGTTGTTTGATGTCTAATTTCGACTTCTGTATCTGACAACGATTTATTCATAGTATCCATTCGCACAAGATTAGGAGACTATAAGTGAATAGGAGCTAGTTGTTTTCTTTAAGACGCAATTGCAAAATGGCGCAAAAACAGTACGGCAGCAGTGTCCTATAGCAAGCGAGGGAAGGAGTCACGTTAGTGTAGGTTGGACCAAACACAAAAATGGCCGAAAAGTGCGTATGCAGATAGGTCAAGCGCATACGCAAGTAGGTTGATGACGATATAAAGTAGGTCCGCAGGAGGGGGACGCGTACTAGGCAATCAGAATATGAGGAGGTTGGACTCACAGTTTTGCTCACCACCACTGCTTTCTGCACTCCTATTATTTTTACTCGATTTATCGACACAGATTTAATTATTTAAATTTGAAAACGTAATTGACTTAAGTTTTGCAAGCGAGTACACCTTGCGGCGGTCCGGAAGGAAGAGGAAATGTGTTATTTTATTAGTTTTTCGTATTCACAAATAAAATTCTGCATATTTTTCGGATAAAATATAGCCTCCATACAATCTGTTCTGCCATTCCATAGATTAGCCCGGACAGACAGAGACTTTTATACGTGGTAGAGCCATGCTGCAGCTATATTATGGTTGTAGCACGAATGGGTCGGCTCGACCGGGGAAGTACCACGCTCTCACAGAACACCAGCGTAAAATAGCAGCTTAACACTGCTGTGTTTCGTATGGTGAGTATAGAGAACCGGAGACCCTTTTTACTGGAAACGAGGCATTCCATCTTAGTCCTCACGGGTGACAACGCATCTGCATTTTGATTCTTAATTGAGGATAGATGTAGATGTCTATGGGCCACAGCAACCACTTACCATCAGGTGGACTGTGTGCTCGTTTGTCACCCTTATCCTATAAAAAAAAAAACAAAAAGACAAACATTTTGAAATATACATAAATAACCCGGCTAATGTTAGTCACGCAAAAAACTGCCTGGCCTGAATTTAATAAAATCCAATTATTTTGATCTAACAGATAGACACTTCTTTTATTTTATGTGAATGTATAATAATAACTTTTATAAATTGGTTTATACAATTAAGTTTGTATCATATATTCTCTTCGTTGTTTTTTTTTTTGTAATATTGTTATAATAATTACTTAGCTAAGTATAAAAATAAAAGATAAATTAGAAAAATATTTTATTTAAGAGTATTCATTACTTTATGTAATTAATTTAATGTTACTACATAAAGGTACACTAATATAACTTACTTTAAATAATAGAATGAAGTCCATTATATTATGTGAAAATTAAAAGTGTTAGGTGTTATGAAGTTGGATGTTCCTGCACCGTGTTGGGTTTAGTCGTGACAGCAATGTGGCAGGACAACTAGTTGACCTAGATATAACTAAATGTAGAGCTCGATGAACTAGGTAATATTATACACCATATTATTTTTCAAAGCAGATCTAAGGTAATAATTTTTTACTTCCTAAGACGTGAGGTAACGTTCCGTGGGTATCATAAATGTAAAAAGTGACAAAGGGAAACTAAAACCGAAGGTGAGCAGATGCATCTTCTTGATAAAATGAAAATTATAAAAAAAATATAGGTGTCAATGCACCTGCCATGCTGTGAGGCTATCTAAGGGGCAGGCCTATGTTCAGTGGTGAACTTTTCCCCTGTATATCCTGTTCACCAACGACATTCCCATCCCTTCGAAAAGTGTTCAGCTCTCTCGCTTCGCAGACGACACTGCCCTCTATTGTAAAGGTATCTCGCTACCTTTCATACGGAACAAGATCCAAAAGTCAGTTGATGACTTAGGAGCTTGGTTCCAAAAATGGCGCATCGATGTGAACTCGGAGAAGTTCTCCGCCATTCACTTCGATTATAAACGAAACCACTTCAAAAATACTCCACCAATCCGTATGCTAGAGACCGCTGTCCCCTAGCATACGCCTGCCAAATATTTAGGTATCACCCTTGACACGAGGCTCACCTTCAGGCCCCATGTCAAAAGAGTAACCCGCAACGCACGTTTTTATCTGAGTAGGCTCAACAGTATGCTGCGCCGACACAGTAAAATGTCCCTCCGAAACAAGCGAACCCTTTATAAGGTCTTTATACGACCAGTCATGTCTTACGCGGGCCCTATATTTGCTTACGCTGACCCCAAAGTCATTAATGAACTCCAAATAGTTCAAAACTTCTTCTGTCGTCGAGAAAACTTCTTCTGTCGTCGAGCTACGAACACAACCCTGGTACGTCTGTAACGCCGACCTCCATCGGGACTTAGAATTCCCTACAATTCAACAATTTCTAAAAACACTCGCTGAGAACTTCTTCAAAGCCTCAGAGTATCACTCTAATCATTTCATTCGTGAGGCAGCTACTTAAGCAGCCCCACTCCCCTCTCGCTATCGAGTGCGCAGGCCGAGAAACTCTCTCTCTCGGATCCGCCAAACAAACTTTCAACCGACTTTAACTGCCTCCTGGCGGCTCAGGCCGACTCTTCTTAAATTTGCTTTAGTAGGCTCCCCCTCAGCGGCTCGTTGCCGCCTGCGCCCCCTTTCCCCAAAAGAGGGTCGCTTCCGATTCGACAGAAAGGCCTAATAAGCCAATGCTAGTCCCACAGGTAGTGTTTAGTGGGTACATTTGGGGTGGTTAGGTTAGGTCTGTCACAGTGAGTCCTATATATATATATGTATATATATATACTCCGGATAGACAAACATGGCGGACGACGAGCTTGTGGCAACGATTACTTTCAGGTTGACCTATTTTTATTTAAAAAAAGGCAAAATGAAATTAAACGAAAAAGAAGGAAACGAATTATGTAACACATGACTCTAAACTAATCTAAAAACAAACTTTTATGAAATTAATGCTTGACCGGGGAATCGAACCCCGAACTTTCGTTCGACATTATATTGAATCTATTTACTTTTAACATAGATTATCTCTCTATTCGAAATGCCTTATACAATTTAATAGCAATAGTTTCAAAACGCACAATTGTTTATTTTTTATGGAATGAAAATGATATACCTTTTTTAAGCGCGTCGCCAACACTAATAGTAGTAATGCATATGAGTCGTTTTCTTCATAAAATGTTTATTTTTAACAGCTTACAATAACATTACAAAGTTATTAATGCAGCTAGTCTTAGGTCTTTTTCTATGAAAACGTAACGAAATTTTTGCTAATCCAAGTGTATTTTATAAGTTAACAGACCTCTGAATCGAAAATATGTTGTTCAACACCCCCAATGTTTTTAAAAGGCCTATCCAACGATACCCCATATGATGGAATAGACACGTAAAAAAATCATCCTTCATTTACTTGTATGGGAAGTACCCAATATAAAAATTTTTTTTAATATTTGATTTCAGTTTACTGGCGTAATTAATTCCTTTTTCATTTTTCAATTTTTCTCGGATTTTATTTTGGGAATGGATGAGTAATGATCCTGCTTTCACATGGGGCTCTTTATAAAAAGAGGTGAAATATTTGTTACCCAATAGAAGCATTGATTAGGAGTATCACATTATTATTGGGAGGTCTCTAGAAAACTTGAAAAAAATAGGTGGTAGATCTACTAACTTTTCGAAGTAAAATTGCTAGGAAACTCAACTTCTGAAATCATATTTAGCTCCGAGACAAATTTCGGATTGGTAACATTGGCGTAGAGTATAATAATAATAGCCACTAGTAACTCTTTCCGCCGCCCGAAAGCCGATGCCGCAACCCGCAAGCTCGCGGATATTACTGAGTACTGACTGATTGCCAAACGTGTGGATACATCGCAAGCACGTTTGTCAAACACCCTTTGATTAGTGCACAAAAACCGATACTAACGCCGATCACTGGCAATCACAAACAAACAGGTAAACAACCATCCACACGTTCGTGTTTACTGTTTGGTGTTTGCTGTTTGCCGTTGTTGCCAAGCGTGTGGATGCAGCATAACAGGTCGTGTTATTGAAAGATAAAAGATAGTATTTCAAAATGACACAGAAATCTTATAAAATTTGAACTACTCTTACTCTCTGTAAATTGTGGAGAAACCATACTACAATGTGCAAGGTTGAGCATTGTAGACGAACATAATTTTTATATTGACCATCATTAAAACATTTCTTTTCTATGTTTCTGTATTTTTAATCAATAATGAGTATTTAAGTGAATTAATTATTTCAATTATATGTTCATACAGAATGACAAGAAATTTAAAAAGGAGTATGCATGTAATTTATATAATTCACATAGCATATAAAAAGTCGCATGGTTAAATAACCACTCCAAAGGTAAAGTGCTAATGTAGACCAAAGTAACACTACCAACTTCCAGTGTTAAAATACAACCACCACCACCAAATAAAGCATTTAGACTTAGCACCTCATAGTAGGCATCCATATTAATTTTTTCGGGATAAAAGTACCTATTTTATAAATATAATAAGGTCATTATCATCATTGTTGACCACAGCGTCCACAGATTAGGTTGTGAGAAAATTCTACTAGTTTTTACTTCATCCTTAAGGTAAATAAGCTGCAAATACGTCCGCGATTTATAGCGTTACTCAATACTGCCTTAGCTTAGCTGAAATAGCTCTGCCTCTGATTGGTAATCTATATATTGTATGTTTTTCATTGTTTTTTTGTTATGAGTGTAGATGTAAGTAAGAGATTAAATAATTTAGTTCTTTTTTGTGTACTGTGCCACCACACAAGGACTACTGTGACTTATAGAGCTGCGATTTGTTACAGATTCTACCTCGCAAAATATACCTAAAGACAGCTTTCTTTATAGTTAGTTAAGACTCCGTAGATTGACTTTGAGATTCATTATTGACTTTGAGATTCATTATTCTGAGATTCATTATTACAATTTTAACCGCTGCCGCACCGGTGGAAGAACTGCGATTTTATTTTACCAATCTTCGTTACTGTTGAGTTCGTGAGTGTAGTCCTGAGTCCCCTGCGGTTTGCGAACGCAGAGTGCATGGGCACCGCGGCCTGCAGGATTCTACTAGTCGCCCGCTGGTCCAGCGGCAGCCGTAAATAACCGCACTCGCCGCGTGCATTAAACGCGTTGTGAAATATACTATAGTCACATACCTATATTGCATACCTATATATTGTAGTAATAAATGCAAAAATAGAGGAAAACTTGATTTTACTTCCCGGAAATGCTACTGCCTCCGCCCATATATGAGTTAGGTAGACCAGAAGATCACCAGCTGATCGACCCCGACGAAAACCGTACTGGCGGTCACTAATCAGCTGGTGATACTCAAGGTACTTCATAACCTGGCAATTTATAATGGATTCCATTATTTTGGAGAACAAGGAGGTGATGGCGATAGGCCTGTAGTTGGACGGGTCTGAGCGGTCGTCTTTTATAGGAATCGGGTGGACCAAAGCTGTCTTCCATGAATTCGGGACTACCCCTTGGGAGTAGGGTGTATCGGAAAAGCCGCGTTAAAACCAGTGCCAACACCGGAGCACACGTCTTCAGCACAATGGGAGGGATTCCATCGGGCCCACTCGACTTGCTGACGTCCAGGGAGAAGAGTGCTTTGCGAACCGAGCGCTGTGTAAGCCGCACATCCAGCATGGAGCACTCACATCGCGGGATGGTCGGCGGTGTGTTCCCCCCGTCATCAAGAGTCGAGTTGGACGCAAAGAGAGCTCAACAGATCGACTTTCTTCTTTGCGGCATGGGCCAGTGAGTCGTCCTCTCTGTGCAGAGACGGACGAGATGATTGACAGAAGTTTCCTTGGACAGCCTTGGCGAGAGATTGTCACAGATCATGGATTCGACCTTGGTCAGAATTGGAAACAGTATTCAAAAACAAAACCTTATTATATATTAGCGCTTCCTCGAATGTCCTTTTTTGTTGATATTTTGACACACGTAGGAATGAGATTATAGTCTCTGCATCTCTTCAAGAAATTGAAAAATGTTATTTATCTTGCGCGCTTGGTCTTGAGATCTCCTAATCGGCGAATTTCATTGGCTATTACCAGTTCGTACTGGTTTACATAATGATTTCTTATACTTACGCTAAGACTACACATTAAATGAAACTAATTTTTACGCTTTTTATCGCGTTTAATTTAAATTATTTAATTCGTTTTACAGCCCCGATGGTCACGGGGGTGAGGGGGGGGGGCTGAGGTGATTGACGTCCCGATGTCATAGTTAGCCCGGCTACCTTCAGTTTTTGAATATTAATTTTTGGTTCGATCTACGCCGAATGAGCTTATAGAATCTTGAAGTCATGCAGTGGTATGCTTGGGTTTGGATTTAATTATATTAATTATAGGATCCCAGGCTGTTTGAGCTTAAAATAAAATAAAATTATTATTATTGTATAAAAGTGATTAATAGTTTTAAAAGATTGTTTAGTATTATATAGAATCAGTTACTTAAACTTTAAAATTCTACATAATTTTAAAAAAATTAACAGGGAAGGAGATTTTGAAATAAATTAGAGATACGAACGTAATAAGAGTACAATGAAGTACTCTCATGATGCACATTTCAACCAACTAATATTTAAAACAGGCAATTAACAATTTAACACTCACAAGTTAAATATGTTAGACACACAACCACATGTACACAAAAATATAAAAAAATCATTATCGCGTATATTTTATATGAAATTACAAGATTTTTTCATATTCAAATAACTCGTATTTCTTTTTTATTTTATGTTATTTTTTTATGTAAAATTTGTACAATTTTAAACTACATTTGGTTTTTAAGTTCAGTGGATTTCGGGCATAACGACGATGAAGAGAACACTCTATTTTCGTCGTTATATCCGGAAGTCGTTACAGGCAAAGGTAACAAATTTAATACATTACAGTTGCTACTCAGAATACCATAAATTTAACTCCGAAACGTACACGCTTCCCTACCTACTTAGCTGATATCTATAAACAAAATGTAAAGATCTCCGAACTTGCTAACCATCTGTATGGACGTAAACAAAAGATAAGAAATGTTTGTGAAAGAAAGAAATCTTTGTCTTTGGCGGCCGACTCTGGTCGCAATATCTGCATGAGATTTCTAGCAATTTGTTACAAATGGTTCATTAAAAACAATCGCTACACCCAAACTCGGCGTTACATCCAAAGTCGCTATAGCCACATGAATTTTGTAGTAAAATATGCTTTAAATTCAAGGGACTTAGATTTAACGTCGCTATAGATAAATGGTCGCTACAACCAAGGTAATAAATGAAATCCACTGTATATTGCTTATTAAAATCAAGTCGAAACAGTATTGATTCGCTATTATTATAAGTTTGATTATGTAATAGTATTTTTTCTTTTATCATAGACAATGAAACCAAAAATTATGTTTTTGTATATATATATATATATATATATATATATATATATATATATATATATATATATATATTATATATATATATATATATATATATACAAATATATATATATATATATATTATTTTATAAATTTTTGTTTCAAATAAGATAAACATATTCCTTAGCAGTCATGAAATCATAAAAAAGGCAATAATGCGTTTACGACTCTTAATGATATATAACATTTATAATAAATACTTGATAATGTATGAAAATGTATTATTATGACACAATTCAATGTAACGATCTTAACTCTAAGATGTTTTTAAAGTAATACGTCTTTGTCTTAACTACGGAAATTAAAAAGTGCTTAATACTCAATTTTCATATACATTTTAAGTGCATTCATAATAAAACATATTGTAAGTTATGTTGTAATTAAGTATGATCTTATGAATTTGCTGAGTTCATTCAATTTAACCAAAAATTTAATTATTTCATTTCATATTATGATAAACATAACAAAGAAGTCTATGTTAAGCAATGTAATCATTCTCATTATCATATAACCACAGCCATATCAAAATACAAGTTGCAATCCCAGCTACGTAAGCGATTTGTGACACTTTTGTTTTAAATTCCAAAGTACGTTTCTGGGAACGTTTACGATAAATAACCGCTCCAAAGGTAAAGTGCTAATGCAGACATGAGTACAACAAAAACACTGCCAACTTCCAGTGTTAAAATACAACCATCAAATAATAAAGCATCTAGACTCCGCGCCTCATAACAAGCATCCAAATTAATTTTGTCAGGTTAAAAGTAACTATTTAATAAAAATAATAAGATCATTATCATCATTGTTGATCATAGGCTCCACAGATTAGGTTGTGAGAAGATTCTACTTAGTTTTTATTTTATCCTTAAGGTAAATAAGCTGGAAATACGTCCGCGATTTATAGCGTGACTCAATACAGGCTTAGCTTAGCTGAAATAGCTCTGACTCTGATTGGTAATCTATGTACGTATTGTATGTTTTTCATTGTTTTGTATTATGAGTGTGGATGTAAGTAAGGGATTAAATAATTTAGTTCTTTATTGTGTACTGTGCTACCACACAAGCACTACTGCGATTTTGCAGCGATTTGTTACAGATTCTATCTCGCAAAATATATCTCAAGACAGCTTTCTTTATAGTTCGTTACGACTCCGTAGATTGACGTTGAGATTCCCCAGTAGTGAAAAATCACCTCCAGTATGCAAAGATATTTTAAATACAATTTCACCCGCGGCCGCACCGGCAGAGGAAATGCAATTTTATTTTACCAATCTTCGTTACTGTTGAGTTCGTGAGTGTAGTCCTGAGTCCCCTGCGGTTTGCGACCACAGAGTGCACGGACACCGAGGCCTACCTCTCTTCTACTGGTTGCCCGCAGGTCCAGCGGCAGCCGTAAATAATCACACTCGCAGCGTGCATTAAACAACTTGTGAAATATACTATAGTCACATACCTATATTGAATGGAAGATTCTTTTTCGAAGTAGTCGAGAAATTTAGTAAAGAAACGTCACGTTTTCTCGTAACGTTTCACCGCCGGGGCTGCATGAGTAATAAAATAAAATAAGAATGATATGTCGCAAAGAAGTTTCACTTCGTACACAATTACATGCACAATTTTGTTTCTTATATTCTACGCGTGCCGCGGTCCCGCTACAGCTGCGGGCGCGGGTAAATATCGCTCTATGAATCATAGCGTTAGCGCATAAACCATTCCCGGGAAATAAAATCAAGTTTTCCTCCATTTTTGCATTTATTACTACATATATACTACAGTCGAGGTGGAATCACGCTGCGATGTATTATGAATGCAGTAGCAATGGGTTGGCTTGACCGGGGGAAGGATCACGCTCTAACTGAATACTAACGAGGAATAGCAGCATAATGCTGCTGAGTTTCTCATGGTGAGTGTAGAGAACCTTCTTACTGGTAACGAGGCATTCCATCTTAGTCTTCAGGGGTAATAACGTATCTCCACTTTGATTCTTAATCGAAGATACATGTTATACAGTTGGACTATGTACTCGTTTGTCACCTTTACTTATATATCATTCCACGAAATTACAGTAAATCTGATAATTATTGATTACTTTATCACGTCTTAGGACAATACACTTAGGCATCTGTCGCCATTCAAAAATATAGTGTTAAACGGTGATATGAATATAGATCTCAATCCAGCAGGCGGCGCTGGTGGAGGAAAAGATGACCTTAATATCCGTGCCAGGGCCTGCTTCCAGCACATTTGCTCCATACTCTTCTAAGTTAAAAACTAAGTTATAGATGATAACCCTTATCACCAATTATATAGTAACCGATCATAGTAGCGTCCTTCTTAACTTAAGCCTTAAAATACCTAAACAAAAATCTTGCTGAGCAGAAAGAACCAAGCGCGGTTGGTTGCGATGGCATACCCACTAGTATATTAAAAAAATTTAGACAAATTCTAGTACCAGCTTTAACTCATATTTTTCGAATTTGCCTCTCTGAAGCAGAAGAATTTTCCCAGATTGTTTAAAAAAAGCCGTTGTAGTTCCAGTATATAAATCAGGGGACAAATAAATCTAAATACTCTCTCTATCTACGTTTAATGAATTATTTACAAAGTAAATCGATATTATCTAATATGTAATATGGTTTTAGGCCAAAACTGGCCACTGCTGATGCTGTGCAGGAAATGAACGTTTATGTCTCTGCACCCAATCAATCATCTGCAACCAACTTAAAACCTCAGACACAAAATAAACCCAAGTTGGTTGCAAATAATATATACCACCTATTTGGACAAATGCACCTATGTGTGCGTGAGTTCTCTTACATATAGCAATGATGTTGAGAATGGTTTCCGCATCACTTCAAATATACCTAGTGTTCTATGTTTCTTTGTCGGTCTGAGCTTCGAGCAAAGAAGGGTTTAGATGCGTTGTCGTCGTGTAGTGGCGGCATAAAAATATTCACGACCCTATAACATTCTGTGGGTGTTGTAAGAGGCGACAGAGCGAAAATGAAGCAGGAGATGAGCAGCTACATCTTCTTGATAACAGTTGAAAACAATACAACTATGACAGAATCCCAAATCAAATATAAAACCATCTTAAAGTTAGTAAAAAAATACTTCGCATCGCTCGATAAATTAATATGATGTGTCTTACCTAGTTTGAAGAGCACATCCCGCCCTCCCTAAATTATGTGCACTATCACTAATCCCAGCACAACTACTCGCAACACCACTACACTAGGAAAGACACACCACTGACTACAATATGACACGTGTTTCGCCTCTACACAAGGCATCTTCAGGTAATCTAGTAGTAATCCGCTAAGCGGTCAGCCACCGTGTGTCATATTGTAGTCTGTGGTCTGTCTTTCCTAGTGTAGTGGTGTTGGGAGTAGTGGTGCTGGGATTAGTGGTGACGGTGATAGTGCACGCAATTGAGGAAGGGCGGGAGGTGCTCTTCAAACTAGGTAAGACATCGTTTTCTGCCGACTTCCAAAAAGGAGACGGTACTCAATTCGACACGTATGTTTTTTTTTATGTGTACCTCATAACTTTTTACTGGGTGAACCGAATTCGATGATTCTTTTTTTATATGAAAGCTGTTACTTCTCGTGTGGTCCCATACAAATTTGATCAAGGTCAGACCAATAGTTTTTGAGTTATATGAGTTATTCTTAATAACTTATTGAAGTCGGCTGTACAAAATTTTGAATTTTGAATTATATTTTATCGAGCGGATGTATGCGAGGTAATTTTTTACCAACTTTAATATAATGGACTTCCGCAAAGTAACGCCTGATTCTATTAATTATAAGACCATCTGTTGGGGAGGCCTATGTTCAACAGCGGACTTTTAATAGGCTGTGATGAATGAAAATGAATTAATTATGGCTAAGATGGAATGTCTTACAACTCACTTATACTTTTTGCCGGCAAGCAACAATTTGCTTAGCGCCAGAAATAGTTTTATGGTAGGAGTCTGGCTGAGTGGTATTAGCCCAGGCAGACTAGACGCTTAGGCGTTAGAGCTTATCACACACATACTACCACAGAGTACCTACTACAATATAACACGAGAAACAAAATCTAGGTTTCCTCTAACACCATTTATTACATATACTCTACAGACGTGGTAAAGTCACGGTCACATTATGGATGCAGTACGAATGACTCTCTCAGAATATGAATATGAATGTAGAGAACCGGCGAACCATTTTACTGATAACAAGGCATTCCATCTAAGTTCTCAGGGGTTACAATGCATTTGCATTTTTATTCTTGAGCAGTGATAATTGCGACGTTTTGACTTTGTTATTCATACTTCTACTTTCTACTTCCTACTATATATATATATATATATATATATATATATATATATATATATATATATATATATATATATATATATATATATATACACTTAGGACCTTACAATGTTTACAAAAACTTATTTTATAAAAACTTTTTTAAAAAGTGTTTTTAAAAAATATATTACATTTAGAAATAATATTTCTTCCACGGGCAGCAGCCTCTACGTTAAAACTTACAGTACCGTCTCTAACATGAAATCGATCGCCATCATTGAGTTATATGTACTACGTACGTAGTACATATAACTCAATATACTCAATATAACTCAATGATCGCCATACCGAAACTTCGCACGGTTATTATCCGAATCATCATACCTTCGAGCTGAGCTAGGGACTTTCATTACTCTCAACTAACAAATATATCAAGATTATTGACCTTTGTAAAAATGTAACTTTTATACTATAAATGAAAAATAACAGATTTTTTTTTATTATAACTAAATGTCATACGTGGAATAATATACATACTCCTTAGTTTTACAAAGGATGAAGTTTACATACATTGTACATAAGTATGAAAGGTTCGGTTTACTCATGCGCTTAAAAATGAAGTCTTGATAGAAATAATCAAGTATAAGGGTATGTTTATGTGTGTTCGGATACTCATCTGAGAAAGACACAGCGTTTCATTATTTTTTTATAGGATAGGGTGACAAACGCGCACACAGTCTAGCTGATGGTAAGTGGTTGCTGTGACCCATAGACATCTACATATTTCCTCAATAAAGAATCAAAATACAGATGTGGTGTCACCCGTGAGGACCAAAATGGAATGCCTCGTTTCCAGTAAAATAGGTCTCCGGTTCTCTACACTCACAATACGAAACACAGCAGTGTTAAGCTGCTATTTTATGCTGGTATTCTGTGAGAGCGTGGTCCTTCCCCAGTCGAGCTGATACATTCATGCTAGAACTATACTACCAATATAGCTGCAGCATGGCTGTACCACGCATATAGGAGATCTTATCTTATTCTTTATATCTCTTCTAACGTTATAATGTCAGCACTTCTATTGTAATTTTCTTTGTTTTATATCTTCTCAAAATATTTCAAAATCATTTACTGTCCGTTAGTCCCGCTAAACTCGAAACTGGCTCGACCGATTCTGATGATTTTTTTTTGTGTCTATTGCTGTGGGTTCCTGGAAGGTTTTCACAACTGGACCGATAGGTGGAGCTGATGTCGGGATCCAGGAATATCCAAAGTAATAATCCAATCTAACATATGAAATTAATTGTTGTTTGTTTGTATTTTATACACCTGCCATACCGTTCATCAGAACGGTATGGCAGGGGTTTGCGGTAAATCTTTGTCAACTGATTGCTTGCACTTGCGCGAAGGTTATAGGCATAGTACAATTAACTTGCAGTAGGTGGCGCGCTAATCGTACCGACAAAATTTAAAAGTTACATATCATTCTACTTCAATTAATGTATTAACATTCTTAACTAAACAATATAACACTTCCAAATTAAAAAAAAAAGATGTTTACACAATTATTTCTTTTACGGCTGCAACGTGCCGGCTACCAGCTAGTTAGTAACATAAGTAAGAAATATGAAATAGGTGCTAAAAAAGAAAAATAAGCTCTATGAAACATATTACGCAAAACCAATAAAATACACGTAATGTTTTTTACCTATAAATTAAGTTTTGTTTTCTCTTTTTAGGAAAATGTGACACTACAAACGTTAATGACATAATACGAGCGTAGCATGACGATGTTTCGTCTATAACTAGAAGGAATAAATTAATGACCAGCATTTAAAACAAAAGGATCAAGCAATTGTTATTTGTCCTCATTTTTATTCGTTTGACGGAATACTTTTAAGAAAAAAAATACCTTCATTTGAAAACCTTGAAATAAAAATAGAAAATTTTCATTGAAATAAAAATGAAAATTTTACCTGAACAGTACTGATCCAATTCGAATATATTGTCCGATCTAATTTATTTTAGTACTACTAAAAAGAATATAACAGTCCCAAAACGTCCTCGCTCGCATTTTAGGCATAACATGCACATTTACTCATTTTTGGGGAATGAAACGCTGCCACGATGGAATTGGTGCTGTTCATTATAATATATACTCGTATTTGTCATAACGTCCAATATTTCCAGCAAAATAATAAACAAATTGTTCGCAATTGTTTCCTTCGCCAATCACCACATAATATAGTTAATCTATAAAAAAAATTATTTTTTTATTTTATTTTATTTCTAAAAATAGAAAATAATTGGAGAAGCTCGCTGCCTCTGGCTTACAGCGAAATAATAAAGTCTCTAGAATAATCAACACAAATACCTGCAATGTGGTGACGTTTTAAGATATCATTACCATATAATGTATTAAATAACAACTTAAAATATTTAACTGACGGCTATACATATATTGATAGCTCCGTGGCTTAGCAATGAGTATCAGTGTTAAGGGCCGCGGGTTCGAATCCCGCACGGAATAAGTTTTTGTGTGGCTTACAAATAATTGCGGACGCTGTAAAGGGCTCTTATGGCTTTCAATACATTGCGATATAGCCATCATTTTATTCAGGCATAAAATAATCAAGACGGCAACGGAGAACTGCTTCAGAGGTGCGAGATATCTCGTAATACGATTGTAAAACCGCCCGCCAAGTGAGACAAAAGGCAAATCATTTCTTCAACAGGTGAGATTCAGTCTAGCAGTTGACTTGTACAAGCTGATGAAGGACAAAAAGATCCCATGGTTTATCTATAAATCCAAGTAAGTCTCAAGCGTTAATAGTAAGCAGCAGATATAATAGTAGTATTATTGATAACTGCACCCTTGCAAATGTGATTATCAATGGCACATCAATTGCTTATTCGGAATCCGCGAAGAACTTGGGCCTAATTATTGACAATAGGTTATCATGGGGTGATCATATAACGGACTTAAGCAGAAAAGTACATTATACTTTTCACTCGTTAAAACGATTTCAAAGTTTTTTACCGTTATCAACTAAAATCTCTCTTGTCCAAACTCTCATTTTGCCAATCTTAGATTACGCTGATGTCTGTTTTTTGGATGCTACAGAGGAGCAATTAAACAAACTTGAGCGATTGCAAAACCTATGCATTCGGTATATTTTTGGACTCAAGAAGTTTGACCACGTCTCTAAATACAGAAAGCAGCTCAAGTGGCTCCCGATCCGATTTCGCAGGAACACTCGTATCCTTTGTCTTCTTTTTAATATCTTACACAGTCCGAATTTCCCTTCATACCTTCGTAATCGATTCACCTTTTTTAAATCTCCAGATGCAATTTATAGATCTCACCTAAAAACCCTCTTAAAATTCCCATCCTTTAAAGCTCATTCATATTCCTGTTCATTCTCTGTACATGCAGTAAGACTCTGGAATTCACTTCCTCCTACGATTCGAGAAATCAAAACAGTGACATTATTCAAAAAACGTGTAAAAGAACATTATTTATCTCTGTCTTCTGTGTAAATTTCCATATTTTTGATATTTACTATACTTTTTATTATTTATATATATTTAATTATGACTATACATATATTTATTTTATCTTGTATGTATATATGTATGTATGTGTATATAATAACAAAGTGCAAGTGGCCTACTGGAAGAAATTTCATAATGAGATAAGTAGCGCCCTTGTACAAACTGTTCATCATGTTGTGTAATAAATAAATAAATAAAAAAACAAGTAATATTTTTTAGTTTTATCTAAAAATTATTTCAATCGTAAATACATAATGGCAAAACAATATCACATATATTTCCATTAAATAAAACGAAAGTACAATGTGTTTAAGTACTCTTTATTTTAAAATAGGTTTCCACTAACCTCCAACAAATCTTAGAATCTAAACAGCACATAAATAATACTTAAATAATAAGGTAGAACAAAACATTTTCGAAAATGTTTTCGATAAATAAATAACGCCTGACCACTGAATTAACGTTGCTTACAACTACATTAAGTTTTACATTCGTAATCCTAAAATATAAGTAAAGGCGGAATAGCGGGGTCACAGACTCGAGCCCTCAAAGCTGAAACAAAAAACAGGTTTTAATTTTAAAATCCAAACAATATTTAAAGATAGACTATTAATAAATGACTTATTTATATCTAAATCGGCAATTAAAAATAAGTTTAAAATAGCACGATAAAATCAATAAAATTAGATTTAATCAATGGTAGAGACTAATTTCCAAGTACAGAAGCTGGTGAGCCCTGGGTGATAGTGGGTAAGTCATGTCACAGATCATGGATTCGACCTCGGTCAGAATCGGAAACAATAGTAAAAAAAACAAATCATTATTGATATTGAATGTTTGTTGCATCTAGCCTTAGCAGATGTCCGTGTGAGCTGGATCTAAAGTTTTCAATGTTAAGTATTTACAATTTTGAAAAAAAAAAGAATCGATCTTGAAAACTAAGCTTGAGTTGTTTTATTACGGCTTTTAGATCAAAATGTGCGGGTAAGTGTGACATGTTAAATAGTCCGACTAGGTAAGTCCAACTTCGACCACGAGGTCAATCGACGAATTCAACTCGGCTGGGCAGCGTTCGGGAAATTACGGCACATCTTCTCTCCAGGTATACCTCAAAACTTGAAAACTAGACTGTACAACCAGTGCGTGTTGCCAGTGATGACGTCTGGGACAAAGACGTGGTCCTTCACTGTTGGCCGTATGAGGAAGCTCAAGGGCGCTCAGCGAGCTATGGAGACGGCTATGCTCGGGGTTTCTCTACGTGATAAACTTAGAAATGGGGATATCTGCAGTAGAACGAGAGTGACCGACATAGCCGAACGGATTAGTAAGCTGAAGTGGCAATGGGCCGGCAATAGAGCTCCGAAGAACCGACAATCGATGGGGAAAAGAGGTTCTCGAGTGGCGGCTTCGTACCGGTGGACGAGGTGTAAGGCATCCCGCCACTAGACGGAGTGACGACCTGGTAAGACGTGCAGGAAGTCGATGGATGCAGGTGGCTCAGGACCGTGCTTTGTGGCATTACTTGGGACAGGCCTATGTTCAGCAGTGGACTTGTGATGGGCAGTAATGATGATAATGATGAAGTGTGACGTGGAGTCCAGATTTTTTATATTTAGCTTTGGCAACCTTAATTGTATCGTAATTTGTACGTGGTAGAGACATACTACAGCTAAATTTTGATTGTTGCACAAATGGGTCGGCTCAACCGGAAAAGGACTATGCTCTCACAGAATACCAGCGTGAAATAGCAACTTAAAAAGGCTGTATTTCGCATGGTGAGTATAGGGAACTGGAGACCCTTTTTTATTTTATTTTTTTAAAATACTAGTAATGCTATTAAACTTTACTAATCTTCCCTTTAACCACTTCTGGTAAGCTTAAAATGCTTGTGTTAGAAGTGGTTCACAACAGTAGTCGCATGGCGGATTCAAACCCACGACCTTTCGAGTTCGCGGTCCGTATCCTGCCATAAGGATACTGACGCTTAAATTATATTGGAAATGAGGCATTCCATTTTCATGCTCAGATGCATCTGTAGTTGCATTCTGAAACGAGAATAGATATCTACTCGTTTGCTAACCTTATTGCTATTTATATTATTGCTTATTGCTAATATTATTTAAAAAATGTTTGAGCTTATTAGCTACACTAATATTGTGGGTCAATCAGCCCTCTATGAGGCTTGGACCAGGAACCAGAAACTCCATTTTAAAACAGATAATGGTTCACTTGCCCCACATTGGTAGGGTATGCTCCTTACATGTTGGCGGTGGTTTTTACAAGTAATGCGGCATTGATGAATTTACACTTTTATTGTTAATCGCGGATGGACGTAATTGTCTTTGAGCAACAGGTACCACTTGATGGTAATGGATACACTAGGCATCAGGTGGACTGCATGCCTATATAACAAACAAACGTTAAAAAAAAATTTAAAGTACTTTCTCGAGACAGGCTAAACGACAAAACAATCAATACTCAATATTAATCGAAAATTATATATTCGAAACGACGTAATAATTTTTATCAGAAATTGAGCACCGTCTTCCTGAATACAACTCAAAGTAATAAAATACTGCGATTAATACACTCGCCCTCCATGCGTGTCTATGTTAAATCTTCCCTACTATGTGACAATCTACGGGGGAGACATATAAAGCAGCACTTTTAAAGGCTGGAATGGATGGATGTATTGAATCACGATAAAAAATAATTATTCAAAGACTTAACTAAATTAATGTAAAATGTACCAAGCTTATCTGAGGGTTTTCTGTCATCCCATTTCTCACGATATTTTTTTTCTGTGAATATTATTGTATTACGCCCATATTACCTTAGAATTGTTTAACCATTTTTAAAAGTGTGTAATTAATAATATATAATTAATAATTAATAATCTTCCATATCCAAAATAAACAATATTTTTGAAAACAGACTTTTTTCATAAAAATATACCATTGCTTTTTAAACTCATGTGTGCAATGCTACTGCAATAATGTTTGAAATAACATTGAATGTACCGATTTGCGTATTGTGAAAAATCCGGTATGTAAATTTTTGTTCAATGACATGTTTTTTTTTCAAAATAGTTATAGTCAATATTTTGTTAAATACTAAAAAGTCACTACGCACAAATTTTTATTTTACCACCTTTATTTTTAAATTTTATAGCAATCTAAATTTAAATGTTATTTTGTCATAAAATAACGAAAATGTATGTCGAAAGAAATGCGTTGATAAAGAAGTTGAAAAGAATTAAAGATAAATTGCCGTATAATTATGTATAAAGAATAGTGTATAATTAATTAGTTTCATGTATAAACTAGAATATGTTTCACGAAAGAAGTCCTGCGGATTAAGTGAATTAAATTAATATGTATGGAATTTAACAGCAAAATTTCAAATTTGCCAATACTGATCCCTGAGGCTTAGGAACTTCTTTAATTAGAAACACTCTTCTTAAACCATAGTTTAAACTCAAAACCACATTTTGTGACGACGATAATAAGTTAAAAATAACAAAATAAACTTACGTAGCAACACTCAACGCCAAGATGCCTCTGTTTTGGACACAGGACGCCTCTCATTTGTACTAAGTTGCCCTCGTCGCAGTCCTCGATCATCCGACACATGCCGCCTTGCCTGATACAGGGCTCCTCCAAAGCAATTAAGTTTATCACTGGAAAAAATATAAATATAAAATGCAGTACCTCTACAAAACAGTTATCGTATTACGTACGATAGGGTGACAAACGAGCACACAGTCCACCTGATGGTAAGTAGTACCTATGACCTATAGACATCTACATTTATCCTCAATAAAGAATCAAAATGCAGATGCATCGTCACCCGTGAGGACTAAGATGGAATGCCTCTTTTCCAGTAAAATGGGTCTCCGGTTCTCTACAATACTATTCTGTGAGAGCGTGGTCCTTCCCCGGTAGAGCCGAACCATTCGTGCTACAACTATACTACTAATATAGCTGCAGCATGGCTCGAAACGTACTTGTGCTTATTTGAAAGAAAGAAAAAAGATTATAGCATTATGAGATTATGTACAGAGAACTCAATTTCTTGACATAATTAGTAGATATTTGGGATAGAAACACATCGATTATCTGTGTCTGTACATATCGCCTCGTAGGTACAGCTGTAAATTATTTCAATTACAAGTTATAAACTCTTAATAAAATAAAAGATTACCAAGACTTGATAATAGTAGCTCATAATATTAGCAGAATTATTACTAAAACTTATTCAAAAAGAAGTTGTGTCTGCGTAAATAGAGTCTTAATTAAATGCACATACTAGCGACCCGCCTCGGCATTGCACGGACGATTTCGGGTACTCGACAACAGCGCTACCTAACGAGCCAATATATGGCACATTTGGCTCGTGAGACCCATTCAAACACATACAAAAAAATTTCATCAAAACCCGTTGCGTAGTTTATTAAAAGATCTAAGCGTACAGACGGCGGGAAGCGACTTCGTATTACAGCCTCGCCTACACGAGAATGAAAACACAACAAATACGTATATAAGTAAATTGTAGTGATAACGAACCCGACATTCACATATTTTTGCATACTTATGTAATTAAAAAAAAACCTCGTTCAAGTACTTAGTACTACCAGTATATTTACGAACACTACACATTAATTGAACCTAATTTCAATCATCTATATGAAAAACTCTTAGAAAAAAATACCTCTTTTTACAGATAGATAGTTACCGAAGGGAACTCAACAAGCCTTGCCACGCTCTATTGGCTTACGATCAAGCATCAACCACTATGGACTTTAATTAGAAATTATGAACTCCTAAAATATAATATAAAGTACACATGAAAACCGAATGGTAAGTATGGGGCTGATCCTACTAGATGGAATGACAACCTGATAAGAAATGCAAAAATGTCATTACTTGGGGGAAGCCTATCTTCACCAGTGTACTTGTGAAGGGCTGTAATGATGATGAAGATGATAATAAAATTAGACAGCTCCGAGTATTTAGCATGAGCTGAGATTCAATGAAATCTACGTATTAATCAGATATAAAAAAGTGTGTATGTACTTATGTACGCACTTAGGAAGTTATACTTCTTTAGCGTAACAAAACAAAAAAGTTTGAGAGACAATTACCCACTGAACTTGTCGTTTTTAGCTGTCAGTGTGCGCGCGCATCGTAACAACTTCATGGTGTCGTTTTTAGGTGTCGGTGTGCGCGCGCATCACAAAAAATTCACTCTCATAATTTTTCCCAAACCCCCCTAAAAGAATTATAACTTCAAAATAAAATCTTTTTTTAATTATGCTGTTGTGTTCTAAAATTTTCCTGTTTTATAATAAACTTTAATGACTAAAAGCGATCGCAGCACGCGAAACGAGTTCGGGAGTAACGTAAACAATGGTAGAGGTCGTGCGATATGTGTTACGGGAGCAGATTATTTTAACGCAACCTTGACTGATCGAGTTACGTATGTACGGCACGCTCGTAAAATACAGACGCAGACTTCCAATTTGACGACGTTCTTAAACAAACAAACAAAGATTTGTTTATAACATAAATTGAATAAACACATAAATGTCAATAGAAAAAGGTTTTATGTATGTAGAGAAAAATTAAAAATTAACAGTAAATATAGCTTCTTTAGGAAATGTAGGAAGTATTTAGGCACAAAATAGTTGAATTGTGTTTAAAAACATAAACCAATTTCAGTCATCGTCGGATCTGGTTGAAATTTATGTTAAAGATTTAAAAGTCATTGTAGAATTTCAAAGTGAATTTGACACTTTATTCTGCTTGCAATAACTCCCTTATAGTACAATATAAAACATTCTGTTAACAAAAGACAATTCGTTAAAATTAGTTAGGTATATTATCTATATTAATAATTCAAAATATAAAGTACACTACAAAAAATGTATACTACAAAAAATAATCAATTAATCAAAACACAGTATATTATGTGGGGTAGTGAAAAAACCTGCACATATGAAATAAACAGAAAAATATTACGCCAATAGCAATTCAAGTAATATTTAGAACTGTACTTCATCATCATCATTATTAGCCCTTTATAAGTCCACCGCTGAACATATACATTCCTCAAGTAATGCCAGAAAACACGATCTGGAGCCACATGCTGAGCTTTAATATTTTTAATAAATAACTTATAATTATTGTTTTGAAAATATTAAATACAAATTACATCGCTTTAAAATGCAACCTGATATTAAGAATTTCACGTTAAATATATATCACATAGAATATTAAAATAAATAGATAGAAAAGATTACGAGATATATATATATATATATATATATACATATACATATATATGTTTAAGTATGTAATAGTTATGTACAGACTCAAGAGCACAATACGAAGTTTTCACAATAACATTTAGATACTAATAGTTCGTAACCTAAAATCTTGAGGCATCTTGAAAAAGAAAATTGCATCATAAAACAACGTGCACAAGTACGCTATTTGCTCTATCGCTCGAAGTCTATATCGAATATCTTGATCTAAACCGAAAGCTGATTTCATTCAAGCTCATTGTTTATATTTATCTTGTTTACAAACTATGCGTTTCACTGTGTATTTTCATCAACTTTATATCTATACAATCGATAGTTCTAGAAGGTATGTTATTATAAACAGCAACATCAAAAATACCTAGTTTACTAAATTAAATTAAAGAAAATGTCGGTCATTTTTTTACATAACCTAGTTTATTGATAGTCTAGTGTAGTCCAGGTTTAAGCTATGGGAAGTGTATTTCTCACAAAAGAAGTTCCTCGCACGCTACAGTCTTCGCAAAATTCGTCATTAATTTACTATCAAATACACGTACTTTACATATATATTTGTGCGGTACTTCTTTCACTCGTACATAAAAAGCAATGCATAGATTCATATATGTATAATAAACGATTTAATGCATAATTACAAAGTCACCAATTCGCTTGCTATTTGTAAAAAATGTTGTACAGTTAAGTTATAATTTCAGTGAACTTACGCTCCAAAGGCGCTGATGATCTTTGCAGTGGACTGGCTTCCACTCTCACTAATAACATCACAGCGAATACAAGCGCGAATTTATAATGCATTTTTATAAGTATTCGATCGTGTAAATGCGATACTTGATCTACGGTTCTCTTGCGTCTGACCAAGGCGTCCGAGCCAGATGCTTTTATATACGCCAGTGTATATTGATAAACAAATGGCGCAAATGTGCGTGGAAGACGTCTAAATAAAATTATTATTTCACTAACCTTATGGTTAAACACCATCCGTAGCAGAAACTCTTAAATTGGCACTTTAAAATATATTGAAATTAGTTCATGATATTTCTAATATACGTAATTTAACTGTATTATAATAAAAAATATAACCATATACCCTTTGAGTGGGAGCTACTTGAATAGAAAAATATTGATAAAGCATTTATAAATATAAATTTAATTTGAAAAAAGTCATATACAAATTTTTACACACGCAGTTTCACACATCCGTTCCAAAAGAACTTCTTCCAGGATAAGAGGTGGCGTGCGTCCTTTACCACAATACAGATTTTTTTTTTCTTATGTTTTCATTGATGATTTAAGCCTAAAGTCTTCACACTGTCTTATTAAAATAATGAATTTATCACCTTCGCACTGTAACTTACTAGCAACCATGAAAACAATTGTAAAATTTTGTCATAATATATTAAAGAAAACCGATTTGAAAGAATAAATATCCATTAACCTATTCCTCTACGAACAAGTATTTTTTTTTTGTAAAATATTGTACTAAAAAAAATTAACCACGACTTTTTTCATATTCTCACATTCTGAGCTATGTTCAAAATTTCGAGTCTCTAGCACATCGGAAACGACAGACAGACAAAAAAGAAAGTGACTTAATAAAATCGTGGGAGTTATTCAAAATTTCAAAATCCCCGAAAAAATAGCTGATGACCTTCAAACGGCTGAACCGATAATACTTGGAACAACCACAAGTTAGTTATACCAGTTACTTGACTCCAAAGAGTCAGTAATTCCTTCATGAGGCAATGTATACGCTTTTACAACAAAGTCCCAGAAAATATGCAGAACTTATCTGTCAAAAGGTTTAAATTATTTGTTAAGCAAAAATTGTCTAGTAAGGGTTACCACACTACTACAGAATACATGACGGATAAGAACCCCTGGGAATGAGGTGATCGCTACCATGCTGTTTCAAAACGTTTTCATAATAATTGTATAAACTATTATATTGTAAATTGTGCTTTAAAAAAAGCCGCTGGATTTCTTGTTGGTTCTTCCCAGGACAGAGGTTTTTCTGTGAATCAGTGGTAAAAGTACTAAAAATGACTTACAATAAGTAGTATGTACTGTAATTTATATTGAATAAAATGATTCTATTCTATTCTATTCGATTTTTATAGAGCATGCCCAAGAACCACCGCTAGAAAATATGCTTTTAAATGAAAAAAAATCGCACCCACATCGGGTTACCCGTGTAAGAGTGCCACAGACAGACAGACAGATAGACAGACACACATAGCAGTCAAACTTTATCTTTTTGCGTCTGGGATTATTTTTTAAGATCCCCTCTGCATTTCTATGTTCTATGGCCATAAGACAAGCACCGTGTAATGGCGGCATAAGAGAATCCATCTCCAAATTAAATCTTTTGTCGTAAAAAGGGGATACACGAGAAAGATCTTCGTGGTCTACACTCTATTGTGGAAAATCAGAATGTGTCGAAAAAGGCACGTGTGGTAATTCACAATGCTGTGTTAGTCTCTACTTTAATATATGGTAGTGAAAGTTGGGTGTGGCAGAAGAAGCACGAAAGTAGAATAAATGCTGTGGAAATGCTGTCATTAAAGAGTATTTTAGGATGTGAATGACAGGGTGAGAAATTATGTGTAAACAGAAGAGTGTGGTTTTCAAGATGTTGTTGTGACTAGGATTACGAAAAGAATGCTTCGGTGGTTTGGTCATGTAGAAAAAATGAATGAGAAAAGAGTGACAAAGCAAATTTATGTTGCAGAGGTGAACGACAGAGTCGGGAAGGGACGCTGTAAGCGAAAGTTTATCGACCAAATTGGCGATATATTGAAAATGAGCCAAATTGAGAGTACCCTTAACAGACGAGCATGTATGCGTGGGTATATGGGATGGGTGTGATGTGGAGGAGGCGAGAGAGGTGTGTCAGAATCGTGCCAAATGGAAGTCCGTAGTCTCTGGATGACAGGCGTGAGTGTTTATGTATGTTTATATATGTATCTTCGTGGTAGCACTTCTAGCTTCTTGTATTACCATCTATCGGAGTCCATACTTCTTATAAATAGTGATATAACCACTAGTTTACGACAGACGTAATATAACCAGACCGAACACGGAGAACACCGACATAGCGCTGAGCCCGAGAGTACTAGACGTCCTATATATAAAACTGGAGAGCTCCACATCCAGCAGTGCATTTTGTAGGGATGTTAAAGAAAGAAGACGAAGAATTCGTCCGCTATCGACAGGTTGTGATCTATTTTACTTGTTCGACATGTTCTTGTAGCAAACGAGAAGAAGAGAACCGTTGTCAACAGTTGCACGATTTTAATCGCGCCAGTCTTTGCCACAATTTAACGTGACAAGGAAAACTAAGAACAACCCGAGGTAAGAATTATATCGTGCTCTTCAGGATGACTACGTAACAGGAAAGGGCCACTTCCAGTGCAGATACGCTCAAAGATCAGTACTGATTCGCTATATTACGAGATTGTACGTCTTTAAAATATGATAGTTTATGTGGTGCTCTCAATAGCTCTCTCAAGCAGCGAATCATACTTTTTCTATTTATTAATTTAGTAGCAGTTGATGAGGTATGAGTGTATCTGAGCCAAAGACCTAGCGCTGGTCACATCAGTACCATACTGCTGAAGACCGTAAGTTAAAATAACAACAATTCTGAAGGCTTTTTAGGAGACAGAGTCCACTCGTTGGACTTTCGTATCTGCTTCATAGGCTAAACAATCCGTCAAGCCTATTACTTTTTAGAGGAATTAAATAAAGTCTCTAAAAATCTCCAGTTAGTTTAGTAACATGTATGAAATACTTAAAAGCGTGATATATTCGGTACTTTTAACGGATTTTACTGCGAATTTGCAATACAATCCCGAAAAAAATGACAAAATTTTTAAAAAGGTACTGTTTCGGTATTGGTAGGCCTATTTAAAAAAAAAATAGTCAATATTTAGTTTCTGCAAAAATTACTATTTTATCGTTTTTTATATTATGTTTTGTATTAAATCGCACGGAATAATTTAAAGCTAACAATGAAATACACGACCTTGTAAATAATGGATAGATACTTGTTATCAATTTCTCTTTATATTTGTTTACATAATGGCTAGTGTTGCATATAATTTAATTTCAAGTTGATTATCTTGTTTATTATTTTAACGGAATATCAGTATAATAGGTATTTAAATTAAATTTTAAAAATTAGATTATAAATTATTTCTTTTATGTTTCAGCTCTTTTATAAAGATCGCTTATAATTTCGTGGTCTCCGTCTCACACACCGCATTTTTAATATTTCACAGCTTCTATGTTCTTATAGATATAAAGGGATTTCCCCTACGCTGCTCTTTCTTGCCAATCAAGAGTTTTTACTTTCTTCTTTAACAATTTTAGTTAATAAAGCTTCAAGTAGACCCATTGTCACAGGCGTTTTACTGATTTAGTACGCGTCGACACACTGGTTGTGCACTTTTATTTTAATATTCTATAGTATACTGGATGAGAAAAAGAAAACAGACAAGTTTAATTCGTCAGTCGACCTTTTCATCTAATTTAAAATTGTGAAATTCCAATCCGACATCTCGGTGTGTATCTATAACAACAACTTTGAGTTTACTATTCCTAACAGCTGTGTCGTACGCTAAAATTCTTTTAAGTTTGTTAGTTACATTTTCTTATATTATTACGGCCACATAACATTCTAACTGTAACTGTATTCCAAAGTTTTAGCTTTATTCGACATTGCCCACAAACAAGAAGGATACGAAGGATAGTACAATTTTTCTAGAATTACAATTAATTGTGTCAATAAGTCATGTCAAAGTATAAAAACAATCATCTCTAAAATTATCATTGCGTCAAGATCACAGAACACAATTACTTTTGCCAGTACACGTCCACATTTATTACTTTACATTAAGCTTGCACTGCAACGTGTAGTGCAGAAATGGGTCAGGCATTTAAAATTTTAAAATTATTTTGAGAAGTTATAGCCCGTGTGTAAAATTTAAAATAGTTTGGAAAATCCAAAAGTGCACGCCTCATGAGCGTGTCATTTAATTTTGATGATAAAATAAATTGCATTCCTGACTTTTAAAATATATTATTTACGCGTTTTGAATTTAGCGCTGTATTATTGTAAGAGCCACCTGCATTCATTGACTTTTTGCATGTCTTACCAGGTCCTCACTCCTTCTAGTTGGGGAACGGCCTATACTTCACCTGCCGGTACTCGAGCACTTTCTTCGCCATCGGTTGTCGGTTCTTGGAGCTATATGGCCAGTCCATTGCCACTTCAGCTAACTAATCCTTTGGGCTATGTCGGTTACTCAGGTTCTACTTCGGATATCCTCGTTTTTAAGTCTATCATGCAGATAAACCCCGAACATAGCCCTCTCCATAGCTCGCTGAGTGACATTGAGCTCCCTCGTACGGCCAGCAGTGAAGGACCACGTCTCAGGTCCATAGGTCATCACTGGCAACACACACTGGTTGAACAATTTTGATTTGAGGTTTTGAGGTATGCCGGACGAGAAGATGTGCCGTAATTTCCCGAACGCTGCCCAACCGAGTTGAATCCGTCGATTGACCTCTCGGTCGAAGTTGGACTTACCTAGTCGGACTATTTGTCCCAGGTAAACATACTCGTCAACAACTTCGAGCTTAGTGCTCCCAACAACTACCGGCATAGGTGTGACATGGACATTAAACATGATCTTTGTTTTGTCCATGTTCATCTTAAGACCAATCCGTTGGGAGACACTATTGAGGTCATTGAGCATAGTGCTTAGGTCCTCCAGCGATTCTGCCATAAGGACTATATCGTCAGCAAATTGAACGTGAGTGATGTACTCGCCATTGATGTTAATACCGTATCCTTTCCAGTCCAGAAGCTTGAAAACGTCTTCCAACGCAGCGGTGAAGATTTTCGAGGATATAACTGCACCCTGTCTTACATCTCTCTGCAGTTGGATAGGTTTCGTACTCTGGTTTTGTACTGGGATAGCCATCGTAGCCCTACTGTACAAACACTTCAATAAATCGATATACCAACAGTCAACTTGGCACCTCTGAAGGGACTGCAGCACCGTCCAAATTTCGACAGAATCAAAGGCATTCTCATAGTCCTCATACACATGACAAAGTGGCAGATTGTACAGAATTTCGGTTCAATCCAAAAAATATACAACTTAATTCAATGAGCACACTGCTATGCCTACTTATTCTTACACCGAACTCTTATCAATTGTAAAACCCTAGTAGCTGTTGCTCGTAACACGTAAACACGAATATAATTTTAGAATGTGCGATAATATGCCGAAGTCACATGATCTCCAATCTCGAATAACAATGGAGATTAATTTGGATGAATAGCTGGACGAATTCAACAAACATTTCAACGAGAATTCTCTAATCATCAAAGATTTGTACAAAGAAGTTATTTAAATAATACGTTGCTTATTTTCTACAAATTTCAAAAAATAAATCAAAAAGTGTTTGATTTTTTTACAAACATTTATTTGATTTATTACCCTTGTTGACAAAGGTTGTTGATGGCATATTTAAGCGCTTTTACTTTTTTTAAACACTTTTCTAATTACTGACTTTGATGTGTGAAGTTACACGTTTATGTTCCGGAAAATTTTCATCCTCTGTGATTCCTATTAAAATTACACTATGTAAAATAGTTTTAATAGTATTTAAATTGTGTAGCCCTGACAAACCAACAGGGGTTGCAGGGGTGCCGTGAAGCCAATAATTTTGTGCATGATCTAGCGCTCCACTAGGCTTTGAATCGCATCATTTCGCGTCCCCGCTATCAGGAAATTTATGATTTTTCAAATTGGCAAAGATGTTATGAATCTATTTTATATAAATACTATAAATTTTACTTACTATATATAATATAAATTTAATATTAGTAAATATATTTATAAATTTAAGTCTTTGAAAACAATAAATTACCTACCACACACGACGATAGTAAGGAATATTTATACTTGTTGAAACAACATTGATATAAAATTATAATTTGTAAAAGATATCTTTAAAAAAAGAGGATATAAAAATTACTTTCAAAAACTCTTTCTTCCAGAAGCGGCCCCACAGGAAGTGGACATGGTCGTGCCCCGACGGTTCGACAAAAAATGAATTGTCTTCATTATGACGACCAGACCACAACTGTTCAGTGATGTCTCAGTGATCGCGAGGGTGAAAACTGGTAGCGATCACCGAATAGTTACAGGCACACTGAAACTAAACGTTAAGTTGGAGAGGCCTCATCTAATGAAGTCAACGCTCCGTCAAAGTCCCGAAACCTTTTAGCTCGAGTTACAAAACCGTTTTCAGTGCCTGGAAGACTGCAATTAAGTGGACGATATAAATAATAAGCTCGTGGAAACTGTCCATGCGGTCAGAGCTAAGTTCTGCAAGACCCGCCGCAGAAGAACGCAAAAACTCTCCGATCACACTCTTAATTTCATGGCTGTTAGACGGGATATGAAGCTGCAGTCTTCAACAGATTTGACAGCATACAGGCAACTGAATAGACAGATCTCCAAATGCATGCGGCGGGACTTACGCAACTTCAATACAGCTCGTATTGAAGAAGCGATCGAGCGGAACCAAGGCTCCAAAGTCTTTGCCAGAGATCTGTCTGCCAGAAAGAGCCAACTGTCAAAGCTGAAGACAGAATGTGGCAGCATCGTCTCCGGGGCACTTGAGATTTTGAGTGAGATTGAGAGGTTCTATGGGCAGCTGTACACGTCATCGTTGGAGCCACACGCAAGTGTGAGTAACGATCCAAGAGCGAGTCTTATCCCACATTATTCCAATGATATCCCGGACGTCAGTCTGAGCGAGATTAGAATGGCTCTCCAGCACCTTAAAAACGGCAAGGCCCCAGGCGAGGATGGAATTACAGCGGAGCTTCTGAAAGCGGGTGGAAAACCGGTACTTGAAGTCCTTCAGAATCTCTTTAATTCCGTCCTCCATGGTGGCATTACACCGGAGGCGTGGAGCAGAAGTGCGGTGGTCTTGTTCTTCAAGAAAAGCGACAACGCTCTCTTGAAGAACTACAGACCGATTCCCCTTCTGAGTCGCGTCTATGTGCTGTTTTCGAGAGTCATTACGAATCGTCTCGCGCGCAGACTTGACGACATCCAGCCTCCCGAACAAGCCGGTTTCCGAAAAGGCTTTAGCACCATAGACCACATACATACACTTCGGCAAATTGTACAGAAGTCAAAGGAGTACAATTTGCCACTATGTCTGGCGTATGTGGACTATAAGAAAGCCTTTGATTCCGTCGAAATTTGGGCGGTGCTGCAGTCCCTTTAGCGGTGCCAAGTTAACTGTCAGTATATCGAAGTGCGGAAGTGCTTGTACAGTAGGGTTACGATGGCTATCCGAGTACAGAACAAGAGTACGAAACCTATCCAACTGCAGAGAGGTGTAAGACAGGGCGTCGTTATATCCCCGAAACTCTTCACCGCTGCATTGGTTGACGTTGACGCGAATACATCGTTCACTTTCGATTTGCCGACGACATAGTCCGTATGGCAGAATCGCTGGAGGACCTAAGCACTATGGTCAATGACCTCAATAGTATCTCCCAACGGATAGATCTTAAGATGAACATGGACAAAACAAAGATCATGTTTAATGTCCATGTCACACCGATGCCGGTAGTTGTTGGGAGCACTTAGCTCGAAGTTGTTGACGATTATGTTTAACTGGGACAAACAGTCCGACTAGGTAAGTCCAACTTCGACCGAGAGGTCTACCGACGGATTCAACTCGGTTGGGCAGCGTTCGGGAAATTACGGCACATCTTCCCGTCAGGTATACCTCAAAACTTGAAAACGAGACTATACAACCAGTGCGTGTTGCCATTGATGACCTATGGAACTGTGACGAGGTCCTTCACTGCTGGCCGGATGAGAAAGTTCAAGGTTGCTCAGCGAGCTATGGAGAGGGCTATGCTCGGAGTTTCTCTGCGTGATAAACTTAAAAATGAGGATATCCGCAGTAGAACCAGAGTGATCGACATGTAAGTCGTAAGAAGTGTAGGGCGGTCTCCCCACTAGATGGAGTGACGACCTGGTAAGACATGCAGGAAGTCGATGGATGTAAGTGGCTCAGGACCGTGTTTTGTGGCATTTCTTGGGGGAGGCCTATGTTCAGCAGTGGACTTGTGAAGGGCTGTAATGATGATGATGATAAAAAGTGTTGGTACCGCATATAAGAAGCAATAATTTCATAAATAAGTAAAATTTATGATTAAAAATTCATCCCAAGAAAGATATAATACAATTTGCGGATATTAATAATACATTTTTTTTATATTATGGGTGACAAACGAGCACGCAGTCCACATGGTGGTAAGTAGTTGCTGTGACCCATAGACAACTATCCTCAATACAGAATCCGAATGCAGATGCGATGTCACAAGTGAAGACTTAGATGGAATGCCTCTTTTCCAGTAAAAAAAGGTCTCCGGTTCTCTACACTCACCGTACGAAATATAGTGGTTGAGTGTACCTAAAAGAAATGATAAAAAACATCAAAACAAAGTACCTATATCATTTTAAGATTCTTTGACAGTATTTTACGTCATGCGCAAATTTTAGCTGAAAATAAAATAAAATTTACGAATGTTGCAATAAATTTAAAAAAAAAACACGATAGCGTTAATGAATGAACTATAAAATACATTTAGATTTGAAATGGGCGTGTAAAACCTTGACATGTTAGAGTCAGAATTTATTTTATATGCTTCCTTGATAAAATAGGCCATCCGGATATCTTAAAATAAACACCATCTTCTCAAATGTATGGCAGAAACAAGCAAACCGTTTTTTTAAATAAAACTACAAACCAAACAAACCGTTTCCTGTGTTGCTAATAGAAATTTATTACAACGCACAATGTGACTTACCGTTACAGCCTATTAAAGCCCACTGCTGAACATAGGCCTCACCGATAGATTGCCTCATATGGGGGATATTTGTCGCGGGTTGGCAATCGCAAATTTTTATTTTTAGTCGTTATTAGAAAGAACCCATTTCCAGATTTGTTTCCCTCTGTCGCCTCTTATGACACCCACGGGATAATATGGGGTAGTGGATATTCTTCCACCGCCAATACACGGTAATACGACTTGTGACGCGCTCGATGATAATCCCACCAAATGGTATGATCTATAGAAATTGAAGTGATGAAATTAGCTTCGATGGTAAAGCGCACGGTACATTTTCGTTGACCTATAAGCGTTTCAGTATAAAGAGGAGGCATGTGCCCAACAATGAGATGTAAATAGGCTGTAATTTTACTACTTTAGAAGTTCGGATTTTTTACTATTGCTGCGTTGTGACGTAACATAACTCTATCAGAAATGAGTGTAAGCGTGTGTCCAGCTTTGAGGATTTCGGTAAACAGCTTGAAGGGATCATTTATAATTATTTATACAATTCCAATGTTTTCCCTTAACGTTGACCGCCTTGTTATAGCTGTCTCAGGACACAGTCAGACGAAAATCTACAAAATAAGGTCTCTAAAGTCGAATGCTATGGTTTTCGGCATGTTTGTGTATGTATGTTAATGTGTACGTTCGTGTTTATTGCGTATCTCAAGAATAAAATAATTTATATCGACGCCAGACTGGTTTCACTGCGCATTTATGTGTGTAATTCTTCGTAGAAGCTGACGAAATTTTTATCAATACTAGTATCGCGTCTAGCCGAAGTTCGACCATTTAATTGGTTAAAGTATTTTGTATTTAAAATCATGTGTATATGTTTACTTTATTTTAACTGCCTTAACGGCAACATCCAGACATGTTTTTTTTTCTGCACATCAATTGCACACTACCTTACAAATGATTTATATAATTATCTCTCCTTTTATAATTATTACAAAAAAAAATGTACGACATTTTTCGATATTCACGTACTCGTATTAGTAATAATATTATAGTAAACAGTCTAATAGTTTTTTTTTCGTTTCAAACAACAAAACAAGTATCCTGTTATTTGTCACTTGCTACTAGGAAGTTTATAGTGTGAATCTCCCGGGTCGCATCCATTTTTTTTAATCTAAAAGTAAAAGAGCCACTAAAATTAGGCAGTTGGACAAATTATCTTAGTCCTAGGGATGACATCAAATTTGTTGTGAACTCCACGATCTGAAGTTTATTGCAGGTGTCCATAGGCCACAACAACTACTTACAATCAGTAGACCTGTAAACGGTATCTATGTGACCGAACATTTCTCGGCGTTAGAAAAAAATATTTTACAGAAGCCCAGGAGTAATCGGGTTAATAAGAATAAAATAAAAAGGAGACGTAATTTTGTTTAAAAGTTCCGTTTAAAGTGTATTATCAAGTTCCTTTCCCACAACTGCGTAACGATTAGTACTTGACCTTGGAGGGAATAATACACAGCAGCGCGTCTGACCCGAAGACCTCTTAATTGTTTATAAAATACATCGCATTACGTGGCGATGTGAATTATGGCTAATTTAATCAATAGGTTAAAACTGACAACAATCTATCACTTCTGAATCAAACATTTGTCGTTGATGAATAGTATTTGTAAGAGCCTAATATGAAGTACTTAACTTATTTCAGCAATATGATTACACGTAAGTACAACGCTTGTTCTGTACTAAACCATGTCTTGTTCATATCACTCTCCTATCTACTCGTTAGGGGTTACTCTGTTGGGGGTGACCGTATATTTGTCTAGCTATTCGTGGAAAAAAAATGGAACGCCAATACTCTCATACAAAAAGGCAACACTATCACTATTTCAAACCTCGATTGAGGTTATATCTACCGGAGAATATAAAAGATGGTAAACCTACGTAGAAACACACGGTTAGCACTGGTATGATTGATGATGATTCAAAGAGTTCCACATTAGTTTTTGGTTTCTTCACTAGAACATCCTATGTCAAAAGGCTAAAATTGCTTTAGGTACGCTCAGACGTATGGTTGGAAACAACTGGGTCTTGTGTCCCATGATGATTCTGTGGCTGTACAGTAACATAGTTAGGCCGAACATAACCTACGCCTCAATTGTTTGGTGTAATAAGGGCAACCAAAGATGACTGAAGGCAAGTTAAACAGCCTACAAAGGACTGCCAGTTTAATGGCAACTGGAGCGGCCAGAATCTTGCCTGGAGCGGCTCTTAATGCACTTGTAAGCCTAACGCTCCTAGATATTTATGTAGACAAGGAGGCGAACACTATTTGGTATAGGATCAACGCTCAAGGCGGTCTAAGCTTGTTTTCCTACAAATTGAGATCCCTGCTGGACTTCATGAAGGAAACACCGACTTTAAACATGATCTTAGATATTATGCATCTACTATAAACTTTTAATAACATGTATGGAAAACTAATTTACTACTCTCAACCATATTATCTATATAAATGAAATGGTAGAGGTTTGCAATTGTGCGCGCTTCACGGAAAAAACTACTGGATGGATTTCAATTAAGTTTTCTAAGAAATAAATTCTTAGACTCTTGACCGTTATCTAGAAAAAATAAAGCGATATCTTCATTTAATATAAAGTTATTAAAGTTCTAAGAAACAACGATTTTATACGGGATGTTTCACACGGTCAACTGTACGTCGTTTGCTCTCGCGTTACAAACCCAGATAATTTATATATTTTAGCTTCAAAAGGAGCAAAGAATAACATTGTTTACAAAGAAATTTTGTAACCAAAGTATATTTTGATAGCGATCTTTTTTAATGTTTTTTTTCTTCACACATACGAAAACTTTGTTAATATATCAACCAACGCGGACGAAATCGCGGGTATCAATTAGTATATAATATATAAAGATGGGTTGTAAGATAGTAATGAGTAATCCGACAAGTAATCGCACGGGAGGTGCCCCGTGCGGGCTTGTCGGCTGTCAAAGACAAAGAGTACACAATTTTGACCTAAGTCATTTGTGGAATCACTCATCTCTCTCGTTTCAGTAGATCTGCATAGATTTTCGCATTCGATTTTATTTATATATATATATATATATATATATATATATATATATATATATATATATATATATATATGCAACAACTGACCAAAATTAAGATTAAGAGTAGGATAAAATTGAGCCTTCTGCGACTAATCATTTATCTGTAATCAAAATAGTCTGAAACTATTTTTTTTTTCTCTTCGGACACGAAGATATTTTAAATTAAAAGAAGAAGGTTTTGGAACGAAGTACCTTATCGGACGGTACCGGTTTGGCGGATGGGAGCTGGGCGACAAAAAGTTTTTTTTTTTCGTCACTACCTCTTGTCTACACTAAGACAGCCTTGGCGGCGAAATAAGGAAGTGACATGGATTAATATCCATCTCCCGCGCACTTTTTCTTATCTTACCCTGAAAGAATTATTATCTTATTTCAAATGACGCTTCATTTTAATTGACGCTAGTAATTCATTTATTTGTATTTGTTAATCAATAATATTATAATACCTACATTTATCAATAATAATATACTACGCAAGGAACTTCGTTCCAACCGAGTGTTTCACGACACTCACGCATTTTTTTATTTACATATACATATATTTTATTGGAAATCAAACAATCACTTTTTTTTCAATACACCATTTCTTAACACATAAAACATTTTTAGCGCACATATTTTCTTATGAGTAAAACACTTATACAGTAAAGTATCTTTACAATAAAGTTCACAAAGATTATTTAAATTGAGAGCTCCTAAGCAATTTATATCTATGATAGTATTATTTTCGTCACAAAGATCTTGTAACCATTTTATTTTTTCACATTCTTTTAAAAAAATCTTTTAAATGTCTTCATAATTCTGTGAAACTCTCTATAATCAACAAAGCCCTCATTCCATCACTACCCTTTGTGCTTGTCAATCCAGCAGATTTGTTTTATTCTCTTCAAGAGATAGTGAAGTGAACGGGTAAGAAGGTTTAATTAGGAATATGTCGGTGTACTCTAGAGTGGTTATAGCAAATTCTTTTTATTTTTGAATCCTTGAAGATCTACGATTATTGTATTGCTACTCATGATGTTTTCTTAACGATATTACTCAGTGATTTGTACTCGAATATGCAAACGTTTAAAATTAAGCTATAAGCAGCTGTTGATCTGTTATTTCTTGGTCTGTTTCTATTTCAACTCTCACGTCGATCGAAACTTTTAAAGTTTAGTGCTGTCTTGAACAATCAATTACAAATAATGGAGCTATGTCTCTGAATTCCTTTAAACCCATCAACGGCTCTGACCGGCGTCCGTGATACGACTCTTGCAATCTCGGATACGGTTCGTATAATAAAGAAAACTTATCTTCTGAAAAACTGACATTCAGCCCCTCATAAGGATGAATTTAAAAAGACTCTTACATCATGTACGTGACAATGGTCAAAACTCTACCATTTATAATACGGTGTTATGTTTGCGGTTGTTTTTTTTTTTATAGAATAGAGTGACATCTACATTTATCCCCAATAAAGAATCAAAATGCAGATGTGTTGTCACCCGTGAGAACTTAGTAGAATGCCTCTTTTCCAGTAAAATGGGTCTCCGGTTCATTACACTCACCATACGTACATATAACACAGCAGTGTCAAGCTGCCATTTTACGCTAGTATTCTGTGATAATGGTCCTTTCCCGGTCGAGCTGACCCATACTTGCTACAAGTATACTACTAATATAGCTGCAGCATGGCTCTACCACGTATAAAATGGTTTGTAAGTTGATGACAACAAATCGTGGTTACTCTATTTGGGTTGTATTTTGGGTAGCAATGGATACATAAGTCCCGGGAACAGAACGCTAATGGAATAGTTCTATTTTTCTCTAAATGTTTTAATAGGTTGATTCTTTCACGATCTGATATTTTGGTGTGTGGGACTCGCCAAACAATTTTATTAATTATAATATTATCTACGACTTCACCTGTATTTATCTTCATCGCATTAAGATTCGTATTGCTTCGTAATAATACTAACTCGTGTTTACAATTAAATATAATTTTTTTCATAATCTTCTGCAAATCCTAATATCTTGTTCTATGGTATAGAAGCGGAGAAGAATCCACCACTAGTATTGATTGTTCCTGCAGTTGACCAGCTCGTTGACAAACTCGTGCACATTTGGATTCATTTTCATTGAAGGATAGATAAGATTATATATTGTAGTAGTGATACCCGCATCCTTAATTTTATCTATTTCTACTCCATTAAGTTCATATCGTATGTCTTGAAATAGAAATAGTGCTGGATTATTAACGAAATGTATGTTTGAAACCTTTTCTTTCGTGATGCTGTTATAAACGTTTACTTTTCCCTCGATATATAAACTACTGAGTGAAGGTAGCACGTCCAGGTCTTGTTGATTAATGGGAATAGGTATTTCTTCATTCTTGTTAAAACTTGTTACATATGGTTTGTATGATTGATACTCGAACTTTCAATGCTGTTATCGTAGGATGTTTGTTGCGATATGCTTAAAATATTAATTTTATCAAGCCAACTAGCTTAAGAAATTCTTTGTAAGTCTTGGTAAACTTCTTTTGAGCTGAAGATGTGTGCGTTTATGAGATGTGACATAGGTGGGCTTTTATTGAAAATTATCATTTTTTTTTTCAGAACTGTAAATACAGTTGTACTTTCTCACCTCATAAATTTATCTCTTTATTCTCAGTGTCCAACAGCTTTATATTGATAGCACTTATAGAACTTTGGTTAACAGGAAAATAAATTAAGTTTTTAGGCATTTCAATTATTCGATAACCAAACATTAGGTACAAATTCATAAATTATATGGCTTGCTTTCCCGTTGACAAATGAACCAATAACTACATCGCATTCAATCCGCACAATGTATGTCAATGGAATGCTGACATGATACTTTGATTCAGTACTTATTGTTTCCATACCAAAGACTAAAATTTTAGCCAGTGATTCGCCTCTTTTAAAGTGAACATCTTTAGAGCAAAAATATTTGTTTTCAATGTATTATTGTTAAAAGTTAGTTTCAATACAGTGTCCTTCATGTTGTTTTTTAGATAATCACAAATATCTTGAAGCTCGTAAGACCCGTCAGGAATTTTGATCATTTCTTTTTCAATATAATAAAATTTATTGTTTTTTTTTTTTTTATTTATTTATATTGGAAATAGAATTTTAAGTTGAAAAATGCAAAAGACTACATTCGTAGCCTCCTCGTAGTTCCAATGTCGGTGAATAGTTTGATGATAAAGAGGCTCCTGTCCCAGTTATAGACACAGTGAAAGACATTTTATACTGATACGTTTATTTATTTCATACACTATATAAATGCTTTTTCCAGTAATTTCTTAAAAATTTTAGACAAAGATGACAGTTTGTAGCGCCAAACGCTTGATGTCGTGCATAATTATACTAATCCGTTAGGATTAGTAATATTACTCATATCAACTAATTCCTGACAACTCTCGTAATCCGTCAATGTAACAGACGCAGTCTTTGAAGGTAGTTACAACGGCCTCGCAGTCGCACTTAAGAGGGGCTTCTTGCGAGGCCCCAAAATAAATACACTAAAATTTGTTACTTTCATTTTCGAGCGTAAAAGTGATCAAATTAATTAGTCATATGTGGTAAAGTCTGGGGGCACCGCATTTTAGGGGGCCTCGCGAGGCCCCTTTAAGTGCGAGGCCGTGGGCGAGGGCTCACTTCGCCCACACCTGGCTACGCCACTGCTTACAATCATGTATGTAACACAATTAAAAATAGCTTGGTAGTGATCACCTCATTCCCAGGGGTTATTATCATCCATAAATTCCTTAATATTTTAATAACCCTTTTTATACAAATTTAGTTTATTAAAACTTTATTCTTTATTCTTTATTGTACACACTAAGTTGGTAACAATTATTAAATATTCACATAAAATGTACAAAGGCGAGCTTAACCCTAGTAAGAGTTTTCTTCCAGCAAACCTATTGGGAAAGCGAAATAGTTTTACATATAAAGCAAGTAGGTAGCAGCGTACGTACTTAATATTTAACTTAACACTACTTAATAGAAATTGGCTAAAGTTACAGTTGACAATTAACATATAAGTGTATAAAATATAAGGATAATTTATTTTATTTCTATTGATTTACATACATATATACTAATAAAGATAATAAACACATACACATATACACATACACACACACATACATATATATATACACATACATACACATATACATACATGTACACAATTATAAATACATATATATACAATTATACATATAAATACATAACATATATAAATATTTGTAATTCTAAGTTGATAGATAATATTTCTTTACTCTGCTCCGAAATGTATCAAGAGAAGAGCTAGCACGTATGTCATGTGGAAGTGAGTTCCATAGCTTGACCGCCCTTACAGTAAAGGATCCACCACATCGGCTTGTGAAATGAGAAGGAGTTCTGAGAAGCAGCTGTTTAGTGGTCCGGCACTGAGTTTCACGAGGTACAAGATACTCAAAACGCTCGCGGAGATATGGAGGTGCAAGAGGATTAAAGAGTAGAAAGTAAAGAAATGATAACACATGTAAGTCTCGACGTCTACGGATAGGAAGCCATTTTAATTGAGCCCTGTACTCAGAAACATGATCAAACTTACGAAGACCAAAAATAAAACGTATACACAAATTTTGAACACGTTCCAGTTTGTTCAACAGCTCCTCTGAAGCATCCAAAAAACTAACATCAGCGTAGTCAATGAGAGGAAGAAGAAGTGCTTGAGCTAAGGTTATCTTAGTTTTTACCGGTAAAAACATCTGGAGGCGCTTGAGAGATTGAAAAGAATAGTTCACTTTTCTGCTAATCATATTAATATGAGCAACCCAAGACAAATTATTATCAAAAATAACACCTAAGTTCTTAGCAGTCTCTGTATATGGAATTTGAGTATTATCATACGTTACTGCAGGGATCTTCGAACGATCTAATAAATTAAGCATATATGAGCTGCCGATAATCATTACTTGGGATTTAGCAGGATTAACAAGAAGACCAAAAGATTTCGCCCAACTGCTTATGCTACTTAAGTCAGCATTCAGCTTATTAATAGCCTCATCTATATCTTGGACTTTGAAATGACGGTATAATTGCAAGTCGTCAGCATAGAGATGATAATGAGAGGTGAGAACAGTAGTGAGAGCGTTGATAAAAATAGAGAAGAGAAGTGGGGAAAGAACACCACCCTGAGGAACACCCGCCGTAAGATCACACCACTCGGAGAAATCCTCCTCATGGCGTACACACTGCGAGCGACCCCTAAGGTAAGAATTAAACCAAGAGATTACTGATGGTGAAATGTTTAAGGACGAAAGAATACCAAGAAGTATGTCATAATCAACGGAATTAAATGCACTGCTGAAGTCCAATAATGTTAGAACAGTGAGAAATTTTTTGTCCATGGCCCAGCGAATGTCATCAGACACTTTAATCAGAGCGCTGACTGTGCTATGGCCTGGACGAAAACCAGATTGAAAAGGGCACAGCAGGCTGTGAACAGTTAGGAAATGAGAAAGTTGCCTCTGAACTATATTTTCTAGTACTTTAGATAAGATCGGAAGAATAGAAATAGGGCGAAATTGGGATAAAGATTTAGGATTAGAAGTTTTTGGAAGGGGAATGATGAATGCCTTTTTCCAGCAAGTTGGAAAGGAGCTCGTCTCAAGCGACGAAGAGATAATGTGAGTAATAATAGGGACAAGTTCATTAGTGATAGGTTTAATCATTTGTATACAAAGATTGTCATAGCCAATAGCTTTAGTGGAAATAGATAAAAGGCATTTTTTTATTTCACCATCAGTAACTTTACTGAAATTAAAAGGAGAACACAGCGGCTTAGGAATATTGGAGAGAAGATTAAGTGTCACAGACTTAATAGAGTCATCAATAGAAATCGGAGGCTCAGAAAAGTGCCGGTTGAGTGCAGTCAAATCAAACGAGATATTAGGATCATTATATGATTTGCCTATACCCAGAGTTCTAAGAAATTTCCACATCTGAGCGGAATGAGAATTTGCAACCTCATCATAGATATGTCTCCTCTTAGCATCACGACACATCTTACTACAGCGATTACGTAGTTTTTTATAAGTGTATAAATTTTCATTAGTAGGGTGCTTCTTATATCGCCTCTTAGCTTTATCTCTTTTGGACATTACTGCTTTTATAGCCTCTGAAAGCCAGGGGGCTGGAAAGTGTTTAACCCTGACTCGCTTAAGTGGTGCATGTGTATCGAAGAGTTTTAAAATGAGGTGATTAAAAGCATAAACCTTATCATTAACATTTTCGGAATTTAGAACAGGGGACCGCGTTAATTGATTTAAAGCTTCTTAGGAATAAGAATTTCGATTTGCGCCTAGGACGTTGAGTTTTATAGGAGAGGAAGATAAGATCGTGGTAAGAGAAAGACGCAGATAGTTGACCATGCGAAGCAACCCGGTCAGCATCAGATACAAGAATAAGGTCTAAAAGAGAAGGGGTACTATTAGGCGAATGGTGAGTAGCAGAAAGAGAAAGAATATGTAAATTAAAAGATGATACCAGGGAGAGCAATTTTTTGCTACGAAAATCATTCTTTAACAGGCATGTGTTAAAGTCACCTAAAATAATGGTATTATCATAAAGCGGAGTAAGATTCACAAGTTTTTCTTCGAGAGAAGAAAAATAATTTATATTGCGAGAGGGGGGATAATAGACCCCAAGCAAAGTCCTAGAATGATTAACAGTAATTTCAATAAATAAATGTTCAGCAAAATTTGAGTAAATATTGGGTGAATGATCAACTATTTTATAGGGAATGTCAGCTCTCAAATAGATTGCCACTCCACCATAACCTTTGCCGACCCTGTCATTGCGTATAAGTTGAAAACCAGGGAGACAATACTGTGCCGACGGAAGTGCAGGTTTTAGAAAAGTTTCAGAAACAAGTATGGCATCAACATATTTAGAATCAAAGGTTGATAAAAGGTCAGCGTAATGAGCATGAATGCTTTGAGCGTTAATATGGACTATAATAAGATTTTTACTATAATTACAGAATACGGCTACTAGTTGATCATGTAAATGAGTGGAATCATCGCTTAAGGCGCTTTTATAGGTCTTATCGGAAGAACCAGAAGAAGAGCAAGAAAAGTAACTATCATCAAATTCCAAAATATCACACATGCTAATCAAAACTATAACAGAAACTAAGCTACAACAAAAACAATAAAGATTAAATATATACTTGTATAATGTATAATAAATAAATTTTTTTAACTTTGAGCAGGTTTTGTATATTTTCTGGAATTTTGTTAAGTTGTGTGTATATTGTGTGTAAGTATGTGAGTGTGATATATTTAGTTAATGCTCCCATTGAATAATATTAACAATACATTACAATTACTGTTTTTCATTTACATGCATTACCCATCTGTATATGTAAAAAAATATACCAGATTTCAGTATACAATAAAAAAATTAACATGTTTAAATAAGTTTCGGTTTCGGTTGAAAATCCTGTTTCGGTTGGACACTAACATTTATATCTTTTATTCATTTGAAAATCAATCAAATCAGCTTGCCATAAATCATCTATTCCTGTAATAATCATGTGTTGCTGACAAAAATTCCTTCTTTCTGCTTTGTGAAGCTCATTGACAATATTTTGTTTACTCATTTTGTATAGGTTTTGATGCAATCATGAGGTCGGTTTCCTTTTTCGTGTAATACAATATAGCGAAATTGATAGTAGTCCATTTTTCTAAATTGGTATGGTACTTTTTGATATTATTCTGATTTATTTTCATTTCATTTGTAACTTCTTTAATACATTTATTCACATATTCATTATTTACAGCCTCATCGTCTTTTTCAGGAGATTGCAGTCCTTTAAATCTTTTTGATTTCAATATCAACCTGATATTTTTAACTTCTTTTAAAATATCAACTCCTTCTCCCTTCGGAAGACTTTCTACACTAGTCTTATGATTTCTCGAGTACTTAAACAATGGTTTGATTTACTTTGTTACTGTTAATCGGTTTGGATGGATCATAACTACGTTTGTGTGCATTAGTATCCTAAAGTAACAACTTATAATTTTGTAAGTCTTCCTCTGTTACAGTATCTAAATTTGGTAGATTTTTAAACAATAACTCTTTTAAGTCTGATTTCTTTTTAAAACTATGATTTCCAATTTTTAAGATGTGAACATCGTCATAGACGTGAGTTGTGCCAAGCATTAGTTTCCCACGCTCATGTCTGACATCATAAGGTACATCTTTCAGCACTTTAGATGATGTAGACCATGATAAAGATCATATGCAATACTTGGTGTTGATTGAATAGATTTAAATGAAATTTCATTCTCGTCATTATCATCCGCAGGAAGCGAGTGAGTGAGGCTTTTGTTAGATGTTGTATAAACATCGTTATCTGAGTTTTCTTCATTATTAACAGGATCCTCAAACACATCACTTGAAGAAATCGTTGACTTACATACTTTCGCTGTACTTAGTTTTTTTTATAAAGTGAGTTTGGTCTGTATCTTCATTTAAATGTTTCTTTTCTTCATTTTTTCTGGTAAGCATATTATATGGATCAACGATAGGTTTAAATATTGTTTCCAAAGCCAGATGGTTTGTATTTTTTGCATCTTTTATCATTTTTACTTTTCTTTTTACAGCTGTGGCAGATATTACAATTTGTTGCTTGAGGTTTCGTTCCATTGTAAAGCATTGTACTCTGTTTGATTACTCAAATGAAACTGATTGCTTTGTGATATAGCAGCTATTTAAACGTTTAGTCTACTAGCATGAATGTATCAAACTTCATTCTGTAACAGCTTTTATTTCGTTCACAGTCTTTATTTATAACAACGAAACTGAAAGGTTTACTCCACGCAGTTGAGCACATTTCACGGAACTAAGACTATTACATGTCAGACCCTGCATGTTCGTCATAAATGTGACTCAGATTTACGTCGTGTTGTTTAAACAATATGATCACGTTAGCGTTATCTCTTACTAGTTGCTTAGGTATCTTAGTATAAGTTTGATTAATATGTAAACAGTCAATGTTGTTATGTCGACCCATGGCGAAATAATCGCGTATGTTGTTCTGATTTTCACAAGCTACATCGTCAAATATTATAATTGAGTTAATTGAAGCTTCATGTGGACTCAAAATTTTACTGTTATGATTATACTTGTAATAAGATGTGCCTGCTACGTTCTGCAGTAGTTTTTCTAAAAATAAGTATTTAGGTTTATATAGAGACTTTGAATATACATAAAAGTTGTGGAAACATGGTCCATTCTGGTGTAACAATAAAGTAATAACTAAGTTAGCTTTTCCGCAATGCGATTGACCGCAGACAATACTACGTATAGTGTTTGGCAATAAGTTTCCATGACGTTTAACCTCAGTTTTTGGTGCAGAGCAGATACATTATAATTTAAGTGATTCTTTCTGTTTGAGAAATTTCATAACAGGTTTGTTAACTTGATCGTATTGGTTGATAGATTTCAATGAACTAAGGTTATTTCAATCGCATTAATAATTTAAAACTTGAAAGAGCTACTGAATATTATTTTGACCACCAGCTTTAGTTCAAATGCATTAACTCACTCTCGATTCGCTCGAGCTACGTGCCGCTGAAGGCCACGATTCTCTCCAGTAGAGGTCCAAATTTTTAGTCTAACCAAATTAGTGCATACATGCTCGCAAGTTTCTATATTATATCAATTTATTTAACCAATGATGTCGATCACAATGGTCTAGTGGTTTGTACTACGAGCGGACTACAAAGCCTGAATCGCGAACGCTAGTGCCTTCGTCCGTGCGATCTCCTCACAGAAATCTAAATAATATGGGTCTACTATTTTTCTATCCCACGAGAACCATGCTTTTCCTGCGATACAAAATTTCAGCCATTCTATCATGATTGAGTAACAAAAATCCGAAAACACCTAAACATCTAGACTTTTACGTTTATGATATTAATTAATAAGATAAGTATGTATTTACGAATAGTATAAAATTCAGCTTAAGATTAACAATAGCTATTTAAAAAAAACACTTTTTTTATAAAATTATTAATTTTGAATAAACATATATTTGTAATGGATCTCAATTTAGTTACTATATCAACCGCTGTATGTTGACCCATTCCGTATTTGCATGAGTACATAAGTTTACCTTATGAAAATTTCGTCTCCAATTGCAGCGACATCGAGGCGCCGCTCGTCTGCAGTTGCAGCGCCATCGCTGCAACTGCAGACGGGTGCATGATCGGCGCAATAACAATTAAGCAAAGCAGTGTTCACATAAGAGCATCTAAAGTTTGAATATTAATAAGCAATAATATTTCTTATGAGTTATATAAATACGGATCAATGCTAAGGGTACCAAATGAAACTTCTTTATTTAAAAAAAAAATTAAAACGACAAATTAAAATACTTTCAGGTACATAGTCTTATAATTTAGGGGTATAAAATAGGCTGTTGGGAGGTGTTTCACCATTAGTTACAGTGTGTTTCCTACAGTCTGCTAGACTTGGAAGTGTTCACCATCATCAAGGCGGCAAGTATGTACGTAAGACTTAGGCTCCTCACTCATTGAATAAAATAGAATAATAATGCATTTGTTATATGTTACAGTAAAGTAATATGTTTCGCTTTATAAGTTTTCATATGAGTGTTTCTGTACAGTGATACATTTTAGGTATTCAAATCCCTTCGAGTCAGACGCTGAAGTACAGTCGACTTCGCAAAAGAAAAAAACGACTAAGAAACTAACTAATATATCAAGGACAAAAACATCAGCTCCCAAGTCCAAGAAACGTGTTGAACTATTCGGAAGCGACTCGGAATCTGAGGCTGATACATTGCCGTCGCTCGCCCTTGCTTCGACTAGTAAGAAACGAAAATTAAACGTTTTTCCAGATGCTGAGGTAAGCAAATCTTATTTAATTTTAATAATTTGAGTTACCATTCACATGATGTAAAGTTAGGTTCTGTTTGATTGGATGTCTACTTTGTACAGTATTGCATTTTTATTATTGGTTGTAGTAACTTTAAGGGGGCTTCGAAGCCGCCGAGTCAATTATTGTTTCTATGATGAGTACAAAGATTTATAACTTTTATCATTGAATATAAATAAATTATCATTATTGTTATCAGTCATAGGTTTTTATAAAAACGTTTTTATTAATTATATTCTTAGACGATTGGTGTGATTGATACAATAGCTAGTGAACCGGACTAATAAGTCAAGTCATGAGCATTATATCAAAAATATATTTATGTAGGTAGGAGGCAATATAACTATTGTTCATTGCTCCTTAGTATGCTTTTGTTGAAATAGTATTTTTATAGTTTCCAGGATGAATTTTTTGAACCTATTCGAGCGGGAATTTGAAAAGCTTCTAATCACGCCGAACAGGTTCAGGATATACGCACCAGAGCGAGCCTCCGAAGCGAGGAAAATATTACGTCATCTCTAACTTCCGCGAGCTGGAGGCTATTCCATCAACCGACCGCTGGCAGCATGTTCTGATGAAATTTAAATCAGCTATCGACGAAAAAACCCCGACGTGGAAGGCTGTTACCCAGTTGGTATCATGGATCAAAGAAGATTATCGCAAGGTTCGTCCAGTTTTGTATCCAACTAAGCGTTAGTTTTATCAGTGTTACTTATCTAACAGATTTACTTCACCGGACTCGTTCAGACATCTGTATATCAAAACTCAAATACAAAGTCTAAAGCCGCAATTTAATAAAACAAAAATGATGACTACCAAAAAAATATTTGAGTTTTGAGTATTTCATTATATTAAAAAACATATCGTATTTAATTACTGACTCTTTTGTTTAGTAATATAATGAGTATATAATAAATTTTAGGAATATTTAGTACCTAGCTTAACATTTTTAATAAAGTGTTGTTGCTTTCAGAAAAAATCGAAAATCGAAATAAAAAATATAAAAATAAAATTCTAAATCCAAAAACTTAAAAATATATTTTATTATAATGAATTGATCTATATTTATATCATAATTATAAAAAAAGTTTTTCTGCAAGCGCTTATTTAATTACTTACTCTTTTTAGTGTAGTAATATAAAGAGTATTTAATCATTTATTTTTAGAAATATTTGGTATCTGGCTTAATAGTTTTAATAACGTATTATTGCTTTCACATAAAATCGAAAATCGAAATAAAAAATATAAAATAAAAATTCGAAATTCGAAAACTAAAAACTATATTTTATTATAATAACCTAATCTATATTTATATCATAACAATAAAAAGAGTGTTTCTGCAAGCGCTTATTTAATTACTGACTCTTTTTATTGTTGTAATATAATGAGAACTTAATCATTTATTTTTAGAAATATTTAGTACCTGGCTGATAAAATTGAAAATCGAAATGAATAATTGAATGAAGAATTGAAAATGATAATATAAAAAGTTTTTCTGCAAGCCCTGCGGCGTACATATTAAACATTATTCCTCTCACCAAAAGTCCTATATTTACAAGTCTACTTACTACTTACTACAAACCGAGATTGACAATGTAAGTATAATAGCAAGTGCTTTCAACAACAGACTTGTCACTTACAAAATTAGTCCTGAAAAATTAACTATTTCACCTGAATTTTTTTTCATCTGACATTTCGCACACATCTCTTCAACTAATTAAACAATGTTGACCAAACATAACCGTGAAACCGTGTAGTGGCGGTCAAGAATACCACTACCCCATATCCTCCCGTGGGTGTCGTAAAAGGCGACAAAGGGAAACAGGCAGGAGATGGGCAGCAGCATCTTCCTGATAATAGCCAAAATTACAATAAACAAACTGCGGTTGCCAACCCGCTCGCCAAGCGTGGCAACTATGGCAAATACCCCCCTATGAATGTAACAAAGAGACGGCCCCCAGTCCCCGGCGGCCCCGCTATTCCTGGCTACGGTGGCGACCATGGTAACGGCGGGGCAGGGGGTGCTAAGAATCTCCGGTGGAGGTTCGGTTGCCACCTTAGACGACTCGACCTGGCAACGTACAACGCACGCACCCTGAGGACTGACGAGAAGATCGTGGAGCTGGAAGAAGAGATAGACAAGTTGCGCTGGCATATTATAGGATTATCCGAAGTCCGAAGAGAGGGGGAGGACACGGTAATCCTCGAATCCGGCAACTTGCTCTATCACCGGGAGGGCGACCATCTGTCCCAAGGAGGTGTCGGATTTATCGTCCACAAGTCTCTCGTTAACAACGTTGTAAAGATCGGGAGTGTGTCGACGAGGGTTGCGTACCTTATACTCAGAATCACCAAACGGTATTCGCTGAAGGTCATACAGGTTTACGCACCAACCTCGACACACCCCGATGGGGAGGTGGAGGAAATGTATGAGGATATCTCTAGAGCCATGCATTCCTCCAAAACCCAATATACGGTATTAATGGGAGACTTCAATGCAAAACTAGGCACAAGAGAGAACGGTGAGCTGAAATTAGGGAAATTTGGAATAGGGCAACGGAACCCAAGGGGCCAGCAGCTGGCCGACTTCATGGAGAAAGAGGGACTCTTTATGATGAACTCTTTCTTCCAGAAGCGGCCCCACAGGAAGTGGACCTGGTCGAGCCCCGACGGTTCGACAAAAAATGAGATTGACTTCATTATGACGACCAGACGACAACTGTTCAGTGATGTCTCCGTGATCGCGAGGGTGAAAACTGGTAGCGATCACCGAATGGTTAGAGGCACACTGAACCTAAACGTTAAGTTGGAGAGGTCTCGTCTAATGAAGTCAACGCTCCGTCCCCCTCGTGCTCTGTTCCAAAGTCCCGAAATCTTTCAGCTCGAGTTACAAAACCGTTTTCAGTGCCTAGAAGACTGCAATGAAGTGGACGATATGAATGACAAGCCCGTGGAAACTGTCCATGAGGTCGGAGCTAAGTTCTGCAAGACCCGCCGCATAAGAACACAAAAACTCTCTGATCACACTCTTAATCTCATGGCTGTTAGACGGGAGATGAAGCTACATTCTTCAACAGACTTGACAGCATACAGGCATCTGAACAGACAGATCTCCAAATGCATGCGGCGGGACTTACGCAACTTCAATACAGCTCGTATTGAAGAAGCGATCGAGTGGAACCAAGGCTCCAAAGTCTTTGCCAGAGATCTGTCTGCCAGAAAGAGCCACCTGTCAAAGCTGAAGACAGAATGTGGCAGCATCGTTTCCGGGACACCTGAGATTTTGAGTGAGATTGAGAGGTTCTATGGGCAGCTGTACACGTCATCGTTGGAGCCACACGCAAGTGTGAGTAACGATCCAAGAGCGAGTCTCATCCGACACTATTCCGAAGATATCCCGGACGTCAGTCTGAGCGAGATTAGAATGGCTCTCCAGCACCTTAAAAACGGTAAGGCCCCAGGCGAGGATGGAATTACAGCGGAGCTTCTGAAAGCGGGTGGAAGACCGGTACTTGAAGTCCTTCAGAAGCTCTTTAATTCCGTCCTCCATGGTGGCATTACACCGGAGGCGTGGAGCAGAAGTGCGGTGGTCTTGTTCTTCGAGAAAGGTGACAACGCTCTCTTGAAGAACTACAGACCGATTTCCCTTCTGAGCCGCGTCTACGTGCTGTTTTCGAGAGTCATTACGAATCGTCTCGCGCGCAGACTTGACGACTTCCAGCCTCCCGAACAAGCCGGTTTCCGAAAGGGCTTTAGCACCATAGACCACATACATACCCTTCGGCAAATTGTGCAGAAGTCCGAAGAGTACAATTTGCCACTATGTCTGGCGTATGTGGACTATGAGAAAGCCTTTGATTCCATCGAAATTTGGGCGGTGCTGCAGTCCCTTCAGCGGTGCCAAGTTGACTGTCGGTATATCGAAGTGTTGAAGTGCTTGTACAGTAGGGCTACGATGGCTATCCGAGTACAGCACCAGAGTACGAAACCTATCCAATTGCAGAGAGGTGTAAGACAGGGTGACGTCATATCCCCGAAACTCTTCACCGCTGCATTGGAAGACGTTTTCAAGCTTCTGGACTGGAAAGGATACGGTATCAACATCAATGGCGAGTACATCACTCACCTTCGATTTGCCGACGATATAGTCCTTATGGCACAATCGCTGGAGGACCTAAGTACTATGCTCAATGACCTTGATAGTGTTTCCCAACGGATAGGTCTTAAGATGAACATGGACAAAACAAAGATCATGTTCAATGTCCATGTCACACCTATGCCGGTAGTTGTTGGGAGCACTAAGCTCGAAGTTGTTGACGAGTATGTTTACCTGGGACAAATAGTCCGACTAGGTAAGTCCAACTTCGAACGAGAGGTCAATCGACGGATTCAACTCGGCTGGGCAGCGTTCGGGAAGCTACGACACATCTTCTCGTCAGACATACCTCAAAACCTGAAAACGAAATTGTACAACCAGTGCGTGTTGCCAGTGATGACTTATGGAACTGAGACGTGGTCCTTCACTGCTGGCCGTATGAGGAAGCTCAAGGTCGCTCAGCGAGCTATGGAGAGGGCTATGCTCGGAGTTTCTCTGCGTGATAAACTTACGAATGAGGATATCCGCAGTAGAACCAGAGTAACCGACATAGCCCAACGGATTAGTAAGCTGAAGTGGCAGTGGGCCGGCCATATAGCTCGAAGAACCGACAACCGATGGGGAAGAAAGGTTCTCAAGTGGCAGCCTCGTACCGGTAGGCGAAGTGTAGGGCGTCCCCCCACGAGATGGAGTGACGACCTGGTAAGACATGCAGGAAGTCGATGGATGCAGGTGGCTCAGGACCGTGCTTTGTGGCATTCTTTGGGGGAGGCCTATGTTCAGCAGTGGACTTGTAAATGGCTGTAATGATGATAATGATGATGATGACCAAACATACAGCATGAAAAATTAATTTTCAACTGTTTCTTACATATACTTTACCAAAAAACAATGAATCATCTATTAAATCTTTTAATATCAAATATGAAATTATATACCAAAACACCGATCTATTGTTTGTTTACAATGGTTTTGCAGAAAATATTACGAACAAGTGTTCGGAGTTCGAGCTTTGCGAATCAGGTTGGACTATTGAGCCCATAAGACAATTAGAACTAAATATTGTAAAATATAATTCGTTAAGATTTGGTTCTTATACACCATTACCCGAAAAAATATACAAAACAATATCATGCTTAAATTACAAAAAAAAAACAATTATTAGCACTGCTTTCTATGGAGTATTGTAGCTCATTTGTATCCAACTACAAGTAATCCTAATAGAGTGAATTCATACCCTCAGAAGTTTTAATAACAGATAATATGAAATTTCCTCCAAGTTTTAATGCTATAAAATTATTCGAGGAAATGAATCCTAATGTGAGCGTTAATATTTATGGTTTAAATTAAAAAAAATGTGACTGGACCGCTGTAAAAACTTTAAAAAGAAAGATATTATGGTCTAATGAAAACTTTAGAGAAAGTATGTGTATAATTAGATCAAACAATCATCAAATATTCACTCAAAAAGTTCATAAACTTGTAATTAATAGAAATGATGACAAAAGACAAATTATGGCAGATGGATACGTTACCATGGGGACACTATAAAACTATATTTTAATAATGTAAAACTGTAATGCTACTATGTACTGTAGGTATAATTAAGTAAGAGATAAATGTATAGCTTAAGTTACATGTATTTTTATGTTTATAACTTTATATCTAGTGTAGATGGCGGATAGACTAGGTACGACTAACCGCAGATAAACAATATTTTTACTTAGTATATATATACTTTGTAATCACTTTCACAAACTGACAGAGTTACTCTTCACTCCTTTACTTACTGGCGGTTACAAAACAACTGACTGATCTATCCGTCACAGCGGCCTTTTATACAATTTAGATATTAACCTAATAATGAACATTAATATTCTTATTACTATAAATATTGCATCATAAATTATAAAATAATTGTCAATCAATATAGCAACGACTAAACACTAATAACAATTGTTTATACACATTTAATAACATTAATCTTAGGTTCGCCGGAAGCTGACAAGCGGAAGGCGTCAGTTATTATTTAATCATCATTTATTAAATATTATAAAAATTATGTTATTAATCTAATAAAGGTTTTGTAATTCTCTGGGAGATTAAAATAAACTTAATTATGCGAAGAGCTCGTGAACCCAGGACCGGAAGACGATAACACTCGGCCATCCTGCGTTTGTCGTGTCCCACGACGATCAGTCACGCCACTAGGTCCTGGTTTCTCGCTGGAGTACGGCATCTGAAATTTGAATAGTACCAACAGTATGCTTGTCGTTGCGAGTTCATGCAATATATATTTGTATGTCTTTATACATAATAGTTCTGTTTATCTGTCATATTTTTATTTTGATTGTAATATATTACACACAGCCTTTATTAGTGTATAGGAGTACACAGTTTTTAATATGTTGTCACACAGCATTTATTATGGGATCACACAGTTTTATTATAGTATCACACAGCTTTTATTTACTTTAGGGTCACACAGCTTTTGTTACAAGTTCACACAGCTTTTTTTATGGGGTCACACAGCTTTTATTATGGGATCACACAGCTTTTATTTACTATAGGGTCACACAGCTTTTGTTATAAGGTCACACAGTTTTTATTATGGGGTCACACAGCTTTTAATTTTTTATTTTTACAGGATCACACAGCCTTTGGTTATAAAGAATTACACATATTTTATTTTTTGGAGTCTCTTCTATTTTATGTATATAGAGTCACACAGCTGTCATTCACATAGAGTTACATCCTACAATGTAGCAAATCAGAGTAGTTTTAATTAGATAGGATCAGGTAGCATTTATCGAAAATCTGTTTTCTTTATACATATATTACCACAAAACATATTTTATCAATCGTAAAAATAATTTATAACAGTCAAAAATAGTTGTAGCGAAACACCTAAGGTAACAGACATTTTTCTTCCTATATTTATTAGGGAACATTTATTAACTCATAATATAATTTGTCACAGGATATTAATAATTTAATTGCATACTTTTATTGTACATCCACTTGCATACTATTATTCTATATAATATTGATATTAATATAGCCAGAGATTCAATTAGCTTTCTAACAGATCTATAAGATCATCCCTGTCAACTTCATGATCACTACCGCTACTGTCATCGGGGATAGACGAATTATAAGGCCGGAGGACTTCGCCGCGTACAACTGCCGAAAAGTTCCTGTATCCCTTCATACCCTTGATGCTGCTTATCGTGTATCGGTCTAATGAGTGGTCAGCTTTGCATACTTTATACGGTCCAGTATACAAACCGTTAAGCTTCCTAGTAATATTAGCATTCTTCCTAGTTATTCCTCCTTTCCATAGTACCAATTGTCCTACAGAATATTTGACGCATTTCTTATAAGTTCGGTCGAATCGGTCTTTCATAAGAGTCATATTTTTATCAATACGCAATTTAGCCTTGCCGCGTCTCTCTTCTAAAGCTCGAGCTTGACTTTCAAAGTCTGCAGGTTCCCCACAGGGGTAGGCTGGTAAACGCGAATTAGAATGGCCAAATAATAATTTGAAAGGTGGGAAACCAGTTGTGGCATGAGGTGTATTATTAATGCCCCAAATTATATCGGAGACATGGTCGTCCCAAGTGCATTCACTATTGGTCATAGTATTTAAGCCGTTAATCAACGTTCGATTGACACGCTCTACTTGGCCATTTGATCTAGGACTAGCAATGGCGTTTAGAACATGTCTAAATTGCATTTCTTTAGCAAACTCCTTGAAATATCTGCTAGTAAACGCTTTACCTCTGTCTGTAATTATTCTTTTAGGATTGCCGGATTGATTTATTATATCTTTTAAATGTTTTATAGTTTCTATTGACCCGCAGTTTTTAACAGCTTTTGCAAATACAAATTTTGTAAATGAGTCAATAATAATAAGTATATAACAGTTTCCCTTCCGAGTCTTAACGAATGGCCCCAAATGGTCGGCATGTAGTGTATGCATGGGGACTGCTGCCTTTTCGATCGGGTGCAGTTCTCCCTGCAATTTACCGTATTCTCCCTTCCCATAGGCACAGCGAAGACATGATTTGATATATTTTCGAATAAACCTTGTCATGCCTGTAAACCAAACCTGTGCTTTTATAATCTTTTCGGTTTTATCAAAGCCTGGATGTCCTATTTGATCATGAAACTTCTGCATTAGGCCCCATTTAGCTAATTTGGGTATAACGAAACGTTCCCCATTTAGAGTTTTCCTATAAAGAAGATCATCCTTTATTTTATAATTACTAGTAATATCTCTATTGTCTGTACCATTTCGTAATTGAGTCAAAATCATCTGAATGTTTTCGTCCTGTAACTGTAATGTCACTAGCCAATCAGAGTCTTCTATCAGTAAAATTGTACTCGATGGCGGATTTCTACTCAAAGCATCTACGTGCCTCATTCGGCCACCAGAACGGTATTCAATCTGCAAGTCATAATCTTGGATGGAAAGCCACCAGCGGGCTATGCGGGGAATAAGGTCTTTCTTAACTAAAGTGGTTCGTAATGCCGCACAGTCTGTCACTATAGTTACGGGAATTCCTACGAGGTAGATTCGAAATCTTTTTAAGGATTCTACAACGGCTAATGTCTCTAGCTCATAGCTATGATAAAATTGTTCTTCCTTAGACGTGACCCTACTAAAATAGGCAATTGGTTTCAGGCTAGTATCGGTTTGATATTGCATAAGGATACCACCTAACCCTAGCTTACTCGCATCTGTATGGAGCTCAGTACGTGCATGTCTGTCATATATCCCTAAAACCGGTCTTTCCACAAGACGTTCTTTAAGAGTTTGAAAAGCACTTTCTTGGTCCGGGCCCCAATTCCATTCCATGTTCTTTTTAGTAAGTTGTGTGAGGGGTCTAGCTATTTCTGCAAACCCACGAATGAATTTCCTAAAGTATGAAGTCAAACCGATAAATTGTCGGATCTCATGCACATTTCGTGGTTTCTTATATTCAGCTACACAACGAATCTTATCCTGTCCCGGTCGTATCGTGCCCGCAGTAATCTCATGCCCTAAATAGTTAGCGCTTTTCTTTAAAAATGAACATTTACTTAAATTCAGTTTTAAATTAGCTTCCGACAATAGTTGTAAGACACTTTCTAGCAACTTCAACCCATCATCAACAGATACCGTTGGCAGCATGACGTCATCAAGATATGTTGCTACGTCATTACCTAACCTACCTAAAACAATTTTTATAAGACGTGAAAATACTGCTGGAGCATTAGCCAGGCCAAAAGGCATTTTCAGGAACTCATACTGACCAGAAGGTGTAACAAATGCGGTTTTGTGAATAGAATCATCAGAGATTCTGACTTGGTAATAGCCCTGTGCAAGATCTAGTGTGGTAAATAATGATTTTCCAGATAAGCGAGTAACCTGATCTTCTATATGAGGTAGTGGATACCGATCCTTAACAGTACGCGAGTTCAGTGCTCTATAATCTATGCATAGCCTATAGTCACCCCCTTTTTTTTAACAAGGACCACTGGGCTTGCGTATTCAGACATGGACTCCCTTACAATGCCTGCAGCAATCAGGTCTTGAACCTTTTCATTAACTATTTCATTCTCTTTGTGAGAAAGTCGATAGGGCTTGCAGAAAACGGGTTGCTCGGTTGTGGTATGAATACGCATCTCTAACACATCGGTACAACCTAAATCTCTTGTATTTCTGGCGAACATGTATCCAAATTTATTTAATAATTCCAGTAATTTATTGGATTCTTCTGTGTCCAAATCACCTACATCTAAGTCCGATAATAATAACTCATTGTGGGAAGGATGGTCAATCGTCATTACTTCCCTCTGCTCACTATGCTCTAAGCCACTAACAAGTTCAGCACGCGCTATGAGCCTATTCGACTCCCACTCAATAACATCGTCTCCTATGTTTATTACTTTTAAATGGCAATTCCTCGACCTTATAAGACCGCCTACAATAATATAAGACATACTCCCTAACTCATAATATACAGGTTTAGTTAGTAAAGTACAGTCATGATCATTTATATCAATGAAAACTTTTACATATGCCAAACATCGTTGCGGTATTACAGTACAATCCTTTAAGTATATTGGAAATTTTGTAATGAAATCTATTTCACTTAACTGCATATCACATAATTCACTTTCTTGTTCAAGGTTTTTTACAAAATTGACAGAGTTCTCAGTAATAACTAAGCACAAATTTCTCTGATTTATCATTGTTTGACCGATAATTAAGTCTATATCAGCTAAATCATTATTCGTTAACTCAACAGAACCACTTATAATAATATTATCTATCTTCACATCGATCCGCGAGGTCCCTAATGATTTCGAATATGCACCTCCAAATCCTTTCATCTTTATTGAAGAAGGCACTACTTCTAACATCAAACTATTAGCTTGTGTCGCAGTAAGAATATTCAGTTTACTTCCTGTGTCTATGTATGCAATAAGTTTTTGCCCATTAACCCTTACCACTTTTTTATATAGATCTAGATAAATATTATATGTTGTGAACAAAATATTACTGACCTTATGTGGCTGTTGTCGAGGATTACTGGTGGCATACCAACAGTTGGCGATGGTGTGGCCAGGCCGGTGACACACCTCGCACCGTGGAACTTTGCAGTCCTTTACTTCATGTCCTTGTCTTCTGCATGCGTAACATTTCTTAGGTAGTACATAATTTTCTGGTGTAGCCGATGTAATATTGCCACCTCTCTTCCACGTCGTACTGGGTCGTTGGAGACTGTCGGCAGCTTCTAATTGCTTATAATTTTCAAGGGATGATAAGTATCCATGATAGAGCTGCTGCGGCGAGTCGCACTTAAAAGCTTTTGCATTAGCTCTTATTTCGACCGGTAAACCTCTGATCACACGTGATATCGCTTCCTCGCCTCCAATATTGCATTTTTTGAGCAAAGATATTTTATCGTGATAGTATTTTGTCATAGTTTCACTATTAGATTTCTTCCTTGCAAGCATAGCTTCTAAAAGATCAACATAGTCTGTAGACCGTGGAAACGCGGTCTCTAGTGCATTTTTCCACTCTGGCAGAACCCCGAAGGCGAAGTTGCATGATGAACTGGCGATCCTTATTATTCCAATTGTACACATCACCCAACTAGTCGATTTTATGCAACCAACCCTTGACGTTGCTTGTTTTTTCATCTGACTGAAACGTTGGAATAACTTCAGCATCGGTTTGAGTTACATGTCTCCTTTTCTGCCGGCGGTATTCGTGATCGGAATCCTCATCACTAGTTGAAGAAAAAAAATCGTGGTTTTCGTTGTATTCGGAAGACAAATTTTTTCTATACCTTCGTTTCTTTGCGCCAATACCTTGAATATATGGGCCTGACATTATCCCACTTCTGAAATGTAGATGGCGGATAGACTAGGTACGACTAACCGCAGATAAACGATATTTTTACTTGGTATATATATACTTTGTAATCACTTTCACAAACTGACAGAGTTACTCTTCACTCCTTTACTTACTGGCGGTTACAAAACAACTGACTGATCTATCCGTCACAGCGGCCTTTTATACAATTTAGATATTAACCTAATAATGAACATTAATATTCTTATTACTATAAATATTGCATCATAAATTATAAAATAATTGTCAATCAATATAGCAACGACTAAACACTAATAACAATTGTTTATACACATTTAATAACATTAATCTTAGGTTCGCCGGAAGCTGACAAGCGGAAGGCGTCAGTTATTATTTAATCATCATTTATTAAATATTATAAAAATTATGTTATTAATCTAATAAAGGTTTTGTAATTCTCTGGGAGATTAAAATAAACTTAATTATGCGAAGAGCTCGTGAACCCAGGACCGGAAGACGATAACACTAGTTTTAATAAATACAGTCGTTGGAACAATAATGTATTTTTATTTTTTTCGCTCTACACCATTGAGTAATGATGATATATAACAAAACAGCAATAAAATTCAATCATCATCATCATCATCATTACAGCCCTTCACAAGTCCACTGCTGAACATAGGCCTCCCCCAAAGAATGCCACAAAGCACGGTCCTGAGCCACCTGCATCCATCGACTTCCTGCATATCTTACCAGGTCGTCACTCCATCTAGTGGGGGGACGCCCTACACTTCGCCTGCCGGTACGAGGCTGCCACTCGAGAACCTTTCTTCCCCATCGGTTGTCGGTTCTTCGAGCTATATGGCCGGCCCATTGCCACTTCAGCTTACTAATCCGTTGGGCTATGTCGGTCACTCTAGTTCTACTGCGGATATCCTCATTTCTGAGTTTATCACGCAGAGAAACTCCGAGCATAGCCCTCTCCATAGCTCGCTGAGCGACCTTGAGCTTCCTCATCCGGCCAGCAGTGAAGGACCACGTCTCAGTTCCGTAAGTCATCACTGGCAACACGCACTGGTTGTACAATTTCGTTTTCAGGTTTTGAGGTATGTCTGACGAGAAGATGTGTCGTAGCTTCCCGAACGCTGCCCAGCCGAGTTGAATCCGTCGATTGACCTCTCGTTCGAAGTTGGACTTACCTAGTCGGACTATTTGTCCCAGGTAAACATACTCGTCAACAACTTCGAGCTTAGTGCTCCCAACAACTACCGGCATAGGTGTGACATGGACATTGAACATGATCTTTGTTTTGTCCATGTTCATCTTAAGACCTATCCGTTGGGAAACACTATCAAGGTCATTGAGCATAGTACTTAGGTCCTCCAGCGATTCTGCCATAAGGACTATATCGTCGGCAAATCGAAGGTGAGTGATGTACTCGCCATTGATGTTGATACCGTATCCTTTCCAGTCCAGAAGCTTGAAAACATCTTCCAATGCAGCGGTAAAGAGTTTCGGGGATATGACGTCACCCTGTCTTACACCTCTCTGCAATTGGATAGGTTTCGTACTCTGGTTCTGTACTCGGATAGCCATCGTAGCCCTACTGTACAAGCACTTCAACACTTCGATATACCGACAGTCAACTTGGCATCGCTGAAGGGACTGCAGCACCGCCCAAATTTCGACGGAATCAAAGGCTTTCTCATAGTCCACATACGCCAGACATAGTGGCAAATTGTACTCCTCGGACTTCTGTACAATTTGCCGAAGGGTATGTATGTGGTCTATGGTGCTAAAGCCTTTTCGGAAACCAGCTTGTTCGGGAGGCTGAAAGTCGTCAAGTCTGCGCGCGAGACGATTCGTAATGACTCTCGAAAACAGCACGTAGACGCGGCTCAGAAGGGAAATCGGTCTGTAGTTCTTCAAGAGAGCGTTGTCGCCTTTCTTGAAGAACAAGACCACCGCACTTCTGCTCCACGCCTCCGGTGTAATGCCACCATGGAGGACGGAATTAAAGAGCTTCTGAAGGACTTCAAGTACCGGTCTTCCACCCGCTTTCAGAAGCTCCGCTGTAATTCCATCCTCGCCTGGGGCCTTGCCGTTTTTAAGGTGCTGGAGAGCCATTCTAATCTCGCTCAGACTGACGTCCGGGATATTATCGGAATAATGTCGGATAAGACTCGCTCTTGGATCGTTGCTCACACCTGCGTGCGGCTCCAACGATGACGTGTACAGCTGTCCATAGAACCTCTCAATCTCACTCAAAATCTCAGGTGCCCCGGAAACGATGCGGCCACATTCTGTCTTCAGCTTTGACAGTTGGCGCTTTCTGGCAGACAGATCTCTGGCAAAGACTTTGGAGCCTTGGTTCCGCTCGATCGCTTCTTCAATACGAGCTGTATTGAAGTTGCGTAAGTCCCGCCGCATGCATTTGGAGATCTGTCTGTTCAGTTGCCTGTATGCTGTTAAATCTGTTGAAGAATGTAGCTTCATCTCCCGTCTAACAGCCATGAGATTAAGAGTGTGATCGGAGAGTTTTTGTGTTCTTCTGCGGCGGGTCTTGCAGAACTTAGCTCCGACCGCATGGACAGTTTCCACGAGCTTGTCATTCAAATCGTCCACTTCATTGCACTCTTCTAGGCACTGAAAACGGTTTTGTAACTCGAGCTGAAAGGTTTCGGGACTTTGGATTAGAGCACGAGGGGGACGGAGCGTTGACTTCATTAGACGAGACCTCTCCAACTTAACGTTTAGGTTCAGTGTGCCTCTAACCATTCGGTGATCGCTGCCGGTTTTCACCCTCGCGATCACTGAGACATCACTGAACAGTTGTCGTCTGGTCGTCATAATGAAGTCAATCTCATTTTTTGTCGAACCGTCGGGGCTCGACCAGGTCCACTTCCTGTGGGGCCGCTTCTGGAAGAAAGAGTTCATCATAAAGAGTCCCTCTTTCTCCATGAAGTCAGCCAACTGCTGGCCCCTTGGGTTCCGTTGCCCTATTCCAAATTTCCCTACTTTCAGCTCACCGTTCTCTCTTGTGCCTAGTTTTGCATTGAAGTCTCCCATTAACACCGTATATTGGGTTTTGGAGGAATGCATGGCTCTAGATATAGCCTCATACATTTCCTCCACCTCCTGATCGGGGTGTGCCGAGGTTGGTGCGTAAACCTGTATGACCTTCAGCGAATACCGTTTGGTGATTCTGAGTATAAGGTACGCAACCCTCGTCGACACACTCTCAATCTTTACAACGTTGTTAACTAGAGACTTGTGGACGATAAATCCGACACCTCCTTGGGACAGATGGTCGCCCTCCCGGTAATAGAGCAAGTTGCCGGATTCGAGGATTACCGTGTCCTCCCCCTCTCTTCGGACTTCGGATAATCCTATAATATGCCAGCGTAACTTGTCTATCTCTTCTTCCAGCTCCACAATCTTCTCGTCAGTCCTCAGGGTGCGTGCGTTGTATGTTGCCAGGTCGAGTCGTTGTAGGTGGCAACCGAACCTCCACCGGAGATTCTTAGCACCCCCTGCCCCGCCGTTACCATGGTCGCCACCGTAGCCAGGAATAGCGGGGCCGCCGGGGACTAGGGGCCGTTTATTATTGTCATTGCTCATGGGGGGTATATTGCCATAGTTGCCACGCTTGGCGAGCGGGTTGGCAACCGCAGTTTTTTTATTGTTATTTTGGCTATTATCAGGAAGATGCTGCTGCCCATCTCCTGCCTGTTTCCCTTTGTCGCCTTTTACGACACCCACGGAAAGATATGGGGTAGTGGATATTCTCAACCGCCACTACACGGCAGGTTAATATATAAAATTATATAATAAAATTCAATGTATATTAATTTTTATTATATTTAAAAATTATGTCAATTATCAATAGCCTCTCACATAAGTAAAATACGTCAAAACTCCCACGGTATGACTTTGGTCACTTGGGAGAGGCAAAGCCCTAGTTCCCATCTCAGGGGTACTTGGTTGAGAGGCGGAGCGGCATCGGAGGCGGCAGAACTAGGTAAGTTTGTGCCACTTATGAGTCTCTAAAAGGTGACTACATCATATTTGGCATTTGTTGTAGAGACTATCCGTGTAGTGGCGGTGTAAGAATTTCTACTACCCTATATCATCCTGTGGGTGTCGTAAGAGACGATAGAGGGAAAGAGATCAGGAGATAGCAGCAGAGTCTTCCTAATATTGACTAAAAATAAAAAACTGCAATTGCCAACCCGCTTACCAAGCGTGGCAACTATTGCAAGGCAAATATCCCTTCCCCCGCCCCACCCTTTGAGGCAATCTATGGGGGAGTCCTAGATTCAGGAGTTGATTTTAATAGGCTGTAACGGTAACGGTAGAGACTATTGGTCCGTGAGCTCCACGTAACGTACTAAATACCCAAGGGAACTCTACCCGCAACTTGTAGTTTGTAGTCACACTGGTGATATTCAGCGAGGAAACGCAGAAAGCGTTCTTGGCACTATGCCCTGGGGAATAGGACTGTATGATAATTAAGGATTTTAGTTTTAGTTTTTTTTTAATTATGGTATAAAAAACTAAAACCTTAATTTTGGTTATGATATATTTATTATATTGTATTATTTGAATGATACGTAAATAAATTAGTAAATGATGTTAAAATAAGCATTCTACGAAATTAAAAGAATTTTGAGTACGTCCGTCAAATGAATTCGTCTCTGTTGAACCTAAATTGACCTGCGCAGTTTTTTTTTTATATAGGAATAGCTGTTCCCCGAGACTTCGCCCACGTGTTATTTGGGATTTTTAATTTTTTTGCGCGGAATCCTAAAACTTTTTCTAAAATAAAAGTAACCGAAATTACTCCTTGCGACATCAGCTATCTGCCAGTGAAAATCCCGTCAAAATCGGTCCAGCCGTTTTGGAGATTAGCTGGAACAAACAGACAGACACGGATAGACAGACAGACAGACAAATACTTTAAAAATGTATTTTTGCTATTAGTACCGTATATACTTTCATATGCATTTAGTAAAAAGCTGTAATTTTGATATTACACACAGACACTTCAATTTTATTTATTTGTACAGATATAGACTAGCTGTTCCTCGCGACTTCGCCCGCGTGTTATTTGGGGTTTTATTTTTTTTGCGCGGAACCCTAATTCAATTTCTAAAATAAAAGTAGCCTAAGTTACTCCTTTTGACATCAGCTATCTGCCAGTGAAAATCCTGTAATAATCGGCTCAGCCTTTTCTGAGATTAGCCGGAACAAACAGACAGACAGACAGACAAAAACTTTGAAAATTGTATTTTTGCTATTAGTACTGTATATACTTGCATATGCATTTAGCAAAAAGCTGTAATTTTAACATTACAAACATACACTTCAATTTTATTTATTTGTATAGATAAGGGTGACAAACGAGCACACAGTCCACCTAATTGGAAGTAGTTGGTGTGGCCCATAAACGTAGATGTTTATGGGCCACACCAACTACTACCCTCAACTACGAATCAAAATGCAGATGCGCTGCCAACCCGTGAGGACTATAATGGAATGCCTCATTTCCAGTAAAAGGGGTCTCCGGTCGTCCGGACACTCACCATATGGAACACAGCAGCGTTAAGCTGCTATTTTACGCTGGGATTCTGTGAGAGCGTGTGCGATCCTGGTCGAGCCGACCCATTCGTGCTACAACTATCAGTAATATAGCTGCAACATGACTCTACCACGTAAATGCTCGACATTTTATATTGGTAGGTTTTAGTTTGTAGGATTACAGTTTAAATAAAGTGTAACTTTGATCTCATGAAAATTTGATTTTTATATAATTATTACCTATATGTATGAATAATAAAGGATTAATATTTACATTGAATTAAAAAAAAACATTAAAATGTACGCATTTATTTTTATTTTTTATTTTAACATTTGGCATAGTACCCATACGAAATACAGCACCGTTAAGCTGCTATTATACGCTAGTATTTTGTGAGAGCGTAGTCATTCCCCGGTCGAGCCGACTACTAATATAGCGTCAGCAGGCTTTACCACGTAAGATGACCACTCGGTAACCACGAATAACCGCATTCAACTCGAGACAGAAAGAAGCACATACTACTGGAATGCTGATTTCCGACATTGACTATTATAAACAAGGAAGTGCCTTGAAAACTTTCTGCGAAATTTAAGCAAAATAAATGATATCATACAATGCCATTTGTGTTTCAATAGCTATATATATATATCAGTGACTATATCTGCAAAGGTCAGCTTTATCATTCTTAATATAATTGGATGAATAGTTGTTATTGATGTAAACGCCGGGGCCTTCGAAGAAAATAGATTAATTTGGTCTTCTAATTAATAATGTAATTATTATACAATATACAACTTGTTTCATCGTTGATATATCGTATTTTTGTAACAATTTGAGAAAATAATATAAATGTAAAATATGATAAATGATTAATATCGTTTATATATCATTTATTATATTATATCGCTCACTATATTCTTGAGAAACTAGAAAATCTTTCCGCGCAATATTCAAAATGCTACTGAATTAAAAATATAATTTTAGTTGCTGCCAATAGAAAAAGTAAAAATACTTTGAAGAACTTACTTTTTTAGTCTCCAGTCGGTCGCATAATACAAAATTACCTATATGCCCTCTAACGGGCTAGTAACTGTGTAACCGGGCGTGTAACTATTGTAATCAGATTGTTAGATTTGGGCAGATCGTAATCTACGTAAGCTATATACATATATGTTATTCATAAGAAAAAAAATTTACAATAAAATATTTTTATATCAAATTAAGGCATATTTTGCTTTAAATATTTTTGAAAAAATCATATGACATTATTCATGATTTCGTTAGCAAAACTCTTAAATATAAGCTGCTAAAATAAATAGTAATGGACGGAACAGACTTGAGGGTAATAAATATCATTGTTAAATACGTTTCGACCTTCTGATCCATAAAGACACATCTCTTTTTAAATGAAAGCGTAGGTTCTAATTCTACTTGTGGTGATAGAAGTCATATATCGTCATTTACCATCTACTAACCTTCAAGAAAAGAGCTTACACCTTTCTAAAAGGCCGGCAACGCATCTGCAACTCCCCTGGTGTTGCGGTTGTTCATGGGCGGCGGTAGTCATTTACCATCAGGTGAGCCGCATGCTCGTTTGCCCCCTCTTCTATAAAAAAAAAATACTAAGCACTAAGGTCATCAGTGAAGTCCATTCGCCACAACAGAAAAAGCGATGTCATTATCATCATTATCTTTACTGTTCACGTTGACAGATCGAAATACAATCCCTGAACAAACTTCTACACTTTCTTGCGTAGTACACTTTTTGATGGCGAACTGACGTTTTATAGAATTCCGCTAATACCCCGCATCTCGCATACGTAATCTCACTCAAGGTCATTTCAAGGTCTAAGTTCTCAGTATATCGAGATTGCACGCCCTGCCTACAAACACGCATTTAACTTTAAATAAGGTAGGATGTAACACACCCCCGAGGACTGAGCCTGAACTGAGACAGACCCTTCTAACCTGAACACAGCAATTGCTGCACTGTCGCTATAGCTATAGCTAGAGCACACAAGCTACGTGTGCAGCAAGTGCCCGTGAAGTGTACTTTGCGTCAACATTTCAGGCATATTACAATGAAGGCATCCACGACTTTTCTGCCACCAGGGCGGCGGCACTTAAATACGAGGTGTAATATTTGACAGATTTCATAACGGAGTAGACAACTTACTCAAAAACTGTAAAGGTTAATGTATCTTTCTGTCTATTAGTTATATTTTATATTAATTTCATTAAAAATAAATAAACCAAATCACAGACATTCATAAAGAAGAAAAATAAAAAAAATAGTTAGAAATATGTAAAACGTTAAAGAGCAAAGCATTGAGCCATTGTTTTGTGTATTAATATAATACTCTAAAAACTGATAAACTTTTATTTAAAACAAATTGTGTAAAAAAACATTCACCTCAGTGTTAACTAGCGACATCTGGTGAACGGAAGATTATTAGCCTTCATTACTGGGTGGTGTAACTTACATTTCATTTTAATAGTTTTTTAGCTGAGTCGGTTATTGTATTTTTCATTGGTGTCTGTATTGCGGTATTTTCCAAAAACTCTATCTAGCGGAAATGGTGGCATAAAATAATGTGTTATTAATTTTGAAGATAAACAGTGGTAAGAAGGGTGAATCTTCACAAAAATTATGTACATTCTCTCAGTGTCCCACTTTGTCACAACAACAAAACATGCATAATTAACAATAAAAGTTGCTCTAAATGAAGTTACGATTTCTAACTATTAACGATTTATATGTATGTTTTTAAGGGTCCTTTAAATTTTTTTTGTCCATATTGATGATTTCATAATTTATTATTTCATTTCCTACATAGCTTGCCTTGTAGGCGGATATTTGGGGATAATCTGCGATTTACCGTGGTCCAACAATAAGATATAAAACTGCGATAAAATAACATCTCGCGTTCTAGGTACGTAGCCACTTAAAAAAATAATAATAATATTGGAGCTTGAAACACTCAAAATAGGTACTCGTTTCGACATTTGACATGTGTGAGTTCCGAGTGTCGTATTGATAATAGGTCTTTCTTTACCTATGAAATTGCCGCTCTGCAGTACTGGCCATTTCAAATCAAAATAGTTTTTGTTAGACAAAAATTCTTTTTTCAAAATTAAACAGTTGTGTGGTACGTTAAAAATTCGAATAATTATGGAATATGAGTACCGTCGTAGCAGCAACGCGACAGAAACGGCACACAACATCAACGACATTTACGGAGCGAATACTACAAACAAACGCACCACCTGTTATTGGTTTACCCGCTTACTTTCTGAAAATTTCTACCTGAAAAGTGAACGCAATGGCAGTCCGAAAAATTTGGTCGACATAGAAGCTGATGATACTCAGTCTACGGCTAAATTAGTAGCAGTTTTCGACATTAACATCTAAACAGTATTGGTCCGTTTGCGTAAAATTAGCAAGGTAAAAAAGCTTGACAAATAGCTGTCCCACGAACTCATAAATCGCCGGCGCGAAGTACGCATCGTGACGTGCCTTACACTGCTCAACAGGCATACAAACGAAGGAATTTTGAGCCGCATTGTTACCTGCGACTAATTGGATTCTGTTTGACAATCGCAAGCGCTAAGCAAGTTGGTTGGATCCTGGTTGAACACCTAAACAATGCCTTAAACGAAAACTTACCTCTAGAAAAGTGATGATCACACTTTAGTGTTTAGCGCTGGTGTGATTCATCACAACTTCTTAACAAACGGGATGAGCATTACTGCAGATGTGTACTGTGAAGAACTAAGCACAATAATGGAGAAGCTCGCACGCCTCTAATCCAACCAGCTTTGGTCAACGCTCGTTCCCGCTGCTCCTGCACGACAACGCGTGACCTCATGTTGCACAACAGACGGTTTCCAAGTTGCAAGAGCTGGAGTTAGAAGCTCTCCGTCATCCGCCAGACATTGCGCCTACAGACTTCTACTTTTTTCCAGAATTTGGAAAAAAAATTGGCGGGAAAAAAATTCAATACCCGAGAGGCAGTACAAAATGCCTTTGAGGAATTTTATAGCCTCCTGTCCAGCTGATTTCTTCACGAGGGTTATCAATAAACTGCCACTGCGTTGGCAAAAATGCATGGATTATATGGGTGATTACTTTGATTAATAGAAATAAAAATGTAGAAAAAAAATTACGATTTTATATAAAACGGCAATTTCATAGGTAAAGACCTAATATTAACATAAAATAGAACAATGATCCTTGAAATGTGAAAGCACATCTACGCACATCTCCTATTTCAAAACTCGTCATCAATGAGGAGGTTAGAAAGGAGGAGTTTAGCACATTAAATACACATGTCTACATACATACATCTATATTATATATATAAATACTCTTGAAAAAATAAGTCCAGGGCACTAAATGAAACCAAATTAGTAGTTTTTTTGAATTTTTGTCTGTCCGTCTGTCTGTGTAATACCAATTCACGCATAAAACTAATCCGGGGCAACTTATAAGCCGACTTTTAATCCGATTACGAATCTAAAACAGAGGGTTAAGTATTTTTCTTCTTTTATTTTCCTTCAGATATTAATTTTCTATTATATATGATTATGTTTGTTAATAGGCGGGTTGAAGGGTGTTTTTTTCAAATAAATGACATATTTGTAAATAAAGATTTAATTAGTTTTAACCTTGCATAACAATTTGAAACTCCGCTGACGATATACGTTTCAAATATCAAAACAGCGCCATCTATCAACAAATGAAAAAGCCTATATTATGCCTTTAGTAACTAATAAATTAAATAATGTAAATAACTTAGGTTTATATGTTTAAATAATTAGATTTATAAAATTATTCAATAATCCAAATGTTTAAATTAATCATTATTTCATTTTAAAAGTGTAATAATTAAAATTTAAATAATAATAGATAATAGTGACATCTATCAAACATATGAAAAATGATATTTTGTGAGCTAAAAAACATCAATTTTCATACGTTTCATACTATATTTGTATGTGTTTTATTTGGCACGGAATAGCATTTAATGATGTTTCTAAACTGAAGACCACGCGAGCCAAGCCGCGGGTAAAAAGCTGTTATATAATATGCATGACGGGTTGGTTGCGCAGAAACTATTTGTTTAGCTACGGCAAAGGATTGGAAACTCGCACGGAACAGCTGTTTGTATAGCCTAAAACGGTAGTTTCTAATCTAGATGTTTGTTTATGTGTAATTTATATATGTTAATGGTCGCAACGATACATGAGTAATCCCTCGTATGGGTGTGAAGTTCCGATTTTTAATAAAGAATTAAAAATCATATTATTTGAATACACCTGAATAAAACAACCTCATTATCATCATCATCATCATTACAGCCTTTCATAAGTCCACTGCTGAACATAGGCCTCCCCCAAGGAACGCCACAAAGCACGGTCCTGAGCCACCTGCATCCATCGACTTCCTGCATGCCTTACCAGGTCGTCACTCCATCTAGTGGGGGGTCGCCCTACACTTCGCCTACCGGTACGAGGCTGCTACTCGAGAACCTTTCTTCCCCATCGGTTGTCGGTTCTTCGAGCTATATGGCCGGCCCACTGCCACTTCAGCTTACTAATCCGTTGGGCTATATCGGTTACTCTAGTTCTCCTAATGAGGACACTAGAGGATCTAGTGTCCTCATTATGGGACACACGAATAGTAATTTCGTTTTATACAACAGTATAATCCAATTACAAAACCCAGCATATCGAGCTTGATTATTACGAGATATAATAACTTCTATGGGAGCGATTCACATACATCCGTTAATAATTTATAGATAGACAAGAGCGAATATATTATTTTAAAATATATGAGAAGCGTGTAGTGAACGTATCGTAGCGGCGAGCGGAACGTACCTATCTACCCGACTTGCGATGCACCCTCTTTTTTTGTTAGAACCATTCGCAGGCACATCACCTCACCAAAGTTTCATCGTAATCGGGTGCATGGAATGAGTGAACGCATAGATGATGAACAAACAAAATTCATCATCAGGTCATATTTTAAATCGCATAGAAAAAGAAAAGAGTAAAATTATAGTTAGGTACGTAAAGCGTCCACAAAGTTAAGATTGTACCTACTTCATCCACTGCTTGACGTTGGCTTCTTCCAAGGCGCTCCACTTAGCCCGATCTTGGCTGCACCCATCCAGTTTCTACCAGCCACCTTGCACAGATGATCGCTCCATCTAGTCAAGGTGTTCCACGCCACTTGACGATTTCATAGTATTTTTTTCACTACTTGAGTAGGTATACTTCCCAAGAATAAAAGTAGGAGTTAAGTTAAAACTTAAATACTCACAGACAGGCAGTTGTTATGTGTATAATGTTTACAAGTACATAGTTAAATATACACGTTATGTTGTGTAAATAAAATCAAATTTCATTTTTGTATGTTGCTAACACCAATACGTCAAATTATCAGCACTTCATAGGAAAAGATAGAAAATCTTTTGTAACACGGAATTCAATAATAATTAAATAAATAATTTTTGTTGATAATTTGTGAAAGTGATCTTCCGCGACTGAGCCAACTTATTCATTATAGAGATGCATTATAACTTCATCACGTAAAAACCATCAGCATCAGTATTTATTGAGAATTATCAAGCAAGAAGATACCACACGAGACGAAAGAATATACCCAATATCTTTAATACAAAACTACCTACAGGTTGTTGAGCATAGCGTTAGAAATCAAGCTGTAAAACTTTTTAATTGACTACCTAATGCCCTAAAAACCATAAATCATGTTAAAATTTTTAAACAAAGGTTGAAATATTTTTTACTGGATAAATGTTTCTATTCAGTGAATGATTGTATTGAGTTTGGTAAAAATTAATAATTAAGTTGTAGACATTTTTAGTAAACACGTATAATGTTAATTAATTACTTACATTTAATATTTTATGTTACAATTAAGTTTTCCCACACAATGTATATTGTACATACATACATAAACACTCACGCCTGTCACCCAGAGGGGTAGGCAGAGACTACGGACTTCCATTTGGCGCGATCCTGACACACCTCTCTCGCCTCTTTTACATCCATATATCTACGCATACACGCTCGTCGGTTAAGGGTATTGTTTTTGGAATAAATGACTATGACTATGACTATCGCTGTGGTAAAATCATTCATAAGAACATCTTTATTATTAAGTCAACAAAATCATTTGCTTCATCATTCGTCATGCGTACAGCAAAGGAGTGGTATAAGTTGCCATCATCTGTCTTCCCGATTACAACGTTTATGTCATCAAGGCAAAAGTGGATAGGCTTTTGTTAAGTTAGTGCACTTTACCATCCTAGGCTACATCACCACCATCAGGTGGGATAGTAGTCAAGCACGGGCTTAGAATGGTAGAAAAAATCATGTAAGATTTGTTTTAAATAAATTGTTTTTGATTTAAGTATATTAGTGTTTGTACTGTGCATTCCACACTTTATGTTTACTAATGAGTTATTTTATGTCCCAAACAAGTGCCTAATTGAAGAATATTATAGTTTAACAAGCTATAATGGAAACAATTAGCGATTAAGTGAATGTTGCGATATTGTGTTCTTATTTTATAATAAATTAATAAATTAGAGCACTTTCTGTAAATTTTACAGAGCCAGCAATCGAGGTTTGATCCGCGCCGGCAACGATCAAATTGTTAACGGCAATTTGAAGAGCCAATTTGCCACGGTGACTCAGCCTCAAGACTCAAACTCAATTTGTCACTCAGCGGTGAAATAACATTGCATCGGACGTGCAAGTTGCACGTCCGATGCATAAAAATATTTCAAAGATATTTCTTGTCACATCTTCGAAATATTAACACTGTTTAGCGCGGCGAACTCAACTTAAACATAAAAGTGGAATAACATGGTCGTGGATGCTCAGCGAGGGATTCTCCAGGGGTGCTGGTACCCTCCTGGGGTAGTCTTTCGTGTAATTCCGCTATCATATTGATGGGGGGGAGGGGGGAGGGGGGAATTACTTGAGAGATATGCGATGGCAAAGTCAATCTATTTATTTAACAAAGATTTTTAATATTGATACCTCTGCCCAGGAGTGTAGAAAGTTTAAAAGCTGTAACTTAATACTCCAATCAATGGCTACAGCTTGACGGCTCCGTGGCGCAGTGGCTTAGCAATGAGTTGCTGCGCTGGGGGCCGCGGGTTTGAATCCCGCACGGAACAAGTATTTGTATGGCCTACAAATAATTGTTCCCGGTCTGGATGTTGTGCAATTTATGTTTGTAAACCGCCTCTACGATACAGGAGAAAATCCTAGTGTGGGGGTAACGTTTTGTAAAAAATGAGAAAAAGAAAAAAAATTGAGTTAATTATACTGGTGTTACTTAGATTTATTATAATACTAGCTCGCCAGGCAGACGTTATTCTGCCCATACTGACGACTCTCTGTCCTATTAAAAAATCCTTACATTTGCAATAAAAAATTTTGAGGGTCATTTATCGGGATAAAAACTATCCTACCTTTCAAGTTGGACCAAAATGCACACAGTGTGCTAAATTTCATTGAAATAAGTTCAGTAGTTTAGGAGTCCATCGCGGACAAAAAACGTGACACGTAATTTTTATATATAAAGATAGTCAGCAAAGGCCATTTATTTTATACAATTTTCGATGTTTTTAAAACAATCCAAGCTTTTGGATAAAATATAGCCTAGATTACTCCTGGCATTGTTCTCTATCCGTTTGTAAAGTTCCGTCACAATCGGTTCATCCATTACGATTCACACCGAAGATTATCCCGAAAAGACAGCAATATTCATGTCTCAATGTCACGCAAATCCCCTTAGTTCAATAAAAGGCGGCTTACTCGATATTACCAACATACACTACAATTTTACAGGAACACGATTTTATTGGTTAGTTAAACTGTTGCGCTCAATGCGTTTACTATATAACTAATTTTAAAATTCAACATTTAGACGACTATCGGCAGATGTTCTTTAAAATGACCACAACTAGGTACTAGCCTCCTCTTATGCCTACGACAGTAATACAGCATGGATGTTCGGATTATAGATATACCCGCGTATTTTATTTTTAAGAAAGCACGTTCTTCACGTTGTTTTCCTTTACCACTGACACGTGGTGTATCAGAACCGTAAATGCCAAAAACCAACTTCATTAGCGCTGAGGTGATTCGTCTTATTTAAGATCATGGTCCCTAAGTCGTTTCGGTCCGGAAAAATCGCTGATGGTAATCGATTCCACAAGGAAGTTGTGCGAGGAAGAAAACATCTTCTAAATCGCACAGTGGTGGACCGCCAATCATCCAGGTGGTATGGATGGTATCGCAAGTTTTGTCGCGATGTGCGATGGTGAAATTGAGCGGCTGGAATTAGTCCGAACAATTACTCAGAGCACTCGCCGTGGTAAATGCGATAAAATACGCAAGGAGATGCGATGTGTAAATGAAATTTATTAAAAAATTGTTCAAAGGTTTACTAAAAAACAATTGATAAGTCTGAGCGAAATGAGGTCGTAGTTTTTCAAATCGTTTATTATTAGTCTAGTCTGTATGTATGGTTTGTTATTTTATATTTCACTAACAAGCTACCAACCATAAAATCGATAGCTTTGAATTTACACGCGTCACCCAACAAGCCAATCAATGGCTACAGCATGTCTCGGGTCGCCACGTCGCCGACGGCCCGCCCGCCGGGTTCGCTTTAATACACAACGCCGTGACTCCCCGGAGCATCACCGCCGGCAGCGATTTTGTAATACGAGTAGAAACTGCTCAGCCCTGAGATACGCAAATAGACAAAGTAATAGGTTTATTTATTTATTTATTGCATTTACATGTGTTTTTGTGTGACACATTAAGGTACGTTGGGGTAATACCGGACGGATTTTCGAATAGTTGGAAGAGTCTGCCAAAAACTTTAATTTCTCGACATTCGTATACGTCAGATTTATGGAACATGGAGCAAACCGTTAATCGTTAAACGTAGTTTAGCTCTGAGAATCTTTTGCTTGATGAAATGGCGTCGTGTAGCATATTGTTAGCTTTTCAAAATATAGCATAATTCGCCGGGAATTTGAATCCTACGGTCTTGCCCCATCACCGATCTTACCCCAACGTACCTTACAGCACATGCAAATAAAACTTACGGATTTTATGGCGTTTAATTTAGTTTTACAATTAGGTATTGGTTTTATTATTTCTTTTAAATTTGGGCGTCAGTCCAAGTGCCGTTTATATATTACTAGCTGTGCCCCGCGGTTTCACCCACGTATATCACGCGTCTGCGCCTTGCGACATGTGAACTTCGAGAGAGACATCACGACGGACGGTTGCTGAATTAACAAAGATTTAAAAAGTGAAATATGTTACTAAAATTACATGGTTAACGTAATTGGTGGTTATGCATGATACAGGTACTGATACGAATAATGTGGCCTAGTTTGTACCGGCGTTACTATTTCACATTTTAACATGAAAAAGTAGTTATTGTGACATAACTGTAATAGTTAAACATATGGTATCGCAAACTTTTTTGTAGATATTGATATCTTCTATAAAAACTGAAGTACATTACTTTGCTCTATTATCAATAGTTTCCGCAGCGTACGTGATATAAGGATTCTTTTTGGTATTTTTTTCACACCTTGGGTTACATTAACGAAGTTTTCATACGGATCCCTAACTTTTTTGAAAATATTATATAGCCTTTGTTCATCAGGGATAATGTAGGATTCTAATGGTGAAAGAATTTTTCAAATCGGTTTAGTAGTTTCGTAACCTATTCATTTCAAACAAACAAACAAACAAATCTTTCCTCTTTATAATAGTAGTGTAGAAGTGTAGATGTAGAAAACCAATGACTCCACTCACGTTTATACTGATAGACATTATAACTGAAATTGTTATACGTTCTACTGAAATTACACTTCTCTAGACTACATTAAATTATTTGTGTCGCACATCGAAAACGTACCGATTTTTGTGCCCTAAAAACACGTGAACAAGGTTCCGTACTGTAAAAATTAAAACTAAAATAAAAGACTGCGGTTGCCAACCCGCCTGGGATGCGTATTAACTATGGCAACTATCTCCCTTTTGAGGCAATCTGTAATAAATGAATGAACGCATGAGCTACGTGAAACTGATCATGGGAAAAGCTGCACCGATGGGAAATGCTGACCAGTACAAAAAGTAATTTTCCGCTACTTTCAAAGTTTGGCCCAGGGATTCGTTAAATGTCATTGAAAAATGCTCCTTTTAATGGGAATTGTAATTCTTTAATATTAAACGTTAGGCTGTTTGGCTTTGGTATAATAGGAATGCGTGATATGAGTTCTGTCTCTCCTTTGGCTTTTCCTGATAAAATTGTGGAAAACTTTTTGTTACGTGTTAGATTATTACAGACAAAAAGATTGGTAGGTAATTTAAAATATTAGTTTGTAAGGTAGTTGATATATTTTATTTCACTACCTACCCACAATAATAAAGGACTGTTAGTTTTTAATACCCCATTTACACTCTCGCGCGAGCGACGAATCGAGTCGCGAGGCGAGCCACGAGGTGCAAGTGTAAACGCTAGCTCGTGGCTCGCCTCGCAGCTCGCCTCGCCACTCGCGGCGCTCGCGTCGGAGGCGGTTTTTTGGGCACGAGGCAAAGGGCCTCGCGAGGGACGCGAGCGTGGTGTTTACACTCGCGCTCTCGTTTCAGTTTGTTTACGGCGTCCTTACGTGCAGGTTGTGTTGTTTTATTGGGTTTACACGTTCGGATTCAATTAAAAATGGACTGGTCGCAAGAAGAAACGCTGCAGTTCTTGGAACTCTATCAGGCTGAGCGAATAATTTGGGATCCAAAACATATTATGCATAAAAATACCCAAAAAGTAAATGAATAGAATTTCCAAGGTTATGTGCAGACCGCTAGCAGAGCTCAAAGTAAAAAAGAATGCGCTTATGGCTACCTTTCGTCAACACCTACGAAGAAATAAGCAATATGAAGTCTTTGAAAAAATCTATGAATTTTTTTAATTTCCTTCTTTTTAAAATGGTCAAGCATCGATAAATATTTATTAAGGCAAGAGTTGATGCCGCTATTATTTCGACGTCTTCCATCGTTGCTGGTTCAACACAGAGTACCTTTATATATTGGTTCAACGCAAACTGAACGCATCGCGAGAGTGTAAACAGGCACTCGTTACCTCGCAACAACACGCGAGCTGCGAGGCGAGGTACGAGGCGAGGCGCTAGGCGAGAGTCTAAATGGGGTATACGATAATATTGTTAAGTTTGTATCATGTTACCTACTTCCGATCCTGAGTTCACTGTTTCATTGAATAATTAAATTCCGACCTCCGACCTTAATAATTACTAACATTTGTTGGATATATAATTAAATTTAATAAGAATAAAGAAAAGACAATTAAATAAAAACAACTGACGCCGTCCGCTTGTCAGCTTCCGGCTTCCGACGAACCTAACATTTATGTTAAAAATATATATAAAACAATAATTAATATCAGTTATTACTCGTTGAAATATTGATTAACAGTTATTTTATGATTCATCATCATTACAGCCCTTCACAAGTCCACTGCTGAACATAGGCCTCCCCCAAAGAATGCCACAAAGCACGGTCCTGAGCCACCTGCATCCATCGACTTCCTGCATATCTTACCAGGTCGTCACTCCATCTAGTGGGGGGACGCCCTACACTTCGCCTGCCGGTACGAGGCTGCCACTCGAGAACCTTTCTTCCCCATCGGTTGTCGGTTCTTCGAGCTATATGGCCGGCCCATTGCCACTTCAGCTTACTAATCCGTTGGGCTATGTCGGTCACTCTAGTTCTACTGCGGATATCCTCATTTCTGAGTTTATCACGCAGAGAAACTCCGAGCATAGCCCTCTCCATAGCTCGCTGAGCGACCTTGAGCTTCCTCATCCGGCCAGCAGTGAAGGACCACGTCTCAGTTCCGTATGTCATCACTGGCAACACGCACTGGGTGTACAGTCTCGTTTTCAAGTTTTGAGGTATACCTGCCGAGAAGATGTGCCGTAATTTCCCGAACGCTGCCCAACCGAGTTGAATCCGTCGATTGACCTCTCGGTCGAAGTTGGACTTACCTAGTCGGACTATTTGTCCCAGGTAAACATACTCGTCAACAACTTCGAGCTTAGTGTTCCCAACAACTACTGGCATAGGTGTGACATGGACATTAAACATGATCTTTGTTTTGTCCATGTTCATCTTAAGACCTATCCGTTGGGAAACACTATTGAGGTCATTGAGCATAGTGCTTAGGTCCTCCAGCGATTCTGCCATAAGGACTATATCGTCGGCAAATCGAAGGTGAGTGATGTACTCGCCATTGATGTTGATACCGTATCCTTTCCAGTCCAGAAGCTTGAAAACGTCTTCCAATGCAGCGGTAAAGAGTTTCGGGGATATGACGTCACCCTGTCTTACACCTCTCTGCAATTGGATAGGTTTCGTACTCTGGTTCTGTACTCGGATAGCCATCGTAGCCCTACTGTACAAGCACTTCAACACTTCGATATACCGACAATCAACTTGGCATCGCTGAAGGGACTGCAGCACCGCCCAAATTTCGACGGAATCAAAGGCTTTCTCATAGTCCACATACGCCAGACATAGTGGCAAATTGTACTCCTCGGACTTCTGCACAATTTGCCGAAGGGTATGTATGTGGTCTATGGTGCTAAAGCCTTTTCGGAAACCGGCTTGTTCGGGAGGCTGGAAGTCGTCAAGTCTGCGCGCGAGACGATTCGTAATGACTCTCGAAAACAGCACGTAGACGCGGCTCAGAAGGGAAATCGGTCTGTAGTTCTTCAAGAGAGCGTTGTCGCCTTTCTTGAAGAACAAGACCACCGCACTTCTGCTCCACGCCTCCGGTGTAATGCCACCATGGAGGACGGAATTAAAGAGCTTCTGAAGGACTTCAAGTACCGGTCTTCCACCCGCTTTCAGAAGCTCCGCTGTAATTCCATCCTCGCCTGGGGCCTTGCCGTTTTTAAGGTGCTGGAGAGCCATTCTAATCTCGCTCAGACTGACGTCCGGGATATCATCGGAATAATATCGGATAAGACTCGCTCTTGGATCGTTACTCACACTTGCGTGCGGCTCCAACGATGACGTGTACAGCTGCCCATAGAACCTCTCAATCTCACTCAAAATCTCAGGTGCCCCGGAAACGATGCTGCCACATTCTGTCTTCAGCTTTGACAGTTGGCGCTTTCTGGCAGACAGATCTCTGGCAAAGACTTTGGAGCCTCGGTTCCGCTCGATCGCTTCTTCAATACGAGCTGTATTGAATTTGCGTAAGTCCCGCCGCATGCATTTGGAGATCTGTCTGTTCAGTTGCCTGTATGCTGTTAAATCTGTTGAAGAATGTAGCTTCATCTCCCGTCTAACAGCCATGAGATTAAGAGTGTGATCGGAGAGTTTTTGTGTTCTTCTGCGGCGGGTCTTGCAGAACTTAGCTCCGACCGCATGGACAGTTTCCACGAGCTTGTCATTCAAATCGTCCACTTCATTGCAGTCTTCTAGGCACTGAAAACGGTTTTGTAACTCGAGCTGAAAGGTTTCGGGACTTTGGAAAAGAGCACGAGGGGGACGGAGCGTTGAATTCATTAGACGAGATCTCTCCAACTTAACGTTTAGGTTCAGTGTGCCTCTAACCATTCGGTGATCGCTGCCGGTTTTCACCCTCGCGATCACTGAGACATCACTGAACAGTTGTCGTCTGGTCGTCATAATGAAGTCAATCTCATTTTTTGTCGAACCGTCAGGGCTCGACCAGGTCCACTTCCTGTGGGGCCGCTTCTGGAAGAAAGAGTTCATCATAAAGAGTCCCTCTTTCTCCATGAAGTCGGCCAGCTGCTGGCCCCTTGGGTTCCGTTGCCCTATTCCAAATTTCCCTACTTTCAGCTCACCGTTCTCTCTTGTGCCTAGTTTTGCGTTGAAGTCTCCCATTAACACCGTATATTGGGTTTTGGAGGAATGCATGGCTCTAGAAATATCCTCATACATTTCCTCCACCTCCTGATCGGGGTGTGCCGAGGTTGGTGCGTAAACCTGTATGACCTTCAGCGAATACCGTTTGGTGATTCTGAGTATAAGGTACGCAACCCTCGTCGACACACTCTCAATCTTTACAACGTTGTTAACGAGAGACTTGTGGACGATAAATCCGACACCTCCTTGGGACAGATGGTCGCCCTCCCGGTAATAGAGCAAGTTGCCGGATTCGAGGATTACCGTGTCCTCCCCCTCTCTTCGGACTTCGGATAATCCTATAATATGCCAGCGTAACTTGTCTATCTCTTCTTCCAGCTCCACAATCTTCTCGTCAGTCCTCAGGGTGCGTGCGTTGTATGTTGCCAGGTCGAGTCGTCGTAGGTGGCAACCGAACCTCCACCGGAGATTCTTAGCACCCCCTGCCCCGCCGTTACCATGGTCGCCACCGTAGCCAGGAATAGCGGGGCCGCCGGGGACTGGGGGCCGTTTATTATTGTCATTGCTCATGGGGGGTATATTGCCATAGTTGCCACGCTTGGCGAGCGGGTTGGCAACCGCAGTTTTTTTTATTGTTATTTTGGCTATTATCAGGAAGATGCTGCTGCCCATCTCCTGCCTGTTTCCCTTTGTCGCCTTTTACGACACCCACGGGAAGATATGGGGTAGTGGATATTCTTAACCGCCACTACACATTTTACACATTTTATGATTTATTATGAAATATTTATATTATTTAGAAGAGATCAGTTAAGTAGTTGTTTTGTAATAGCCAACAAATAAACTTGACTATTCTCCATCAACAATCAATATAAAAATAAATACATCCTGTCTGGACCCGCCCAAAGATCGATGGACCCGCCTAAGGTTATTAGTGTTCTGTGGTGATGGGCATTCTGCAGTAACGTAAAGATCAAAAGCTTAGTAGCCTATTTATTTTGCTGCTATTATACTATTTCTTTTAAATGTTAATAAAATTTTGTGATATGTTTTAATAATAATTATGTATTGTTGGTTTGCATACTTTGATGTTATCACGTTAATACGTCCCTCACGTTACACTACTCTGTGATTGTGACGGGGACATACATATGACAGTATGGTCGAACTATACTCGCTCTACACTGAATGTATATTGCATTACGCCAACATTACGCTCTTTTTTTTTTATAGGTTTGAGTGACAAACGAGCACACAGTCCACCTGATGGTAAGTGGTTACTGTGACCCATAGACATCTACATCTATCCTCAATAAAGACTCAAGATGCAGATGCGTTGTCACCCGTGAGGACTAAGATGGAATGCCTCTTTGCCAGTAAAAAGGGTCTCCGGTTCTCTACACTCACCATACGAAGCACAGCAGCGTTAAGCTGCTATTTTACGCTGGTCTTCTGTGAGAGCGTGGTCCTTCCCCGGTCGAGCCGACCCATTCATGCTACAACCATAATATAGCTGCAGCATGGCTCTTTTATTGATAATGATTAATTGCGTAACCAAGAGAGCAAGTTGAGCATCCGCTCTCACACTTTAACAGTTAACCTCCTGATGTACATATTTCCGACATACTTAAAACACATTTATGTGTTTTATTGTTTATTAATTTGTTAAAGTTATTGCGTCTATATTTTTAATACTAGTATCGAATATCGTATGTTTCCTGATTTAATAAAGCATAGTAAAGTAATACCTCTATTTAAATCTGGTAGTACTTTAGATCCCGCCAATTTTAGACCAATCTCTGTACTACCCAACATTTAGTAAGATGTTAAATTTATTTAAAAAAATATTATAATTAACAAAACTAGCAAGCAAAATTAGTTCTGCAGCATATGCTGTAAAAAGATTAAAAATCTTACCAGTATTAAAACAGCTAGCCTAGTTTACTTTAGCTATTTCCATAGCATAATGTCGTATGGTATTTTTATTGTATATTTATTTATTGTCTATGGGGAAACGTAGCTGACACTGAAATTATTTTTGTTTTACAGAAGAGGGCCATAAGAGCAATCTATGATTTAAAACCTAAAGAGTCACTGCGACAAAAATTTAAGGAAATTAATTTATTAACTTTGTCCTCTCAATATATTAATGAAAACGTAATGTACGTAAACAATAATAAAAGAAATTATATGAAAATAAGTAAATACCAGGAATTTTTGATATTCATTCTGTAAAAACAAGCTAGTTGTAGTAGTTACTCGACTCCAGAGTCAGTAATTCATTCTTAGGGCGATGTATACGCTTTTACAAGAAAATTCCAGAAGGTATACAAAATTTGACTTGCTCAAATTTCAAAACTTTATTAAACTAAGGTTGTATAATATATAATAACTAGTTTATTATAATATTGGGGAATTTATGCATGATAATAACCCCTGGGAATGAGGTGATCGCTACCAAGCTATTTCTAATTTGTTGTGTTATTAATTATGTAACATACCTACATGATTGTAAGCTGTTATTTAAAAAAAGTCCCACTGGGCGTTTTGCTGGTTCTTCCCAGGACAGAGGTTTTTTTTTTTGAACGAGTGTTAATTAAACAAAAGAGTGGCATTCAAAAAGTATTATTTATAATCTATATTGAATAAAAAAGTTTCTGTTTCTGTTTCTATGACCCTATAAATATATTGTGTAACAGTTCTTCCTTGTTTGTCTTCACACTTACTTCTGTCATCGAGTAAAGCGCTTAGATAATTTTTGCCGCTAACCTAGTAGTGTAAAATAGCTCGATATAATCATATCCTTCCCGTAACTAACCATTCACTAACCTAGTACTGTAACATAGCTTGATTTAGACTATTTAACTTAGTGAATAGTTAACTGGATAAATTAATAGGTCGGGGAAAAGTTACTTCGTATTTTGTTTTTATAAAATTGAAGAAAAATCTATTTGGTTGTACTGTTTGTATCTAGCTAGTTTTAATATCTATACATATAGGACATTAAGAAAAAGAAAAAGGAAAAAAACACTTTCGGACTCAAGCCGCGAAAAATATGCGACGTTTACGCACCTAATGCAGTGTCAGTAAGAGTAGCACAAAGTTGGATCAAGCGTTTTCAGTCCGGGAATTTAGATGTCGTTTAGATGCAGCTCGCTCTAGTCATTTTTGAAAAAGTGGAGCAAGATCGGCATATTTGTAGTTACGACATAGCCGAGGAATTGAGGATTGACCACAAATTAACCCATTTGAAAAAGTCGGGCTATACAAAAAACTCGATATTTGGGTACCACACGAGCTCACTGAAAGAAACCTAATGAAACTCATTTACGATTTGAGCTTGTTGCTGTAACCCTACAATTAATATTAAAACAATAAATTATGAATTATATTTTAAAGCTTTTTATTGTGATTGTGACTCTACATCTTTTATACATATTTATTATCTATCTTCTTCTTCTATCTTATCTTCTATTCATTAATCTGTGAAAAGTCGTGTCTGTAATTATGAAAAAACAATTCCAGGGACTAAATGAAGGGTTCTGAAGCCAAATTAGTAGTTTTTAGAATTTTTGTCTGTCTGTCTGTCTGTGTATTCCGGATTCACGCAAAAACTACTAGACTGCTTTACATGAAATTATGTATAAAGGTAGTTAGTAACCTAGGGCAACGAATAGGCTATTTTTATCCGATTACAGAACTTCAAAAAAAGAAGGTTAAGTATTTTTCATCCTTTAAATGTTAATTTTCTATTATTTCTTAGTTATAGGCGGGATGACGGGTGTTTTTCAAATAAACACTATGTTCATAAATAAAGTTTAAAAGGTATAAAGTAGTAATAAGTTATAACCTTGGTAACATAATTTGAAACTACACCGATTCAGTTATTAAAACTTGTAATGTAATGGAAAAAGCAGTATATTTTGCCTTCAGTTACTAATAAATTAAATAATATAAACAACTTACATTTATATGGTTAAATAATTAAATTTTTAAAATTATTTAAATATTTTAACGTTTATTTTTTTATAATATTTTAGTTATTTTATTTTAAAAGTGTAGTAATTTCAATAGATAATAGTGACGTCTATCAAAAATATGAAAATTGATAAGGATTTTATTTCAATTATTACTAATCTATATGTAAATTGATTCAAACTGGTCTGTCTGCAATTATTGCAAAATTTTCATTATCATTATAGTTTTATTAAGGAGATTTTTATATATGGCGTGGCCAGATCGTAGAATTGATCATAAATCATGAAGTCGTCTATCATTTCGTGAAATGCTGTGGTAGGTTCATGATGTTTAACACTGTTTGTTGACCATGTCGTGATATAACTTGACCAAACCAATGGATAGAAATCGTTTGAAGATATTAATAACTAAACACAACGTTGCTATTAGTAATAGGGTCATATGACGATATTCTTAAATCGTTTTCCACCGCTAACGGCGCTGATAGCGTATTTTTAACAGAAACAGAACTTTTAACAAAATTGACATCACTTTATGCCCTATATAACAAATAAATGTTCGTTTTTATCACTGATATTACTAGATGGTATAGTTTTGGCTTTCATTATTGCATCTAATAATGTCTACTTACTTCTAAATAAACTAAAATATTAAGTCACTGTCCTTCAATAAAATTGAATAATAGAATGCTACTGAATATACGATGTAAATAATTGAAAATTCGTTCGTGGCATCGTTGGAAGTGTAATTACTAGGTAGATGTGGTCAACAATCATGCAAAAGCTTAATTTCAGTTTCAGCTAAACAAATACGAGGGCCGTGTAGCTTAGTTCAGTTAAAACAAATACGAGGGCCGTGTAGCTCGCCGTGAGATTTCATAATGGCACAGGAGCAAAACGTGTACGATTTCCTCGAGGATGAATCTGTTATAGAAATGTTTACGTTGTGTCTTAACACGTGTCCGCTAAAATGGTGAAGAATAACTTCGTGGGGAAAACTAGAAGTCTGAGTAATTTAAATAGTCGTGGAGATGTGAAAACCGTTAATGTACATTGAAGCATTACATATATACTTTGTGACAGTCCTGGTTTCATAGCTCATATGAGTATATATAAATTACCAGGCTCTTGCGGAATTGCGGTTGCGGTGCAGATTTTACTTAAACAAAGGTTCATTTTATTTGATTTGTCAAAGGCGGTAATCAAACTGATTAAACTTAAATTTCATGGTACGAAAGCATTACTATATATTGTAGCATATATTTTAATTGCAATTTGAAGTATCGCTTTACCACGTATTCAGCGGTGAAGGAAAATCTGCAAATTATGTAAGAAGTTTCCCAGTTGAGATTATCCCACCTTGGAATCAGCACATCGAACACTTTTTGGCCAAAAACTCTCTGCGGCCTGTGCCCAGTAGTAACATGTATGTAAGCTGCTACTTTTTTACTTTTCGTGGGGGCAATATATGCAGTTTTTATTTTATTCATATTTTTGGGTATGCCACATATTTGTTTTCACTCTACCGTAAATATTAATGGTTGCAAAGATGAGTAGAACTAATTATCATCAGCCTATCAAAAGTCCACTGAAATGAACTTAGGCCTCCCCCATAAATTGTCAAGTAACAGGATATTTGCTTGGTAGGCGGGTTGGCAACCGCAGCTATTATTATTTTGATCTGTTGTCAGGAAGATGATGTTGCCCATCTCCTGTTTGTTTACCTATGTCGCCTCTTACGACGGGATGCTATCATGTGGCGGATTCTCTTTCACCGCCACAACAAGGCGAAAATTTTTCTACTCCCGTTCATGAGTGTAGTGCTTCCCACGTTCACTGTGTATAAAATTTATAAGGAATAAAACTAATTTTAAGGATTTAATCGCGTTTAATTTTAAATTTTATTAATTCCCGATGTTTTGGGCACTTTACAGCACCCATGGTCACGGGAAGACTGAGGTGTATGACGAACTGATGTCATAGTTAGAGTAGAATAGAATAATTGCAGTAGTATGCTTGAGTTTGAATTTAATTTTATTAATTATGGGGCCCTTAGCAGATGGTAGCACTCAACCATCTTCCCTATTAAAATTAGGATGTTTTTTTTAATTTCAGTAGCCTCGCGAATCATCATTAGTAGGAATCGGCATTGCAAGGATTTGTTGTTTATCAGATCCGATATAATGGTTGGAATGATACTAAACGTGTTGACATACTTTAGACTTCCCGGAGCCTCGGTGCTTCACATCAACGATATGTTTTTTTTATTATGCAAGTTTTATGGAACTATCATCCAAAGATGACTAAAAAAAAAACTACGTAAAATAGTTAAAATTCAACGTGATAAAATCCGTAACATTTGTTTTATTCCATGTGTAGTATACATAGTATACATACATAGTATACATCATTATAGAATTGCATTTATGAAATTATGAAGTCTAATCAAAAGTAAAAAAAAAATCTATATTTTTTTAATGGTGCCAATCAATATTAAATAGGACCGATGATATGCATCTCAAATAGATATTACACCGTAAATTTATAGAAGAGCATGAAATTCATCATTATTTTGTTTAATTATGAATGAATGTAAAGAGTAAAATGTAAATAATAATAATAAATTTTGATTCCAAAACAAACTACCTTTCTCATCAGAAGACACGCGCCATATAAAAAATAGTAGGTATTTCTAGACATATATATTCACGTGTGCATATTATATCTATGCCAAATACCAATCATCTGCGCCTAATACTCTTATAGAATTCAAAAAAAAATCTTTGACATACATAGAGACACAGACACCGAGGTGACTCTAAAAGTGATAGAATTTTGCTAAATTTGGCACGAAACAACATTTAAGTTTGTTCCTAAATTCAAACTCACGCGGGCGAAGCCGCGAGTAAAAAGCTAGTCTTTAATAAATCCAATATACGCAATGGATCTAGATTGTGAGTCATTGAGATATATATAATTATAGTTTTCGTAATTCTAATTCTATCTAAATAGTTTGCGCAGCACATGCGAAGATTAAATCAATTTATTAAATCATATTTTGTTTCTATTTCCCCATAAAATAAATAGATATAGTAATTTACTTTAATTTCTAAGAGGAATAAGGGGCAATTAGCCCAACGCGCCAGTGGCTGTGAAGATTACGTTCTCAGAAATGCAGGTTGCATTTCTGAGAACGCAATCTTCGACGTTCTTACGTTTTCCTCCACACATCACAAATGGTAAATCAGCACTTTAAATTTCATGTAACAATTTTATTAACGCCGGTAAGCATCGAACTCGTGTTGCCCGCGTATTGTGAAATTTACAGCGTGCGCTTAGCATCTGACCTAACATTACTTATTTTAATTTTCCTGATTTTTCGAATTATTTGCAGCGCTCGTGATCTCTTTACTTTGCATCACTTTGCATATTCTATTCCACTTACGACAGCTATTGGTCAGAGGAAATGTTCAGACTAATTCCAGCAACCGAACTTCACTATCCATATCGCGACAAAATTTGTGGCGGACAACTTGGTAAGAGATGCAGTAAGTCGATAGATGCGGGTGGCTCAGGACCGCCCTCTATAGCATCATGTACAGCAGCGGACTTATGACGGGCTGTAATGAAGAGAATGGTGAGAAAAGGAATTTTATATGTCACAGCCCGATTAAACTATTAATTTGTAAATTAGCCGGTACCGTTCAAGTATGTAGTTAACACGATCATTAATAGATTACTGCAGTTTTTATAACTTTATAGCTACTTTTAGTAGTGTCTCATAATTTGGTCAGTTTTTCGTCAAAAGTAAAATGAAAGTTTTATTAGGTTTTCGAAAATATAAAAATAAGACTTTTGATATAATTTGATTAAAATTTGTCTACTAGAAAGTACGACGTCTTTTACTCGTATTTCGATACAATTTCTAACGATTTGAAAGAGTATGACAATTAACATAAGCATCAATTCTCAATCTATTAAATATCTAAGCTAAGCGTAATCTTTTTTTTTTTGGAGTTTATGGCCTGGTATCTAGACCTTTAGGCCAAGTCTTAAGTATTTTTATTCGGTTTATTGTAATTTCCCCACTCCTTCATAGTATACTGCTTCACAATATGTTGATGCGTCACATTGTGCAGTTCTTGGGAGATTTTGGCGGCAACTTGATCCAGCAGACAGCTGATAGTTGGCGATGGTATCTAAAGGTGCCTATGCAAACAAACAGCTTATCTTGAGAATCCATCACCATCAGAGCACTTGTTTCACTGTTTCCACTAATAGTTCACATGCGTAGACACTTAATACACAAAATCGCAACACTTTTACATATCAAAGTCCACTTCAAACCATTATTTAAACAATAATACAGGAGCAGCAAACCGTCGCCGGTCAATTTCCCGCCAAAACTCCTCGCTAAGCGTAATCTTAACGTTTAATACATAGATTACTGAATACATAATAGAGCGTTTAGTAATAATTGCAAATTGCGCTGTGAACGAGTTTAGTTGGACGGTAGCAATAGCCATAGACAATATTGGCAATTACTGTCGATGATCGATTTTATTATTTAACGATTGTTGCGTATTACATTTTAAAAATTGTTTTCTCCATGGTAAAATGATGTACAAATCAATCACATTTGCATAAAAAGAATACTGGATTTAGTTTTATTAGAGTTCATCATTATTTTTCATATTTTTCTTACAATAAAATCACGCCACGCGGTTTATGGCGATGGTGTTATGCCAACTAATTAATGTGTATTTCTGTCTAACTAACAATTTCTGATGTATACTATACTTCCGACTTATGGCCGACACACACGGTCTGTTAAACTGATTAGTTGAACTGATCAGTTTAAGGGTCATTGCCTCATAATGTTGAAGATTTTTTTATTATATGCGAGCAGCTATGCAGGTCTAGAGAGACCATTATCACTGCGACCTAAAAGATCTATTGTGATCGCTGCTATAGCTATAGTTTACTGCTAAGCCTTACGTGTTCAATGAATAGAAGCAGTTGCTTAGATGTGAGCGATTTCACTTCTTCTGGGCGGAGTCCTCAGATGAGAGTTACGTTTGCGCATTAAGGTTCCGCTATCAGTTAGGATGTGCAGAGGCGTTTCTTCTGTTAAGGAACAGAACCGGCACATCCTTGAGTTGCTTAGTCCCAGGATTGACATGTGCTTTTTAAGACAACAGTGTCCAGTCAGGGCTCTTGCCAGAATGCGCAATTTATTTTTACCTAATCCCAGGGCTTCTGGAGCGAATTTAAGATCAAAAGCCCGAATTAAGGTTTTATAATGTTTTAAGCCTGGTGTATTAGACCAGACCTTAAATAATTTATTGTGTTAAAGATTTTCAAGGGTAAATCGGGCTAGGCTTTTTGAGATTCCACAAAATCGCTCGGGTGTACCAAATTGTGTACTCTTTGAGCCCTCCCGTGCGAGCTTGTCGGCAAGTTCATTACCTACAATACCCGTGTGACCCGGAACCCATCTAAAAACGCGTTTAGAAGTTTCACGCAAACTTAAACTAGCTTCGAGTTCACCAAGTTTGATCTCAGCGCTACCACCACTGCGTGACAGAGTTTATATAGATTATATGGTTGATGCAGTGTTTTGCAGATTGATTTCTGCACACTGAAGTATGGCGAAAATTTCTAAAGTTTGTTATCAAGAACCAGCACAAGATCACGGGTAGATGAAGATTCACTCAATATAGCTTTATTAATGGAGTAACAAGAAGCAATAGTAAATTTATTCCTTATGAATTTAATGTAGGTACACTACACTCTCCCCGTGTAGTGGCGGGTAAGAATACTCACTACCCCATATCTTCTCGTGGGTGTCGTAAAAGGCGACAGAGGGAAACTGAGGCAGAGGATGGGCAGCAGCATCTTTCTGATAACAGCAAAACAACAATAAAAAAACTGCGGTTGCCAACCCGCTCGCAAAGCGTGGCAACTATGGCAATATACCCTCCATGAAAGTAACGAAGGGACGACTCCCAGTCCCCGGCGGCCCCGCTATTCCTGGCTACAGTGGCGACCATGGTAACGGCGGGGCTGGAGGTGCTAAGAATCTCCGGTGGAGGTTCGGTTGCCACCTACGACGACTCGACCTTGCAACTTAAAACGCACGCACCCTGAGGACTGACGAGAAGATCCTGGAGCTGGAAGTAGAGATAGACAAGTTGCGCTGGAATGTCATAGGATTATCCGAAGTCCGAAGAGAGGGGGAGGACACGGTAATCCTCGAATCCGGCAATTTGTTCTATCACCGGGATACTCGTAAACTGGCGACCATCTGTCCCAAGGAGGTGTTGGATTTATCGTTCACAAGTCTCTCGTCAACAACGTTGTAACGATTGGAGTGTGTCGACGAGGGTTGCGTACCTTATACTCAGAATCACCAAACGGTATTCGCTGAAGGTCATACAGGTTGACGCACCAACCTCGGCACACCCCGATAAGGAGGTGGAGGAAATGTATGAGGATAACCCTAGAGCCATGCATTCCTCCAAAACCCACTATACGGTGTTAATGGGAGACTTCAACGCAAAACTAGGCACAAGAGAGAACGGTGAGCTGAAAGTAGGGAAATTCGGAATAGGGCAACGGAACCCAAGGGCCAGCAGCTGGCTGACTTCATGGAGAAAGAGGGACTCTTTATGATGAACTCTTTCTTCCAGAAGCGGCCCCACTGGAAGTGGACCTGGTCGAGCCCCGACGGTTCCACAAAAAATGAGATTGACTTCATTATGACGACCAGACGACAACTGTTCAGTGATGTCTCCGTGATCGCGAGGGTGAAAACTGGTAGCGATCACCGAATGGTTAGAGGCACACTGAATCTAAACGTTAAGTTGGAGAGGTCTCGTCTAATGAAGTCAACGCTCCGTCCCCCTCGTGCTCTGTTCCAAAGTCCCGACACCTTTCAGCTCGAGTTACAAAACCGTTTTCAGTGCCTAGAAGACTGCAATGAAGTGGACGATATGAATGACAAGCTCGTGGAAATTGTCCATGCGGTCGGAGCTAAGCTCTGCAATACCCGCCGCAGACGAACACAAAAACTCTCCGATCACACTCAATCTCATGGCTGTTAGACGGGAGATGAAGCTACATTCTTCAAGAGATTTGACAGCATACAGGCAACTGAACAGACAGATCTCCAAATGCATGCGGTAGGACTTACGTAACTTCAATACAGCTTGTATTGAAGAAGCGATCGAGCGGAACCAAGGCTCCAAAGTCTTTGCCAGAGATCTGTCTGCCAGAAAGGGCCAACTGTCAAAGCTGAAGACCGAATGTAGCAGCATCGTTTCCGGGGCACTTGAGATTTTGAGTGAGATTGAGAGGTTCTATGGGCAGCTGTACACGTCATCGTTGGAGCCGCACGCAAGTGTGAGTAACGATCCAAGAGCGAATCTTATCCGACATTATTCCGATGATATCCCGGACGTCAGTCTGAGCGAGATTAGATACGGTATTAACATCAATGGCGAGTACATCACACACGTTCAATTTGCTGACGATATAGTCCTTATGGCAGAATCACTGGAGGACCTAAGCACTATGGTCAATGACCTCAATAGTGTCTCCCAACGGATTGGTCTTAAGATGAACATGGACAAAACAAAGATCATGTCTAATGTCCATGTCACACCTATGCCGGTAGTTGTTGGGAGCGCTAAGCTCGAAGTTGTTGACGAGTATGTTTACCTGGGACAAATAGTTCGACTAGGTAAGTCCAACTTCGACCGAGAGGTCAATCGACGGATCCAACTCGGTTGGGCAGCGTTCGGGAAATTACGGCACATTTTCTCGTCAGGTATACCTCAAAACTTGAAAACAAGACTGTACAACCTGTTGCCAGTGATGACCTATGGTACTGAGCCGTGGTCCTTCACTGCTGACCGGATGAGGAAGCTCAAGTTCGCTCAGCGAGCTATGGAGAGAGCTATGCTCGGAGTTTCTCTGCGTGATATGAATAGATATGATGATCCTTAGAAATGATGATATCCGCAGTAGAACCAGAGTGACCGACATAGCCCAACGGATTAGACATAGACATAGACATATGTTTTATTAGCATCAATACACACACAAAATATACATTTAGAAATAATGAGACATAAAAACATACAAAGTAGTTGAAAAACATAAATAAAAATAAAATAAATCTCGGCAAAAGTGAGTGATGCGATGCCAAAAGGATTCCGTCTCAGCATATGCTACCACAGATACTGCAGCAGCGCTGATTTTCGGCGGAGCCCTGATATTGATTCCGTATTGCGCTCGCGACTATATCGATAACAACATAAACGAAAAATAATGAATCTACCATTCAGTCAAAGTAAATATTTCCAAGTATATACATAAAAGTATTGTATATTATATTAAAATTAAACATACTCATATATCTATATATACATACACATACATTAGTAAGCTGAAGTGGCAATGGGCCGGCCATATAGCTCGAAGAACCGAGCTATATGGCCGCCCCATTGCCACTTTGGGGAAAAAAGGTTCTCCAGTGGCGGCCTCGTACCGGCGGACGAAGTGTAGGTCGTCCCTCCACTAGATGGAGTGACGACCTGGTAAAATATGCAGGAAGTCGATGAATGCAGGTGGTTCAGGTTCGTGCTTTGTATATGGAATCCACCTGCATTTGAACATCCATTGCACTTGCAATTTTTGTGACGTAATCCATCAAATTGCTACCAGTAGATTATCTTTGCAAAACCCGTGCTGCTCCTCTACAATAATATTTTTAAATGATTTGTTAAAATTGGATAAACTAAGCGTTCAAATATCTTTGATTTGTTAAGCTGAAACTGCATAAAAAGGGTTATTACGAGTATAATATAAATGGTTGATAATAGCCCCTGGGAATGAGGTGGTCGCTTCCAAGCAGTTTCTAAAATAAATTTTGTAAATAGTTTGTAATCATTTATATTGTAAAATTTATTTTAAAAAAAAGGCTCGCTGGGTTTCTTGCTGTTTCTTCCCAGGACAGAGGGTTCTTTTTTGGAACCAGTGGTAAAGTTTGCTACATATATATTTATCTATGGTGGTAAAGTAAAAAATGACTTTCAATAAGAATTACACATTTAATGTATATTGAATAAAAATTATTGTATTCTATTCTTTGGAAATAAACTTATAATCAAAACTGGTCTATAATTTTTAACATTATCTTTATCTTCTTTCTTGTAAATGGGTATAAAACATTGGAACGTTTCCAGTTAGCTGGAAAAGGACTAGTTAATAAAGATTTAATAAAAATTAGTTTAAGAGGAAGAGTCAGATATTTTGATGTCATTTCTATAAAAAGAGGAGGAATGCCGTCAGGGCCCGCTCCTTTGTAATATCTAGTGACTTAAGTATACTTAGGATTTTACGTTCTGTTATTTCTAAATCATGTAGAGAGCTTTGTGGATGGATATACATCGGACAATTATATAGGATCTGAAGTACACTGGGGTTGGGAGACAACAGATGAAAAATGTTGAGCAAAAAGATTACAAATCCCCTTGCCACTATTAGCGGATAAATCGTCTAGGTACATTTCTTTTGGAAAACCATAATCGCAGGATTTATGATAACGGACGAACGACCAAAACTTTTTAGGATTAGATGGAATGGATTTTTCGGTATCACGTATATAATCTAAATAATTCTTAGAAGCTAACGACTTAACCTGGTAGTTGAAGAGCTTAAGTTATAGTGTGTCTCTTGGATTTTTATAAATTTTGTGCCTTAATCGGATCTCTTCTTTTTCTTTTATCAGTTTAATTAAGTTTGGCGCGAACCAAATAGGAAACTTTAAATTACGTGGCTTCGTTTTGGGTGCAGTTTTATCAATAATGGAATAAAGTATTTTGTAGAACCTAGATACCGTGACATCGACTTCTTGACAATCACTAAATTCAAAACCCTAATCAACTTTAATTAACTTAGAATTTACTTTAGTATAAACCGCCTTTTTAAAGTTGTGAGTAGCAAAAGATTTACTATTCAACAAATGTAGTACTGACATATTCACATTTACCTCTAAAGCAGGATGATGACGATCAGTTTTACTTATTCGACATGGACATTCAGCAATATTTATATCTAAGATTGCTTAAAACAAGGTCAAGGGTTCTGTTATTAGTGTTCTTCACAGCATTAAATTGTGATAAATTATTTAAAGACAAAAAATTAATGAACTGATAACCTAAATTACAGTAATAATTGATATCGGTTAACTTGCCTACGGAATTTGTAACATCGGTAATCCAGTCTCTAAAATTTAAATTAAAATCGCCCAATATTATTGCGTCGTTACTACATGATTGCATTACAATATTGCAGTTGTCAAGAAAACCATCCAATGAACTATTAGTTAACGGAAGGGGCAAGTATACTACACAAAACAAGCAGTCCACGAGTTTACTATTAATATTCACTCTCACCGAAACACACAAGTCTTCCTAACAGCTCTCAAAGTGATTAACTCTTTTAGAGCACAGTTTCTTTGATACTACTGCCAGGACACCTCGAGTTACATTACATTCTTCAGAGTCGACGGTTACCTGATCAGACGAAAAGATGAAAACGAATCCATACGACAGCCTTGTACAGGGGTGTTAGTATTGTCGAACTTTTTTTGCTTACTTTTGCTTGTGAGGCAATTCCAATTGTCTTTCTTTTCCTTATCCATTAGACAAAATAACTTGTATGAATAATTTAAGCATTCAATATCATAGGTGTCATTGCATAAGCAGCAATACAAAAATTCGCGATTTATGTTTGTGATTTTTTTCAAACAGCCCGCAACATTTCGCTTTCGGAAACATTTTATTTAAACTGCATGCAAGACAAGCCAAGCAAAGTAGTTAAGCTTCAGTATGCAATGATATTGTGTTGCCAGCCGTTACTCAAACTCGCTACAAACCGCATCTAAAGAAGGATGTTGCGAAAAGAAGGACGCAAGCAATCTACCCTAATTCATACTAAGTATGAATTTGGGGCGTTCCCCATAAATTTCAAAGTTTACTTCGAGGTCCATTTTTGACCCGTCGATATACCATATAAGGTTACCGACCTCACACATGACCTGTCCATTCAGCCAGTCTTCTCTGTAGGGTGCTATATGTATACTTTTTATTAAAAGTATATAATGAAGACGCATGATATCCGGTGTTTCATTAATTGAGTCGAGCATGGATCTCAATCTATAGCACTTTCTCAAAGTGGGTGATAACGTCCTCTTGTGGGCGTTGGAGAGGGGTGCGTTAAAGGGCCCAGATAAAAATGGGAGGCGTTGGCGTGGTTTACGTGGCGATAGTTGATTTGTAATTTCATTTAGATACTTTATATTTTAAAATTTACTAAAATTAAAACCTACCTACCACTCAATATCGAATAAATAATATCAATATCGAACTCAATATCGTATAAAACGCTTATTACATTACACGATTTATCGGGCCCTGTCCATCGTGTGCCCTGCCTACCAGACAGGGCGCTGCTTATTACACTACGCTAGAAATCGCTTCCTGCCTCAGTTGTTACTCGAACGTGGAAATGATTGCACGTCTAACATTATGGCGCAGACTTTATCTAAACGTCAAAAAATTGCTTTATTGTTTTTTTTTACATGGTAGAGCCATGCTATAGCTATATTAGTAGTATAGTTGTAGCACGAATGGGTCGGCTCGACCGGGGAAGGACCACGCTCTCACAGAATACCAGCGTAAAATAGCAGCTTAAGACTACGGTGTTTCGTATGGGGAGTGAAGAGAACCGGAGACCCTTTTTACTGGAAAAGAGGCATTCCATCTTAGTCCTCACGGGTGACAACGCATCTGCATTTTGATTCGCATACGAGGATAAATGCAGATGTCTATGGGCCACAGCAACCACTTACCATCGGGTGGACTGTGTGCTTGTTTGTCACCCTATCCTATAAAAAAAACTTTGGCTGGCGGTAACGTGCAAGGCCAAGCTAAAAGAAAGGAAGGAAAGTTAAATATGGATGAAAAAATATGTGCGGGCAAAAGAAAAGATATGTGGCCATTTTTACATGTCTCACTACGCGAGCCATACATCTAGAAGTTGCCGGCTCACTTAGCGCTGACTCCGCGGTAATGGCCATAAGGCGGATGATCGCACGGCGAGGCTGCCCGACAGAAATATGGTCAGACAACGGCACCAACCTGAAGGCAGCCGATAAGGAACTACGACAGGCGGTCGACGCAGCGACCGCAGAAGAAGCAGCAAAAAGGACTATCTCCTGGCGCTACATCCCGCCTGGAGCTCCATTTATGGGCGGAGCCTGGGAGCGAATGGTTCGCTCCGTCAAGACCGCTCTTATCGCGACGTTGCACGAACGTCATCCGACGGAGGAAGTCCTCACGACACTACTGGTAGAAGTGGAATACACCGTCAACAGCCGACCGCTGACTCACGTCTCAGTCAGTCCAGAGGATCCCGAAGCTCTCACTCCTAACCACTTCTTGTTGGGAGGACCGGGACGAGTACCACAGCTAGGCACTTTCACCGAACGAGACGCCCTCTCACGGTCAAGTTGGCGAGCTGCGCAGAGGCTAGCCGACACCTTCTGGTTACGCTGGGTGAAGGAGTACCTCCCTGAGCTTCAACACCGGCGGGAGCCCCACGGACAAGGCCAAGCAGCACGCGTCGACGACCTCGTACAGATCGTCGATCCCAACCTGCCTCGCAACGTGTGGATACGAGGAAGAGTCATCGCTACATATCCGGGTCCCGACAACGTCGTGCGGACTGTGGACGTGCTAACTAAGGGAGGTGTCCTACGCCGGCCAGTAAGGAAGCTTGTGATCCTGCCTCTATCTACGGACGTCGAGCCCGCACCGGAAGCTGATGCGACGCGGTCGCACGGCGGGAGTGATGTGCGGGACAAGAGAAAAACAAATAGTGATACATAAATAAGACAAAAACATTTATATTAATGGAATAAATATTATATAGTTAGTTTGTACTTAGATAGGATAAACATTTATATTAATAGAGATTATAGTTTAGATAGGATATAAGCATTTTATGTTAAGAAAATAATAGTGTAGAGCTTATATTTGTGTAATAAAATTAGTTGGTCACTTTGTATAACAGAACTAGCTTAAGGTAAACAATATAAACAATGACTCAGTAAGATATAGAACTAGCTTAAGACAAACAATGTAACGGGACTCAGCATCGTCACTTGCTCTGTCACGCCTCGCGCTGATTGGTCGACGCCATTTGTACGATGCGTCGGCCGTATCCATTGACCCAGCCCGAGGCGGTATAAAAGAGGGGCGATTTTCGTCGTTCGACACAGTCGGCGGCCAGCTACCTCAAGGAAAACACCAAATATAGAAGAAAGAAAAATATCACAGCGGTTTTATTCTCCACCAATCCAGCACACAAATGTGCCTGTAGGGCACATTTAATGGTCCTTCGCCAGCCGAATCTTGTGGGGAATAATTACCTGAAGAAAAATAATTAAGAAGACTCCTCGGAAATCGTTTTTCAAGACTCAAGATTATTCGAAGAAAAAGTCAGCTAACAGCATGGCCGTTACGCGCTCTGAGGGAAGGGGCAGCAAGCCGTCGTCGTCCAAGGCTACCACCTCGGCGACCGGTACCACCAGTGCGGAAGCCAGTACGGAATCAACAGCTACAGGGACGACCGCCATGGAGACTTCGGAGTATACAGACACCTCCGCGGCGACTGATCCATCCACCGTGACTTCCGCCACCGCAGCGACCACTTCGTCCGCCGCCACCTCAGCCTCAGCCGCAACCGCCGCCCCCGCCACGCACCCCGCCAGCGCCGTCGCTCCTTCCGTAACACCATCCGCGGCGACGACACTAACTGCGGGTGCGAAGGCCAAACAGCTGATGAAGCCGCCCGCTACTGTCACCAGAGCAACTCACCGAGAAACAGAAACTTCTACAGTGAAGCGAGCCATAAGAAGCACCGCCGGTCCATCAAAGCAAACCGGGCTACAGGAACCCCGCCCGCCTAGCAAGAAGGGAGGTGGAGGGGGATCTACACGCAGTAGAACGAAGCAGCTCAAGCTTGCAAAGGCGAAAGAAGATTTACTACGCCTTCAAGTGGAATTAGCCGCAGCACGCCTTGCTGCCTTAGAAAGGGAAGACTCAGAAGAGGAGGAGGAAGAACAAGATGACGCATCCCTCTACTCAAGATCAGAAGTCAATACAAGAGTGGACGACTGGTTGGAGAATCAAGTGAATCGCCCGGTGTTAGCAATCACCAACGAACCTCACCAGGCCATAGAAGAACCAACAGCCGCCCACGCAGAAGAACCAAGGCACGAAGAAACACATCAGTCACCGACGGGAGGTCAAACTGACGTAGCCCTCCTGGCTGAAGCCATCACTCGGGCTGTCAGCTCCGCCCAACGACCTAAGTTCGTCGAGTTACCATTCTTCAGCGGGTCGCATCAGGAATGGCTACCCTTTCGCGCCGCCTACTACGAGACAGAAGCGACATTCAGCGTAGTTGAAAATACGAATCGACTCAGAAGAAACTTGAAAGGGAAGGCCAAGGAAGCAGTTGAAGGCCTACTTATGACAAACGCACACCCGGCTGAAGTAATGAAGACTTTGGAGTCAAGATTTGGAAGACCAGAGTCAATAGCCATGCTGGAGATGGAGACGCTTAGAGGTCTGCCGCGCCTTACTGAGTCACCAAGAGACATATGCATATTCGCCACCAAGATCTCCAACGTAGTGGCGACACTGAAGACTTTGGGTTGTTTTAACTACATGTACAATCCTGAACTCGCGAAGACAATAGTAGACAAACTGACGCCAACTCTGCGTTATAGGTACTACGACTTCTCAGCCATGCAGCCACGTGAAGACCCTTGCCTCATCAAGATAGAGAAGTTCTTCAAAAGGGAAGCAGAACTGTGTGGACCCTACGTGCTGCCCGAACAGATGACACCGCCTATTACAGCCGCACCACAAAGGAAGACTCAAAGGATCAACAACGTGACTGAGAAGACATACATACCAAGATGCGTCGTATGTGAAGATACGGGGCACACCAACGCCACAGAATGTGAACAATTCAAGAAGTTAGATGCAAATGCAAGATGGGACATGGCCAAGTCCAAGCGCCTCTGCTTCAGGTGTCTTCGCTATAGGAACAAGACACACCACTGCCGACCCAAGCCATGTAATGTCAACTGCTGCAAGTACTCTCACCACAAGATGCTGCATTACGAAAAGAAGTCAGAAGATTCAGAAGCAAAAGAAAATCAAGGGGCAACAGAGGTCATCAACTCAACCTGGACCGTCAAGAAGCAATCATACTTAAAAATCCTACCGATCCAGGTCAAAGGACCAAAAGGAGCTGTCAACACCTTCGCGTTGATGGACGACGGCTCAACAGTCACGCTCGTCGACGATAGTATAGTAACAAGCGTCGGAGCAACGGGCCCCATAGACCCACTGAAGATAGAAACCATCAACGACAAGAAAGTATCGGAGTCAGCATCGAGGAGAGTCACCATCAAACTAAAGGGGCTCAACGATCATGAAGAACAAATACAAGCACGCACAGTGAAGAACCTGCAAGTCTCATCTCAACGGGTCCCACAGGATCTAGTGGAGGAGTGTCAACACCTCTCTGATATCCAAGGACATCTCACATATGCAAACGCCAAGCCACGAGTGCTGATCGGACAAGATAACTGGCATCTTCTGCTGACATCGGAAGTAAGAAAAGGAGACAAGAACCACCCAGTGGCATCTCTCACGCCACTAGGTTGGGTACTCCACGGCAGCCAGACACGAAGCTTCGGACGGAACATCGATTTCGTGTCACACATCGTAGAAGATCCAGAGGAGAATCTAGAAGACCTCGTGAAGCGATACTTCGAGATGGACGCACTTTGTATAAAGCCCAAGAGACCGAAGACTGATCCAGAAGAACAAGCACTTCGTATCTTGGAAAGGACCACAACGAAGACAGAAGAAGGAAGATTCCAGACCGGTCTTCTCTGGCGCAAAGACGATGTCAAGTTACCAGACAATTACGAAAACTCGCTGAAGAGGCTCTTCAACATAGAAAAGAAGATCGATCGTGACCCCACGTTAAAGAAGAAATACGTGGAACAAATGAACGCTCTCGTCGCAAAGGGGTACGCCGAACCCGCCCCAAAACAGAAGACAGCTGACAAAACTTGGTACCTACCTCACTTTGCAGTAGTCAACCCAATGAAACCGGAGAAATTACGGGTGGTACACGATGCCGCAGCCAAGACCAAAGGGGTGGCACTTAATGACATGCTACTCAAAGGGCCCGACCTACTACAATCGCTACCAGGTGTCGTCATGCGCTTCCGACAACACATGATCGCGGTTACGGCGGACATCAAAGAGATGTTCATGCAAGTCAAGTTGCGAGAACAAGACAGGGACGCACTGCGGTACCTATGGCGTGGGATTCGACGAGACAACCAACCTCCGGAAGAGTACAGAATGACATCATTAATTTTCGGAGCATCGAGTTCGCCTTCGACAGCAATATACGTCAAGAACCTAAACGCCAAACAGCACGGGGAAACTCACCCAGAAGCCGCAGCGGCCATCATAATGAAGCATTACGTCGACGACTACATGGACAGCTTCAGAACCCTCGAAGATGCCAAACGCATCACGAAGAGTGTACGAGCCGTGCACATGAAAGCCAGCTTCGAGTTGAAACAGTGGAAATCAAACTCAGCATCACTCCTAGAAACACTTGGAGAAGACAGCCAGACAGAAGACATGGAACTCTACAAAACAGAAGAAAAGATGGAACGAGTTCTGGGTGTTGTTTGGAAGATCCACTCGGACGAACTCACCTTCAACCTCAACTTAGCCAGAATACCCTCAACACTCCTAGAAGGGAAGCAGCCGACGAAAAGGGAAGCACTGAGAATAGTGATGTCGCTCTTCGACCCGCTCGGATTCGCCTCGCCTATCACCATCAGGGCAAAACAACTCCTCCAGGAAGTCTGGCGTAGAGGAACAGCATGGGACGACAAGATCGACGAAGACCTGGCAGAGCAGTGGAAAATGTGGATGGAGCATCTGGAAGGCCTCCACGAAATAGCAATCCCGCGACAATATCTTCACTACAGTGACGCGGCCTCCCTAGAACTCCACGTCTTCAGCGATGCCAGCGAGTCAGCTTATTCTGCGGTCCTCTTTTGGAGAGCTGTAACAGCAGTAGGCGAGGTCCACCTATCCCTTATTGTGGCGAAAGCAAAGGTGGCACCGTTAAAACTGACGTACATCCCAAGATTGGAGCTACAGGCAGCAGTCATGGGCACCAGGCTCGCAGAAACAGTAGTCGAAGAACACGAGAGGAAACCTGACCGCAAAGTATTCTGGACAGACAGCAAGACAGTACTAACCTGGATAAGGACAGGGTCACGTTCATATAAGCCCTACGTGGCTCACCGTCTAGCAGCAATAGAAGAGAGTTCCAAAGTTAACGACTGGCGCTGGGTTCCGACAAAGCTGAACGTGGCGGACGACGCCACACGAGACGTACCAGCAGCATTTAATAAAGAACATCGATGGTTCAAAGGGCCTGACTTCTTATACCTGACAGAAGACTTCTGGCCGACAGAAACCACAAGAGCAACAGCGGAAGAACCTTCCGACGAAGAAAGGACACATTACGTGAGCAACAAAAGACGATTGAGGCTTGCCGAAGGTCTACCTGATTCAGCGAAGTTCTCCAACTGGGACCGACTCCGATACTCAACCGCACGTGTTCTACAGTTCATTCAACTCTGCAGAAACACCAAACAGAGAGTCAACTACAAACGAACAAAGAAGAATAAAGAGGCTGATCCCACTTGGAAAAAGAACAAAGCTACAGTGAAATATCAGGCGCACATGACGACAAAGAAGCGGTCGCCAGAAGACATAAAGCCGCTAATGGTCTCAGCCGAGCTGCTTAAGACAGCTGAAGAGCTTCTGATGCGATCCTCCCAAGAAGAATCCTTTGCGGAAGAAATAGACAGCCTAAACAGCGGGAAGCCGATCAATAAGGAGAGCCGCCTTCGCCAGCTCAGCGTCGAGTCAATAAACGGCACACTACGACTTAGAAGTCGTATTCGAGCAGTCTGCGACATGGAGGAAAAATTCAAGAACCCGTTGATAATTGACGGTGATCATCACACAGTCAAGCTCTGGGTGCAGGCTATACATCGGCAACTCCATCACGCCGGTGTAGAAGCCACAGTTAACGAGTGCCGGCAGCAGTATTGGGTACTGAGACTGCGCCCTATCGTACGCACAATACTACGAAAATGCCTATTCTGCAGAATGAAGACGCAAGTACCGCCGCATCCGAGAACCGGGGACCTGCCAACGTGTCGCTTAGCTCACCACAAGCGCCCCTTCACCTACACCGGGGTGGACTATTTCGGACCTCTTTCGGTGACCGTCGGACGAACTCGACAAAAGAGATATGTGGCCATTTTTACATGTCTCACTACGCGAGCCATACATCTAGAAGTTGCCGGCTCACTTAGCGCTGACTCCGCGGTAATGGCCATAAGGCGGATGATCGCACGGCGAGGCTGCCCGACAGAAATATGGTCAGACAACGGCACCAACCTGAAGGCAGCCGATAAGGAACTACGACAGGCGGTCGACGCAGCGACCGCAGAAGAAGCAGCAAAAAGGACTATCTCCTGGCGCTACATCCCGCCTGGAGCTCCATTTATGGGCGGAGCCTGGGAGCGAATGGTTCGCTCCGTCAAGACCGCTCTTATCGCGACGTTGCACGAACGTCATCCGACGGAGGAAGTCCTCACGACACTACTGGTAGAAGTGGAATACACCGTCAACAGCCGACCGCTGACTCACGTCTCAGTCAGTCCAGAGGATCCCGAAGCTCTCACTCCTAACCACTTCTTGTTGGGAGGACCGGGACGAGTACCACAGCTAGGCACTTTCACCGAACGAGACGCCCTCTCACGGTCAAGTTGGCGAGCTGCGCAGAGGCTAGCCGACACCTTCTGGTTACGCTGGGTGAAGGAGTACCTCCCTGAGCTTCAACACCGGCGGGAGCCCCACGGACAAGGCCAAGCAGCACGCGTCGACGACCTCGTACAGATCGTCGATCCCAACCTGCCTCGCAACGTGTGGATACGAGGAAGAGTCATCGCTACATATCCGGGTCCCGACAACGTCGTGCGGACTGTGGACGTGCTAACTAAGGGAGGTGTCCTACGCCGGCCAGTAAGGAAGCTTGTGATCCTGCCTCTATCTACGGACGTCGAGCCCGCACCGGAAGCTGATGCGACGCGGTCGCACGGCGGGAGTGATGTGCGGGACAAGAGAAAAACAAATAGTGATACATAAATAAGACAAAAACATTTATATTAATGGAATAAATATTATATAGTTAGTTTGTACTTAGATAGGATAAACATTTATATTAATAGAGATTATAGTTTAGATAGGATATAAGCATTTTATGTTAAGAAAATAATAGTGTAGAGCTTATATTTGTGTAATAAAATTAGTTGGTCACTTTGTATAACAGAACTAGCTTAAGGTAAACAATATAAACAATGACTCAGTAAGATATAGAACTAGCTTAAGACAAACAATGTAACGGGACTCAGCATCGTCACTTGCTCTGTCACGCCTCGCGCTGATTGGTCGACGCCATTTGTACGATGCGTCGGCCGTATCCATTGACCCAGCCCGAGGCGGTATAAAAGAGGGGCGATTTTCGTCGTTCGACACAGTCGGCGGCCAGCTACCTCAAGGAAAACACCAAATATAGAAGAAAGAAAAATATCACAGCGGTTTTATTCTCCACCAATCCAGCACACAAATGTGCCTGTAGGGCACAAAATATTTGCTCCTCAGAGAAAAACTATCGAATATGCAAATAGTCAGCGTTTTGGACCCAACAGACCTACGAAACTATTTTAAAGAGTAGGTGAAAACCAATTCGACGAGTTATTAAGCTTAGTAACGCCTTTAATAGAAAGAAATACTTTAATGATTTCTTATATTTACGCGAACACTACACATTGAATATAACAACTTGTATGGATTCTATCGCTTTTAATTTTTTTTATTAATTCCCGACGTTTCGGATGCTTTACAGCAACCAGTCCCCCGTGACCATGGGTGGTAAAGCACCCGAAACGCCGGGAATTAATAAAAAAAAATTAAACGCGATAGAATACGTAAAAGAAGTTTTATTCAAAAGAATACTTTTTTAAGAGAGATTGGTTGTCACTTTACGATTTTGGCCACTGGAAACTCCTATCAAGATTTGATAAGGCATTTCTTTGTAGATGTCGATGACATTGAGAAGGATCTTTTTCTTTAGCGCATGACATAAATACGAGTAATGATTTAGAGAGTAGATCGACATAGTAGAACTTTAAATAAACAAACGTGTAGACTCTGCGCATGCGGCCACGCAACTGAGCTCCCTGCCTCCCTGTCTGTTATTACACTACACGATCCACAGCGCGGCAGGGAAGCAGGGCGGTCGGAACCACTCGGTCGCCCTGTTTACGGCGGCTCTTCACGTTGGCCAACACACTGGCCAATGTGTTGGCCAACAACGATGGCCATCGTGTAGAGCGGGTGTTGGTGCGTATTGGAACGATGGCCCACAAGTTGGCGCGAGATCCGTCTGGTGTCGGTTTTTTACAAAAGATCAAAGGGTTGTGGCAGAGTATTGGCCGCCGCGTCCACACGTTGGCCGCACGTTCAGTTTGCTACGAGGTCCCAGAATGAATGCACGCACCTGTTTTAATTTTATATGAACGCAATAGTGTCTACATAACGGCAGTAACAATGACCAATGAAAAAACCTTTCGCTTTATAGAGCCCTACCAAGCCGAAAATTGTTTGTAAAGCACAAGTCTTTTTTTTTTTTTAAAATATTATTATACACTAGGATTTTCTCCTGTATCGTGGAGGCAGTTTAGAAACATAAATTGCATAAGGACAAACATCCAGACCCGGAGAAATTATGTGCAGGCTATACAAATACTTGTTCCGTGCGGGATTCAAACCCGCGGCCCCCAGGCCCCAGGGCAGCAACTCATTGCTAAGCCACTACGCCACGGAGCCGTCAAGAAATAAAATTTCTTTTTTCCATTTCTTTTTGATCACCCTTATCTTATACACATTCACGTTGTAGTGATTAATTGTGTATTAATTTATTTATTGATGTATTAATTGATTTACTAAATATCTTAAAATCTATAATATACAATATATATTAAAATCAAATTAAAAAGTAGGATAATAAAATCATGTTTTTACTGTTTTTATTATTCCCTATTAGTTACTTCATTTCGTTAATAATACTGTAATTTTTAGCTATGGAAGAGCGAAGTCACCTGTTACTAGGGTTACCAGATGAAAAAATCAAAAGTCTAGAGAAAAGGCCTGATTTCCATTGAAAAATCCTGAGACTTTTTACAGTTTGAAAAATTTCTCTCCGACGTACTTAACAATTTAAAAAAGTTATAATATTATCGTTTTTATACACTGTGGATCTCGCGTTGCATGCGCGGGGGTGTCACCGCCCTTATCACAGCTGTGTCGCATACTCACTCACTTCCATCCCATTGAGAAGATTGAACTGCTTTAACCGTACTCAAGTAAATCATCATCATTAATTAATCTCAATTTAAAATGAAATACTCAATACCATGCTTTAACTATTTTCAAGACAATAGGTATTTCACGATTACGATGGGGTCTCATTGGTCGCATGAAAGAAACAAACTAACGGTGTTGTCAGTTCGAAATATAATTTGAACATTCGAAATATAATTTGACATGTGTGTTATAAATCTATACTTAAAGGAAAAAACCTTACTTAAAAAGGTATCTTCACATATTAAGTATGATAAAACTGTTTAAGGAACTACTTGGATAAATAAGTTTTGATTTTAATTGTGCAATTAATACCAAAGAAAGATTATTTTTAGTTTGTTTAACTTTTTATTAAAGAGATCTTTAAAATGTAAGCTGTATTGTATTGAAAATTCTAAAAATCCTGAGATTTCATGGGATTTGCAAAATCCAGCCGCAATCCTGAGAAGAGTTCAAAAATCCTGCAATCTCAGGACAAATCCTGAGATATGGTAACCCTACCTGTTACAGGCATTATTTTTTCTTACTAGGTGACCTCGATCACTGATCATATAATGTAACTTTAATGTTTGACGAAATAAATTATTTATTATTATTATTAAGTTCGCCATATGTACTACTTTGTGCATGAAAGTGTAAATAAATAAATATATTCTATAATTATATAATAACCCTTTTTAAAAAGGTTTTGTTTAATAAAAATTTTACAACAGTTTCATAGACAGGCTTCGAATATTTTCCAGGCCTTAGTTAATTATACCTATGCCTAGGTGTGTTAATATTTATATAGTTTACTTATCTGTATAACATTAGTGTATAATAAAGAAATATTAAAATATTATATATTAAAAATATTAAATATTAGAAATAGTGAAATTTAAATAAAAAAATAGTGGTATGCTGTGAATAAATAAACCGCAGCAGCCGTTAGCGCATCAATAATCATTTTAATAAATTCGTCCGCACATTGGCCTGAACCGAAGCAAACTGAACGACCTTCCAACGTGTGGACGCGATCACAATTTCGTGGCCAATAACTCTGCCAGCACATTCGCCACTGTGTTGGCCAACGTGAAGAGGCGCCATTAGGGACCCTGACTCCCTGTTTCTTATTACACTACCCTGTCCCTGCGGGCAGGGCTCGAAAAATCGTGTAATGTAATAAGCCTTTAAGCTAGAAATACTTCAATTTCATCAAGTTGTAACAAGTTTTTGTTAAATAACGCTATTGGTGCATTCCGGTAGCATGGTAGGCTGCTTCATCGATACTTGTTTTAACTTACTCGGTACGATTGAGTGACGAAGGAGATAAACGAGTTTGTGAGTGTTTGGCTTATTCCTGTCGGTGCGTGCTGTATTTAAATCCGATATTATAGCTCGTAATAATTTTTATATTTTCATTAGTGGTTTCGCGCTCAATCTTTAAACAAGTATTTAAGTTCAACACTTTACTTACATATTTGTAAAAACAAAGCCATGTCGGAATCAAAAAAGAAGAGACGGCAATATAGTGCAGAATATATTAAATATGTATTCATAGAAAATTCTACAAATTCATCTTTGCCTTTGTGTCTTCTTTGTTCAAAAACATTTTCAAACGAAGCGATGTAGCCTTTAATACTTCAAGATCATTTGAATAAAATGAATCCAAATAAGAAGGACAAAAATGTAGCCTATTTTCAAGATCTGGAAAAGAAACATAATGCTCAGCCAAGTGTATCAAAACCTTTTTCAGGTGCTGCTAAGCAAGACGATGACGGATTTCGAGCTTCATACAATATCTCTTTGTTAATTGTTCAAACAGGTTAACCGCATACCATCGGAGAAACGTTAATTTTGCCGGCAATAAAAGAAGTTATAACTACTGTGCTCCATTAACCGGCGGCAGACATAATTCGAAAAATTCCTTTGAGCAAACGAATTGATGAAATGGCTGAAAACATTAAAGAATCTCTTTTTATGCAATCATCTGAAGACTAGACAATTTTCACTTCAGTTGGATGCATGGAAATACATGTACTTCGTACGCGGATAGTCCATTTTAACAACTAATGAAGCGTTGTTACTATCTTACGTGAGGTTTATTAAACATGAAAAAATAATATCAACAACTATTATTTGCTAGAAATTTAGAGACACGCACAAAAGGAGAAACCATATTTAAAACACTGGAAAAGTTTTGTGATACAAAAGGAATTCCCTTGAAGAATAATATATCTGCTGCTACAGATGGTGCTCCAGCTATTACGGAGTGTCAAAAAGGCGTCATAGCGTACTTAAAAATCAAAATTCCAGATGGGCTTCACAATTTGCATTCACAATGAGTTTTTACAGTCATTGCTAGAATAAATGTCCTAGTGCATATAATTCATGTACAGGCGGAGGATTTCTGTTATTCAAACAGTTAATAACCTTTTCTACAGGTGAAGCTGAAACTTGTATATTTGCTTGTTTTCGACCTATTAGTGTTAAAATTGAACGACAATTGTCAGAATCATCAGAAACATTTCAATCGGTAATATCAATATCGGTATTATCTCTAGATTTTGTAGCATTTATAGTGCGTTAATAGTGAAAGAAGTGTATCTTGGTATGTATGAAAAAATGGGCCCAATTTATTTATCAGAACCATTAACTGAAAATTGGGCACGGACAGCAACTGCTTTTGAAGAAAATTGTCAATTCCCTAACTGCTGTGGTGCTATTCACTGGAAGCACGTACTATAGAATGTCCACCAAATACGGGCTCTAACTATTTCTGTTATTTAAGAAAGTTTTCCATTGTTTTGATGGCAATATCTGACGCTGAATATAAATTTATATGTGTTGACATCGTTGGGTATGGCAAAACAGTGACGGCGGAAATTTATAAAACTCATTGATGGGGAAACGGTTTAAAGACAATACGATGAACTGGCCTCCCCAAAAGGGCTACCAGGACGAAATTCTGTCACACCACACGTTTTGATTGGTGATGAGGTTTTTGCCCTAAAGCCATAATCTAATGAGACCGTTCTCATACAGAGTCTCACGAGGTGATAGAGAGAAGAATAACTACAATTACCGTCTCTGAGTGAGACGGTAGTAGAAAACACATTTGGAATATTGACAAAGAAATGGCGAATTTATAGAAGTCCCTTGGAGGTTAATGCGTTGCCATAATCTAATGAGACCGTTCTCATACAGAGTCTCACGAGGTGATAAAGAGAAGAATAACTACAATTACCGTCTCTGAGTGAGACGGTAGTAGAAAACACATTTGGAATATTGACAAAGAAATGGCGAATTTATAGAAGTCCCTTGGAGGTTAGACCGCGAAATTGGTTGTTTTAGCTACTTACATTCAACACAACTTTGTATGAGAAAAAAAATTACAAGACGACGTTACCTTGACAGATACCTGACTCTGTGGCCCATGCATTTGAATTGTTAGAAAGTGATACCAGAAGAAGTACGAATGCATTTGAAATAAGAGATAATTTTATTCGGTACTTCAACATCAATAGAATTTAATTTGATTTAATAAAAGATAATTTATTCAGTAACACATTGATCATAATAAAATATACTCAATGTCTTTTATTTTTATTTTATTACTAGCTGTGCCCCGCGACTTCGCTCCCGTGTTAGGGTTTTTATGTTTTTGCGCGGAACCCTAATTCTTTTTTGAAAATAAAAATAGTCCAAGTTACTCCTTATGAGTTCAGCTATCTGTCAGTGAAAGTTCCGTCAAAATCGGTCCAGCAGTTTCGGAGATTAGCTGGAACAAACAGACAGACAAAAATTTTAAAAATTGTATTTTAGTTATAAATACCGTGTTTACTTTCATATGCATTTAGTAAAAAACTGTAATTTTGACATTACAAACAGACACTTCAATTTTATTTATTTGTATAGATAATGGTTATTCTTATAAAGCCCGAAATCTACAAGTAAAAATCCCGTCAAATTCAGTCCAACACTTTCGGAGATTAGCTCCGACAACCAGACACACAGACCGAAAGACAGAAAATTTATTTACATTTATAGATATAATCTATATAGATTATATCTATAAATATATATAAAACAAAGTCGGATTGGTTACACCATTTAGAACTCGAGAACGGGTGGACCGATTTTAATGTAATTTGGTACACAGATAGTTTATAACCTGGATTAACACATAGGATACTTTTTATCCCGGTATGGCATTTTCGTGGAATAATCACCGAACTTCACACAGGTAACGCCGCGGGCATAATCTAGTAGATAATAATAATAACGACAATGTTGAATGTAGTTTGAATACAAATTTATGTTTGACTTGTATCGAACTCTGTTCCTATTGCATCCCATACTCTATCTTTTTTCCTATTATTTTTAGTCTTCGTGACTGAGGTCGTGTAGAATATTGTTTTCTTTTACTTTTCGTAAAAATAATTCATCATCATCATCTATCTATATTTATCTATCATCATCGTATATTTCGCTGTAGCACGTTCGACTATTCGCGCCAATGTGAACACATCCATACAAGTGAGGAGCTGACGGAATCGGCGCGAGCGAATCCAGACCTCAGTTTGAACGAAGCTTTGCTTTTTATTTTTATTTTTCTCAATGTCCTTTATGTAATTATATTAAAACCAGCCAGATACAAACAGTACAACCAAAGAGATTTTTCTTCAATTTTATACAAACTTTACCCCCACCTTTTAATATAATATCTAAACAGCATAGAAATATTGTAAGTATCTACTAAGAAAGAAGGTAAGACTTACCAATAATTGAAACGAACTGAAGCCAGCGGATTACGGTGCCCCTGGAAAGCCCCGAGGGGTGCCGTCAGTTAAAAATTTCAACTTAAGATTTCACACTCACGGTCAGTTTTTGGATGTACGTCAGTTCAACTAATCAGTTTAATTGACCGTGTATGTCGAGAATTATTGATAATTTATTATTTATATAACAACTAGTTTTTATGGAACTATTTTTTCTATCGGGATATACAGGATTATTTTTCAATGAGTAGCCAAATTTTAAACTTAAGTTCAAATATATAAATAAGTAATAATATAACCGTTATTGCAATTTTGGACAATACGAGAAAAGCCGTAAATAAGGCTTCTACTTTTATTATAAATTATCCCAAATTGAATATGATTTATGGGCAACGACGTTTTTGCCTACCGATCGACCCTCAGAATTATTGAGATTCTCTTTTATTTCTTTTACTTTACCATTTGCCTATATTACTTATCCCGAACCTTCTCTGCAATTTGGCCGGTTATTGCAAAATAACCCTGTATAATCTAAATGATTGTAGGTACCTACCTACTTGAAAGCTAAAATAAAATATAGCATTACTACTATAGCTTTACTTTTTCTTTTGTGGCATAGGCAGGGAGGATCTCTCTGACTTACTATTTTCACTTATTAGTTAATAGTTATTGTAGGCCTTATAGCCGGAGAGCTGGCGACGAATTTTGGGGAGGTCCTTGCGGCAAGTTGAAAGTGTGAAAAAGAATTTTGTCTACTACATGTAAATATAAACTGGATGTCCGCTTTTGTATCATTGAATCTTTGGTAAGATTTTTACTTTAATAGTTTCGCATTTGATACCTAAAAGGAAATATAAAAACGGCTTTAACGACCCAAGCTGGTTATTCGGTTATAAAGGTGCCCATTGACGATACGTCCATCAATCCAAATGGAGTGGACGTGTTCCAAAATCGTTTCGTGAATAACGTATGCCTTTTGAATGGACGTCGTTACTAATTGAAATCCATGCATCCAAGCCAAATAGACGTCATTTGCGGCCGATTCTTCTTCTTAATAACTGGCTTTACGGCTCTGGGATCTAGCCCTTCTGAGCCCGAAGTTACAATATTATATTATAATAATTATTCTTCATAGTATACTGCTTCACAATATGTTGATAACGCATCAACATTGTGCAGCCCTTGGGAGATTTTGACGGTAACTTGAGCCAGCAGACTGCTGCCGGTTGGCGATGGTATCTCAAGGCGCCTAAGCAGACAGGCACCTTATTCACATCACTATCAGAGCACTTGTTTCACAGTTTCCACTAATAGTTCACATGTGCAGACACTTAATACACAAAATCGCACCACTTTTGCATATCAAAGTCCACTTTAAACCATTCTTTAAACAATAAAACATGAGCAGCAAACCGCCGCCGGTCAAGTTCCCGCCAAAACCCTTTCGCAGCCGACTGTCAATGTCAAAAACGTGTGCCACACCATTTGAATTGTCTGTGAAGTGGCAAGATCACGTCCATATTTTTGTCATTTTTGTCTCGGTTTGTGCTCTGGTATTGACGGAGGTACTTGTGCTGGATCATAGGAGCTCTGTGACTGAGTTTATGCAAAATTCTCCAGATTGAATTATACGTTATGTCTACATCTGCACGTGACTTTGTAATAGAAGTAATTGAAAAATATAAATCGCATCCATGTTTATAGCAAGTGAAACATCCTTACTATCACGACAGGGGAAATATAAATGCAGCAATACATGCTTTGTTGGCGTTGTTTGTATTAAACTTTCCCAACCACCCTTTCATCTATTTTGTCTTACGTTTTTTGTCTTTTTTATCGAAATATACACTGATGTTGCCACCATTAAAAATCCATTGTATTGTTGCGCGCCACTATTAATGTCTTGTACATGGCAACACTAGTTACACTAGCGCCCTCTAGTGTCGAGTAAAAGAAAGTGTTACGCGCCACTATTAATGTCTTGTACATGGCAACACTAGTTACACTAGCGCCATTTAGTGTCGAGTAGCAGACCTAGGAGAGTCGAGATCCTTCCAGAAATTTCGGGACCGATATGTACTCGAACATTCTAGATGTCGCTACAGTAGAAGGTTCTGGAAACTATCTGAGGCCCTATATATGGCCGGTATAGACCACCACCGGGGCAGTATTGAATTGGCGATACAAGAGAATACTTCGAAGCGAAATAACGGCGAACTGTGTTTTATTATTAGTGTGATTTTAAGTTGTAATTAGTGTTGTGTAATTAGTCAATTTTGGTAATTCACTCGGCAGTTTTTAATTATCTCGAATCCCAAGCTCGTAACAATTGGTGTCAGAAGTGGGATTAAATCATGCCGATTTTACCAAAGGACGACGTGGAGGGTATCCGTACTCGAAGTCAACGCCAGCTGGAGACGGACCAGAGACGATTTGGTAATACAACGCCGAAAACATCGGAGGACCAGCTGCTGACCACGGAGGCCGGTCGGTCATCAGCTCCTGCATCTACAGCACCTGACTTAGGTGCTCTGATGATGATGCTGCAGGAACAGGCTCGCCGACAGGAGGAACAGGCCCGTCGGTTGGAAGAGCAGCTGCAGCGCGGACAGGAGGAACAGGCTCGCCAACAAGAGGAACAGGCCGGCCAACAGGAGGAACAGGCCCGTCGGTTGGAAGAACAGCTGCAGCGCGGACAGGAGGAACAGGCCCGCCAACAGGAGGAACAGGGCCGTCGGTTGGAAGAGCAGCTTCTTCTCATGAAGTACCTTCACGCTACCTTCGAGAAAGAGACAAAGGAGGTGAAGGATAGGGTTGCTCAACATGACAACCGCCTGTCAGAAGCTGAAACCCGAATCGACCAAGTGAACAATCGGGTTGACAACGTGATGGTTGACGTGAAGAAAACGCAGAACGACCTCAAAATTGGGGATGGAGTTACAGCTCCCGTGGTAGCTACAACACCTTCGCTACGTGGATTCAAAGTGCCACCGTTCGACGGGAGTTCTTCCTGGTCGGCCTACAAAATCCAGTTCGAGGCTGTCATGAAAGCGAACGGCTGGAATAAAAGTCAGGCCATGACTGCTCTCACCCTAGGCCTATGCGACCAGGCCTTAACTGTTCTGGAAGCTCTCGGTAAGGAAGTGACTTACGAGCAGCTCCTTGAGGCATTGGAGGCGAGATATGGCGATTCTCACCTGGAAAACGTCTTTCGTGAGCAGCTCTAAGATCGCGTGCAACGCAGTAACGAAAACCTGCAGCAGTGGGTCCTTGAGGTGGAGAAGCTGGTTCGAAAATCGTACCAGTCTATACCTGCGCTCATTGTAGGGAACCTGGTGCAGACATTCATCGACGGCATCCGCGACCTTGAAGTCAGGGCTACTGTGAGGCTCGGGCACCACGAGACGGTTAAGGACGCCTTGACCCATGCACTGGAGGTGGAAGCCGTGCGGCAGGATCATCGTTCCCACCGCATCAGGGAGGTTGCAGCAGCTAAAGTTCAGGACCGCAATAAGGGCTACAGCCCTAGGTGCTACGGCTGTGGGGAAAGGGGCCATCTTCGATCCAGCTGCCCTAAACGAACTGTAGAAAGGGAAGGTGATCGATCTCGAGAGGGTAGTGTGGCTGACAGCACCGCCCAGCAGCAGCAGGGAAACTGGCGGGTGCTGGCTGATGTTAAAAGAGCCCCAAGGATTTCGATCTCACAAACCCGTGATGGAAACAGCCTGATCATCAAAGGTGAGGTCAACGGAAAGTCGTGTAAACTGACCATAGACACTGGAGCCTCTCGCACGGTTGTCAGTTCCCAACTGATAAATCAGTTTCTTGGGGACTCCGCATACAACCGCGAACGCTTTAATTTGGTGACAGCCACCGGTCCGTGGAGAGGAGATGGAGTTGAAGCTAGGCAACATGATCTGCCTGCATAATGTCATCGTGGCTGATATAATGGACGACTGCATCCTGGGCCTACACTTTATGAGGAAGATTTGCTGTGAGATCGACGTTAAGCAAGGTGGTTTGAAATGTGGACAAGAGGAACTTTTCGTGGAAGGGGCGTTACCAGGGAATGTGTACAGCCTTAAGAAGATTGTTCTTCCGCCGAGATCGGAAACGATTGTGCCGGTTAGTCTTCCTCGGAGTTCTGGGCAAGCTCATCGTTGTGTACTCGTGGAAAGGGTAGACAATGACCTTCCATGGAAAGTGGCTCGAACCTTGGTCAGAACCACCGACATCTCAGGAGTACGTGTGTTGAACCTTTGTGATCAGGAACAGATTATAGAAAAAGGCACATTGTTTGGTACTAGTGAGGAAGTGGATTGGTTGCATCGGTGCGAATATCTATCGACTGACACCCACCGGCTAGGATGGACAAACGAGAGTGATCACACTTTTAGAAGACTCTCGCAGCGTTCTCTCCCCGAATGAAATGGTCAAGGCGAAGAAGTTGTTACTCAAGTACGCCAATGTTTTCTCATCAAACGAAGCTGACATAGGAAAGACTGGCTTAGTTCAACACAAAATAAACACAGGACAAGAATTGCCTATTCGTCAGCGGCCAAGAAGATTGCCTGTAGCACGTGAAAAGGAAGTAGAAACCATGATTGAGGGAATGGTGAAGGATGGTGTTATTGAACCTTCATCTAGTCCATGGTGTTCACCTGTGGTGCTGGTAAAGAAGAAGGACGGCAGCATGCGGTTTTGTGTTGACTACCGCCGCCTGAACGACGTTACGAAGATGGACAGCTATCCCTTGCCAAGAATTGATGACACGCTAGACATGCTTACAGGCGTAAAGTGGTTTAGTACGCTGGACCTGAAAAGTGGCTACTGGCAGGTTGAAATTGACCCTAAGGACAAAGAGAAAACTGCATCCTCCACAGGTAAGGTCTGTGGCAATTTAAAGTCATGCCGTTGGAATTGTGCATTGCTCCATCAACGTTTGCAAGGTTGATGGAGCTTGTACTTACCGGGCTAATTGGAGATGCCTGTCTGGTCTATTTGGATGACATCATCATCGTAGGGCGTACGTTTGAGGAACACCTTCAAAACCTGGAACGCGTGCTCATGAAGATCCAGAGTCCCAACCTCAAGTTGAGTCCGAAGAAGTGCTCAATATTCAAACGGCAAGTTAGTTTTTTGGGGTATGTAGTGTCGGAAGAAAGTATCCGCACGGATCCAGAGAAAATTGCCGCTGTCAAGGAGTGGCCGGTTCCAAAAGACAAGACACAGGTTAGAGCATTTTTGGGTTTGTGCTCTTATTATCGGCGATTTGTGAAGAACTTTGCAGATATAGCCAAACCTCTGCACAAGCTAACCGAGGAGAAGCGACATTTCTGCTGGGATGAAAGTTACGATATTGCATTCCAGGAGCTCAAGAGCCGTCTGTGCAAAACATCTACTTTGGGGTACCTCATGCGGGCAAGGAATTCATAGTTGACACAGACGCAAGTGATATAGGACTTGGCGGTATGTTGTCTCAACGGAATGGTGATCAAGAGATTGTGATAGCGTACTTCAGCAAGTCGTTGTCAAAGCCGGAAAGGCACTATTGTGTCACAAGACGGGAATTGCTTGCTGTGGTCCTTGCAGCATTTTAGCAAATATCTCCTGGGGCGGAAATTCTACTTACGAACTGACCATGCTGCACTGAAATGGCTATTGCAGTTCAAAAATCCGGAAGGACAAGTTGCGAGATGGATTGAACTACTACAGGAATACGACTTTGTGATCGAACATCGCAGCGGGAAATCTTATGGCAATGCAGATGCATTATGAAGACCTTGCCCTGAAGATTGCAAGCATTGTACTAGGGAAGAGGGTAAAGAAGTGGTATCTGCGAGGATATTCAGGACAGACCAGCTCAGCAATGAATGGAAGGACAGCCTACAACATGCACAGCAGGAAAATTCGGACATTAAGCCGATTCTGGAATGGATGAAGGCCAGTGCTCCTAAGCCCAAGTGGAGCGATGTCTCAGCAATGAGTTCGACCACGAAAAGCTATTGGGCCCAATGGGACAGCTTGCTGATTCAGGATGGAGTCCTGTGCCGTAAATTGGAAAATGGTCGGGGAGACAGGTGTCATTTGCAAATGGTTGTCCCTAAGGCTAAAGTGCCGGATGTTCTACAGCTGTACCATAGTGGTTGTTCAGGAGGCCACCTAGGAGTTAAACGAACTCTCCTGAAGATCCGAGAACGATTTTACTGGGTCCACTGTCGTGACGATGTCGAGGACTGGTGCCACAAATGTACAAGTTGTGCGGCTGTAAAGGTACCTCAAACTCGTAGTAGAGGCGCATTGAAATTTTACAATGTTGGTGCACCATGGGAGAGGATAGCCATTGACGTTGCGGGGCCGTTTCCAGAAACTGAAAGTAGTAACAAGTATTTCATGGTTGTGATGGATTACTTCACTAAGTGGCCAGAAGTCTTCGCCAAATCAAGAAGCTTCAACAGTTGCAGATAAACTAGTTCATGAAGTCTTCTGTCCTTTAGGGATTCACAGCGATCAAGGAAGGAATTTTGAGTCTCAAATATTCCAGGAAACTTGCCGAGTTATGGGTACTCAGAAAACACGAACAACTTCTTACCATCCACAATCTGATGGAATGGTAGAAAGATTTAATCAGACATTGGAGAGGTACCTAGCAAAAGTTGTAGAAAAACGGCAACGAGACTGGGACAGGCACATACAACCGTTTTTGTTGTCATATCGAAGCGCTGTTCACGAAAGTACATCAGTGACACCAGCTTTCGCAAACTTTGGGAGAGAATTGCGGCTGCCTGCAGACCTGATCACCGGAATACCACCTAATGCTCCACGCAGTATAACCGATTATGCAAATGACTTGCGGAACAAAATGAATGACATTTATGAGCACGTCAGACAGACGGGCCAGCAAACGTCTGAGAAGATGAAAACACGGTATGACCGCAAAATGAACAACAAGGGGTTTGATGAAGGTTCACTAGTGTGGTTACACAATCCAGTTCGCAGCAAAGGGAAATCTCCTAAGCTTCAAGCTAAATGGGACGGACCGTACCGGATTGTGACAAGGATCTTTGACGTAACCTACCGGATACAGAAAGGTGCCAGAGGTACTCCTAAGATTGTCCATGTGGATCGACTGGCACGTTATTATGGGGCCAATAATGCTCGGGACGAGCATGTCTTAGGAGGGGGCAGTGTTGCGCGCCACTATTAATGTCTTGTACATGGCAACACTAGTTACACTAGCGCCCTCTAGTGTCGAGTAAAAGAAAGTGTTACGCGCCACTATTAATGTCTTGTACATGGCAACACTAGTTACACTAGCGCCCTCTAGTGTCGAGTAGCAGAACTAGGAGAGTCGAGATCCTTCCAGATATTTCGGGACCGATATGTTCTCGAACATTCTAGATGTCGCTACAGTAGAAGGTTCTGGAAACTATCTGAGGCCCTATATAAGGCCGGTATAGACCACGACCGGGGTAGTATTGAATTGGCGATACAAGAGAATACTTCGAAGCGAAATAACGGCGAACTGTGTTTTATTATTAGTGTGATTTTAAGTTGTAATTAATGTTGTGTAATTAAATAGTCAATTTTGGTAATTCACTCGGCAGTTTTTAATTATCTCGAATCCCAAGCTCGAAACAGTATTTTTAATTGTACGTCTAATTGAACAGCGTGCAACGTTCGAAGTGACGGCGCGTACGTCCAAATGGAAGTATAGTCAATGTTCCTTTAATTTGCATTACAAACAGACGTATCGTGAACCTTTAGGTGTTAAGAGTATAAGAGGCCTCAGTGTTTGTGTAGTTTGTAAGTAAAAAGTGTTTATTTATAAAACAATTTGTTATTAATTATGGACAGATTATAATATTTCTGTATCAATTTATAGATTTTGAAATATAAATAGATTTTTAGAAGCATTTCATCAAGATTCACAATTTAAAACTAACAAGGATAAAAATAAACACATTTTCATATTATAATCGCATCATTATAATCAACAATAATAAATCTTGAATAGAAGCCTTACATAAGTTGTTCAGCAATACAATAAAAATATTCGTTCTGTCCGAAAATTGTATACATATGATGAAATCACTTGCTCATCACTACTTTTTCTAAACTTAAAACGTAAAATCCATTAGGGGGCAATCATTTTAAATTTGACTTTCGATTGTAGAATTGATTATAGAACTATCAGCGTATAGAAGCGTCGAAGGCGCCAGATTATTGGTACAGTGGTCACCAATATATCCGCCACGCGTGGAGTTTATAGAAAATCCTCCTTCACGATAAGGGAAACTCTTGTCTAGCAGTGTGCCGTTTACTGGCTGATGAGATGAAAATTCCAAAACAGAATGATTAATAATTTGTTTGCATAGAATTGTTGTTAACAATCAATACACCAGATAACTGCTGGCATCAGTGGAAGTTTGCAAAATAAACTGCTGATACGCAAAAACCACAATTTTCTGGATAAAAAAAAACGTTATCATTAGACTATACTATAGCTATAAATCTAAACTATCCAGACAGGCGACCGGTGCCAGCCTTTAATGTGCGACATAATAATAATAATAATGTCCTCCAGACCAAATTTCGGTCACGGCGGCCAGTCTCCACGGAGGCTAGCCATCGGGGCAGGACTGGATTATAGTGTCAAAGTGTATGCGAAAGCTCAGGTGCACTCTTTATTCCCTCACTCTCATAGTCCGATGACACGGTAATTCGACACGACCGGAGTCATCAGGCGCAGGACTAACGTCTTAACGTGCTTTCCGAGGCACAGGGGTGAAACACCGCCAACTGCCTAGCTCCGGGCCGTCACTGAGAATTTCTTGGCAAGGACCCAATAAGTGATTTTAGCCCACCCGGGATTCGAACCCGGGACCTCATGATCAGCAATCGTGTTTACGAACAGTAGACCAACGATAAAGTCGTCAACATCTGTATAACGCAATTACTGTGGTGAATGATAAATCCTCTCTCAGCAGAGACGTATATCTTAGTAGTGAGCTATAACAGGCTGTCGATATGATGCTGATCCTAAATTATATCACCAAATCATATAATACCGTGAGATTTCTTATTTAATCGGCTTAGTATCATTATTTTTCTACTAAAATTACAAGTTATTGTTGCCTTTTGTGTGCCTTTCACCATATCATTTTTATGCCTATCAATAGGTAGAGGCGTCCCCCATAGATTGGTATATTTCCTATATACTCATAGTGGGTATATTTGTCATAGTTACCACGGTTATCAGGCGGGTTGGCAAAAGCAATTTTTTTGAGTATAGGAACATTTACTTAAAAATAAGTAAATGTTCCTGTCCATGTTATATTGTGGCAGGTACTCTTTCGTCGCTACTAACTAGGAGAAATTAAATCCCCATAATTATTCCGTGCTTCGGTAGAATTAAACAAAAATTGTGGTACTAAACAGACTAGTTGGTAGGTAAAACTATATATATATATACCTACTATTCTAAATAATTTACTGTTGTAATATAATAGCGTGCAACCGTGGCATATTCTTCAAAAGTCAAAGTATCTATTTTTCGTCTTAATTCACCACGAACATGCAATTCTGTTTAATGTGGATATTTTTAAAAATCTCTTATTAGTGTCTGAATTTATGTTTATATATTAAAAACAGAATGAGTGACCTAAATCTACCAAATTTTAATTTACTTTTGAATAAATAGTTTTTGTGTCTTATATACAGTTTTCGAACAGATGAATTTAACACTAATCTTCATAATTTGCTTAAATTTACAACATACATATTATAATGGACAAGTAATTAGTAGATAATAAACATTTCCATACTACAATATAAGCACATAAAATTGTAGATCGAATTACTTACAGCGTTAAATAATGCGCGTATAATGGAGATTCTGTACATAAAAATATTTCGTAAAATATAAACATAATAAAAACACATGTTTTGAAACAATGTAAATAATAATGACTTCGAGCTTAGTATTAAAAAAATAAAAAAAACATGCGTGAGTGTCGAGGTACACTCGGCTGGAACGAAGTTCATTTGGTAGTATATTATTATTGAAACGTATTATATTATTGATTAACAAATACAAATAAATGAATTACTAGCGTCATTAAAATGAAGCGTGATTTAAAATTAAATAATTTCTTTTTAATGGCGAAATAAGAAAAAGTACGAGGTAGATGGATGTTCTTTCATCTCGCTTCCTTATAGACGCCAAGGTCGCCTACACTACATCAGAAGGGATCGTGACGGAAAAATCTTACTTTTTCTCGCCTAGTCCCCATCCGCCAAATTCATATCGTCGATAAAGAACTTCGTTCCAAAAATATATACACATATATACCATGGAAGATTAAATTAAAAAAATTAAGTAAAGTTTTATTTGGAGTATATTGAATAGCGCTTTTCTCAGTGTCTACAGATTTGTTCAATATTTTGAAGATCAATACGTGCGCATAGGGGTTGCCATCTGACCGGATAAAACCGATCTTCTCCGGATTTTAAGAGTCAAGACCGGATTACGCCCGGACTTCAATACAAAACAACGTTTTTAGTAAACCGGCTATTTTTGTTGGTTTTCTTGTCGAGCCAAACCGACCTTTTAAAGCTGTTGGCTTTGGTGGCCAAAAATATAAGTCGAAAATAATGTATACTTAATCAGGAAAAATAAAGCGTAATTAAAATCAGTTTTACCGTCGGGGTACTGGTTGAAGACTATACCTTTTTTCAAAAATCAAAATTTTCAACCTGCAATCCATATCCTTATCCCTGGAACCTGGATCCCCAATTCCAGGCCGTGTCAAATACGTCGTCGACACGTCGTAATTTAATTAATTAACGTACCATCTAAATAGATTTCTTTGTTATTGAACTGTGACATCAATCAGAATTTATGAACTGTGCATGACTATCATTCAAAAGAAGTTTCATTTAAATTAAAACAATATAATTTCCCTTCATAATAAGTTTTCTTTAATCTGCATAAAGCCAAACTCTCTTTACTCGCGCTTTTAAAGCTATTAAATATTTGTATGTTATTTTTTTTTATACAGCGCTAAAAACTTTAAATATATGCAGTGAAAGTATTAGGTGCATATTAACTAACAAAGTGCTTAAGAATGTGAAAATATTATTAGGCATAATGCGTGGATCGGTGCAGGAAAAAACGGTGCCTTTACATAGGAACATTCTGATAACAAAATTGCGACATCACTCCTCAAACCTCAAACACTTGCTAAGCGAATTAGAATCTTAATGCGAATTCGCAAGCATAGTGGTTTAGAGACATTAATATTCAATACATAAATCAGTCTAGTATTACTGATATGGCAAAACACAACATTAAAATTCATGGATATGTTATTTTGTGGGCTATTTTAATAATTATTGCAATTAATAGAATTTATATCATACTAAGAATAATTATATATTATTTTCTAACATAGATGGAAATGTCCTTACGTATATGTTACGCTTACATCTCACAGTATTGTATGTCTACTGCATCTATTTCACTGAAATCTATCATTTGATACTGATAAATAAATACGTGTGCTACACTCATTGCTAAAAGGTTCAGTTTTGTTAATCAAGTAGAATATGTACGGTAACGACGACCCTAATGACCGCTAGTAATACTAAGTTTCTATTCTACATATCTATAAAAATATATGTATTTTAGTATATATACCTATGAGGAAAGTTAAATTATATTATAGCAAGTTTTATATATATGTTGGAGAACACAGCTCCAATGGCGAATGTAAAAAAGAAACCCTGATTTCGTATTATTTCTTAATATAATACGTACATACAAATTGTTAGGCCAGCCTTTTGTAATATAGGATCCTATTTAAAAGCTTAGATTACAAAAGGTATACACACACCTCGGTTTTCTAGCCGCAAAGAGCAGCCGGCCTACTCCCGATAGAATCGAGTTAAAATATATATAATAGAATAAGTTATAAATTTCGAAGTCTCGAAACCGTAGAACCCGTAGAACACATAATGAAATGGTAGTTCAAATTGAAATTATCACAATTAAATGCGTTCGTGATCGCTTGCAACGGGAACGTTTTTCCTAGACCAGTTTGTCCTATTCATGTAATAAAATATTTAAAAAGCACATAAATATTAAATATTAGCATTAGCAAAGAAGCAAAGATTAATCTCCGGAAAACGAAATATCCGGATGTGGCTAGCGGAGCTCGTAGCGCTTGATCGTAACTCGATCGTCTGTTAGATTCGAATTGGTTAGGGAGTAATCTTATAAAATCAGTGTCACAAAACGTCATATTGAATCAAAACCGAATCACATTTGAAATATTTTCGAGAGTAAGCTTTCTGTAAAATTAGTTATATAATTTCCAAGCCTTCATTGCTTTTCTTCTAAATTAATATTACAAAATCACAAAACCATCACTGATATTAATTATTTCAGTCACGTTGTATAATATAAAGTTAACTACCTACTTTCAATTATTGTCAGGTAATCAAATGATGGTTCGCTTTGGATGTTAAATATTAAAAACTCACAATTAATCATCAGAAATATCCTTGGTGTGTATATACATTAACATTTTTATTACCATAAAATACAGACTAATTGTTAAGGATCGCTCATAAAACCTAAATATTTTCTACTTGAATTCAAAGCAGTATTGGCCAATGAAATAACTTCAATTATATTTTCAATACTTAGGAAGAAAACAAAATAAAAAATAAACAATCTTAATAACCCATATCGGTTAGCTTGCTTATTTATTATTTGTCTCTAGCTCGAGCTGATACAGAAATAAAACCCTTACCTAGAGTATTTCTGTAGTAATCAAAATACAATTTTTTACATCACTCATTTTATCAATTATTTTAAAAACTTATCTGGATTGCGTAGCTATTTCACTCAAGTTCGATACCGCTGAAAATAGTTTGAATGATAACTAACCTAAGCACTTTCACTTAATGTTCCAAAATTTTTGATGATCAACAATTACATTGATCATATATATATATTAAAAAATGAAGAAAGGAAATTCAAGCGTGCATTGATTTATGCTAAACTTGTTTCATACCTTATAAACATACTATTATTACTATGAATTTAATACATTTTTAAAATCTATAGAAATTATTTCAATAAAAAAATCCTTACTTATTTCATATTTTTTATAATTATTTTCAAATTGTTTTTGAGCGATCAAAATTAAAAATTAAAAAGAAAATAATGCTAAGGCACGAATGTAGGGAAGTTTTAAATTACAATAATGTAACACATAGAATCATATCATCGAATTTTAAAGCATTAAAATGAATTCTAATGAATTAGATCTATCTCTGGACTAGTCCAAGATTTAAGTAATTAGAAGTTAATGACGTTCATCATACAATTAGTAAGATCTCAAAAGCAATGAATCTAAGCTCTACAAAATTCATAAATTTAACAATCAACAAGTTACACAAGCAATAAAAAGATATACTATATACAAATATTAGGTACTACTTACGCAATATTATTAACTAAAGATCTTTGGCTCGGTGCAGGGAATTGCGGCCGATGACGGATATGAACGGACACAAAAATAAATAACTGCACGATAGTGAATAGCACCTTTATCTTTGACAATTAGTGCATTATTCAGTGACATAAAAAATCATTAAAGCACATCCGCAATTTGATACTTAGATATGTTAATATAAAATAATACAAAGGCTGTCTATGGATTATCTATTATTACATATTTAGCCACGTCTGCTTTCGATATGTAAATTCACCACCACCACAACACATACCACACACTATAATTTCACCACTTTTACAATGACTGACCTTTTCACAAATGTGACAAGTGTTTCATGGAAATGAAATGTTAACATCTTTAATAGATTAATGATATCTAATTCGGTCCTTACATACGAAAGAGGAAACAATTCTTATCAGCAATTAATTGCAATCTGTCAGCAGTATACAATTACATACTTCAATAAAATGTCAACTAATTTGTTTTTTTTTTGTCTATTAGAAGGCGGACTATGCGAAATTCAAAATGCAAAACTTGAAATCGAAAAAACCCTGAAACAAAGTGAGCTAACCTCGGCAAAAAAAAACCTTACATTATTTTAATGTTATTAAAGTAAAATATTACATGGATTTATTTGTACCCCAATCAAGTGCAATTATCTAAAATGGCAACAACATTATACCTTATATATTACTTTTAAAAATATTTCATAACCGTTTTTTCATAAATTAATTATAATGACATTTAAGAATTTTAAATGACAAGATATAAAATTAGTAGTAATATTAGAACAGTCAAAATTTACTGATTATTTAATTCAACATATAGGACTATCGGACTTTATATAATGTAGCAACACTAGTGACATTTATAACAGTGGTATCAGTTTTATCGATAAAGTGATGTAGCAGTATATTTATAAAGGCTATGTTCCGATAAACACTGTGACCGCTGTAAGGTGTGACTTCAATTCTTTTTAGTTTGCTATACTTGTGACTATCTAAAAAGGAACACAGTCCAGTATACTGCCATCCCCATTTTTCGACACTGTTTTCAAATGAAAATATTTATCATGTACACGTTTTCTGTTCAACAAGAAAAAATTATTATTTGAATGTTGTTGCTTTTAAAACTTAATGTCCGAGTTTATTTGAATAACAATATTAATTAATAACAATCATTCGTGGAAGCTGTTAAATCTCTAGGCGCTGTTATGTTTTTTGATCACGTGATGAAAGTACTGAAGCACCTTACCTCGAAAGCGCCAGTGCTCACAGTACAAAAATGGCGGCGATTTATGACGTCATATATTTCACTAGGGTACTGCGGCAGTATACTGGCAGTCCATAACGGAACGAATTTTTCAAAAGTGGAGCCGCTGAGCAGTGCTCGCAGTGTATATCGGAACATACCCATAATAATTGTCGATATGCAAGCAGACAAATGGCAACACATAAATCAACCAGACAATAAAATTTCACACAACTCATATCGTAAGTAGCGTAACATTTTACACTTATCTTAGTAATACCCAGCTGCAGTATGCAATGTTCAATAAAGGCCGCAATAATACTGCGCCTGCACAAGCTAACTAGCACCATAATTTCCAAAGCAAGTACAGTTTCATTAGCACAATATGGGGCAATTTTATAAAGTAAAAACCATTGTTTGGGAAACAATCGCATAAAATACCACAGTAAATTGTCCCGGTACACGAACACAATTAGAAACACTATCCTACAACAAAACATGTAAATTCGATATATTGGAAAATAAAAATGTTTTCACTTTCAAATGCTTACAGCCCGAACTGTGAAGCCGCATATACACGGATACTTTTAATATCTACACACGACATACGCAAAAATATAATGTTACAGCAGTAATAAATACATGCATGTGAATACTATATTATGTAATCGGACTCCAATGTATATGACAGCTACTTTTTGTCCTAAGTACAGATAAGACGGTTCTCATATTCAAAAAAACTTTTCATTCTCCGTATCCCTCTGTTTTTTTAAGATGTAAGAATATACAATTTCTATCACAATTTATTTGTTCTGAAACTTATAAAAACTTAAGTAGTTTTAAGTCATGATGAACCTTTGGTTCTATAAATAATTTTCTACACAGTTAGTTCACTGTGAAACGAATTATAAAGTACTAATCAATACATGAAATTGTATCGATACAAAAGTGTCCGTCGTACACGCGGCCTATGAGGAATAATTAGAATGTAGCAGTAATGGGACGGACAATGAGTAGAATGCAAAATTAAATTAAACATGGCAGACCAAAACATTAGTTATGTCCGAGACATTTCCTTTTCTTTACGTCTTGTTATTCGGGCGCTTGTCCTGTGTTTTAATGGCAATGTGAGAATCAGATCTTTAGTCTATGATCGATATTTGCGCGAAACCAACCAGAGTTTTATCATCATACTGCTCGTTCGGTCCCGCGGAGTTCTGAAAAACAGTAAGTTCAAATATTAAGAAACAAACTAATATATTATATATATATATATATGAATTTAAATAAGGACACAAGCCATCAGATGGTCAGTGATAAATCACTTAAAATATTATGGTACACTAGCAAGCACTCAACATTCCAGTCTATCAAAGTATCACTGCTGTACAAGGCCTCCCCAATAGATTGTCTGATAGGAGGGATATTTCGCCATATTTCTCACATAGATAAAGAATGGGATTATAAATGGCGTCGCCTCTATTCACCTCTCGCTTGCACACTGTTCCCTTTATACTTACAGCCGCCGGTAACGATCACAAAAAAATAAAATTATTAATTTTTTACAATAAACGTTTATTGCCTTTTATTCCTTCTAACTTCTGGCCCAAGTAACAGAACGTAACCATTCAAAATACTTTTATTTTAAGTATTAAATTAGTTTATTTAGCAGTCTTAATGATTACATTACCTAATTATTTGTAAATTGATTTACCTCCCGCCTTCTTATTATATTTATTAATATAATTAAATTTTACGAGGGCTGCACTAAAAGTATCAGGAATAGAATATTTCCACTGTTCCTGTCATATTAAAATCTTTTTAATTGAAAACTCCTTGGTTTTAAAAATCGAATACCGTTTATTTATTTAAAAAAAGATTCTCGGTCTTGCCACAAGGTTTTATCAAACTTGTTTAGTCGTTGAGAAAATGGAATTGACTCGAGAAAATTCAAGAGCGCTGATTTATTATGACTTTCGAAGTGGTTTAACACAAAAACAGTGTGTTGACCGGATGATTTCTGCATTTGGTGATGAAGCCCCATCCAAAACCATAATTTATCGCTGGTTTGCTGAATTTCAACGTGGACGTGTCAAGCTCAGTGATGATCCCGTCAAGGTCGTCCAAAAACTGCAGTCACCCAAGAAAACGTTGATGCTGTGCGTAAGCTGATTGAGGAAGATCGACATGTGACATACCGCGAAATTCAGGCAACTTTAGACATTGGCATGAGTCAAATACAAATAATTTTGCATGAACAATTAGGTATAAAAAAGTTGTTTCCCGATGGATACCGCATTCGCTCTGTGAAGAGCAAAAAGCGGCTCGCGTTACTTGGTGCGTCAGAACTCTCGAAAGATTCCACGCAGGATCCTCAAATGCTGTATACAACATCGTATCAGGTGACGAATCCTGGATATATGCGTACGAACCCGAAACAAAAAACCAGTCACGAGTTTGGGTGTTCGAAAATGAGTTAAAGCCAACAAAAGTTGTTCGTTCACGGAGTGTTGCAAAAAAAATGGTGGCCACGTTTGTCTCCAAAACCGGCCATGTTACGACTATTCCTCTTGAGGGACAAAGAACGGTTAATGCAGAATGGTATGCTAGCATTTGTTTGTCACAGGTCGTTTCTGAACTCCGTAAAGAGAACTGCAACCGCCGCATCATCCTCCATTACGACAATGCGAGTTCTCACACCGCACACAGAACAAAAGAGTTTTTAGAGCAAGAAAACATAGAATTATTAGACCATCCGCCGTACAGCCCCGACCTAAGCCCTAGTGATTTCTATACTTTCCCTAAAATAAAGAATAAATTGCGTGGACAGAGATTTTCATCACCTGAAGAAGCTGTGGACGCCTACAAAACGACCATTTTGGAGACCCCAACTTCCGAATGGAATGGTTGCTTCAATGATTGGTTCCATCGTATGGAAAAATGTATCAAATTTCGCGGAGAATACTTACAAAGCAATAAATACATTTTTAAATAGTGATGTTGTGTCACTTCCTTGATTCCCGAAATTTTCAGTGCCGCCCTCGTATTACAAAATTCAATCAATTGATTTAATATACTAATCACATTTTTCCATTAAATAAAAACGTTCAAGTGAACTAAAATATTACTTTAATTAATATAATTTCGTTATTAGTAATATAACGTTTTTAGTGTTGCTTTCAGTACAGACTCGATAAGCAGTCATTTCTAAGTCCATACTTTATCCGCCATTTATTTTTATCTTTGTCCTCGAGGTTGACAACGGCATAATACGGTATAATATTATTTTCATATGTTTTCAGGAAAAAATGCTGCTCCCTCCTGTTTAATTTCCCTCTGTAGCTTCTTACTACATTCACTGTATGATATGGAGCATTAGATTCATTTACGCCTCCACTGCACGCCTAATTTTCAAGTAATTTAAACATAAGTTTCCCGTTATGTTGGGTAATGGTGCACATGAATGCTAAAAAAGCATTCCATCATAATGGCCACCACACACTGTAACTATTGAACACCCAACTCAACTATAAGTAAGGCTTTAAATATATTAATACAAACCTACAGCTATATCTTAAAAGCATATAATAAATATACGTCAGATTTCTTCTGGTGTAAAATATGTAGGTGTAACCTAGGTACTAACTACATATCTGGATTAACCACCTGAAAAACTAAATCAATAGGACTAGCAAAAGCTTTTGATAATACAGTAGTATAATTGGTAAGCAATAGAGCAAGCATAATCATACTGTGGTGGTGGGCCCCTATTCAATTCGATTTTTTTACATGGTATAGCCATGCTGCAGCTATATTGTGAAAGTTATCCTACTGGTTAATCTTTCTCTTCTTTTTATCCAATTATTTTTCTGGATTGTCTGGAAGAGATTGCTGTGTAGCAATAAGAACTACTTTTGTTTTTCCCCTGATATTTGTTCATTTTTGTTATATTATCCTAAGAGTACTGTATTGTAGCAGGAATGAGTCAGCTCAACCGGGGCAGCACATTTTCACAGAATATCAAAATAAAATAGCATGGGCCACAGCAACCATTTACCATCAGGTGGACTGTGTACTCGTTTTAATACCTTATTCTATAAAAAACAATCACCTCCCACGAGGCTGTGGTGTAGTGAACCAACGAAGTCACTTCAATAAAGAAATAAAGAATAAACAGTGCCCGAAGTTAGCCTCTATTAGCAGGCCCTAGACACGCATGACATGCTTTACATGAATGATCATACTGCTTGACTGACTTTACATGAATGATCATACTGAATCAATCATATCACCCTCCCTATGTCAGTTATTCTTAAATGTCAATGTTAACTGACATTAACACTTTCACATTTTTGTTGTGTACTTGTTTTTGTACACCTGTAATAATTGTGTGTGATGATTCCACCACGATTTTGTTGCATTTTTTGAGGCTGTCTAATCTAACCAACTGACGGATAAATAAAATAAAATCGTTTTACTATTTGTACCTATTTTATTTTATTTCTTAACTAGAGGTTGTCGATTGTGGTTAGTTAAAATTAGGTGTATTGAATTTATTATACCATTAGCAAAAAATCATTATAATATATAGGATAAAACATACCAAATGGAATGTGACAGTCTTTGATGACGGTTGTAAGGAAGATCGTTGGGCTTCTAGTAATTTGGCAAGATTCACGGATATGGGAACTGAGTCCTGGGGGTCCACAAGTCCCGCCCCGACTAATTCCGAAGCGATCCCCTCGGCTGTATCCTTTCCCGTGATAAATTCAAAACGAATATCATTCAATTCACGACGAGCGTTTCTGCAATTAATGTCTAGTGTTGTTCAAATTCTACAATAAAATATAATAAAGAGGTGCCAAAGAATAAAACCATTACTAAAAGCATTAAAAATACTGTTTTTCTACTAACCGTAGCCTCAGAACCAAATTAATGACAACTGTTTCTGTTGGCCGAGCATTTTGCACTTTATTAGCTTTAGGTTCCGGAGATTCCTGAAACAAAATGATATTAACATAGGTCAACCACATTTGCAGATTATAAATAGCGGGTAGCAGAATATATCTCCTTGAATAAAGTATTCAAAATCCGCATTAATATTTCTTTTTTTTATTATATAGAATTAGAGTGACAAACAAGCACACAGTCCACCTGATAGTAAGTGGATGCTGTGGATCATAGACATCTACATTTATTCTCGATTAAGAATCAAAATGCAGATGCATTGTCAGTCCTAAGGACTAAGATGGATTGCCTCGATTCTAGTAAAACGGGTCTCCGGTTCTCTACTCACCATACGAAACACAGCTACATTGAACTGCTATTTTATGCTAGTAACAAAGTCTCGGATTGGGGCCGACTAAATCTAGTCCAGTTCAATCCCCAGAAGACACAAGTTTGCGCGTTTACCGCTAAAAAGAACCCCTTTGTCGTATCTCCTCAGTTTCAAGGCACTCCCCTTGCTGCCTCAGCCAGTATCGGAATCCTTGGCGTCGACATATCGAATAGCGTGCAGTTTCGTGGTCACTTGGAAGGGAAGGCCAAATTGGCCTCTAAAAAGCTTGGCGTGCTCGGCAGAGCGAGACAGTATTTCATGCCGGCACATCGCTTGCAACTTTACAAAGCGCAAGTTCGGCCCCACATGGAATACTGTTCTCATCTCTGGGCCGGGGCACCCCAGTGCCAGCTCCTTCCACTTGACCGCATCCAGCGCAGAGCGGTTCGAATCGTCGACGACCGAGTTCTTTCCGATCGGCTCGATACACTGGCACTGCGTAGAGATGTTGCATCTCTGCGTATTTTATCGCATCTATCACGGGGAGTGCTCTGAGGAATTGTTCGGACTAATTCCAGCCGCTCAATTTCAATATCGTACATCGCGACAAAACTCGCGTTACCATCCATACCATCTGGATGATTGGCGGTCCACCACTGTGCGATTTAGAAGAAGTTTTCTCCCTCGCACAACTTCTTTGTGGAATCAATTACCACCAGCGAATTTTCCGAACCGATACGACTTAGGAACCTTCAAGAAAAGAGCTTACACCTTTCTAAAAGGCCGGCAACGCATCTGCAATTCCCCTGGTGTTGCGGTTGTTCATGGGCGGCGGTAGTCACTTACCATCAGATGAGCCGCATGCTCGTTTGCCCCCTATTTTATATATAAAAAAAAAGTATTCTGTGAGAGCGTCGTCCTTCCCTGTCGAGCCGATCTATTCGTGATACAACTAATATAGCTGCAACATGACTCTACCGCGTACAAAATTTCTGCTGATTTTAAATGTATTCTCTCTGATATCATGTGCAAGTGATATTGATTCCCTGACTAACAATTGAACAAAATAAAGGGCAATTGTCAAACACATGTTTCAGAGCTGTACAGACAGACAATATTTTTGGTATAATAAATGGAATTTTTACAATACAATATATGTTTTTAAACAACTGTGAATCATTATTATAACACTGCAAAAATAACTCCAGAAATGATAAATTTTTACATCACCTATGGTGCTAATTTATCAGCCTTCATCAAATCTATACCAGAGAAGATAAGCGAGAAGTGATCCAAAAATAATGATAACGGATATTGAACATAGGTTTTATAAGTTTCTTTGTACTCTCTTCAGCGTAGTCTAATAAGACGCAAATTTCTTACAAATAAAATCGTAATTTTGAACTGGACAGAATCTATCCATCACCTTGTTGTATAATTAAGTGTCTTACCCTTGTGATACACTTAAAGAACAAACTCACAAGGTGCCAAATCTAAAGAAAAAGGGTGGGTGTTTGAACATGTCAACGCTTCCTTCTCATAAGATAGTTAATCGCATTGGTAACAGTACCCCAACTAGCTTTTTCAATTATATTCATGTTTGGTCTATGATAGGAGACTCCTGTCTCCAGATAATTAAAATAAGCTTGAGATTCGTTTTGAAAATGTCAAAATGCATCTTCATTTTTTGTCCATTGGCAATCAGATTATACAAAGTGCAGACACCTTGCACAAGCGAAGACCATTGCTAAGTAGCTTCTGAAAGCTGTCATGTGAAATCAATCTCTGTGATATCAACTAAACCATATGATGCACTCTTCACTCTCTACATTGTTTTAATGACAATTTCCCTTTTCTGCATTATCTCTCCAACTTTTTGCATTCAAATGAATATAGTATTAATAATGTATTTACATATATAATTTATTTACACATAATTGTTGAGGGTTTTAGAATTTACACATTTAATTTTGATTATTATGATAACTAAAAATACTTGTGTAGCGACAGTGTAAGAATATCCACTACCCCTTAACGTTCCGTGGGTGTCGTAAGAGGCGACAGAGGAAAATTGATACTTGAGATGAGCATCAGGAACTTCGCGATAACAACTCAAAATTGTAAAAAAAACCCACTGCCAAGCACGTCGACTATTGCAAAATCCCCCTCCCTATAAGGCAATTTATTAAGAGGCATATGTTTAGCAGTGGAACTTCATAGGCTGTATTAGATGGATGGACTAAAAATACTCCATTATTACGTTTTTATCACCTAGTAACTGTTATATCTCAAAATTAAAATCCAATATAATAACCTCTTCATTGTCACTTCCACTAGAGTCCGCTCTCTGCAGTTCATTCATCGGTTTCTTATCATCCGCTGCCTCCTCATCGGAGCCTGTGGCATTTGCTCCTTCGTCTTCCTCTTCGCTCCATTCCCATTCACCAGTCATGGTGCGATGCAACCGACCCGATGCGCCTGTCTGCCTTTTACTTGCCTAAAATTAACAAAATTTACTTGGAAATGGAATGATACTTGCAATGTGTAGTGAGGGAGTGAGAAAAACTATCACATTCTATGTTATATTGTTCTATGTAAATCGTATGGGCGACTAAAGCTGTGAGACTTGTATTGATGTCGCTAACACGCCTGCCAAGCATCTCGGAACTTTCTACAAAGTGAGAAATGACTAGCAGCAGACTGTTTCAGAAGATTTAGAAGAACTTTTCAGTCTATGCCAAATATTTTTAAAAATGTAAGAATTTTTCTTACCTTATGAACCCTAGTTTCCATACTAGGGCCTATAGCGACTAGAGTCTGAGTGAGATACTTCTTGTCTTTGGCTTTTTTGAAAAATGGATGCTTTAATAACTCCGTGGCGGTTGGCCTCTTGGTCGGATCTTTTTGTAAGCAATCACATATTAATTTTCGGAAAGTTTTTCCATAAACTTTGTACTGATCTTTATCGGCACCTATAAAAGTTTAATTTATATATATTCACATATATATATATGCAGTGGTGGTTAGCGATGAGCGTTGAATCAACCGTTGGTCTCCTGTCACCGTGTTAACGTTTACCGTTTATGAATCAACTAGTTGAATTCGTCAACGACATTTATGAATTTAACTCGTGCGTCTCGTTAACTATTAAAAACTTACGTTGAAAATGACGTCATAGATTGCGAGAGATAGTCATATCATACAATTTGAACTCTAAGTAACCTAAAAAAGGGGATTATTTTCGAAATATTTATTTTTAGAATAGTACTTATGATGATATTGGTGGAATGGCGCGCCCCGCTCATGCCGTTCGAGATAAATAGGTTAAGGGGCTACTCCATGCGAACGACCTTGAGCATTTGGTGTGCCGCGCCGACTCGCTACAATATAATATCACGTAAGAAATATGTAAGGCGCCACCTACTGTAAGAACGTAGTATTTTTTCAACATCAATAAACTATTTTATGGAAATACACATAGCGTACAACGATAAATGTATCTCAAATTTTTTATTCGGTATATTAGTTGCATTATATTAGAGTTATGTATTCTCATATAATATTATCTAATTATGAAATTTTATAATTAATTATAATATATTAAAAATGAAGCATTGAAAATTGTGAGTTTAAAAGATACCTACTCACTATAGGTAAATAGATAGATAGCTCGCCTTTTGTACAAATATTTGGTGCAATAAAGAATAAATAAATAAATAAATAGGATGTTTCGCAGAGTGAGAGTAATATAGAATGAGAGTCGTGGAGGCAGTTTACAAACATAAATTGCACAAGGACAAACATCCAGACCCGGAACAATTATTTGTAGGCCATACAAATACTTGTTCCGTGCGGGATTGAACCCGCATCCCCCAGTGCAGCAACTGATTGCTAAGCCAGTGCGCCACGGAGCCGTCGCCGGTTTATAGCTATAGTGACCATACGTCCCGTTTTGAACGGGACTGTCCCTTTTCTCAGTCACCTGTCCCATTGTCCCCAAACAAAGCTCCGGGACACAAAATTGTCCCGTAACTCGTTGGATGGAAGTATTCAAAGTCAACAATCTTCAACATAATTTTTTTTAATCGAATATATTTTATGTCTCCCTGGTACAAATGCTCCAGTAGAAAGAATATTTTTTTTATTTTGAACAAATTGTGGACGTCTGAAAGAAACACTTACGGTTCCAGTTCTAAAGGCGATGTTGTTAACAAAGGTAACAATAAAAAAACTTAAGCAGAATTTTATTCTTATTTAAAATTATCACCAACTTTATTAAAGCAAATTTAATCCACTGACAAATGTAATTAATAATTTAAAAAAAATATGTTGCATTTAATAATTACCGTCTATACCGAATATAATTTTATATTGAACACTAATTGTGTAAAGTTATAGTTTTTAGAGTGTAAATAAACCCATGTCCTGTTTTGAGTTAAAAAATAAATGGTCACTTTAGTTTTTTTTTAGTTAAATTTAGTTAAAAAAAATTTTAGTTTATAGTAAAAAGTAGGTATATTAATACCTACTTAGATACTTTTTACCGAATTAGGGTAGAAGCCCCTAATACCAGTCATGCCCCTAATTGCAGTCTTTTCGCCTTTTTACTCCATAAATAAGATTTCTAGTAGTCTTAACTACAAATATTTTCATCTAAAAAATTCTTTGTACCTAGAGAAAACTATATTTATTCAAATATTACCTCGCAGTTTTAAACCTAACAGTGTTAAAATCAAAACAGGTACGCAACCAAAGATGTTTTGACCTATAAAACATCTTTGTACGCAACGAAAAACGATCATTTTCCTAATTATTTGACAAGTTATGATCCCGGTAAAATTATGCTTACTTTACATTATCTCATATATAGGCTTTTTGATTTGTATGAATATGACTATACACATAGTAATGCAGTTATTTTTGTTTGAATTTACAACTTATTTATTTTCTTTTAGTGGAAATTAATGGGACTGTAATTAGATAATATAAGAAATGTATGGAGTGCATAATGTCAGCCGCCCGGCTGTTATTTGGTTTGACGTACCTAATAAGATGTACCTAATTTCAGCCACGTAATATAAATCAGAGCTGTCATAAACTGGAATAAATACCATTAATTAGATCATAACTTATTTTATAGCTAAGGGAGTTATGATCAATTCGTCTGTTTTAAAATTGGTTTTAGATTTTAAAGTTTAGCAAAAGATGTACTAGCTTTTCTCTCTGACATTCGGCGTATAGAACATCTTATATACTCAATTATTTTTTTTTGAAAAAAAAAAAACAAGCAATAAATAAAAACAAAAACGGGCCAAAAACTCATAACTGACTTTTTGACAAGACCCGGGATTCGAAACCGAGACCTCATGATCAGCACTCGCACTACTACAACCACTAGACCAACGAGGCGGTACTATACCTAATAAGATATTGTGGTTGGGTGATAATATTGAATTAGCCTTTTATAGTGTAAATTATAATATTTGTCGAAATTTTAATTATGGATTCGAACCTTACATGCTAATGGTGCTTCATTTTTTTATTTGCATTTACTTCAAAGAAAATACACGCAAAAAGCTTCATCGCGCAGTAAAAAATACAACAAATATATGTATAACTAATACGAAAAATTATACCCAAAACAAACAAATAATACTACCTATAAATAACCTAATAAGTTATATTATTATCGACTAATATGACGTGAGTGTATGTGCTGGTCGACGCTCTAACGACACGGGCTTCGCGTCGAAGAGCTCAGGGCTCACTGACTTCAGCAAGCCCGTGAGCAGTGAATATGCCCAGATTTTAAAATAAATTCTTAATAAAATCAAATTTTGGTCTTTTGAAAAAAAATTTACTATAGAAATGTTCATTAATAAATTGCCTATCCATTGGTGTAAATCGCAAAATAAAATAATACTTACTTTACGAGGAGATGCATGTTATCAATAATAATTTCACATTTATGTGGTTTCGTTGTAAGGAGATTATATTAATATTTATTCCTTTAAAAAAAAATTGGATATAGCTTTTATGGAATCAAGATTATTTAGAAATATAATGTGTTTTTTATTTGTTGATATATCTTTTAAATAAAAAGTAGATAGCTCCTAAAAATAGCACAAATAACGACTAGCGCGACATTTTGCTCAACCTGCGCCTTAATACTAGTTTGTTTATACACTAACTGTGCCCCGCGGTTTCACCCGCGTATATCAAGCGTCTGCGCCTAACCATGCGAACTTCGAGAGAGACATCACGACGGACGGTTGCTGAATTAACAAAGATTTAGAAAGTGAAATATGTTACTAAAATTACATGGGTAACGTAATTGGTGGTTATGCATGATAAAGGTACTGATACGAATAATGTGGCCTATTTTGTATCGGTGTTACTATTTCACATTTTAACATGAAAAAGTAGTTATTGTGACATAACTGTAATAGTTAAACATATGGTATCGCTGACTTTTTTTGTAGATATTGATATCCTCTATAAAACTGACGTACATTACTTTGCTCTATTATCAATAGTTTTCGCAGCGTACGCGATATAAGGATTCTTTTTGTTATTTTTTTCACACCTTGGGTTACATTAACGAAGTTTTCATACGGATCCCTAACTTTTTGAAAATATTATATAGCCTATGTTCATCAGGGATAATGTAGGATTCTAATGGTGAAATAATTTTTCAAATCGGTCCAGTAGTTTCGGAGCCTATTCAATTCAAACAAACAAACAAACAAATCTTTCCTCTTTATAATAGTATAAGTGTAGATGTAGATTATACAACGATAGGAAGTTCGCTTTCTTTAATTTTTTGATTGACAGTTTGTGACAAGTTGCGCGGAAGGTCAGAAGTTAATTTGCGGCTTATCGTAAATGTTTAGAGTTTAGAATTTTTAGTTAATCTTTATAGTAACTTTGTAAATTTGTTTGTGGTAATATAGTTGTGTATATTTGCATAAAATAGGACTACTTAAGGTACAAAATTGAAAATGCCGGGACGTACTGGGGTAACAGTGAATCGTGGCTGCATTTCAAAAAAAATAAAAATAACAAAAAAATATTTAAAAAACAAAACTATAAAAAAACATATTGTAAATAATAATTGATTTGCACACATAGAATCAGATGATCTTTTACATACGCCTGAGTAGAATATGGTTTATAGCTAATTGTATTCAATCAGTCCTAAGCCTAAAGAAAAAGTATGAAGGGAAGGTCATCTAAGTAGAACCATCAATCAAACATTTTCCAATACATACATTGAATCAAATTGTTTCTAAAATTGAACGTCTTAACGTTGAATTAAAACAGTTCAATGAATTAACGGTTTAAGTTGACATTAGTAGTACGTTAACTCGTTGACGAATTTATCTAGTTGACAAACTTAAATCAACGTTAACGTTTCGTTAACGGAAAAACCGTCAAAGACCAATCGCTTGTGGTGGTCACATAATTAAAGACACTAATGGGATATTAAAACAAAATTTATCTACTATTTATTTGCTTGTTGCAATTTAATACGAGCTAGAAACAATATTAAAATCATTCAACATTTCACAATTAATGTATAATTGTGAAATGTTGGACCTTTAGCAGCAATAACAGACCGACATCGCCTTGGCATTGAATTTGTTCCCATGCTTCTTTATAAACTGCATAAAGTTGGTGTATGTTAGTGGTACATTTTGATGCCACTATTTTCTTGACACAGTTTCCAATGGGGTTGATATAAGGGCTGAACGGTGGCCAATCTAAAACGGTTACTACTACTACTAGCTCTTTAGGAATTCTTTGACAACTTTTGTTGTGTTTCCGCTCACTGTCGTGTTGGAAAGTCCAAAACACCGGCAAACTTTCCTGAGCAAAGGGTATCATGACTTCCTCTAAAATATCCTATTAATGGAATCTATCCATGTTCCTTTCTATTTTCTTGATGGACCAGAAAAACAGCCCCAAACTTTAATGATTCCACCTCCATGTTTTACTGTTTTCTTCGTGTACTTTGGATCCATTTCTTTTTTTTTTTAGGAGGACATACATTTTTCCATCAGAAGCAATTCATCAGAAAAAAGAAAATTTTTCCACTCACGTTCTGTCCAGTGTTCATGTTTTTTGGCAAACTCTGATCTAGCTCGTTTAGATGTCTAGATGTTTTCCTTCTTTAATAGTGGCACCTTACGAGATATTTTTGCGAATAAGTTTGCTTCACACAATCACCTTCTTATCGTTCTTGCAGACACTCCTCTCAATCTTTCCTCACCAAATATATCTGAGTGAATCAGGTCTGATCTTTTAAGCGGTTCCTTTCTTGCCAATAACACTATTCTTGAGTCTTCTTGTGGGGTTGTTTTTCTAGGTCTAATCTTCCTGGTGACATTTTCAGTAGTGTTAAAGTTCTTATTATATAGTGAAAACGTTTAGAGCATCCTAACTGATCTACAATCTTCCTATATATCAACCTTTGTCATAAAACTTGAGGATCGTATTCCATGTGGACAGATCGCTGCTTTTGTTTTTTCCCATAATAACACTAATAAAATTTAATAATTTCTATTAAGTACAAAGCTGGTTTTTATTATTATTCGATATACCGTGAAAAGGAGAACGGCAGGCTTGTATGGGAATTTCATACAGCTAAAAAAATTTCGTGTTTTGGGATATTTTTTGTTTTAATTGGCAGTTAGTAGGATAGACAAGCCCTATTTAAATTCTTAGATTTTTAAAACTTGGGACGTGAAAGGTATAACCAGTTTCATTTTTTAAGGTTATGTACTAGTGTACCACAAAGTAGATTGTTGCATATATGCACATAAACATTGTTTTGGTGATAAGGTAAATGTTCTAGATTGCTTGTCGCTATCTTTGTAGTGTTTTACTTACCATCACGTAGGTAGATTGAGATGAAGATCGTACCTATTCAGCAGGGTGCATTAGGAGATACCTATATCCAGCAGCGATCTGCAGCAGTTTGATTAGCTGCTATAAGTTTGAGACAACCACGGTTAAAATATTCATGGCTGAACAATTTGAAGTCTCTCTTAAAACGGCCATTCACAGCTTCTACTACCCACTTGTTTATAGTTACACAGCGTGATCTGTTGGCTCCCATAGTGGATAGCTGTGATTGGCCGTTTTCTTTAGTTTTAGGCATATGACCTACGTATCCTTTCTCATGCAGACTATCCATGCAGTCACGAAAACCTCTATCGAGAATAAAAACATCATTATCTTTATAAAATTCATAGAATTCTGTTTCATTTAATAAGTCATTCATTATGGTCCAATCATTTGTAGTGGCACTATATGGTCCGTGTCCTTTCGCGAAACTACTATCAAGAGATTGAGAACGGAGGAGCAGATGCTCAACTCATCGTAAGAACTGCCAGATAATTCGCTAAATTGCTCAAATGCAGTCACAAACTACAATCCAAAACAACAGCAAAAAACTGAAAACTGAAGTGAAATGAAAGATAGATAATCTTTAACTGTCAATAAATAGTTGCCATATGAACAAAAAAAATATTGACGATGAACATCATTCCTATCATTAAATCGTAAACTATTATGATTTTATGCAACAATTATGCCATTCTCCTTTATGGCCAAACGAAAAATAACATAACTGTTTTAACATTATCTTTAATTAGCTGGTCAGCGGTTAACTTGTCGAAAAAGTTTTTGTTTTGTTTAAAAGAGGAATAAAATCTCAACTATTGCTAAATACACGTTTTTGATGTTTTCATTTTAATAATACGATCTCTCCATGTAAAGATTAATAGTTATGAAATATAATTTTTTAATTTATATCTATTTTGCGTACTTACTACTCTTACAGATCTGTTACTGTTGTATGTGGTTGTGGACACACAGAAAAGTGTATTTAATTATGTGACCGCTACTGTATGTACATATATAAAACAATTACAAGAACTGAAACTACTAAATAATAAATTATACAAAAATTAACAATTTAAACATCATATAATAAATTATATGATGTTTAAATTGTTAATTTTTGTTGTGATTAAAAGAACAATGACAGACTTTCATACATAAAATTAGTTGAGAAGGAATGGTAGTGTCTATATATCAAAAATATCTTAAAATGTTAAGCGTCAGTCCCTTAATAACTCTGTCAAAGAATTTGTCCTGAGATGGCGTCTAAAAAAAGATATTTAGATTTGAACCTTTTTAGGTTGTCTTCTGTCACTTGGAAAAATCATGCGTCCTGTGGTTGTTTGATGTTAGCTTAATACATTCTCAACGTAATGTACCTACCTACATAATTGAGAGGTTTTAGATTATTGTATCTCTATTATATATTTGCTACTATAAATGTATATTTCTGGCATGGCTCCAGGGCCTTTGTGTCATTCTACAGTGACATTCTCAGAAGGGCTAGAACCCAGAGCTGTAAAGCCAGTAAAAAAAAACAGTGACATTTTGTTTTAGCTAGTATTGCCATAACATTAAATGTAATTGTTACATATTACTATGATTGATATGTTATTACTAATAATAACTTAATATAAAAATATTTTGTGTTTGTGTTGTGTTGGTAGTCTTACAAAGTGTATACGAAAATAGTATGAACATAGTAAATATATTTAGATATTCCCAAAAATGTTTTTTTTTCTGTGGTTTTAATTAAAATACATTTTTATTTGAAAAATCATAAAAAGATAATAGAACTCATATTATATATGACTTATTTCTAGACGCAATAATTTTTGTCAACTATTTTTCTGCCATTGTTCTTTGTTATATATTTCTAAAAATAATTAAAATTAAAAAAATATTGTGTCAGTTAGAGCAGTGAATATATGCTATAGAAATACGGTTATTAAGAAGTATGTAGCCCCCAGACTATAAATGATAGGATGGGAATTTCTTATCCTATCAATATTATTAGCAAGATAAGAGGAAGGTGTGATTTGCAAAAAAAAATGTTTTGAATAGGATTAAGGAAGGAATGCTTTGGTGTATTTGTCATATAGAAAGAATGAAGGAGGAAAGAGTGACAAAACAAATTTATACTGCAGAAGTGAGTGGCAGTAAGAAAGGACACCCTAGACGGTAGTCTATCGACCTCATTGAGGATATATTGAAAATTGGTCAAATTAAAAGTACCGTTAACCAACGAGCTTGTATGCTTAGAAATATGGATTTATAAAAAAGGCGAGAGAGGTGTCTCAGGGTCGTTTTCTTTTTTTTATATGATAGGGCGACAAACGAGCACACAGTCCACCTGATTGTAAGTGGTTGCTGTGGCCCATAGACATCTACATCTATCCTCGCTTACGAATCAAAATGCAGATGCGTTGTCAGCCGTGAGGACTAAGGTGAAATGCCTCGTATCCAGTAAAATGGGTCTCCGGTTCTCTACACTCTCCATATGAAACACAGCAGTGTTAAGCTGCTATTTTACACTGGTATTCTGTGAAAGCGTGGTCCTTCCCCGGTCGAGCAGTCCCATTCGTGCTACAAGTATACTACTAATATAGCTGCAGCATGGCTCTACCACATATAAAAAAAAAATTGTGTGTAGTTCAGAATTAGCAACATAATGAGAATTTGAAAATTTATATAACAACTAGCTGGCCAGGCAGACGTTCTGCCCTTCCTATGAAAAAAAATTTATTAAATTCGCAATAAAAAAATATTGAAGGTCACTTATCGGGATAAAAAGTATCCTATCTCTCAATTTGGACCAAACTGCACACAGTGTACAAAATTTCACTGAAATCAGTTCAATAGTTTAGGAGTTCTTTCCGGACAAACAATGTGACACGTAATTTTTATATATAAAGATAAATTAATATAGGATACCTGTATCTAAATTCGGCGGATCATTCTGCAACGTCAGCATAAGCACTTTCATCGGCGGATACTTGTGATATGGCGCTGTACCAGTTGCCATTTCAATTGCAGTTATTCCAAAGGACCAGATGTCGGCTTTGAAATCGTAACCATGGTCCTGTGCGAATAAATAATAATCAGATACTAATATTGTAACTGCTAGGTTATTCTGAAAAATTAATTTGATTAAGAAATAAAGCATAAAATTGGGTTGTGATAAAGGTGAATTCAAATAGAGAGTATATGAAAGTGAATGAAAAAAATACTGTTATACAGTGTACTTCTTCCTTCCGTACCTTCTTGTCCCTGCCCCCACCGCCAGCACAGATTTTGTTCGCGGTATCTCTGTTCTAGTACGTAGTACTAATATTAGTTAAATGTATACCCATTCAAACATTCTAAACCCAAAATCCCACAGATGGTGATGGAGAGCAGAATAATGTGAGGGCATCTGCTTGCGCTCATTAAGCTGCCTGCCGAGCACAACGAGTATGTTCAAATCTTTCTAAATAAAATAGCGTAAAACTAGTTGGCGGTAACGTCTATGTACAACGAATAAAAATATGCACTTAGATTGATAGTATTTACGTAAAACATAATGTTACAAAAAGTATAGTCTCTGGTACAAAGTAGAAGTCATACATGAGAAAAGAAACCAACTAATACCACCACCATCACCATCACCGCCAATGCCCAATACATTGTCTTACGAAAATTATATTGATAGAAATAACATAATGCATGGTATGATGTCTGATAGGTGTTTAATGACCCTGGCGCTACGGCTAAGGGTAAGGGACGTTTTTCGTGACAAAGATTCTTATAAACCGGAAACACAATAAACCAAGTTTTATAATAAGACTGATGATAGTCTTCGTATAAAAGTAGTTTATAATCATCCTCAGATTACAATAAAAAATAAAAGAAAACCCGTTAAAAATATGGCAAATTAAATGTTAAATACGAGTTTATTTGTTTCAATAAGGAAGCCCAGAGGAAATGCGGTATCACAACCAAGGGGATTCCTGATATCCTACAAACTTTTTTCTAAGCCCGAGGCTATCAGAAAACCACATTTTGTAATTGAACACTGGAAGTATATTATGGTGAATTACTTGTTCCATAACTTCTGGAGCCATCCAACAAGGCGTGCCGACGAACGTGTGCCTGACTTTTTGTCTGGACAAATCCCGACCGGTCGCCAGCCAAGCCGATACGCCAAAATCTGCTATCTGGACTGTGCCATCCTCGCCGAGCAGAATGTTACCAGCTTTTATATCCCTGGAATGTAAAATGCGATAAATTAGACTACATTACTGTTGATCATTTTTCTATTGCGTTGCGCGTACTTATTGCTAATAACTTAAAATTTACGCGATTGAAGATTTTGGAACGAATTTCACTTCATTTTTTTATAGGATAAGAATGACAAACGAGCACACAGTCCACCTGGTGGTAAGTGGTTGCTGCAGCCTATAGACATCTACATCTATCCTCTATTACAAATCAAAATGCAAATGCGTTGTCACCCTTGAGGACTAAGATGGAATGCCTCATTTCCAGTAAAAAGTGCACACACACTGCCTGATTTATGCAAGTCAAAATTATGTAGCTAAAAGAAGAATAAGACATAGTCAGGGAACTCCACATTCAGTATTGTTTACTCCACGCGAAGTTTAATTTCGGTTGTACACCATACAATCTCTCATAAGCATAGATTGAAAACCGCTTCCAAACTTCGTTTCCATTTTTCTTTATTTTTTCATTCTCTCACTTATCCCATACATTCTATCAAAGTCTACGGCTGAACATAAATCTTCCAGATAGGTTTCCTCGTAAGAGAGATATTTAGAATAGTTACTACGCTAGGCAGTCGGGTCGGTTATCACAGTTTTTATCAACCCGCTTGTCAAGCATGGCAACTATGGAAAATAAACCCCTTATGGGGCAATCTATAGGGGAGGTCTACAGGTGGATTTTGATAAGCTGTAATGATGATGAATGGTGATGATGTTTGTAAAAATTGATATACAACAGACATTTCTTTATCCACATACCTCGTATAAATCTTAAAAATTAAAGTTTGGATATTGTTTTCATAGTATCGAATTATTTTTACTAGACCCTTTTAATTGGACAATGCTTTCCTTCTTAGTCTTCAGGGTAAACAACGCATCTGCGTTTTGATTATTAATCGAGGATAGATGTAGGTGTCTATGCGCCACAGTATCCAATTCAATTAAAATTATTAACGACTATACCAAGGTATACAATCAGAGTTATCAAATGTACCCTTTCAGCATTCCCATTTTGAATTATTTAATTGTGGTCAATTAATAATTCAATTTCTAGACTAGCTCAAAGCAGATTTCATTGCGATAAAATATTCAGTTAATATCGATCATACCTAGTCAGGTCATAAGTATTGTCACACAGTAAAAACTTTTCTTTTAGAATGCTGGCCATAAAAAAAGTTTATTGAATTCGAATTTCGAATTGTTCATGAAAATAAAACTGTATACTTTTAAGAATTTAACTCATTTTTAAATATGGAGTGGACGCTTAAAGAAGACCGTGTTGCAGTTATTGCGTTGCATCGTTGCGGTTACGCGCCTTTTCAAATTTTTGACATACTGAAAAATTTAAATATAACCAAAAGAATCGTTTATCGTACCATCAAACGATACAATGAAGACTCTAGTGTAGATGACAGGTCAAGAAGTGGTCGCTCTCGGTCTGTTAGGACTCCAGCAGTGATAAAAGCTGTGAAGGCGCAAATTCAAAGAAATCCCAAACGTAAGCAGAAACTGTTGGCCCTTCAGATGGGGTTAAGCAGAACCACGGTGAAAAGGGTGTTAAATGAAGACTTAGGGCTTCGGGCATATCGAAGAAAAACAGGACATCGTATGAATGCTCGTCTAATGGACCTGAGACTGGAGAGAATCCGCGCTTTGTTGAAGCGGTACGCGGGAAAAAAATATCGGGAAATTCTTTTTTCGGATGAAAAAATTTTTACCGTAGAAGAGAGCTACAACAAACAAAATGATAAGGTGTACGCACACAGTAGTGAAGAAGCGAGCAACCGTATTCCGCGTGTCCAACAAGGTCATTTTCCATCCTCGCTCATGGTATGGTTGGGAGTTTCTTATTAGGGCTTAACAGAGGTACATTTTTGTGAGAAAGGTGTAAAAACGAATGCAGTTGTGTATCAAAATACAGTCCTGACGAACCTTGTGGTACCTGTTTCTCATACCATGTTCAATAACAGGCACTGGGTATTCCAACAAGATTCGGCGCCAGCTCATAGAGCGAAGAGCACACAAGACTGGCTGGCGGCGTGTGAAATCGACTTCATCCGGCACGAAGACTGGCCCTCCTCCAGTCCAGATTTGAATCCGTTAGATTACAAGATATGGCAACACTTGGAGGAGAAGGCGTGCTCAAAGCCTCATCCCAATTTGGAGTCACTCAAGACATCCTTGATTAAGGCAGCCGCCGATATTGACATGGACCTCGTTCGTGCTGCGATAGACGACTGGCCGCGCAGATTGAAGGCCTGTATTCAAAATCACAGAGGTCATTTTGAATAAACTTTAGTGTCATAAGAATCTATGTTTTGTTAAGTTCATTTTGGTATATAAATGGTTACGTAATGAATAAACTTGTTTCAGTTATTTTATATTAAACATGTGACAGAATTTATGACCTGACTAGGTATTTATTACACTTTTTATGACTATTCTAAGCCAGCACCTAACTACTATACTCATTCTCCATTCGCATGTTGTGGTAAACAGTCGTGTTAATATATCTATTTTAAAAGTCTCTTATATGAAATTCTGTTTTATATTTAAAAGTATAAGGGCGTATTCTAGTTGATACTTGATTTGTGAAGAAGCATGTGTGTGTGTAGAAGCATAGTATAGGCAAAATTTCAAGATTATCCTCGTTACACACGCAGTGACATTAAAATGTTGCGTTCATCGTTAGAAAGGAAATTCGGATCACAACCAGAGCTATTAGAAGGAAACTGGCATAATAAAATAATAAGAAAACGCGAACATCAACATGATCAGGATGACTTCTCCGCACTACATTCCGTAATAATTTCTGATATCGGCAATGAAAAATGAACAAGATACAAAATATCAACAAATGACCCTTGTGTTGGAAGAAGTAAAGACACATAATACGGAGATATTAAAATCTAACACACAAATTGAAAAGAAACTCGAAAAGACTACTTACTTATAGAATGAACTTAAAGGTAAATTTGAAGGCTTAGCTATGAAACATTAACAAGCGCCGACAAAATTAATAGATTGGAGATGCAGTTAGAAGAAATACAAAGAAAACAATTTAGCTGGTCCCTAGAAACAATTAATCTTCCTAGTAAGTTCATGATTAAACCTGATGAAGTGTTTACAAAAGTAGATACACAGTTCACTGGGTGTTACCGTACAACCGGACTAAATCCGACAATGCCACGTCATAACAAAAGCCACCAAAAATCCGTAATTGTTGATTACCAGGCTATAAATGTACGATATGAAGTGCTCAGAGCTGTGAACATGTATAATAAACATAATGAAAATAAAACGCTGGATACTACAATTCATTACTCACGAAAAGGCTGAGTCATTTTATATTTATGAATTACTAACGGCTAAGGCAAAGAAACTCAACTTCATGACACGTTATTTACAGAAAATTCATAACTATAAATATCGTTTGATATCAAATGGTAAGATATTTATTCGAAAAGAAGATATGTCTCCAGTTATTCATATTATGTCTACTAATAAAATTACTAAATTGGAAAATGTGCTTTATGACTAATAATTATGATAATGAAAAAAACTACACATGATTATATTCTCCATATACGAGGGCTGCACTAAAAGTACGGGAATGGAATATTTCCACTGTTCCTGTCATATTAAAATCTTTTTAATTGAAAAATCCTTAGTTTTAAAAATTGAATACCATTTATTTATTTAAAAAAAGATTCTCGGTCTTGTCACAAGGTTTTGTCAAACTTGTTTAGTCGTTGAGAAAATGGAAATGACTCGAGAAAATTCAAGAGCGATGATTTATTATGACTTTCGAAGTGGTTTAACACAAAAACAGTGTGTTGACCGGATGATTTCTGCATTTGGTGACGAAGCCCCATCCAAAACCACAATTTAGCGCTGGTTTGCTGAATTTCAACGTGGACGTGTCAAGGTCAGTGATGATCCCCGTCAAGGTCGTCCAAAAACTGCAGTTACCCAAGAAAACGTTGATACTGTGTGTAAGCTGATTGAGGAAGATCGACATATGATATACCGCGAAATTCAGGCAACTTTAGACATTGGCATGAGTCAAATACAAATAATCTTGCATGAACAATTAGGTGTAAAAAAGTTGTTTTCCCGATGGATACCGCATTCGCTCTGTGAAGACCAAAAAGCGGCTCGCGTTACTTAGTGCGTCAGATATCTCGAAAGATTCCACGCAGGATCCTCAAATGCTGTATACAACATCGTATTAGGTGACGAATCCTGGATATATGCGTACGAACCCGAAAAAAAAACCAGTCACGAGTTTGGGTGTTCGAAAATTAGTTAAAGCCAACAAAAATTGTTCGTTCACGGAGTGTTGCAAAAAAAATGGTGGCCACGTTTGTCTCCAAAACCGGCCATGTTACGACTATTCCTCTTGAGGGACAAAGTACGGTTAATGTAGAATGGTATGCTAGCATTTGTTTGCTACAGGTCGTTTCTGAACTCCGTAATGAGAACTGCAACCGCCGCATCATCCTCCATCACGACAATGCGAGTTCTCACACCGCACACAGAACAAAAGAGTTTTTAGAGCAAGAAAACATAGAATTATTAGACCATCCGCCGTACAGCCCTGACCTAAGCCCTAATGATTTCTATACTTTCCCTAAAATAAAGAATAAATTGCGTGGACAGAGATTTTCATCACCTGAAGAAGCTGTGGACGCCTACAAACGGCCATTTTGGAGAACCCAACTTCCGAAAGGAATGGTTGCCTCAATAATAGGTTCCATCGTATGGGAAAATGTGTCAAATTTCGCGGAGAATACTTCAAAAAGCAATAAATACATTTTTAAATAGTAATGTTGTGTCACTTCCTTGATTCCCGAAATTTTCAGTGCCGCCATCGTAGTAGATAGTAAGTTTATATTCTTTATCGTTAGTTGTAAATTTCTCATGTTAGGATATTTCACTACATATTTGAATTTTACTAATTGCTCTGATACATGCTTTTATCACTTAGTTTTAACCACAGTTTTTTTTTATTCCAACCACACCCAAGTTTCACATAAAACACAGTCACTCTCCCTTTTAATCAATCATGCTTTATTACTGATAACATTCAGGCTAAGTCAAACAAAAGTAAGAAAGTTTCGTCTATTTACAATTGCATTAAATCTATATTTCTATCTATCTATAAAATATAATCTATATATCTATAAAATCTATATTTATTAAATAAAGATATTGATGATGAAATCAGTGTCGGAAAGGCAATTGTAGTACAGAAACCGGAAGACTGTAAAAAATACTTCGTATATTCGAAAAGTAAACTCACATTTTTGTCACAAAACATCAGAAGCCTAAGTAAAAATTATGAAAACCTATAAATATTGTTAACACAATTGGGTGTTAATTGGGACTTCATTATTTTAACGGAGTGTTGGCTTTATAAAATTAAAACTGTTCCTTTTATTCGTGATTAAAAATACTATATGATCCGAAATAACTTGAATCAGAATGATGGAGTAGTAATATACGTTAAACAAGATTTAAATATAAAAGTGACAGAACCTGATGTTATCAAGGATACTACAATGCTTACTTGCTACATTAAAAAATGAATATGCATTTGTATTTATATATAGATCCCCGTCATTCAAAAATATAGACACCTTTCTTTTCTCTTTAGATCTGTTATTACAAAACTTGAAGTGCTTTAGAAACATAATCTTATTTGGAGATTTAAATATTGACATACGTCTAATGATAGAAGATCGTCTATTCGACTATTTAGATCTTCTTGCTTTGCACGGTCTGTTACCGACACATTTCGTTACCCACTTGTGAAATTAATTGCCTTGATCACTGTTGTATTAAAATTTTTTACGTGGTAGAGCCACGCGGCAACTTTTGCTGTCGCACGGATGGGCCGGCTCGAACCGGGGTAGTACCACGACCTCACAGAAAACCAGCGTGAAGTAGAGGTTTACCTCTGCGTTTCGCTTGGTGAGTGCAGGTGGCCGGAGGCCCTTTTTACTGGAAATGAGGCATTCCATCTTAGTCCTCACGGGTGACAACGCATCTACATTTTGATTTGTAACAGAGGATAGATGTAAATGTCTATGGGCCGCAGCAGCCACTTACCATCAGGTGGACTGTGTGCTCGTTTGTCACCCTTATCCTATAAAAAAATAAAAAAAAATAAAAAGAAATTCCAGACTACAACTATTGTATGTAGCACTACAATAACGGATCATCATACTGTACTTCTTTCAGTATCGACTAGTAGTATATTTGATAAGTTTAAATAAAATTAATAAGTACACACAACAAAGTTCCATAGTGTTGCCGAAGAATTGCAGAATTTGACTGGAAAACAATTTGTGTAACTGATCCTAATATAGCGACGTCTAACTTTTTATCTATTGTTCTTTGTCTTCACTAAATTTACTACCATATGCAAAACATCTCACAGAAAAAGATTACTAAAACCTTGGATGACACCAACACAAACAGTGTTTGGTTTAAACCCTTAAAACATTGCAAACCACCTCTTCAGCTACCTTGGATGGTATTCCGTCACATTTCTTGAAAAAATATTCATTTATTTTTGCTACTCCAATTACGTATATTGTCAACCAATGTCTATCACAAGACGTTTTTCCGGATCATCATTACAGCCCTTCACAAGTCCACTGCTGAACATAGGCCTCCCCCAAAGAATGCCACAAAGCACGGTCCTGAGCCACCTGAGTCCATCGACTTCCTGCATGTCTTACCAGGACGTCACTCCATCTCGTGGGGGGACGCCCTACACTTCGCCTACCGGTACGAGGCTGCCACTCGAGAACCTTTCTTCCCCATCGGTTGTCGGTTCTTCGAGCTATACGGCCGGCCCACTGCCACTTCAGCTTACTAATCCGTTGGGCTATGTCGATTACTCTGGTTCTACTGCGGATATCCTCATTCCTAAGTTTATCACGCAGAGAAACTCCGAGCATAGCCCTCTCCATAGCTCGCTGAGCGACCTTGAGCTTCCTCATACGGCCAGCAGTGAAGGACCACGTCTCAGTTCCGTAAGTCATCACTGGCAACACGCACTGGTTGTACAATTTCGTTTTCAGGTTTTGAGGTATGTCTGACGAGAAGATGTGTCGTAGCTTCCCGAACGCTGCCCAGCCGAGTTGAATCCGTCGATTGACCTCTCGGTCGAAGTTGGACTTACCTAGTCGGACTATTTGTCCCAGGTAAACATACTCGTCAACAACTTCGAGCTTAGTGCTCCCAACAACTACCGGCATAGGTGTGACATGGACATTGAACATGATCTTTGTTTTGTCTATGTTCATCTTAAGGCCTATCCGTTGGGAAACACTATCGAGGTCATTGAGCATAGTGCTTAGGTCCTCCAGCGATTCTGCCATAAGGACTATATCGTCGGCAAATCGAAGGTGAGTGATGTACTCGCCATTGATGTTGATACCGTATCCTTTCCAGTCCAGAAGCTTGAAAACGTCTTCCAATGCAGCGGTGAAGAGTTTCGGGGATATGACGTCACCCTGTCTTACACCTCTCTGCGATTGGATAGGTTTCGTACTCTGATTCTGTACTCGGATAGCCATCGTAGCCCTACTGTACAAGCACTTCAACACTTCGATATACCGACATTCAACTTGGCACCGCTGAAGGGACTGCAGCACCGCCCAAATTTCGACGGAATCAAAGGCTTTCTCATAGTCAACATACGCCAGACATAGTGGCAAATTGTTCTCTTCGGACTTCTGTACAATTTGCCGAAGGGTATGTATGTGGTCTATGGTGCTCCAGCGATTCTGCCATAAGGACTATATCGTCGGCAAATCGAAGGTGAGTGATGTACTCGCCATTGATGTTGATACCGTATCCTTTCCAGTCCAGAAGCTTGAAAACGTCTTCCAATGCAGCGGTGAAGAGTTTCGGGGATATGACGTCACCCTGTCTTACACCTCTCTGCGATTGGATAGGTTTCGTACTCTGATTCTGTACTCGGATAGCCATCGTAGCCCTACTGTACAAGCACTTCAACACTTCGATATACCGACAGTCAACTTGGCACCGCTGAAGGGACTGCAGCACCGCCCAAATTTCGACGGAATCAAAGGCTTTCTCATAGTCAACATACGCCAGACATAGTGGCAAATTGTTCTCTTCGGACTTCTGTACAATTTGCCGAAGGGTATGTATGTGGTCTATGGTGCTAAAGCCCTTTCGGAAACCGGCTTGTTCGGGAGGCTGGAAGTCGTCAAGTCTGCGCGCGAGACGATTCGTAATGACTCTCGAAAACAGCACGTAGACGCGGCTCAGAAGGGAAATCGGTATGTAGTTCTTCAAGAGAGCGTTGTCACCTTTCTTGAAGAACAAGACCACCGCACTTCTGCTCCACGCCTCCGGTGTAATGCCACCATGGAGGACGGAATTAAAGAGCTTCTGAAGGACTTCAAGTACCGGTCTTCCACCCGCTTTCAGAAGCTCCGCTGTAATTCCATCCTCGCCTGGGGCCTTACCGTTTTTAAGGTGATGGAGAGCCATTCTAATCTCGCTCAGACTGACGTCCGGGATATCTTCGGAATAGTGTCGGATGAGACTCGCTCTTGGATCGTTACTCACACTTGCGTGTGGCTCCAACGATGACGTGTACAGCTGCCCATAGAACCTCTCAATCTCACTCAAAATCTCAGGTGTTCCGGAAACGATGCTGCCACACTCTGTCTTCAGCTTTGACAGTTGGCTCTTTCTGGCAGACAGATCTCTGGCAAAGACTTTGGAGCCTTGGTTCGGCTTTTTCCGGATGCTCTCAAAAAATCAATCATGATACCTCTATACAAGAAAGGGGACAAAGACGACATATCAAACTATAGAACAATTTCTATTCTTTCATCGCTATCAAAAGTGTTAGAAAAGATTATTAACAAGAGACTCACAAATTATCTTCAGGAATTTAAACTACTACCCACTAACCAATTTCGATTTAGACAGAATAGGTCGACTAATAATGCTGTAGAAGAATTAGTTTCTTATGCTGTTGATAGGATAGATGCTGGTGCAAAATGTATTATTATCTTCCTGGACTTGGCCAAGGCTTTTGATACAGTCTCAGTCCCAATCTTAATGAAAAAACTAGATCATATTGGTATACGTGGCAATCCTTTAAAACTATTTAGTGATTGCATGTCAAATAGAAAACAAGTTCTGAAGATTGAGGGAATGTTTAGTTCTGAAACCAGCATCCAGTTTGGTGTGCCGAAGGGTAGTATCCTGGCACCTACCTTATTTTTGATCTATATGGGTGGTTTATGTAGATTGGAGCTTAAAAACGGCAAAATACTCAGTTATGCAGATGATACGGTTCTTACATTTAGTTCTAAGTCATGGTACACTACTTTTAAAATTGCGGAGGAAGGTCTTAACACTGTTAGCATGTGACTGAATAATAATTTACTTACGTTACATATTGATAAGACTTTGATTGCTTATGGAATGAGGTCTAACTCATTACCCAAACGAGACACATATAATATTAAATATAATAACTGCTATAATAAATGAAACTTAATCTACTAATATATGTACTTCAATACAGTCCTTTTTGCTCATCGCCTGTTACAATTTGGAAGCCGTGCTCAGAAAAGCGCACTCGCTTTTACTTTATTTTATAAAATAATGGTGACAAACGAGCACACAGTCTACCTGATGGTAAGTGGTTGCTGTGCCCATAGACATCGAAATCTATCTTCGTTTGCGAATTAAAATGCAGTTGCGTTCTCAGCCCATCTTAGTCCTCACGCTGACAACGCATCTGCATTTTGATTCTTTATTGAAGATAGATGTAAATGTCTATGGGTCACAGCTATAAGGTGGACTGTGGTCGTTTGTCACCCTATCCTATAGAAAATGGTATTTAGTTTTATAAAATCATCATGAGGAGACTGCATGGCTAAAAAATTAAAATAGAATTGGGGGCGTGTGTAGTCCACAGACACACACAGTGGTCTTTTCCATGCTCTAAAATCCTTTCAAAATTAAAGGCTAGGCCTTTAATTTACTTTTCGACTTTTATAGTCTGTTATTTTACAATGCACAGTTGCTAAACTTACACCAACGCTTACGCAACCTTTACTTAACACGTTCAGCGACCTCGCTCAAAAGATTAAATAATCGACAAAATCGATTAGGTATTCTATTACAAATTCGTATTTGTAAAAGTAACATTTCGCGAAACGTGGACATTGAAAAATATATCAATATATTGCATGTCGAATATGCGAGCCCAAAATAACGGTCTGCTTTTAAATAATTTTACCTTATATTTGTTATGAAAATTATTTGCATTATATTATACCTCCTCGCACAATGTAGAGATAGCGTAAGAATATCCACTATTCCATTTAATTCCCTTGGTGTCGTAAAAGGGCAACTGAAACAGGAGATGGACAGCAGCACCTTCCTGATAACAATTTAAAATAATCCTTCCCAGCGTACCAACTTTAGAAAAACAGAAGGCCTATGTTCGGAAGTGGACTTTCGATAGACTGTTATGCATGAATGATTACATCCTCCAAAAGCATTAATAATCGTGCTTGATAGTAAAGGGAAATCGTGGAGCATACTGCAATACCAAAATAATATACCATTCTTATCATTTTTAATACACCGTAACTACTAGTTTGCTAAGATGTTCGTTTTATGAGATGTAATTAATATTATGTTTCATTAAAAGGGTTATAATTAAAATTATGTCATCGCATACAACTAATCGGCCTTTAATGCATTGGCGTCTGCTTTATATTAACGCTGGTTAATCGAGTTAATGGACTTACTTTCACCCGGGCGCGTTATTATGTTCAAATCAACCAATCATGATTTTCTTTTTACTTTTTTTTTAATTCGCAACGACATGCTAAAATAACTTCATAGAATTTTAAACTTAAAGCGTAACAAGGAGATAATGAAACACGCAACTGTATTCAAATGTCTGTCAACGCGAAGGTGCCCCCATGCAAATTATTGTGCATTTTTTAGAAAAAGTGTATTTATTCGTAAGTGGCATTTTTGCACGTCAAAAGAGCTCATTATAGATTCCGATGACGTTTGACAAGGTCCACTTGCATTTTAAAATGGAAGCGCTACTGGCAAAATGGCGACAACACAACAATTACGAAATTTTTAATTTATCGCTATCATTATTCGTAAGGTATAAAATTTTAATTTAGTCCGACTGCAACCTGTTTTTATTGAAAGTTGTTAAGTACGGCGGATAAGGTGTAAACAAAATGGGAAAGTGTTGACCGAATAGGGCGACATCCAAATAATCGGACGCTATAAAGTAAGCTGGCCATATAGTGGCCGGCCTAAGAGAATCCAGTACCCAATTTGGTGCTAAGAGTCGTAAAAGGCAATGAGAGATAATATATAAAAAGAATTTACTTAAGGCTTCCGATACATGGCATTTGACCATTAGTAGCATTATCTTCTTGCCAACCCGCCTGCCAAGCGTGACAAATATGGCAAATTCCTTCCTATGAGGCATTCTATGTGAGAAGCCTATGTTCAGCAGTGGACTTTTAAAGGCTGTAAATGAATGACAAACAAACACTCACGCCATTTGGCGCGATCCTGACACACCTCTCTCGCCTCCTTTACATCAATATATCTACGCATACACGCTCGTCGGTTAAGGATACTCCCGAAAGGATAGACTCGGCTCCTCGCCGTATGGTAGCGGCGTAAAATCTACCATCCCTTAGTTCGCACCATAAGCCTAAATGAATTAATTAATTAGTTAATGACCGTCTCCGTTACACCATGCGTAAAGAGAAACTGGTGACGGGAAACAGCTTTGAATGTAGCATGCGGAATTCAAACCCGCGGCACAGCGCAACACTATTATCTCCTACTGCTTTACCAAGTCCGCTAATGTATTGGACTCTCCCTCCGGTAAGCGCGAGTCAAATCTTCCCTATGACGGATTAGGCACACATCCAGCTGTGGACTTTTATGGGCTGCGATGACGATGATGATAATGTAATTAAAAAATTGTGTCATTGCACAAATAATGATTTCAATTTGAACCAATTCACCGCGACTTAATAAACAGTTACTCTTTTCACGGGTTAACCAATCGGTCGTTTTGCATAACACAGTGGCCGCATTATGCACGAATTTAAGTACAATATACCCACCCATGATGATTATGCAACTGTGGGTATGTTCAAAGGCAGAACAGATCCACCTTTTTATTTCATAGTACTCAAGCAACCCGTTCTATTCCTTCTAGTTCTATCCCCGGCATAACTTAAAATCTCCGCATCATTATTTTTTGACTAATTACATACGAGGCGTTGTGGCCAACCTGCCTGCCAAGCGTTGCAAGCAATAATAGCAAATTAATGTCCCCTTATGAGGCAATCTATTGGGGAGGCCGATGATCAGTCTTATGATTTTTTTAAAAATTTATTTAAACTTTTATGCACAAAAGAAAAATCGTACATACGGCGTACTTAATGCCTTAAGGCATTCTCTCCCAGTCAACCATTAGGCCAAGCAGAGATAAACATATTTGATTTGATGAATAAATTTATTATTATCATAAGCTGTAAATAATTTTAAAAAATCCTGCGCCGAGTTAAAGGAAAACATTGTGAGGAAATCTACATGCCGGAAAGAAATATATTTCTAGGTCATGTCAAGCCTGTCAACGTCATAGCATCGCAGTCATTTTTTTATTAACCTCACAAATTGTTTATTATTATATTACAAACGCGACAGCTGACATTTTGTGGTCCTGGGTTTGAATCCCGAGTCGGGCCCGGTTGGGTTCCGGTCTAATCTATATCTTTCTTCTCCGGTCGTGATAAAGGTGAGAATAGGGAGTGCATCTTCAATTTACCTGTGTTTGCGCACACACTTGTGCTCTAGATAATATGACCCTGTATTGCGCAGATGACCAGTCTATTATCAATCTTTCTTACGTGTACCATGTATTTAAGTAGCGGCACGAAAGTCTAGCCGTGGCCGTTATTGCGCATAAGTCGCGCTGATTGGCTTATTGCGCATAAGTCACTCTGATTGGCTCGTGCGTATCGTTCGCACGTGCTGATTGGATCTCCAGTCGCATTCGTGCAATTCAATTCGTGTGCGTCCCATCCACGTTTCGTTCAGCGGTAGACTAGTAGATAGTACACTGGTTGTAGCAAAAATGGCTCGGCACGACCAGGGAAGGACCTCGCTACCAACGTAAAATTGCAGCTTAATGCTACTGTTTTGTATATGATTGTAGAGAACCGGAGATCTTTTTCGGAAACGAGGCATACCATCTTAGTCCTAAGGGTTGATAACGCATCTGCATTTCAATTCTTAATCGAGTGTAGATGTAGATGTCTCCTTGGTACAGTATCCACTTACCATCAGGTGGATTGTGTGCTCGTTTGTCACCCTTATTATATATAATATAATAAACCTCTTAAAATAATGAGCTTGTGTCCCACAGTTTATAAGCCGATACTTTATAAACGATAGTAGCCTAATAATGAAGCGAAATTAAAAAAGTTGTGGATTCGAATTCATCATTCGATTAATTCGTGAATCACTCCTAGCATAAACATTTTAATCTTCGTTGGAGTGAGTAAAGGAGAGTACTGATAGTGTTAGAAATGCTGCTGGTATAATATCTTGATTTAAAAAGCTTTAATCTTACCTTATATTGCATAGTCGACAAACAAATAAAGACGGAGCGGTGCGTACATTTCAAATGAGGACGTAACTTTTGAAAAAAGAATGTTTGCTTTTATTTTCCTTTAAAAAGAAATAAATAATGCAAGTGTAAGTATATAGTATGTGAAGAAGTTAAGCATCTTCTTGACATACACTCAACTCACACAAGCATATTAATTCTTTCTTGTTAAAGTAAAAAAAGTAAAAGTAAAAATTCACTTCGGGACGCACACATAATATGTACCTAAAACCATGTTGTTGGTTGCAAATAATTTTAGACAAATATGTGCACGTGAGTGCGCATATACAAAAAATTACCTCCTCAAAGTTAAAAACTTTATTAAACAAAGTTTTGAATAAAGGTTTTTATAAAAAGGGTTATTATAATATTATGGAATTATAATAACCCCTGCAAATGAGGTGATCGCTTTGGTGTTGTTAATATGTATAACTGTAAGCTGTTATTTTTATTCAAAAAAAAGTCCCGCTGGGTTTCTTGCTGGTTCTTTCCGGGACAGATTTTTTTTCCGAACCAGTGGTAAATTAAACAAAAGAGTGACATTCGATAAGTATTATTTATTATCTATATTGAACATAATAAAAATCTGTTTCTGTGAGTTCTTACAATAAATTTAGTAGGGCTTTGCTTTGGTTTTTGCGTCAATTTAAATGCACGCAGCGCTCCGTGTTTCTTTCTTTGTTGATCAAAGATTGCAATTTAAAGTACGAGATATATCCATATTTAAAGGAAAATCTGCATATTTGAGATACGTCAAAGTAAATCTATCAGCACCAAAGCGTAGCCAGCATTGGCACAAATTCTTTTAATATTACCTAATTGATAATTACTAGGATAAGAAACGAACCGAACCTTCACTAGAAATTAAATTTAAAAGCCCATCTTGATTAACTTAACACTGCAACTTATTATGGCCGCAATACGAATTAGTCGGTTCGACCGGGGAAGGACAACGCTCGTAAAGAACACCAGCGTGAAATTGCAGCATAATACGACTGACTATGTGTTTCGTAAGGTTAGTGACCAAAAATGGAGATCTCTTCTTACTGGTAATGAGGCATTCCCTTACATTTCTCAAGTGTGACAACAAATCATTTTAATTCATTAATTCCAATCAGATAGAATGTGTGCCGTATGTCGTTCTTTCTTCAATAAAGAATTTACCATAATATACTTGTTTAACATAGCAATTTATTAATAAAGCTTTGCAATAAATTATTTATCTTCTCCGATGTTATATTTTCAACACAATTCTTTTTTTTTGTTACAATATATTGAAAGATTTTTATACAAACTTTTATGGAATATTACTCGCAAAAGCAAAAAAATCCCTTATTTTAATAATCGTATATTACGCTATCAACTATCATAGATTTAAAAATGCTATGTCATAGATTACAATCAATTATAAGCTTACGTGACAAAAAAAATATTAGCGCTGCATTTAACATAATGTCTAATGCGAGCGATAAGAAGAAACCTCTTTACCTTCACAAATTATTACATTGTTACTTTGGTCTTAAAAATTTAAGCATCTTTTAAAAATTGCCGAAACTCTAACATTTTACTAATTGAAATAAGTATTATCGCCATCATTACAGCCCTCTGCTAAACGTAGGTCTTCGTAAGGAATTCCACAAAACACAATTGTGGCAAAGCTAAAAGCAAGTAAATATTAAGCTAACTATCCTAACAATTAGCACAGCAAGCAGTGAAATGATACATCAAAACACGGAAATGATCTGAAATCGTAACTCATTTCAATTCAACGTCAAACGGAAGCGCAACGGCTGCAAACAATACACGTAAAAACAATGCAGTATACGGGAAAAATGCGAGTTCAGGAAGTCGCTGTGCATATTATAGTTCATTCAAATTTCACACAATATAGGCAATGTCATAAAATGCACCAAGTAAAATATTTAAAGCGTTCAGGATAAAGAAACAAGTTAGAGGAAACTGTTTTTGCATACCTAATGAATATCTTCAAGTTTGGTATTCCGTCATAGACATTAGTGATTATCACTAATGTCTATGACGGAATACCGACTCATATATTTTTTTGACATGTAAAATATTCAAAATACTTGTGATAATAATTAATAATGTTACATGGTGGAGCCACGCTGCAGCTATGCTAGCTAGCATAGCTGCAGCACGAATGGGTCGTCTCGGTACCGGGGTGGCACCACGCTGACACAGAACAACAGCGTTAAACAGCAGAATAATGCTGCACTGTTACATATGGTGAGAGTAGAGACCGGAGTCCCTTTTTACTGGTAACGATGCATTTCATCTCAGTCATCCAGGGTCAGTACGCAACAGTGTTTTGACTACAATTTAATATATTTTTTTCAGTTTAACATCATATCATATATATAGTATAGTCAACGTACGCCAAACCAATTATTAATGAAATACCTTTCGGCAATTATGGCATGACCGTTAAACAGATAGGTGCTGTGCATTAATCAATTTTTCAAGGAAAATGTATTAGCCCTTTTAGTATTTTCGCTCATAAACGCACCCATATTATAATACAATTGCAATTTTCGCTAACGCCAGAGCACATTATATTTCAATTATACAAATTTAAATAGTCTGCATAGCGAAAGTTTGAACACTGTAATTGATTTATATAATAATGTTTAGAAAAATCAATAGGCCGTAATATATAACTGTCTTCTTCGCCGCCGAGCACGTTTTAGATCAATACTCAATATTGCAATTAAGGATTTTATTGGCGCCGACGGAGTTCGAGCGCGCGATCCCTTGCGTACTGAGAAATGTACGGCGACCGCTTAGCACCACGCTACCATGGTTCACTTAGTGCTAGGCCGTGGAAAACATCGTGAGATATGCATGCCTGAAGAATAAACATTTGGAGGACATGTGAAGTTATTCAACACGAATTGGAGAAGCGCACAAACTGCTGCCTGGCCTGTGTACCTATTAGTAGAACATAATACGAGTATATCGGCTGTGACTTTACTTTTTAAAAGCTTTTATTTAATGATTGCTTATGTTCACTCGAACACTACACATTAAATAAAACTAGGTTTTACGAATTTTGTCGCGTATATTAACTTATTTTTATGTCCCCCACCGTGAACCGTGGCACCGTGGGTGCTGTAAAGTGCTCGAAACGTTGGGAATATAAAAATAAGTTTTATTTACTTTTTTATATAATTTCTCACCTGTGTATTTGTCCATTGCTATGGAAGTACTCCAGTCCCTTCAGAACTTCTTTAAGGACTGTTGCAATAGTAGCTTCATCAAAGACTCCATGTTTACAATTTGATATCTTCATTTTATGTTTTATTACATCCAGCAGACTGCCACCTAAAGAAAAAGGATTAAGACTTGGTAGAAATTGTGTCGTACCTTAATAATGTACCAAGAAAAGTGACCATCAAAAAGAAAAACATCCATTTTCTTGTCAATATATGTATATTGTATAATGTTTTGGTAATACCCGTCGAAAAATATCAAAATAACTCGCTTATAATAAGTTAAAAAAACCAGTACAATTTTAAAAGGCCATATTTAGTTCATCGTGTGACGTGTAGTGATATGTTTTATAAAATAAAGAGCAAAACAATAAATAAATATTGATGTGAAATACATTCTAATACGAATTACTGGTAAAGTCCTGTGTTACCCACGCAATTGTGACAAATCGATTGAGATATACAACGCATACCTTCTTTTGAATTTCACCGCAGTCGGGTTACAAAACGTTAAGATGTTTTTCTTGTTTTGTTTTTTATTGACAATTTTGCTCTGACTTTCGCATTACGATTTTTAGTCATACAATACTTTACAATACAAACAATTTTTAATGAAGTCGTAGTAATAAAAATCCTGGTTTATACGTATCACAAATAAACGAGATTGCTCCACAATAACAATAATAACATATTTATTTATAAAAATAATCTTTAATTATTTACTTATAAATACTATGTATAAATAACAAAGTAAAGAAAAAATACTATACGGCACGTAAGGGCTTAGTAGATGCCACATTTAGTATAGGTAAAGAATTTGATAAAAGTTCTAGTTATTACGTCAAATGTTGATTGTTTTAACAATGGTACAAAATAATATATAAATGGTAAAATTAAAAAAAAATTGTACAACCGACTTCAATATAAATAAAAAGAGAACATCATCAATGTAGTCAAAATCAATTAAATACGCATTATTAAAGATAACTCAAAAACTACTGATCAGATCTTGATCAAATTTATATGGGACCACATCAAATCACCAGTTTTCAAATGACAAAAGAATCATCAAAATCGGTACACCTAGAAAAAAGTTCTGTGGTTATAACACACATATAAAATACAATCGAACTGAGTATATCCTCCTTTTTTGAAGTCGATTAAAAATAATGACTGTGTAGTAACTGCACCACACGCATTTGTTGAGTTATAAATAATTAAAGCTTTTAATATTATCACTTATATGAAACAAACACGGTATATAAAAAAATCAAAGAGTATTAAGTTTATTATTATTTATCTCTAATAAATAAAAAATATTCATAAACATTTTTCAAGCTATTATTAGAAAAAACAACTCAGCTTTTATAAGTAAAACTAGCATGGCATCATGCCAGATTGTAAAATACTGTTTATATTTTTATACCTAAATTTTAAATAAATGAAACCTAAAAATAATATCAATTCTGAAGTGTGGATGTTATTGTTAAATATAAAAAATAATGATGATAAATTATGTGACGTGAAATAGTAAAATTAAAATTAATGGCTGGTAAGTGGGTCAATTTCGACCATATTGATAAATGTACAACTTGTAAGACAATTATCCTAACCTATCCAAGTATGATGTAGGACTCTAAGATTGGGGGATTCTTTGATGAATATATATTAATTTCAGTAATTATTTCAATGTCCACAACATTAGTTATTAGCAGTGATAATAGTACTGCACTGTGCTTTGCCAAATGTGTACAGGCTTGAAGGTGTAACAAATGAGTTTATGTAAACAAACTTACCTTCAAGGAGCCTTAACACAAGCCACAGCTCATCATTTACAACAAAGCTTGTACAGTACGTGACTACATTTTCGTGGTTGCAACTGGACATTGCCTGCAATACAAAAATATCCTTAAAAATCATTAAAATATATTTATACATAAAAATTACATGTCACATTGTTTGTTCACAACAAACTCATAAACTAGTGAATTGATTTTAATGATATTTTGCACACTGTGCAGTTTACCCCAATTTGAGAGATAGGATAATTTTTATCCTGATAAGTGACCCTTAATATATTTTTATTGCGAATTTAAGGATTTTTTTATAGAAAGGGTCGTCGGAAAGGTACAGAACAACATCTGCCTGGCAAGCTAGTATGCTAATAAAATTAAATGCAATTTATCACAACAGATTTAGATATTTAGAGTTTCCCTTTTCCTTTGGTTATTATATATTTAGTTCCTAGTATTTACAGTATGTACATTACTATTTTGAATATAAAAGATTCCAGTGGACTATACTAGATGGAGTGACGAACTAGTAAGAGATGCAGAAAGTTGATGAATGCAGGTGGATCGGGACCGTGCTATGTTACATTCCAAAAAGCATTGTCCAGAAGGGTACTGGTGAAGTGCTGTTATTATGATGATGTTGAACTATTTTATTCATACAACAACAATTTTTATTTTTATTATATTGTATTCTATCATATGAATTACTTTTTTCTGATGATAGAAAATTCAACCCTTATCATAATCAGCCACTGTAATTATAAATAAACAAACGAGAAGCCCCACGATCACTATTGGCTTTGGCGTTAAACGTCGCGCTCGCAAGGGTACCCACAGCACTAAAGTAAATATTTTTTATTTACAACACTTCATGCCATCTATATGATATTGGGTTACATTACTTCATAGAAAATTTTAATAAACACATATTCTTTTCATCCACACTCCATAGATGTATCTTTAAAAAGGTTTTAAAAGGTGTAAAATTATGAGCGTGGATACATTAGTATCCATGGACATATGTCCACATTTTGTTTCTAGATACTATATGTAGCCATGGATGTTAAAAAGGATAATCAACCTTATTAGCCAATATGCATTAGCATTTCTCAAAAAATAGCATTGCACTCTGTTAATGAATACTACTATTTACTTTATTATTTTTATAGAATAATATTGATAAGTGAGCACATACTCTACCATACTTAATGATAATCGGATACTGTGTCCCACAGACACCTAGATACAACTCTGTCCTAGACTAAGAATCAACATTTAGATGCATTGTCACCACTGAGGTCTAAAATGGCATGCCAAGTTAGCAGTAAAAATTTCCAGTTCTGTACATATTGAATTACATGGATTATATTCAAATGAATATAACTTATAGTTTTAATATTACTCATACTACTCACCATATTGTTGTTAAATTTAATATTGACAGCTGTGTGATATTCCAAACAAAAACAGAGAAGGATTATGATGATGACTCATTTGAGACATTTTTAAAAGTAAATATGAAATAGAGTTATTATCAAAAAAAAATTATCTCAAAGAACCAACACCAATAGGAAAGTCATCTTTGTGTGGTAACCTAGTACCAATAAGCAGAGTGTAGGCTGGTCGACCATTAAATGGAGTGATGACATGGTAAGATATGTGGGAAGTCAAAGTATATAAGTTGAACAGGGTGTGTTTTGTGGCATTTCTTGGGGGAGGCCTATATACAGTGGACTGTAATGACCCTTGATTTGTAAGGTAATGATGATAATGATTTTAGTAATTTAATGAATAAGTTACAATAGTATAAATGGTAAAAGATTTCCACAGTTATTTAGCAGGGTTGGCTATAGACGTCCGGTACTCGATTTTAATTATGTTTTCAGTTTAGGAGGCTTATTAGGGTTAAGCTTGAACCTTTTACACTGTTTTTAGATGTCGAAAATGCGTTTTGAAATAATTACGATAAAAATAAATTTCACTAAAAATTGTGTATTAACGAAACGCAAATATGTTGATTTGGTCTAGTATTATGAAGTAGGCGTCCAGTACTTGATTTTAATTATATTTTCAGTTTAGGAGGCTTGTCAGGGTTAAGTATGAATCTTTTAGACTGTATTTGGATGTCGGAAATGCGTTTTGAATTAATTATGATAAAAATAAATTTCAATAAATATTGCATTAACAAAACGCAAATACTCGTATGTCAATTTGGTCTAGTATTATGAAGTAACATCGAGTACTTGATTTTTATTATGTTTTCAGTTTAGCAGAATTGTCAAGGTTAAGCTAGAACCTGACTTTATAAATAAGATAGGTCGAATGTGTACTAAAACCGAATCAGAACGCCCCGACTCCACATAGTCTTTTCTACCCTACCCCTAGAGTGTTTTTGTAAAGCCGTAGGCGAGGAGGGAGAGCAGCCCCCGCCCGCTGTAGCAAATCGCAGGCAACTGTGTGAGCCATAGCGGCTGAGGCTGGTCGCCGAAGGCAACCAACAAGCCGAAGCTGCGGAGGTGAGCATGGATGCCTGTGATTTGCTACGCAAGGGCGAAGGGGCTGCACTTCCCGCAGCGCCGAAGCCATTACAGAAGTAACTTTGAGTCAATATTACTGTGTAAAAAGGTAAGGTTATGATATTATAAAAAAAAAATATTACTCATAAACTATACATTTCTACAACGGGAGAAGGGTACCCAGGGATTCCCCTGAACCTCCCCCTCCCACCCCCGTGTGCGAGTACCAGATGTCTATAGTTTTACCATTTAGCATATTAATGTTCAGTACACATTATCAGGTGCATTTTGATTTTCTACAAGACTACTACACAACTCAATTTGTTAACATCATAGCGCCAAGAACTGATTAGAGTATGTTTTAATTAACTTCTAATCACAAAATTAACACATACAGAGTAATTCTTTTGGCCTAAAGATATTATTAGCAATTTGAAAGTGAAAAATAATGGTTTACTGCCAAAAATATCTTATTAGTGGAAAATTTCACGAACATTCTCTAGTTTCAGCAAAGGATTTAAACAATATTTGGAGTTTCATACCTGTATTTCCTTTAGTAGTTCATCCATAGAAGTGTTCCATTTTTCTAAGTTAATTCTCTTGATAGCACATTTTTCTCCCCTTGGTTTACAAAGAGCACCATAAACAACAGCTGTTGCACCAACACCTAGTGACAATAGGGAACTATTATGTTTGATTACTTCATAATAATAGTTTATTATGAAAAAGTTATTATATTGCTAAAATAATTTAACTAAAAAAAACTAGATTTCATTACTTATTCTAAAACTTAAATTTTGTAAAATTAAAATTAATTTGTAATTAACTTCAATTTAGAAAAATAAATAATATTAAGTATGTATATACTTAAAACTAAAAGATAAAAGAAGACTAATGGCATATTTTGGGGGGCATATCCGTAACAAATAAGACTTTACGAAAACAATGTAGATATTAGATTTTATAGACGAGTTAGTGACATAAGTTGAAAATCATATTTCAGTTGAGACTCTCAACGTGGCCCTTTTAAATGTAAACTGTAAACCATTTTATTAATTCTGCATGTTAGCTTTGCAATGTCAGTAAAATGTTATAGATTGACTTGTTTGTAAAGAACTAACCTTTCATTTAGATAGTTGTAGTTACAGATAAAATGCTTTATCCATAAAAACTATGATTAAAATCCTAAAATTTTCAGGATTTCAACCTACAATATTTTATGGGAGAAATAATTTAGGAAAATAGTGACATCCTTGACTTAATATTTGACAGCCCCAAAATACTCTTATGAAATATTTTTATTTGTATCCCCAATAACTGGATATCTACAGTGTATTTAATCATAATTTTCAAAATTGTCAAACATTAATTTAAATAAAAAACACTTGTACGTACCGATAACATCTCGTAATTCATAATCGTCCTGGGTATTAGGCCACGGACAAGATGTATTTGCACTGACCGCCATTTTGCGAGTGAACAAATTACCTATGCCACCAGCTGTTGTGTTTAAGGAGCATGCGGCTCTCACGTACGACGAAAAAGCCGATAACTGGCGATCACATGCCCCAAATGATTTCTATAATTAAATAAGTTATAAATTATTAATATTTGGTTTGAAAAAAAAACGGTAAAAGTGAATAAGTTAAAGCAATATATTTTACATCATAATTTATAATGGCAATACCAAAGAATAAAATATCTGCCCTTTAAAGGAAAGCTATACATTCCAGATCTTGACCAGAAAAATAAAATCTAAGCTACATAATGCGATACGGCTCCTTAGTGATACCGTGCAGCATCTTATACTAATACATAAATATTTACATAAATATTTTATATGAAACACAATGACTAGATGCAGTGCAACATCTGCGTTTCATCGCATGGACGCCAACGCCAAAGCGGTAAGAGAGTAAGAGGTTATTACCACTTCTAGTTTCTAGTGCCATATATAGTTATTGTCCACAATGCTTAAGGCCTGCCACATACATTCGGGATTGCGTTTCGGAATTCCGTTTTTGAATTCCGATTCGGAATTCCAAATGCGGTAAATCCATATAATATCAAGGATCTATCACACACGTACAGTAGTTTTCCGATCGAAATTTTGCGAGCAAAACAGAATTCCGAATGTATTTGGCCGGCCTTATACCGCCAAACAAAGAGTATGTCACTACGTTTTAGCCCCAAACTTAAATCAACCACCGTTGCATTGCGAAGCCGTATGCACAAAGTAAAGTTCTGTATATTATACTACTGAATTCCTTGTAGAGTCCATGCAGCAATGTAGTTAAGGTGCCACCACGAAACGCAGTGTGTGTTTCGGCCTAAGGCCGGCCGCATACATTCGGAATTCCGATTGGGGATTTCGAACGCAGCAAGTTCAAATAAAATGAAGGACCTTTTACTCACGTACAGTAGTTTTCCCATTCGAAATTTTGCATTAAAAACGGAATTCCGAATGTATGATGGTGGCCTAAAACTGCTATCAGACGAGTCAGAGTAGTTTTTCGTGTACATTATATGATACTAAATAATATTTTTTTTATAGGAGAGGAGGCAAACGAGCATGCGGCTCATCTGATGGTAAGTGACTATCGCCGCCCATGAACAACCGCAACACTAGGGGAATTGCAGATGCGTTGCCGGCCTTTTAAAAAGGAGTAGGTTCTTTTCTTGAAGGTCCCTAAGTCGTAACGGTCCGGAAAAATCGCAGATGGTAATTGATTCCACAAGGAAGTTATGCGAGGAAGAAAACATCTTCTAAATCGCACAGTGGTGGACCGCCAATCATCTAGGTGGATGGTATCGCAAGTTTTGTCGCGATGTGCAATGGTGAAATTGAGCGGCTGGAATTAGTCCGAACAATTCCTCAGAGCACTCCTCGTGGTAAATGCGATAAAATACGCAAAGAGTTGCAACATCTCTACGCAGTGCCAGTGTATCGAGCCGATCAGAAAGAACTCGGTCATCGACTATTCGAACTACTCTGCGCTGGATGCGGTCAAGTGGAAGGAGCTGGTACTGGGGTGCCCCGGCCCAGAGATGAGAACAGTATTCCATGTGAGGCCGGATTTGCGCTTTGTAAAGTTGCAAGCCATGTGCCGGCATGAAATACTGTCTCACTCTGCTGAGCACGCCAAGCTTTTTAGAGGCCTATTTGGCCTTCCGACATGGATTGTTTTATAACTATTTTTGTAAGTTAAGGTGTTTCACTTTTGTTTAACCTTTAATCGTGATTGAGCATTTAATTTATTATAGAACAACAAGGGCCATCGGTGGATAGGAGGAGAGTAGCCATACGGAGGCGTTTTCCTTTGTCAAAGTATAAGTCCACGAGGTCTTATGCGTACAATAAAACTAGTTACAGCCGTACTGTTCACTAGACTAAATGTACGAGGCCGAATCGTCGTTTTACAAAATTGCTAAATTCTTCTTCTTTTTGCTGTAAAAAGAGATTTGTCGCGTGAAACCTTTAACACACCATTATTGCTATTTACTTCTTTTTAAACTTAAATTTACAATAATAACGGTCGTGTTCATTGGGAATTGTTTGCCAAAAACATACAGATCGGTCGAGTGACTGATCCGAGTCTGTATCCGATTTGTCGCTGTCATCTAGCGATAGTGTTATGATATATCTATGTGTGTGTGAAATTATTATTATATCGTTTTGATTGTTATGTGTAAGTTTCGTAGTGACAGACGATCGTTTTTTTTTTATTGATCCGTCTACTCTGTGATAATATTCTGAACCTCTCCATATAATGCTTTAAGTATTATCAGGTTTCTTGTCATTCCTATAATAGACTACAAAAATGAATGATCTCTTTAAGACCAGAAAGAAAAGAGTGGAGGAGGATAACTGTAGAGGAATCACATATCTCCGCTTCGCGGAGTTATGGCGGGAACTTGACCGGCGGCGGTTTGCTACTCCTGTATTATTGTTTAAATAATGGTTTGAAGTGGACGTGATGGTGATGTGAATCTCAAAATAAGGTGTCTGTCTGCTTAGGTGCCTTGAGATACCATCGCCAACCGTGAGCTGTCTGCTGGCTCAAGTTGCCGTATATATATATTGTAAAGCAGTATATTATAAAGGATAATAATTATAATATATTGTAAATTCAGGCTCAGAAGGGCTAGATCCCAGAGCCGTAAAGCCAGTTATTAAGAAGAAGAAGTGGGCCACTAGCGGACTGGAGGGAAGTAGCCAAGGCGCTTTTCCCCAATTTCTACAAAACTGTCTGTTATTTTTTGCGGAAGGAAATCTGCGCAGACAAAAAAATCGTATGTAACTACGAAACTCACACATAATAATTAAAACAACATACTAACAACTTCACACACAAATTAAAAAAAAAAACAAAAACTTTATAACACTAACCCTTAGCGACAGCGACAACTCGGATACAGACTCGGATCAGTCGCTTAACTGATCCGGATATTGTATGAGGGCCTATGTTGGTAAACATACCCAAAACATTATATTATTTAATAATTAAATTAAAAAATGTTGGCCGTCACAGGACGTTCGCAGATATGAAATATAGTTGATGGTATAATTTATAATTAATAAAATTCATTAAAATAATATCGAGTGAACTAAATACAGAAATAACCCATGTCTTTTCAAAAACAATAATATTAAAAGGGAATAGAGTGCGTACAAACGGTGAACGCGTCAAGTATATACTGTAAGCGAATTGAAAAGCACACGCAATAATCAACTCATACAGAAAAGGAACGCGCACGCACACACAATCGATTGAGTTCGGGGGCGTTGAGGAGAACGGATGGCATAAAAGAGCATCATGCCGTTTGCCGTCACGGTATACGAATCGGTTTTACTGCCAAGTCACCCATGGATGTTTCACATCAATGAACAACGATTTGTATTTGAATACTAAGGGTTAGTACGTTCGATTAACAACCCGTGACGGGGGAATACTGTTGCTTGCTGTGTGCCATTGAACTTTTTGGCAACACACATGGCGTGGAATACAAGCGTACGTACCTTAACACTGATGGACTTGAGCTCGCCGTACTAAAGTACCCTGTATGTTAGTCCTTCGGATTTCTCCAACGTGGACAGTACACTAGAGCTTCATGAATAATAGATACCTACATCTATATGAGTCTCTAGGTTTTCCCGTATTTATAATGTATAATCTATGCCAGTTTTGTGTATCAAATCTAAGCACTGCATGCATTTAGAACATTTTTAAGCTAAGCGTGACACGCTGTGTAACTTTTGGTTTTCAAGAGTCAACCGTAGTGTTTTGTAGTAGTCTGGGCAACTATTCAATTTATTAATAAATAACTTCTACATACTATATTTAGATATTATTAGTACGACGCACGTATATAATTTTTGCTTAGTACGAATGTTTTAAGTATGTACTTAAATATAATAAATAAAAAATTAAGCATAACTAGATTTTTTTATCTATGAATATTAGATTAGTATTTTTTATGGAGTGTAGAGAGAAGTGTCCCTAAAAACGTGTCCAATAAGGGTGGCGCTGCAGTAGCATAGGATAAATTAAAAAAAGCGCCAAAATTAATTAGAATAAGATGGAGAAATAAACAAGGACCGACCAATCCGCTTGGTTTTGTACTACGTAAATAGTTAAGATTTTGTATACTGGCATTTTACTAACTACTCTAGTCATAAAGTTTTTTAAATATTTGAATTCAGCTGACTTCACTCCGTTCACAACAGCTATCTTCATATCGTAGTTTTTAGACGCCAGCGCTATTGTGGTAGGTTTTGGAACCTCTATTTTCAGTAAATAGTAGGACACTTTTTCAACTTTAGCCCCTTATAAGATGGTTCTCCTTGTACTCTACACTCTATAGTATTATTAAGTAATGAACGTGTTAGTTACTGTACTGTGAGATTAAATATTATAGACCAATGATTTAACATTAAATAATATCACAAGTTAATTTCGCTACAAAACAATTTTGTAACGAAGTTAATTTCTCAAAACTTTTTTTATTTTTCTAACTTGCAACACTACATTATTTGATGTGATAAGATCAAAGAGTTTCACTAAGTTTTAAGATAAGTTGTTAAACTAAGGTTTTAATTCCGTAATACGCCACGCAGAAAGTTTTGCGAAAAAGTTTATGTGTAAGACACTGGCCACCACAGAATACAATTATTCTCTACCGAGCTGGCCACTTATATCATTAACAACTAAAAGTGCGAGTTTTGGCGGGAAATTGACCGGCGGCGGTTTGCTGCTCCTGTATTATTGTTTAAATAATGGTTTGAAATGGACTTTGATATGTAAAAGTGTTGCGATTTTGTGTATTAAGTGTCTACGCATGTGAACTATTAGTGGAAACAGTGAAACAAGTGCTCTGATGGTGATGGATTCTCAAGATAAGCTGTTTGTTTGCATAGGCACCTTTAGATACCATCGCCAACTATCAGCTGTCTGCTGGATCAAGTTGCCGCCAAAATCTCCCAAGAACTGCACAATGTGACGCATCAACATATTGTGAAGCAGTATACTATGAAGGAGTGGGGAAATTACAATAAACCGAATAAAAATACTTAAGACTTGGCCTAAAGGTCTAGATACCAGGCCATAAGCTCCAAAAAAAAAACTAAAAGTGCGAATTTCAGTCCATACGTTTTTACAAGATAATTTGAATTTTGAAATAACGTGTTTCATTGAAAAATGGATTTTCATAGGGAAAATTTTCACGCGAAGATTTTTTATGATTTTATAATTTTCATTTCATAGACTGAATGGCGGTTATTCTAAGGCAACCGTGATACCGCGCACACACACCCAATATATAACACAAATTTTAACACGGTCTATTAACTTTGAGACATGAAGAAATCATTAGTCGTTCTTTGACGGCTGTTACGGAAGAAAAAAGAAAATTGAAATTTTGTATAGATGTTGATAAAGAGTTCCGTGAAAAATCTTAGGGGAAACAGGGGGAATAGCGCTCATCGGGAAATACCACTTACCCAATTAACATGATAAATACGGAACATAGAACCTCCTCACGTGGTCTGAAGTGCTTACGTACGAGCACACGAGTAACATCAGTGCTCACGCAGCACGGGAAATGGGGGACGTTTGTTTGTTTGCGACCGTGCTGATCTCTATATTTTCGCTGTATATTTTGTCGGTAATTCCAGAATTTTAATAAATATTAATTGTTGGCATTATTATTCTACTTATTAAAACATTATATTTAGCGATAACGTAAATTCTGCTAAACAATTGTGTCTGTATATTTTTTATTTTCAACTCTAATACAAAACGATAGCCTGCGGTTATGCCGTTCAAGTGAATGTGAGACATTACCCCATAGTGTGAGTTCATATTATTCTGATAGATATGTCTAGAAAATCTTATAGACTCATCTCAAACACTGAAGATGAAAAAAATAAAAATCTTTACAACGATGACTGTGATGATACAATGGACGTACATGGTGAAAGCGATAACAAATGCAATCTTCACGAAAATTTATGACAAAATAATGAAATGTGGTATCGTAATACCAGATTCAGACTGTGATGTCATGCAATATACTTTGGATGGAATTCTACAGAAAGATCTATTAGTGGTTTATATATAGCGACATTGCCCCTAAGCCTGAGCGGTATTACCCAAAGTAAGGAGCAATTACGCTCGAACCTGTTTTTTTTGTTACCTTTTGTTAGAATGTGTATTACTAATTAGTTAAGCCTTTGTTAATTTTTCATATCTTTAAAGTAAACCAATTTATTGTATAAAGTAAAGTTTTATTTTGAAAAGCGAACGGCTTTCCCCCTACTTCCTCCAATAATTAAAATTCTAAACATAGAACTTTTTTTAGTTTCTTTAAATGTTCTGAGTGGTCATCCTAATAAAAGAACTCCCAAAGGCGGGACGGAACGCATAGGGCTACTTTGGCATCCCTACATGCAGTTGACAGCAACTATTCCGCGATGCCCTTATGTAATCCGTAGTATATCGTTGCTACACCGTCCACACGCCGAACCACCGACATATCACGACAAACTAATAATGTGGTCGTATGATGTGTGTTTTTAACAAATTCACCGACCGATTTTCAGACACAGTAATAAGACAATAGCAATGAAATATATGTACTACACAGGACAGCGGATGGGTTATAAAGGGAGATTGGGATTTAGTGGAAAGTAGGTGGTAGGAAAAAAGGAGCTCATTGACAATTTTACGTTTTTGGAATGAACTATATCATTTTACTTCGTTATCTATGGCCAATCAGAGCACGTTATTTTAAACACGATAAAAGCGCTGATTTTGTGTAAATTGAATTGAAAAATATTGTAATTTAGGATAAAACGCGCTCATTGCATTCTATACCGCGTAAAAATTGCCCAATGTCTATGAAACCACGCTAGAACGGGCTGATCGCAGCGATTGTAACAGAAAACGCGCTAATAGTCGGCCATCTGTATTATTTTGTCATACAAATGGCAGCTGCCAGATAAGCTTCCTTGCATAAATTTTACGACTCCTTTAGTGTACGTTAGGTTTTTAAACGTTTTTGCTTATTTATCTCAAACTGGACAATAATACGTAGGACACTCAATAAGTTTTAAGATATACGAAAAATATTCTAGATATTATTAATATTTATTTTACATCTTTTCAAAATATTCTCCATCATGCTCTATACAAAGTTCCATTCGCCTAAGTCATCTCTGAAAACACTTTTGTCAGTCTTGATCTGACAGGTCGGAAATCGCTTCTTCGTAGGCAGCTACGGCTTCAACACCAGATTCCTCAATAAATGATTTTGTTCTAAGGGAGGTATGTGAAGAGGCGTTATCGTGATGCAGCATGATTCTCCGAAGCTCGGTCTTTGGTCTTCTCTCCCACACAGCTTGAAAAGCTTTGGGTAATGCAACTGTAGTATACGATTCAGAGTTGACTGACCTACAATTTTCTAGCATTGACGTCAACAAAATGTGCGCTCCGCGAAAAAAAACTAGCCACCATTTTTTTGCCGACGTTGCGAGGTCTTTGCAATATTGTCAGTAACTTCCCTTCTGAGTAGACCTATACCGATGATTGCCTTTTATTTTCCGGATCATATTGATAGATCCATGTCTCGTCACCAATAACGATTTCTGAAACACGCCTAGATGCCCCGTTTTCAAAACGTAGACGCGTTTTATGGCACCAATCGACAGGAGTATGTTTTTCGCTTTCGGAGATTAAACAAGGGATCCATCGACAACAAAGCTTCCTCACTTCAAGATGTTGATGAAGGATGGTATGAATGCGGCCCGAACTAATGCTTACAATCTTTTCGATATCCGTATATGTGATTCGTGGGTCTTCTCGCACCAACATTTCAGTAGTTCATAAATTTTCTGCCGTTACTGCTGTTTGTAGGGCCCCGGTTCTTTTTTCATCTTTAAAATTAATTTTACCCGAATATATTAACTTACCCTACAAATAAATTTCATGCTAATTAACATGTATTTTATTTCATTAGTGTGTTTATGTAATTAGACATTGTTTATGATCACCGATTAATTTATAAAATGTAAAAAGGAGATCATTGTTACAATGAGCACCTTCTTGGCTTTTACATTTGGGAGTTAGGTAATTAAATTACAAACTATTGTTTATTTACCAACCCAATGTTCTAAAATAACAATATATTATGTTAAATATACACTGTTCCTTTTTTATATGGGTACAAATCATATTCTAGTAGAGTTGTAAGTGTAGAAATTGAAATTTTAGGTTTAATTCTTTAATTAATCGAAACAATGAGAATGTTAATGAGCTCCTTCTTTTCCTGTGCCCTTCAAGTGTAGTCACACACTGTATTGCAGACTAAATCCTATACCTAGATATATATGTTTGTTTCACTTGGTGTCGCTTTTTTGTATCATCGAGTTTCAAAGCACCACGATTCTAAAGAAGATTTTATTTCAAAACGATTTTAGAACATGTTAATCTTTGGAAGCAAAAATTAAATTACCGTATCCGGCTCTGCCTACCAAGGATTGCCGAGGCATCCCGAAGACTGTCGATCCATCCCAAGAGCTGTCAAGGCATTCCGTGGGTGATACGTTTTTTTTGTAGCTACGGCCATTATTATTTAAATTTCGACTTTAATCATACAAAAATAAATCATATTATTATTCATCAACTACTAAGAATCGGTAGTGGGTGTCAGTCTAATGTAATAAAACATATTCCTAAGTTTTGGTGTTTTCTATAAATTAATTATTTTATAAAGTTGGCAACCCTATAAAATTACTAAAATTATGTATTTATACCGCAAAAAATCCAGACATCCGGCAAATAAAATCAGCAACACAAAAATAAAAGAAAAACATACAGATGCCACAAACCTTCTTATATTGTTCTTGTTGTACATAATAATAATTTTTTAATTAATTCAAATTAAAAAATGCTGTACAACTAACATCAATATAAATTTTTCAATAAAAAGACCTTGATTAAATTGTATAGGACTACATGAAAAACACCAGCTTTCAAATAAAAAAAGGTTCATCGAAATCGGTTCACCTAGAAAAAAGTTATGAGGTAACACGTTTAAAAAAAACCAAAAAAAGAACATCCAGTCGAATTAAGTACCGTGTCCTTTTGAAGTCGGTAGAAAATAATTAAGCTCTGTTAAGTTTTGTTGGAAGAAGCGTCAGTGTCAGTGTCAGTTTTGCATAGGTTTGTCTAGTTTTGTCATTCGTACGTAGCAAGAAAGCAATAGATCTGTTACAAAACTATTTTCCAAATGTCTTGACGCCCGCGTTACCTCTTAGAATTAGTTTTAACGTTTGCCAAAAATGTCACTGTTTTATAATTTGATGGTAAAATAACTTGGTAGACGCAGGGAACACCTCTGGTATCAGTGAAATGGGGCTTTTATCCCAGAAATACTAGAAATTACAATAATTTGCATTATAATTTCTTGTTGCGGATTAAACGAATCCAGATGTTGGTGGGTTTATGCTTTTCAACGGCTATAAACAATGCTCAGAGCGTGAACCTCACGATTGGCATTTCACTTGCTGAACTCTCCGTGGCGCAGTTCCGTGCCAGCAATGCCGAATATTTTTTTCATAAAATATAATGACCGAGCAATGCTTGCTTAAAAAGCGGCGCTTTGATATAACATGATGTGAATATTTAATGGTTCTTCATTTAAAAAAGCCCTTTCGGATCCTTTTTGACGAGTCTGTCCGCCTTTTGTTGCACATAATATGTTGTGTCCATTTTTTAAGATAGCGTTAACTAATGACTAGTGACTATTGCTACTGATTTGAAATTTGTAGAATTTATGTTTTGGTATTTAGAGAGTCGGTAGGAAGAAATTAAGAAAAGCAAGTCGATGGACGCAGGTTGCTCAGGACCGTTCGTTGTAGCTTTCTTTGGAGGAGACACATGTTCAGCAGTGGATATGTGAATGGCTGTAATGGTAATATGATGACTAAGGAGTTTACGATGAAAGAGTTTTGGATTTTTTTATTAAAAATAAATATGAACATAATTTAAAATTGCTTGTGCTTAATGTTGTTAGCAATACTAGTTTGTTCTTTATATTTTGTCGCATTACTTTATGATCCAAAACTTTCAAAAGGAATATTGTTCCCTTCGCTATCATTGAAGTTTACGATTCAAGAAGCCCTGTGTTTTTGTAATCCAGAGTAATTGTTAAGAAGTTTGTTTTTCGTTTTTTTTTTGGTGCATTCAATATTACTGATATTACAAAGTTTTTTCAGTCATACATGCAATTGATTGGTTTTAACATCTTATAAAAGTTTAAAGACTAGAAAGGAAAAAAAAAGGAAAAAGAAAGAAGGAAAACAAATGAATTTATTTTACAAAAATGTACGTACACATTAAGTTAAAGAATGAGCAAAAATATATTGTATTAGGTCGGGGAAAAAGTTTCTTCATATTTTATATACAAATACAAGAATTTTTTTTAAGTTTAACCATATTTGATTATAATATACAAAATAAGTAAATCTTGTAGGTAGTGACATAATCCCGTTGCTGTAGAAATCTTGCGATTTTTGATTAAAAAATGCGACAAGTAGTTTTGACAGTCCTCTCTTGATGTTAACCTAACACCACACAAAAAATTCTGAAGAGACCGAAGCCGGTGAAAATATGAGGTTCAAGGTCAGGTCTATATGGTGGATGCATTAACACTTCCCAAACAAGCTCTTTTAATTTTTGCTGTGTGGCCAAAGCTGTTTGGGGTCTGGCGTTGTCATAATGAAAGACCACTCCTTTTCTGTTGGTCGATTCCGGCAGTTTTTTCTGAACTTCTTGCTTGAGTTTCAATAGTTGTTGGCAGTAGAGATCCGAATCGATGGTTTTGCCCGACAGTAAAACTCATAATAAACGATGTCCTTCCAATCCCACCATACACACATAACATCACCTTATTGCGTGTTAATCCGGGTTTCAATGTAGTCTGTGGAGCTTGACTACCCATTGACCATGATCTTTTTCGTACGTTCTTGTCGTAGATGATCCATTTTTCATCTTCAGTTATCAATCTTTTCAAAAATAGTTCGGTTTCATTACGTTTCAATAGAGAATCGTAAATGAGTGCACGATTCATTAAGTTTTTTTCAGTGAGCTCGTGTGGTACCCAAATGTCACGCTTTTTTGTATAGCCAGAATTTTGCGAATGAGTCAAAACTATTATGTGGTCAATCTTCAATTCCTCAGTTATATTTTAATTACTAATATGCCGATCTTGCTCCACTTTTTCAAAAATGGCATCGACTTTATCCGTATGAGGCCGACCAGAGCTAGCTGCATCTTTGACATCAAAATTCCCGGACTGAAAACGCTTGAACCAACTTTGTGCTACCCTTACTGACACTGTATTATTTTTCGCGGTTTGAGTAGCTTTTTTCCCTTTTTTGTAATAAATCTTTAGAATGTATCGAATTTCTTCGTTAGGTTCATTCATTTTGGCGGACAAAAAAATAACAGAAAAATGGCGGGAAAGTTTTTAAATATTAAAACCAGCCAACAATGTATTGATATTAAAATACAACTAAAGAGATTTTTCTACAATTTGATTAAAAAAAATTTGAAGAAACTTTTCCCCGACCTATTTATTACTATTGGAGTTGGAACAGTAAGTTAAATCGAGTAGTTTATCAATTTACTTGGCTTTAAAACAACCGAAGAAAAAATTTGTATGACTTCTGGCTGCTTCTGTCCTAGCCGATTCGAACAACTACGAAAATTTATATTTTTAAAATTATTAAAAGGCCATTAGTAGGTAGGTATAACTTAATAATGAACTGATTAAAAAATAATAATAAAAACATACCTGGGGTGTAATAACAATTTGCTCGGTGTTAATAAGACAAAGAAAAGCTAATAGTGAAAGTACTGAAGATGCGAGTATTAACGTTAGTAACATTGAACACTCCAGGAAAGAATACCTACCATACATACCTGCCTGAACACACCGCTTACACCGGGTGTTATGATCTCCGTTCGGACGTTACTGAAAAAGGAAAAGTTTTGCAATTCAATTATTAATTACTATTATAAATTTCGAACATACCCACGTCTTTTTTTTAAATTTATACAACTGAAGTGACAAACGAACGTACAGCCCATCTGATAGTAAGTGGTTACTGCAGTCTAGGGACACACGAAGCGAACTTAAAAAGACTACAGATGCGTAGTTACCATTGAAGACTAAGATGAAATGCCTCAGATAGTGATGAGTAAGTTGATATGCTTGTCGAAGATAATATGCCTAGGACTATATTGGTGGATAGCCCGTAGTTATATTGGTTCTAAAGTTTGACTAGAACACAGCATTGTAACCACTGTTACTTAGCGCCAGGCATCAATATATATGTACTATGTACTAGATTTCGCATTCCGGACACACACTATGTTCAACTGAACTGTACTGCAATCCGTACAGTGTGTCATTTAGTGTGGTTTCAATCTACTAGTTAGTCTGTGGTGGCGCAACTGCGTATGCGCGACTCTACTATCTCCCGCGCATGCGCGAAGACTAAGTAGTGCACATTTTTTGTTTAGAATGGCTTCTCTAGTACGTAATACATATAACTCAATGGCGCCAGGTGAGAAGGTGTTATCCACCCAGACGGACTCCTAAGCCGAAAAGGACCACCTAGTGACTTCCACAATGAACATCCGAATATTTCGTTTATTTTAAATTCGATTAAATTCGAATTCGAATTTAAAGTCGATTAAATATTTGAAAGTCGTTATTAAAAGTTTTATAATCATCTTACTCTTTTATGTGGTCTGAGATGTATCACAAGTTCAAGGTAACGCGAATGTGTAATAACTAATAAAACTAGATAATCGTCTAAAAACTTGCATAAAAGTCTTCATCTTCTATTTTTCCACCCTTAGGGGCAGCAAGGAGTAGCAACTATTTCTTAAAATTTGTTTGGGACCACCTCTGAAGTACAAACTATTTAATAAAAAGAGAATCATTCAAATCAGTTTATAAAACAAGAGGTCATTGAGTTATATGTACTACGTACGTAGTACATATATATCGAAGTACATATATATCGTAGTACATATATATCGATGCAAGAGGTAAAAAAAGTTTGTACAAGCGACTTCAATATAAATTATTAAGGATAACTAAAAACTACTGGTCAGACATTGATCAAATTTATATGGGACCACCAGAGAATTACCAGCTTCCAAATAAATAAAATCATTAAAATCGGTTCACCTAGAAAAAAAGTTATGAGATATCACACATAAAAAAACATACAGTCGAAATGAGTACCTCCTCCTTTTTGAAGACGGTTAAAAAGAACATACAGTCGTAATGATAACCTCGTCCTTATTTTGAAATCATCTAAACTAATTTGTGAAAGATAGTGTAGGCGCATAATTACAAGTCGCGAATCTTAAATATTTTTGTAATTTTCACATTACAAGTGCGGCTATATCGAAATTATAACGATTTTTATAATTTTAACATTCCATGTGCGGTTTTATTAAGTGATAAATTATTATGACGTATTATGACCGCAATCTGCAACACGGTCGGGTCGACCTGAGAAGGACCAGCGTCAAATAGCTAAATAATAATAATATTATAATTATAGTCATGAAGAAGAAGAAGTAGGCTACAGATGCATGAATGTCTCACAAGTTATATAAGTTATGTATATTGTAATTTGTACCTGTTGTACCCGTCTCCTGTATTGTTTAAAAAATTAATTAAATTCATATCTCCTAGGAAAAAAAAGAAATTCAGAGATGTGATCGTATTTGCGGAGCCCAAATATAAATCTAATAAATACATTTTGAATGCGGTCAAGCTTATTAAACTGCTCCTAGGTAATGTCAAGATAGCAAATATCAGCATAGTCAAGGACAGGCAGAAGAAGAGACTGGGCGAGCGTAACGTTAATTACTGTGGGAAGAAAATTTCGTAATCTACGTAAAGAGCTTAACGCGGGAATCGAGATACAACACAGTCGAGGTAAAGGACTTGAGTGTCTAGTATAATAGGAGATAGGGAAGACCAGTCAAATTTTCCTTTTAAACTAGAACTACCGATGACAATAGCCTGTTTTTTCTTAGGATTAATCGTTAAACCATAACAGTTACTCCAGTTCGAAATACAAGTCAGACCAGCGTTAATAGTGTCAACTACTTTAGACAAATCTTCAAGAGAGGACTGAATACAGATTTGCAGATCATCAGCATACAAATGTTAAGAAGAGGACAAATTATGACTTATAGAGTTAATGCGAATTGCAAACAGGAGAGGAGACAAAACGGCACCTTGTGATACACCAACCGCTGTAGTAGTCCAGGTGCAAAAAACATCTTGCACCTGAATGCGTTGTCGGCGACCAAACAGTTAACTTCGAAACCAGTCAACTACAGTTGGAGATATGTTGAGAGAGCGCAGGATTCCTAACAAGATATCAAAATCTACACTATTAAATGCATTACTAAAGTCCCGCAACGTAAGAATTGTAAGCTTTTGTTTCTCCATACCATATCGAATATCATCGGTGATTTGTAAAAGTGCAGTAGCCATACTATAACCGGGACGGAAACCGGATTGCAAAGGATTTAAAACATTATGTTTTAAAAGATAGGTGCTTAATTGATTATGCACAAGGCGTTCTAGAACTTTGGAAAGGAAGGCAAAATAGAGATAGGTCTGTAATCAAAAAAACTGGATGGTTTTGACATTTTCGAAAGAGGAACTACAAATGCATCTTTTCAAGCTGAAGAGGAAAAAGCAGAATTCAGTGAATTATTCAGGATTGAAGTGATTACAGGTGAAAGGAGATCAATGAGAGGGATGACCACTTTCTAACTTATACAGTCAATACCCATTGAATTTGAATGGATGGACATTATGGCTCTCTTGACGGAGCTCGGAGCGGGAACTTTTACGTGTGCTAACAAATAAAATTTATGATTTATCAACTATCTATCTATCTACCTATATATGATGATGATGTAACAAAACCACTTTCTAAAATTAAATTACCGGCCAAATGCGAGTCGGACTTGCGCATGAAGGATTCCGTATCATCGTAATACACGTTTCTGGTAGGGGAGTCTACTTTAATTTTTAATTTATTCTAATTTTAATTATTTGTTATTATAGCGGCAACAGAAATACATATTCTGTGAAAATTTCAAATGTCTACCTATTTCGGAGATACAGCCCGCTGACAGACGGACGGATGGACGGACAGACGGACAGCGGAGGCTTTGTAATAGGGTCCCGTTGGTTACCCTTTGTTTACGGAGCCCTAAAAAGCATGTGTCCAGCCGTGGACGCGTATATGCTGTAACTTCACTTCACTATTCAGTAGACGATAAAAATGTTTTGTTAATTAGTTCTATTTTCGACAAATAAGCTCTCCAGCTTTTTCTAAAATAACAACTTCACTCAATCAACTAATTAATTCCTTTTTCCAGCGGCCTACTATCGTCATTTAGGTTTACGTCAATTCAGCTAATCCCGACCTGGCAATATTTTTTGTTTTCATTAAGCTAATCGCGGCAGGGATTTGTTTAATTTTGATAGTTCATCGTGATATTGCCCGGTACAATCAGGGAGTAAGCCGCTAATATCAGACGCTAATCTGACTCTTGTTAAAAATATTGGCTAATTTAGACAATTGAGTTTTCCTTAACGATCGCTTAATGTGGACACGGCTATAACAATGCCGACTGTTATTGTATTATTTTGTATTTGATACGGTTTTTTAACGGTTCAGTAGTCTGCAGTGGCAACTGACCGGCAATATACATGAAGAATTGACTACTGATGGGGAGAAAGGTTCTCGAGTGGCAGCCTCATACTGGCATGTTGAATGGCGTGCCACTAAATACAGTAAGGCCTGCCACATACATACGGAATTCCGTTTCGGAATTCCGAACGGAAAACTACCGTGCGTGTGGGACGAGTCATAGATTTTATATGGACTTGTTGCATTCGGAATTCCGAAGCACAATATCGAAACGGAATCCCGAAACGGAGTTCCGTATGTATGTGGCAGGCCTAAGGACCTCTGAATTATGGAGGGAATTGATGGATGCAACAGACTCAGAACCGTGCTTTGTGGCAATATTTAGGGGTAGGGCAGGGGGGTATGGGCATCATCGCATTATCGATATATTATAATACGTTTGATACTTTTGATGCTGCTGCCCGTAGTTGGCCTAAGTATTTTTCACCTGGCAAAAACGAGATAGTTGTTCCGTTGTACCGGGGCTACCGTCACGTCACAAGCGAAACACATCGAAGCCTAAATCACGCTATCAAAGTTCCGAAGTAAAGCAGGTATATATACAATAGCTTCAAACAGCCACTCGGAGCGTTGTCAACTCCCTGGGCTCTACACCTTGCCCGGTGGGATATCTCCCTATTTCATTTCACGGCCAAACTGGTGACCCCGACGTGATCTGAACACGCAACCAACAACCTCCGGAAAAACTACAGCTTCAAACCTTCGTCATTAATTATCCTCAAGGACCTCTACCATTCACTTCCAAGAATCGTCTTCTGCATCTCCAGCTCCTGTAAGCCAGTCCAACTTGTCTTCATCTCGACTCACCACAAATTTATTAGGCAGACTTCTGGCACTTGTTCCGGCACATCGTTCTCACCGGCATCACTTGAAAATGCGTAGTATGGCATGCATTACACATCGGCATATCCTTCGCACCGGCGCGGCGTCACTTGCCCTTACGCACACAGCGTGCATTTGTCGCCGGTATTAAGGACGCACCGGCAATCGGACTGCACTATCGACCTCCGGCCTGAGCAGGGGGGTGATGTGACGGCGCTGTCGTCGCGCCACAAGCGAAATACATCATGAAACACGTATATATAGAATAGCTCCGAACTACCACTCGGACCGTTAGCAACTGCCCGGATTGAACACCTTGCCCGGCGGGAGATCTCCCCTTTTCCATTCCACGGCCAAACCGCCATCTATCGGAGTTCGAGAGGTCATTCTTACATTACATTATAGACGCCTCTTATCATACCCACGGGATAAAATGGGGTAATGGGTTCTCTGTTTTCGTTAGCTCGCGGCTAAGTAGTAGGTTGGCACGCCTAGTAACAACGCATCTGTGTTGTTTGTTTAAAGTTAGTTGCAGGAGTCCATGGTCTGCAGTAATAACCATTGACATTTGGTTCTATTGTTATATTGTTCGTCATTGTAAGTAATATATTAATTTCAAAAAAGAAAACGAATGATTTCAAATTGTTGAAGGCCTCAATTATATATTCTTGGGCAAGGACATAAAGTCAGCTTAAGCATAGCCTATATACATATACTATTTTAGTAAATTGTAAAAAATATTTAATAGTTAAAAAAAACCCATCAAGTCTATTCCACAATATTTCAGTTAATACCAAGATTAACATTGATATTTTGTAAAGTGACGATAATGGTAACAAACGGTGATAATTTTGGATATAAAAGTACCTCAAACAAAAATATTTTCATTGAGTGTTAGATCCTGTCAGTTTGTGTTTCGTTCCGTGTACAATTAAGTAAACGTCACATAAAATGGCCGTTTTGATTCATTTATTTAAGGTAAGTTATTTCTGTTTGTATCACTTATGTATTATTAGCATATTTTATATTACACTAGCACATTTTCATACGTGCTGCTGCCATGCTACTGCTATATTATACTTGTAGATGTAGCAAGGTAGAGGAAGGACCATGCTCAGTGTTTAGAGAACCTGAGACTGTTTTACTGGAAACGAAGTATTACATATTAATTCTCAGGGGTAACAATGCATCTGCATTTTCGTTATTAATCAAGTGTAGATGCAAATGTCTATGCCACAGTATCCAATTACGATCAGGTGGACTGTGTGCTCGTTTGTCACGTTTATTTTATAAATAAATATATTCGTGCAAAAAAATACCAGGAACACGACTACAGTATTATTTTTAACATTTGATATAAGATATACAATATACATATTTCATATTGTGACTGCTCATATTTATTATTAATAAATAATAATTAAATTCAATAAAAAATATCTTTATCTGTCTAAAAATATCGTAGAAATTGTATTTTAAACAATTAAATGCATTAATAAGCATAAAGTTTAAATATATTCATTTCGAATATACATAAACATATACATAAACACTCACGCCTGTCACCCAGAGGGGTAGGCAAAGACTACGGACTTCCATTTGGCGCGATCCTGACACACCTCTCTCGCCTCTTTTACATCCATATATCTACGCATACACGCTCGTCGGTTAAGGGTACTCCTAATCTGGCCCATTTTTAATGTATCGCCGATTTGGTCGATAAACCTTCGTCTAGGGCGTCCCTTCCCGACCCTGCCGTTCACTTCTGCCACATAAATTTGCTTTGTCATTCTTTCCTCGTTCATTCTTTCTACATGACCAAACCACCGAAGCATTCCTTTCTTAATCCTTGTCACAACGTCATCTTGCAAACCACACTTTACTCTTATCACACTATTTCTCACCCTGTCATTCAGATTCAGCCCTAGCATACTCCTTAAGGAACGCATTTCTACAGCATTTATTCTACTCTAATGCTTCTTCTGCCAGACCCAACTTTCACTACCATACATTAAAGTAGGGACTAACACAGCATTATGAATTGCCATACGTGCCTTAGTTGACACATTCTGACTCCTCATAATAGCGTGTAGAGCCCCATTCACTCTATTTCGAATATATAGTATAGTAAACGCTTTTAACGTCTTTAAAAATCTCTAAATTTATTAAAAGTCTGCTTAAAATATTCAAAATGTATTAAATAACACAAGTACAGGTCGATTATATTGCAATAATGCAATAATGCTATGCGCCTGATTCGACGCATCTTGTGGTTCTGGTCGATGGAGGCATGCGGGTGGTGAGGTCTGCTGGGATTGCATGGGGGACCTTGTGATGGTGTAAGCCGACGATAGTCGTATTGATGTTTTTTGCATTCTGCAACATTGCGTCTCTGCGATGCTTGTTTGGCGGGTCGCTATTCTCAATGGCGTTCTCGGCGTCTTGGTTCGATTCACAACCTAAGTAGTTTTGCCCATGCTGGGCCCCTTCATTACGGGGCTGCAGACTATCTGACTTGCATGATGTTTTATATAGCATATCTTATAACTGCCTATTGGTTATATCTGCTATTATGGAGCATATGTGTCGACCTCATGAGGGTGGTAGCTGGGGGGAGAAGCTGCGGCCGAAAGCGCGCAACGTGGGACCCCATTCCCTTAAGGTGAGCGGTAGACTCACGACACGCTCTGGGGCCAATTGGCCGTGCTGATCATGCAATTGGTGGTGATGCCTTACACTTACATCACATCTGCAGGAACGGCGGTCTGGCTGGTGGTGGCGCTCAAGGAGGGCTTTTTATAGCCACTGTGACTGGATTTAATTATATTTACACGCATTGACGTGCGTGACTTCTGTCGATGTTTGTGCTTACGCAATACCAAAGGGCCAAGTCATCTTTTACTGGAATACGCCAGTTATTTTGCTGTTGACTACGGCGCAGTTCGTGTGCGTGTGCCGTCTGCTTCCCTCACATCTTTAATAATAATTTTTAAATGTGGGAGAGCGAAGCCCTTGTATCTGGTAATTTATATAACTATTGTGAGCCTTTTCCAAGCGGGAAGGGATTAATTAATAAGGAATTGACTGTTGTGAACCAGATACAAGTGGAATAGTGACGATTTAATGTTCTTAACATTTTTTGAGCTCTGTCGTCGTGAACGGGGTTCTTTAGCTTATAAGGCACCACCAACAGCTTTAGATTGCTCTAGTGCATATTCATTCTTCCAAAAGACACCTAAAATAACTAAGTTACTATACAAACACAACGTAAATAAGGGTCCTAATTAAAACTATCATGCCCAATTCGTGTTGGTAAACTTCACATTTCCTTGTAATGTTTTTTTAATTTCCTAGACACGTAGGTTTACGTTGTAATGTTTTCGCCCTCAAAAATTATTATTGTAATTTCTAATATCGGTGGTGCAGGCAGCGATCGCACTCATCTTTCTTGTGTACTACGAATTATCGGGTGAGATTTTTTGTCTATAGCTACCACGACACGGCGAACTTATAACTCGAAATCTACTAAGTTGGTAGGACTCCTTTTAGCGACCTTTTCGGAATAGGACACTTATCAATGTGTTATAGAAATGAGTTCAATTTTTTAATAGAATCTTGAATTCGCTAATAGCCAAGGAAAGAAAAAACTAAATTAAAAACCATGCACATTTTTTCAAGCTTCACATTTAGCGGGAATTTGATTCGTTTACAAAATGGAGAAATTCGAACTTCGTGCGGTAATTAAATATTTCTGCCTGAAAAAATTCTACAAAAAGTGTTTTTGAAGAATTTTCAGTCTACTTTGGCAGACAATGACGGAGCATTATCGTAGCGATGATCGATGTTGCAAAAACATCTCTGATAATATCGATATTTTTTTCTCTTTATTTATATAGGGTTTTGTCTCGAAGGGAAGGATACACAGTTGAAGAATAGTAGTAGTTAATTATATAAACTAAACAACAACAGAATATGGCCTTGCTAATTCACAGTTAAACAAACTTCTAAATCGTACATAGGTATTAATAACTTAAATTTTTGCATCAATAATTCAATACATCAGTCGAATTATGATATCGACCATAATGTCAATAGCCACAAAAACCACTTGAATGATAAATTAAAATCGTAGAAGAATAAAAACGAATGTTAAATATTATATTTTTATTTATATTATCATTAAAGTATGTACAAAATAATCTACATTTTTTTTAAATATAGTAAGTACTCTGGTTATATTAATAAAACTCTTATTTGTAAAATCGATGTTGAAACTTCCGACTACGACGTGTTCGTGACATAGACGTTACAATGTGTAGAATATTGTTGCATCATTGATGATAAAACATCAATATTTTATCTCGTAATAGCGATGATTATCGAAGATTGATAATTATAGATAACTCCAACGAAGTCGCAGGACATTTTTTTTTTTTTGGAAAACTAAAGTGAATTACAGTCCACCTCATGGTAATTGGTTACTGCAGTCCATGGATACTTACTATTTCGATCAATAAATTTTTGGAAACGCAATGAAACTCTAGAATAAGTTAGTTAATTTATGTAAAGTGTACGTATTTTTCAACGTAATCGCATTTTAAGCTATTATAGATTTAATAACGTTTTGTAAGTTGTTTAATACCCTTGGATAAAAGGTCTGATCCTGGGACTCCAAAAATGCCTATATAGCACACATGACTTCACTCCATCACAGCAGGGACATTGAAGAAAGCACTCTAGCAAGCAATTTTCCTCGACGTTTACTCTTTAGTTTCTTCGCATAGTTTTTTTGATTTATGATGCATAATAATTTCCAGTTATTGTCTGACTTTTACTTAAATAGTAGATCATTTCTATATCATCCGCATCCCAGAAGACAAAGGCCATTATTTTTCGAGCGGACGCAGACACCTTGAATTTCTCGGCGGGTGGGGAAAACGATTTTTCCACTCCTTGCTTTGGTTTTACCATCTCCGGGTTAAAATCGTGTGCCCACGTTTCATCTACAGTTACGAAATAAGCGCAAAAAGCATCTGCATCTTTTTCAATTATTGCTAACTTTAGCTTTAAAATGTCAACTTTTGCTTTCTTTTGGACATCTGTTATCTTACGTGGTAGCCAGCGCGTAGCCCTAGAGTTAAAATAAACTTAATTGTTCCAAACGAAAGCTTTAGAATCTCAGCTAAATAACGGATGGTCACACGTCGATCGACCTCAACAATTTCTGTGATTTTAATAATAATAATAATAACCTTTATTTGCGAAAAACATGGTAAATATATAGATGTATTCGTTGTATTATGCACGATATTATCAAAGAAATAAATATCGATATTATCAGAGCGATGTTTTTGCAACATCGATCATCGCTACGAGGGTGACGCAAACACATCATAATACAAAAAAAATGCTTAATCTCGTTTAGTTTATAAGCCTTAAGTAATTCTTTGTCGCTGTGTTGGTCCAAAAATGAATTCATCACCCTACTCTTGTTCGTGTTGACCAGTATGATCTATCTACTCGTATATCCATACCAGCGACAGATAGCAGTGTCGATGTGGTGTGTGAGACATGTGACAGGCAGTGATTGCTTATAGTATCGAATGACGACAATACTGGCTGTAAGAGATCTGGGCCGAACTGACCGAAACTGGGCTGAAGGTAAAAAATGACTACTTTTTTTTATAGGATAAGGATGACAAACGAGCACACAGTCCACCTGATGGTAAGTGGTTGCTGTGGCCCATAGACATCTACATTTATCCTCGATTACGAATCAAAATGTAGATGCGTTGTCACCCGTGAGGACTAAGATGGAATGCCTCGTTTCCAGTAAAAAGGGTCTCCGGTTTTCTACACTCACCATACGAAACACAGCAGCATTAAGCTGCTATTTTACGCCGGTATTCTGTGAGAACGTGGTCCCATTCGTGTTACAACTAGACCAGAAATATAGCTGCAGCATGGCTCTACCAAGTATAATTAAGACTATTAGTTAATGTTATCGAATAGTATTTAATTTATTTATGGCCGCAATTTCGAAATATGATAAATTTAAAAATATAAAGATAAAAACATCATATACAACATAAGGTTTTACCTGTTTTTGGCACTTTTGGTCCGAAAAGATGTATTTTCCGGCACGGGGTCCATCCTGAAGATGCCGCGGTTTTTCCGTTTCACCTCCATTTTTCTGCAATGCGTCTAAACGGCTTTAGCGGCTACTTGACATTGTAGTTTTTAAACAGTTGGCCTGCAAATACGTTTACAGTTTGATCTTAGCCAAAAGGCCGGGAATCGAATTAAGAGTTAATTTTTAAAAATATATTTCAAATACATCAATGTATTTAATTAGGTATAGCTTGGACTTTAAGAAATCATTAGGTATAGCTTACTAATTGCAGCTCAACTTAGTTAATAATTATTTATTGTAGTTCATATTATCAATACTTTAGCTTAATTTATCTATAATAATACAAGATAAAATTATTATATATTATTATTGAGATAAAGTTAGAAAATATCATTCTCCAAAGAACACAGCCTTGTTTTCACTACAACCACTACTTATGTACATATAAGCCTCCTTCTTCTTATGTAAGGGTTTCGGAACCAAATAGTTATTGAGAAAAAAACTATACTTCTTTTATTAATTACACACTGAGAAGCATTTTAACTATACTAATGTGTGAGAAGGCGAGGGAAAAAGACTTAGATTATTGGATAACGCCGTGGAGAGCAACCCTTCTGTGAAAGGAATTGACTCGAAAACTGATAGTTTTAACCTAATTTTTAATATTACTCGATAGTAAATATTCGATTATAAAGTTAGCCAAACTCATTGTTATTTTAATTAACATTTGAACCTTACTACACCTAGCCATAGCCAAAAGGAGCCGACTACACCGGCCTTTAACTATGAATAAATCAAATAGGTACACCTAAGTTTAACCAACCGCAATCGGCCGGCACCTAGTTGTAGCCAGTTAAACCCTAATCGCTGGATACCGTTACAGCCTATTAAAGTCCATTCCTGTCTCATAGGCGGTATATTTGCCAGTCGCTTTATAAGCTGGTTGGCAACCGCAGTTTTTATTTTTAGTCCTCATTAGGAAGACGCTGCTGCCCATCTCCTGAATTGTTTTCCTATGTAGCCTCTTACTACACCCACGGGATGGTATGTGGTAGTAGATATTCTTTCACCTTCAATACACGGTAAATAACATAATACACGGTAATAATAACAGCTGGATAAATAAAATATAATTATTTGTTCTGTTATCCAAACAGAATCACCTCGTAATTCTGTTACCGAACCATTTACTATTTCGTAAGGATTATGGTAATATATCGGAAAATCAAAAGAGAAATATCATATGATATTGCAATATAATCGCTATTTAGACAAACTCTATCGATGTATTATGCACATTAATTTTAAGTGTAAAACTGCGTATGAACACTTTATTCTTATTTTTTACTTCCCCACACAATACATGACAGTTTTATGTTATAAATAATTACAATAAATCAATATTATGCACTTGCTGCATCATATTGATTTATGTATATATGTATTATATATGCGGAGGCATTTTGTGTTTTGTTTCGTTTTTTACTTAGTGAGGCTAGTGCCTACTCGGAGTTATGTATATATACTTGAAAGTACATATTATAAATCCGCGCTTTTGCTAATTATCCGAAAATCGGATAAATAAAAAATTGTTCGTCAGATAATATTAAAAATTTTAAAAATGTGTCTTTTAATATTACGATGTTTAAATTATTATAGTTACATAACATAAAGAATTTTATTTTGTATGGAACCAATCGATTAATAGTTATTCTATCATTTGTCTCGCCTTGAAGAAATGTAGGTAAAGTTATCCCAAAAAGAGAATGATTTTGGAATTTCAAATTGGGAGGTAGTAAGAGCATTATATGTTAAATATGTAGTAATAATAGTTCAAGTTAAAGTAACAGCCTATACACGTCCCACTGCTGGGCACAGGCCTCCCCTCATTTCTGCGTTTTAGGGCAAGGAAATGTCCGCCGCGCTGCCCTAATGCTTGTTGGCGACCTTCACATGTCTTCGTTCATATTTTTTTCTTATTTCTCAGACGCCAGTTTTCACGCGATGTTTTTCTTCACCGCCGTGCACGTGATAAACCAGCACTTAAAATTAACAATTAACTATTTAATTGGTACTGGCGGGGATCGAATCCGGGTTGCTCGCGTACTGTGAAATTCACAGCAAGCGCTTAGCTCCCGAGCTAACACGGCATCGGCACAGCAAGTAGTAATAGTAGTACAGGTAATCGATAAGCAATTTTTTCGTTATCTAAAGTCATTTATGTTTCCTAATAACACCTTAAGATAAAGTCAAAGCTTACATATTATATACCTTAGTTTCTATTTTCGTCGTCCACAGATATATTTTCACACATAACTATATTTGTTAGCCACTTCTAAAGTGATTTTTCTCGAATTAACTCTCTTTCTCCTTTTCTTAAAATCTGAAATGATATGTTTACTATATTTTGGCTTATTATAATTGAAACATCATTTTGGCCGTGATGATAACAATTTATGAATAGCGTTCAGAATAGAAAGTGCTTGCATTTCATTCAATTACAGTTACAAATCTGGACGTATAAAGGCTAAATATAAAACCAAGCACAGCATAATTAGTGGGACTAAGAAATATGACGCCTCATCGCCACCTACATTGCGTCCTGTGTGTGTAGTTAAGAGAAGTCGTAAGAACGGCCAACGTCGGGCAGCAGCATATGGCGACTTAAGCTAACCCTCCTTACAACAGGAGAGGCCCATGTCCCAGCAGTGGACTTTTACGGGTCGATAAAGATGATGCATCACCATCTCAAGCGCCCTGACTTGAGAAAGTAAAAATATAATAAATGAAAATTCATAAAAAAATGTAGGTAGTTGCGAAAGTATTTATTGTATCATATTATTATTATATTGAACTAAACAACAAAACTAACTAAAGGATAAAAACGAACTAAGCTAACTAATTGACAAAGGAGTGTTATATGTAAAGCAAAAACAATTAATGCACTTACCTACTTACTTGCTGCGAGTATAGTAATTGAAGGCCGTAGGCGGTCGAATACATAGTTACATGAGGGGAACGGTTAATTATGTTTAATCCTTTGACGACCAATTAATAACAGTACCTATATTAAACAGACGATTAGGAAACATATACACAACATAAATATTATGCTAAATGTTGTTGAAGGAATATTTTCTTATAAATATGTGTTTGTTTTTTTTTCTTCAATATGACTCTTGGTGTTGAGTGTTCTCTTGGCTTTGATTGAGATGAGATTTTGATAGCAAATAGATAAGTAAGGCACACTGTTAAAAGATCTCGTGGTCGAATCGTATCACTTCTCTTACCTTTTAAAAATATTCAGCAAAACATTAGTTGAATTAAGCATCGTCTTGAAGTTAATCTCGCACAACACTTTTTAGGTACCCTTTTATTTATCACAATTTTTTAAACAAATCAAAAGAGTAATGTTGGCAAACGAACAATTGCTACTACAGAACCATAACATCTGCGGCAGATCGTAGATTTGGTCTCTCCACGCGTTTGACATTAGAGCCAATGTGAATAGAGTGGATCAAGTACCCCAGGGCAAAGTTGCGACCGCAGGGGTTCTAAACTCGTTGATGTTTGATATATTATGACATTATTATACTACTTCTTCAGTACCTTTTTTCTATTGGTAATCTATATAGAACATTTTCTTCGAAATCATAAAATAAATACATTCTGGAATTTTAACAAATACTATTGTGAAATATATGTTTGTTTTTTGCACAAGTTAAAACTACACTAGTAATTAACTTTAATTTCTATTCAAATATAAACTAAGTTGGATATAAATTACATTACAGACATAAATTGATATACTCGCGTGACGAAATGTTTTTGACGCCTGGTATCCTGCGGGCATAGTGTCGCGATCTCGGCGGACGGATGCCAATCAAAGCGCAGGCCAGTCACAACTAATCAACAGTACAACGTGAGAGGAACGCCTGGAGAAATGCGTCATCTTATCTTTCGTCACACCGAGTACAATAAATACGCCGTGAAATATTCACAACGAATCCGAAATTCCAACTCACATAAACAATATGTAAATAAACATTTATGGCATTGCTAACGTTTACACGGATGATTTTTTCGTGAAATATTAAAAATATTTATTTTTAAATATTTTGATAACATCTGTTATTAACTTCGTACAAAAATATTAGCTCCGTACAAAACCTGTCTCTTATTAATAGAATATTTTAAAGGATATTTAGAGGTCTTAGTCTTATTAACTGGGAGGCTACACAGTTAAGGCGACACCGCGAAAAAATGCACCTCCTTTCATCGAATAGTATAGGAGTATGACACGACTAACGAAACTGGAATTTTGATATAAGTAAATTCATGTCTTTATCTTGAGTTTGCTTGCTCAAAAACACGATTGTAAAATTTTGAGTCGATCATAATTATTTGCGAAAACACCTCTAAAAATCACTATAGTTGAAATTACAACGAAATTACTTAATCTATATGCTTGGGAACCACTCAAATACATTCATAACATCAATATTCGTAATTTACTTGCTCATTATTTTGATTGCTAAAATCAATAATTTTTTAAAAATATTTTAAGATTCTACGCGATTTCTAAGCGGTTTTAATAGTCGCGGACGCTACGCAATTTTAGACCTTATGATGGCGTTTTTGAAGTTTTTATGGAAATTATGTTTTACTCTGGTTAGTCCGGCGATAGCCATCTTCAACGGTTTTCGATGTGTCGCCTTAAAGCGGTTTCTAAGAACAAAATTAATCAATACGATTGAAATTGACAATTACTAACAAAAAATAACGTAACCTGTAAGAAAAATTCTCCATTTTATACTATTTAGAAGCTTGGAAATTGTAATAGTCCAATGTTTTGCCTGTATGTTTACATTCCTACGATTGTGAGCTTGTGCAATTTGATTCGATGCATTATAGGTACGTGATTAAATTTCATTGAATCATCATCATCATCAAATTGCTGTGTCGTGTGCCCGATCGCGGAGTGTAGCGATGGCGACGATAGTATCCGAAGCACGTTGTTCCACTAGCCAATTATAAGTAGAAGGGGCGTTCGTGAAGTTAGTACACAGGAGTGATTGCCGCGCGATTAAGCAAAAAAATTTGGGTGGCAACATCGTGCTATGCGTTTCCTGTAGAGGTCTCATAGGTTCTTGCAGTCACCCGATTAAGACCCAGAGGTTGAGATAATTCTAGTGTCATTGTCATCGCAACGCTTCGTTTAACGTCCGCCTCTATGCCCTCACTTGCAGGAGGCCAGACACCAGTCTTACGGTGTTATATATAATCCAGGCAATAGCTCATTTATTTCATTCTTTTCCTTTCTCCCTGTTTCCTTAGCATTTAGCGTTTTCGTTAAAAATACATAAGAAGTTTCATTTCTTTCACGTGTACACCGTTTGAAGTAAATCTACTTTCGTGCGGCTTGAGGGTAACTTATTATCTTTTTCAGGCGCAAGTAAGGTTCAATAAAACCTAGGCAGGGAAAATGGCTATAGATGGTACTTTTTAATAGTATTTCGTGAGTAGACATTATATAAAAACACATAATATAGAAAATTTTCAGATATCATTATACATATATTTATTTTTACCCTATTTTATATTAATTCAATACTAATAATAATAACTATTTTAAGATGATTATTTTACGAATATTAATAAGTAAAAATATTACTAAGTAAGTATATTAAAATTAAAAAAAGTTGTAGATACTTAAACTAAACAGAAATAATCATTAATACCTATTTATCATGTTTTTATGGTCCCATGTTGGTCTAGGACTTATAGGTCTCAAGTTTATGGAAACTTGTAATAAAAAAGAATGTGACAACTGCGTAGGTAACTAGTAAAGGGCGACTAATGGGATAATGAGTTTGTGATGGTATAGGCGATGAACTATCCAGCTCTTACTTCACCACTTCACCCCATCTTTTTTTTGCTAAATGTAGTCGGAATAGCTAGCTGCTTTTTAGACCCTGCCTACCCTATATAAATATAAATATATATGTATATATATATATATATATATATATATATATATATATGTGTGTGTGTATGTATGTACATGTACATTAATGTTAACATTCTTTAAAAGGGCTTTAACATTATTTACCTATCTTAAGAACTGGTGTATTTAAGTAGAAAATGAATCTAATTATATACATTCATTAATTTCTAAAATTCATATCTTGTTAAACTTTATCATAACGCTTGATTTACCAATCAATAGCTAACTGAACAATTCATTTGTTAATAAAACACCGCTGCTCTTTTTTATTTGCAGGCGCCATATTTAAATTTGATACCATATTATGTCACTACTAAAACTACAACTAAGATGAATTTGAAGAAACTCTTTATAAGAAACACATTACATAAAATCTGTACTAATATAATAAAGGGGAAGAGTTTTTTTTTTATAGGATAGGGTGACAAACGAGCACACTCCACCTGATGGTAAGTGGTTACTGTGACCCATAGACATCTACATCTATCCTCAATAAAGACTCAAGATGCAGATGCGTTGTCACCCGTGAGGACTAAGATGGAATGCCTCTTTGCCAGTAAAAAGGGTTTCCGGTTCTCTACACTCACCATACGAAACACAGCAGCGTTAAGCTGCTATTTTACGCTAAAGCGCGTTTGTTTAAACGCGCTAATCTCTGGAACTACCAGTCCGATTTGAAAAATTATTTTTGTATATTATATATGGCCAGATTCATGTGGAATAGTATAGGCTATCTAACATTATGCTATATTACTCAGCTAGCCTTAAATTGGGATATTTGTTGAGCAAGTCAGAAGAAAAAGCACTCCCGAAATGATTTATCCGCGTACGCTGGTGTTATCGTTAGGGATACGTAAATACAATGTTCTAGAAAAATATAGACCTTTACTCCCTCTAAAAAAAAGTCCGCGATACCATATGTCTATTTCTTATACATAAGCCATAATTTAGTATTTTGTGACAAAAAAAAATATTGAAAATTTAAAAGTGATTTATGAGAGTTATTATTAGGCATGGCCTATTTATCCTTACGAACGAATGTTACTTCATCATCAAGACAATTTTATGAAGATAAACTTTATTCCTTATACCATGTTATTTGGACGCATAGTTTAAGAGATAATGTAAAATTAAAATAATTCAATACTTGGCTGGGCGCGCGAACGATGCTTAAACCCTAGCCGTTATAAAATGATTGAACTAGGTCATGTCGTGCACCTCAGACACGTGATGACGCGGGTGAAACCGCGGGGCACAGCTAGTCATTTATACGCGTTAAAACCATACTGCAGTTATATTATATCATGGTTGTAGCACGAATGGATTGGCTCGATCGCGAAATGACCACGTTCTCACCACGACACCACGTATACCAGCGTAATATAACAGCTCAATACTGCTGTGTTTCTTATGGCGAGTCTAGAGTACCGTCTCCGGTTAAAAGGGGTCTTCCCCTTTTTACTGGAAACGAGGCATTTCATCTTAGTCATCAGGGGTGATAACGCATCTGCACTTTGATTCTCAATCGAGGCTAGATGTAGAGATATATATGGGTCACATATTCCACTAACCATCGGTGAACTATGTGCCCGTTTATCATCTCATTATATAAAAAAATCATACCCACTGTTTAGGCCCAAACATGGGCATTTGAAATTTGCATTCAACACGCGTGTCCTTCCGCTGACTTTGTAAAGGTCACCGTCGCCCCCTCTCCCGTGTGGTTCGCTCGGCAGAGGGCGCGAGCGCCGGACACGAGTGTGAAGTTAGTAGCTTGACCGCAACGGCTCTGTCGACTAGTGTATTTATTTGTGACCGCTGGACCGGTTTCGCGCGGCCAGTTTTTGGTTTTGGTGGTCTAGAATTTGAGTATTTGTGCGCGTTTGATTTGCTATTGAATGTTTGGGTTTCGTGTAGGCCGCCTCGAATTGGTTGTCTAAGTTGTACGTTTAGTGACAAGAGGCTTGTATTGAATTTGAGCGATTAAAGTAACTTCATCATCATCATCATTACAGCCCTTCACAAGTCCACTGCTGAACATAGGCCTCCCCCAAGGAATGCCACAAAGCACGGTCCTGAGCCACCTGCATCCATCGACTTCCTGCATATCTTACCAGGTCGACACTCCATCTAGTGGGGGGACACCCTACACTTCGCCTGCCGGTACGAGGCTGCCACTCGAGAACATTTCTTCCCCATCGGTTGTCGGTTCTTCGAGCTATATGGCCGGCCCATTGCCACTTCAGCTTACTAATCCGTTGGGCTATGTCGGTCACTCTGGTTCTACTGCGGATATCCTCATTTCTGAGTTTATCACGCAGAGAAACTCCGAGCATAGCCCTCTCCATAGCTCGCTGAGCGACCTTGAGCTTCCTCAACCGGCCAGCAGTGAAGGACCACGTCTCAGTTCCGTATGTCATCACTGGCAACACGCACTGGGTGTACAGTCTCGTTTTCAAGTTTTGAGGTATATCTGACGAGAAGATGTGCTGTAATTTCCCGAACGCTGCCCAACCGAGTTGAATCCGTCGATTGACCTCTCGTTCAAAGTTGGACTTACCTAGTCGGACTATTTGTCCTAGATAAACATACTCGTCAACAACTTCGAGCTTAGTGTTCCCAACAACTACCGGCATAGGTGTGACATGGACATTAAACATGATCTTTGTTTTGTCCATGTTCATCTTAAGACCTATCCGTTGGGAAACACTATTGAGGTCATTGAGCATAGTGCTTAGGTCCTCCAGCGATTCTGCCATAAGGACTATATCGTCGGCAAATCGAAGTTGAGTGATGTACTCGCCATTGATGTTGATACCGTATCCTTTCCAGTACAGAAGCTTGAAAACATCTTCCAATGCAGCGGTAAAGAGTTTCGGGGATATGACGTCACCCTGTCTTACACCTCTCTGCAATTGGATAGGTTTCGTACTCTGGTTCTGTACTCGGATAGCCATCGTGGCCCTACTGTACTCCGCAACAGGACTTATTTAGGTGCTGCGATGGCCAGGAAAGGCATCCAGTGGGGGTTCGACCCTACGGCTTGCCCACATTGGGGCGGTACTTTTGAGGCGGTGGCTAAGGTTGCAAGATCTGATGGGGTGCCTAAGGTGGCCTAGGTTTTGGTTGTAGATTCGGTCTTGCAACGTGCCGTCGCGACCCTATCGCGTTTGCCAATTTACTCGCGGACATAAGTCCTTATGTCCCGGACGGGGGTTTATTTAGGCCCAAACATGGGCATTTGAAATTTGCATTCAACACGCGTGTCCTTCCGCTGGCTTTGTAAAGGTCACCGTCGCCCCCTCTCCTGTGTGGGTCGCTCGGCAGAGGGCGCGAGCGCCAGACACGAGTGCGAAATTAGTAGCTTGACCGCAACGGCTCTGTCGACTAGTGTATTTATTTGTGACCGCTGGATCGGTTTCGCGCGGCCAGTTTTTGGTTTTGGTGGTCTAGAATTTGAGTATTTTTGTACATTTACAAAATCCTGTGGTCTCCGGGCTATCCGACCACCAAACGAAATTTTTATATTTTACGTCGAATAGTAAAAAAATAATTTTATTTCTTTGTATCATCATCATCATCATCATCAGCCCTACAAATTCCACTGCCGAAGAAAGGCATATTCCAAGAAACGCCAAAAAATTCTGAGCATTCTGAGTAAAATTAATCGAATTCCTCCGTGTCTTACCATGTCGTCATTCCAAATTGGTTCTTTAGGCTATATGGCCGACACATTTCTACTTCAACTTGCTGATCTGTTGGGCAATTCAGCTCTGTACTTTACTTTTGTACTTTTTTGGTTCTAGTGCGTGTATTCTCATTACGAGTTCTATGACGCAGAGATACTCCGAACATAACCCTCACCATAGCTCGTTGAGCGATCTTACGTTTCCTCATACGGCCAGTTGGACTTAACTAATAGGTACAATCTGTCCCAGGTGTACGTAAGACTTGATATTTGTATTGTTCCTTTTTATCTTAAGATCTATCCGTTGGAAGATACTACTGAGGTCGTTAAGCATAGTGTTAAGGTCTTCCAGGGATTTTGTCATAACAATATTGCCGGCAAATCGAAGGGTAGTGATGTATTCGCCATAGATGTTAGCACCTTACATAGGTGCCGGCAGCAGGGAGCAAGGGATAGCACTTGCACTCCCCAGTCAGAAAAAAAAATACATAAAAAACTGAGGGTATCTAGGTTGCTGCCCTTGTCAATAAATTCAGTATCCTCTTCTACTTTTTGCTCGAGTGATCTGAGGAATTGTTCGGATTAATTTCAGTCGCCAAATTTCACAAACGAACATCGCGTCAAAGTTCACGATGCCGTCCTCACCATCTGGATTTTTTATAGGATAAGGGTGACAAACGAGCACACAGTCCACCTGATGGTAAGTGGTTGCTGTGGCCCATAGATATCTACATCTATCTTCGATTAAGAATCAAAATGCAGATGCGTTGTCACCCGTGAGGACTAAGATGGAATGCCTCTTTTCCAGTAAAAAGGGTCTCCGGTTCTCTACACTCACCAAACGAAACACAGCAGCGTTAAGCTGCTATTTTACGCTGGTATTCTGTGAGAGCGTGGTCCTTCCCCGGTCGAGCCGACCCATTCGTGCTACAACCATAATATAGCTGCAGCATGGCTTTACCACGTATAAAATGCTTGGCGGTCAAACACTGTGTTGCGGTTGTTCATGGGCGGTGCTAGTCACTTACCATCAGGAGAGACGCATGCTCGTTTGCCCCTCTTCTATATAAAAACACTTCGACTGCAAAGATTAAGTATGTTTTCCACAGATTAATATGATGTTCACGTATATGTTTCGCGATTTAAATTTGACATTATATTTATCTACATAAATCTTGTATATATAGAGGTCAGTGACATGTACTAATATAATTCTATAATTTATATTAGTTGATAGTGTAATGTGTAGATGCAGATGCACCTCTCTAAAAGTAATCCCACTGGCGACGCGGCGCCCATGACCTTATTCTTTCTAATACTTACTGTATTCTTTAAAATGTCTTCCAATGCAGAATACAACAGAATAACATAATAAAATGAATACTTTTTGCCGAGGATTTAGTTTTGACATATACCGATAGATGCCACTCTTCACTTTTTTATTATTGTATTACTAGCGATCCGGCCCGGCGTCGTACAGGTGCTTTTTGGGTCTCAACAACAGCGCCAACTACCGGATCCAATTGTGAATCTAAACCACCCAGGAACCCATTGAAACACAAAAAAATTCATAAAAATCGGTCGAGCCGTTTTTGAGTTTTAGCGAGACTAACGGACAGTAATTGATTTTTATATAAAGAGATAACTCAGTGTTTGAGTCAGACATACGCCTGATCGTTTTTTATGATGAAATTACAACTTACAGACATATAAGTTACAGTCAAACCTCCTTCCGGTCAAGGGCCATCCCAACTGCATTTCAACTTACTGTCGCTAATATTACTTTTTACTATATTCCCCTTTTTTGGTCCTTATATCACCATAAAGGCAATACATCTAGTAAGTGCTGTTATGCTTAGTAAAACTAGTAGCCTAGGAAAAACTAATTGGATACAAGATCGGGTTTGGTCGGTAACGAAATGACTGGAGGCTTCAATAAAAACTAGTTTCGACTTGGAAAATTTCTAGTTGTTAACTTAAACACATATTACAAGATAAAAAAGCTTTAAACCATGTAAATTAAAATTTAAGTACTAGCTGTGCTCTAAAACAACATAAAAAAAGATTCTGTGCGAAAGCCGTTGCATGGGCAGATAGTTATTAAACTTAAAAAGAAAGTTAAAACCAACTTTTAAAGACCAAAAAGAACTAAGTGTAATCCACATAATTTAATAGCTTCAGAAGTCGGTGCTTTGTTTCTTTGTTAAACTGTCTTTTGAGGTCGGCTTTTACTTTTTTTTTTAGAAGCTTAATTATTTCGCCTCTTTTTGGGGACGAAGCTATATCACAACACTTTTACGTACATAAAAGATTTCATAACAATTTTAACAGTCTTGGGAGTGTAATTTTTTCTTTAAATTTACCCACCCTTGTGGTATAGCCTTTATAGAAGCGTAGCATACATATAAAAATAGATTTGAATTGAAAAGCTTCTCCTTTTTTTAAGGTAAATTAAAAAAGTACACTGTTGAACATTGACCTCCCTCATAGATTGTCTCCTAGGGGGGATATTTGCCATAGTTGCCATGCTTTTCCGCTGTTTTTTTTTAATTTAAGTCGTTATTAGCAAGACCGGCTGCTGCCCATCTCCTGATTTGTTTCCTACTATCCTCTTACGACACCTACGGGAGGATATGAAGTAGTAGATATTTTAACACTGCCACTACACGGTTCTGTACGGTATCATTGTGTCTTTTTGTAAATATAAACTGTTCTGAGAACAAACTACTAACCTTTAAGTTTAACAAAATACTAATACGTTGCCTGTTCATGGTTTAATGCAATTATGTTATTTGAAATTTCATTATATACTAGGTTTTATTTTCGAAATAATGAACGCTTCGACAGTTACATTCAACACTCTTACATATAAAATGAACACAGCTTTCGATCTTGTTGCTATTTTTGTGACGCACATAGATAGCATTGAGCAGCATTGAATGAAACCCTAACCTGCGCCAATTATCCTATTGGTTCTTTCCGTTGATATTTTTAGCATTATAAATGACTAGATGCTTTGTGTATGACCTAAAATAGAATGGGAGATCGTGAACGCGTGGATGTATTAACATTAATATTCAAATATTGTACTCTATAAGTTTTTACTAAATCTTTTTAAACTTAATTACATAAATGTATTCTTTAGAATCAATTGAGTATATATGTTGCTTCATAGTAAAAAGGACCTAGAACTAAATTAATTCAATAGGTTTTTTGATGCTATGTAAAAAAAAATACTAATTGAACTGTCTATCTGTAATATCAAAATAACTGGTTTTTATTAGGCTCAGGGGTTATTTGCACGCTTAAATAATTTTTTTATAATTTTTGCCTGTCTCTCTGTCTGTCTGTCTTTCTGCCTGCCTCTTGTTTTGGGCTAATCTTCGGAACGTTCGAATCGACTGTAAAATAAGTTTTTTGGTTTGCAATATCACACAAAAAAGATACTAACATGGTTTTATCTCTTAAAGTTTTGATGCAAAATTGATTTTATTTTTTTAAACCATGACTTATAGGTATAAGGTAGTGTTAACACTGCTGTGTTTCGTATGGTGAGTGTAGAGAACTGGAGACCCTTTTCACTGGAAAAGAGGCATTCCATCTTAGTCCTCAAGGCTGACAACGCATTTGCATTTTGATTCATTATTGAGGAAAGATGTAGATGTCTATGGGCCACTGCAACTACTTACCATCAGGTAGACTGTGAGCTCGTTTGTGACCTATAAAAAAATAAGGTGATTAAACCTTTTTATCTGACATTGATAGTTCTTGAATTTTACTAAACAGTTTCCTATATCGCACATGGCCTCGTCTCGTCTGTAATCCCCGTCAAATCGTCAAATCTGTAGGCATAGTACAATGAGCGACGAGCAAATCGGATCAGGTTTAGACACAAAATAATATTAAAATTTAAGAAAACTTAACTATATTGCTACATCTTAAACATAAGCTACTCAGCGATTATCAGTCTGGATTTCATAGCGATGTCCTTTTATTGATCCTGTCCCATTTAAGATTTGCACCCTCCGTCTTGCATTGGTTCGTTCTTCATATCTTCGCGGGCGTTAGAACTGAAGAGTTCCCAGTGGGCTATTATTGATGCGGGCGTAACGCAGAGCGGTATACTTTCTCCATTAATTTTCTCAGTTTGTATAAACTTGATCACATCTATTCGTAATTGATCGTACCATCTGTATGCTGATAACTTCCAAATTTATTTGCATTCATTTATTGAAGAGCTCCATGACGCTATTAGAATGTTAAATCTGAACTTGGAGGCCGTAAAAGAATGGTGTTGCCGTTTTGGAATATCAGTTAATGCAACCAAGTGTCAAGCTGTAGGTAGCAGGTTACCTACCTGGAATGAAGGCAATACTACCTTGGAAATCGTTGCCCAAAAACGTAACAAGAGCGCCAAGAAAGGACTATTTTAAAAAGTCGGTACATGACATCTTTTTGAAACGAAGCGATGTCGGCCGTTAAGAGTGATGATGATATATTTTGATATATTATTTAGATATTTTATTATCTGCAATTTAAAATATGTGTTTATGATATACATATATATATATATATATATATATATATATATATATATATATATATATATATATATATAAATAATATAAAAATAAGATGTATGCTACAAAATCTCATCACTCCACGGGTTGACTAGCAAAGAATGCCGGTGCACTAAGTTCGCCCGTTGTTCACACGTATTCACCTAGAGCTGTGACGATTTTAGAGAGAATCATTCTGATGTTGCTTTTTAGGATACTTACTAGGATAAAATTATTAAATTCTTGTATTGTCATTTGTGTTTGACAGAGTGCAAATTTTCAAGTCCAATCGGCCGTCCACAAGATGGTGAAAATTACATTTAAAATTTCCTTTACATAGATAGATACACACGAAGCTAGTAAAAATGTTTTGATATCGCACAATTTTTGAAAACAGCAAGAACTGAGCTGGAATCTAAACCACTTGCCAAAGACTACTATTATAGATTGCAAGTTTTTTTTTAAGTTCTACGCGGACGATGTTGCGGGTAAAACCTAGTTATAATTTTTAAAATCAGCAATTCGCTTAACTAGTATGGCGTTAAAAAACCAGGCGTTAATATCACCAATCAAATTCTCCCTACAACCAGGCCTAAACCCACCCATACAAAAAAGCAGAACTGAAATTAAATCTAAAACGTTTACGTCTTCAGGTGCTCTGCGTTTTCCTTTGCTTTGCATCACTATCGGCATCCGAAGAGACAGTACAAGACTTCATCGAACGTGCTCTACAAATTCCTAACGTTGATAAGGTGTTAAACTCGGTACTGGGGCGATTGGAGAGGAGCCGACAACGTGGATTCCCGGCAATAACTCAACAGCAATACGCTCAGGAAGAAGATTGTGAAGAACCATCAGAGGTAAAACTTTATAAGTTTGTAATTTTTTTATAGGATAGGGTGACAAACGAGCACACAGTCCATCTGATGGCAAGTGGTTGCTGTGGCCTGTGTGCTGTGGATTGCGAATCAAAATGCAGATTCGTTGTCATCCGTGAGGACTAAGATGGAATGCCTCTTTTCCATTAAAAAGGGTCTCCGGTTGTCTACACTCACACTGTATTCTGTGAGAGCCTGATCCTTCCCCAGTCGAGCCGACCCATTCGTGCTACAACTATACCATTAATATAGCTGCAGCATTTTTTATAGGATAGGGTGACAAACAAGCACACAGTCCACCTGATGGTAAGTGGTTACTGTGACCCATAGACATCTACATCTATCCTCAATAAAAACTAAAAATGCAGATCCGTTGTCACCCGTGAGGACTAAGATGGAATGCCTCTTTTCCATTAAAAAGGATCTCCGGTTCTCTACACTCACCATACGAAACACAGCAGTAACACTGCTATTTTACGCTGGTATTCTGTGAGAGCGTGGTCCTTCACCGGTCGAGCCGACCCATTCGCGCTACAACTATACTATTAATATAGCTGCAGCATGGCACTACCACGTATATTATCACATCATTATCATACACATATTCGAGTCAATCGGTTTGCTTCGTCGTTCACAATGTGTACAGCAAAAGAGTGCAATAATCTGCCAGCATCTGTTTTTCCATCGGTATATAATGTCGGTTGTCTTTAAAGTAAGAGTAAATAGACTTTTGTTAAGCTCAAGTCATTGTGCTTAACCATTTTAGCACAGCTTCGGTCAAGCACTGGCTTATAATATTAAAAAAAAACATTACAAGTAAATTGCTGAGGTACCTATGTACCTCAAGGATCTTTTCCAGCCTTATATGACTACGCTGTCGCAGATATTTTTTTTTTTATAGGATAAGGGCGACAAACGAGCACACAGTCCACCTGATGGTAAGTGGTTGCTGTGGCCCATAGACATCTACATTTATCTTCGATTACTAATATCAAAATGTAGATGCGTTGTCACCCGTGAGGACTAAGATGGAATGCCTCGTTTCCAGTAAAAAGGGCCTCCGGTTCTCTACACTCACCCATTCGTGTTACAACTATACCAGAAATATAGCTGCAGCATGGCTCTACTACGTATATGTGCGTAAAATAGCAATAAATACAGCTGTATTTCGTATGGTGAATGGCTAGAACCGGAGTAACAAAGTATTCCATTTTAGTCCTCAGGGGTGACAACGCGTCTTCACTTTTAATTCTTAATCGATGATAGATACGGTTGTTTATGGCATTAGTTACCCTAATGTGTGCTCATTTTTCATGTTTATTTGTATAAATAAACTGCTTGCTATTTAACGGTAGATCAAATAATATATAATATGTATGTTATTCTTCATACTCATAAACGTTTACTTTACTTAAATTGTGACCGTGCACTGGCGGTGTAAGAATATTTTTTTTTGAATTTTTGTATTTAAAAAAAATACTAGTAATGCTATTAAACATTACTAATATTCCCTTTAACCACTTCTGGTAAGCTTAAAATGCTTGTGTTAGAAGTGGTTCACGACAGTAGTCGAATGGTGGATTCGAACCCACGACCTTTCGAGTTCGCGGTCCGCACCCTGCCATTAGGCTACTGAGGCTTCAAATAAATAAACTGCTTGACATTTAACGGTGGGATTAGGATCAAATAAGATATAATATGTATGTTATTCTTTATACTCATAAACGTTTACTTTAATTAAAGTGTGACCGTGCACCGGCGGTGTAAGAATATCCACTACCCAATATCATCCCGTGGGTATCTTAATAATAGGGGACAGCGCGATACAAACCAGGAGAAGAGCAGCAGCGTCTTTCTAATACCAACTAGAAAACAAAAAGCTACGGTTGCGCACCCACCTGTCATGCGTCGCAACCATGACATATATCTTATGAGGCACTCTATGGGGAAGGTCTATATTGAGTAGTGGACTTTGGATAAGCTGTAATAGTAATGTTAATCACTTTACAATCAGGTTTTACCCGAATATACGGAGACCTTGCAGGAATCACGGGAACGAGGTTTGAGGCAGCTGGGCATCCAGGTAATCACTATTTCGATTAATATTCATGGATATATAATTGATACATATGTATGTAAATATGTGTCGAATTAAAAAAAAAACTATTGATCAACACATATTTTGTGTAGTGTTGCAAGAAAATTTATAGTGACAAATTTCTTATAAAAGATAAAAAAAACCAAACAGAAAACCGAAGTGGCCATAATATAGTCCTACAGTTATGACTTTGGTCAAGTCAAGTCATACTGTCGGCATCGTCTCTAAATATTCAACAAACCGAGAAAACTTTTATAGAGGCAAGAGTCCTACGCATAACATCGTTCAGAGAACCAGGAAGGGACAACCGGACAGTACTTTTCTTAAATGATAGTCCGGGAAACCTAAACTGACTGATCACTACGGAAATTCCGAAACAAATCTTTTTGCATCCTTTTGGTGCATGCCATTGAAATATTTCACAGTTTCTGGCTAACTTCTATATAAACATTCTCATTACTTTTTTTGAGAATATTGCTATAGTACGTGAGGATAATAATATGTTTATTCGGTTAATATGGTTACATTCTTATGACTCAAAAACTACAGCCTTGTTTGCATACGTGGCTCTGTGATACTATAGCTCTTCATCAGTCAATGATATAATAAAGGGTCAAAGGGGCTGGGCGCTGATTTAACGACGCCCTTTTTGACAGTTGACATTATAGAAAATAGTTTTGTTGAATTTAATATAGGGTAGTTTAGTTTTTAAGTTGATTTTTCGAAGTGTTCCTAATTATTGCCAAAGCTCGTTTGCTATTTTGCATGCCTTAAGCGCAAAGCGCATAGGTATGTTCTACTAGCGCCTAAAAATGAAGATTCCAACGTTTTGTCGCATAAAAGCGTATCTAACAATCATATTGAACATAGAAATTATATAAAAAGCACATTGTCAGAAAGATAAATGATTGTTGAACTTCTTAATATTTTTCCTAATATATTAATTATTGTATACAACTTAGTGTTTTTGTCCCTGTCCTCCTCCTAATGCTTAAGGTGAACATATTACCCTCACATACCTTACATAAATTATTGACACTGCTCGGAAGCAAGGCAATGCCATTTTTAACCTACAAATATTATATCAGTTATATTATTCAGTGACTGAAATAGAACATATTTTATGCATCTTAAATTATATTTAAATTTGGAATTTTTTTAAAAATTCCAAATTTAAATATAAAAATTTTCTAAATTGGCTGGTGGTAAACAATACGTGGAATGGTTATTGAGGTTGCTTTACTCTAGTTTAAACTGCAGTGACAAACTAGAAAATTGTCTGATTTTACATATTATGTGATTGGTGTGTCAGTTCTCAGTTGTGATAACGCCTGTAGTTTTAAATTATTTTGGTCGTAAATTCAATGTACTCGTATTATATAAATCACATAGAACGCCATATAACGGGAAGATTTCCAAAAACCTTCCAATACGAGAGGGCTGAATACAGTCGCTGCATTTAGCGTATTTCTGTCCATTACAGAATTAAATAATGCACTTTTTCATGATTAGCTGCATTTTTTTTATAAATTGCTTATAAAAAAAATTTATTATTTATTATACAAAAATTCGCGAGCATCTCGTGAAATAACAATAAAAATCTCTTATGGGCAAAAAAAAATTATAATTGTTAGAAATTTTTCGGAAAAAAAAATACTGAAGCAAGCAAAGTGAATATTGCTGCCACCGATTCCTGCGAAAAATTTCATATTATTCTAAGTAGACAAAACATAAAAATGTTTGTAAAAAGGGAGCGAGGTGAGATGAAGCGTTAGGCATAGCATGCACTTGACTGATGAATGATAGTTTTTATTATTTAATAATTTAAATTTCATATAATGCGATTAGTAATAACTAATACATAGGGAACATAGATTTTACTAGTACCTAGAATGTAAAATACATCGAAGTTACACAGAAGAATGTTTATTTCAGAAGCATTATCCCATATGCCACTTGGAAAGAAAAGTCCGTAGGCTAAATACAAACGAATACGAATACCGACCTGCGTATTATGAAGAGGTGCGATGTACTACGACATCTGACGACGACGTCAGTGTAAGCAGCGAGGTACGAATAACATAACTTTAGCATTTAAAAATTATATGGGATTTTAAATATCTATGTGGATTTTACGATATAATATCTTATCTATATAATATGCAATTTAGATACAAATTGCATATCTCCATCTGCTGGCGGAAAGCGTTATTAAGTACCTACTAGCGATCCAGCCCGGCTTCGCACGGGTGATTTTAGGATTTTGACAAAAGCGCTACCTACCGGGTCTGATTGTGAATTTAAACCATTCGTAAAATCCGTTCTTAGCTGACCTCTACTCAGCGAAAGCAATATTCCTATATATATAAGAGATTTTCATCTGTTTTTCATCATCTCTTTCAGATATGTTCAAGCCTTGGGTTCTCTTGTGTACAATGGAATAAAACAATCCATTTAACCAGAAGGCGTTATTCAAGGTAACATAAATAAGTATACGTCAAATAATATGTGATGACTACATAATGCATACAGCACAATTTATATCTACATCGTGCATATAGCATAATGCATACAACTTAATTTAATATAAGTACCAAATATTGAGATATCAGACTGAATGCTAGTTCTAGCAGTGGCTAGTGCAGCAAAAATGTTGGTCACTTATTTTTGAAAGAAGAATTTTCTGCCTACCCTCTGAGTAACAGGCATAAGAGTTTATGTTACGATTATGTTAAGAATATGCGTGTATGCGTAGGTATATGGGTGTGGAGGAAGAGAGAGGTGTGTCAGGATCGTGCCAAATGGAAGTCCATAGTCTCTGGCTACCTCTCTGAGTGACAGGCGGGAGTGTTTATGTTTATGTTAAGAATTCTCTGTGTTTGTTTCTATTTCTATAAATTATCCGTAGAATTACCAATTTACTATTTCTGCGGGATCAGAATAGAATTGGTCTTAGTTACTTTACTCTTTTACTGTCGTATGAGACGACAAAAGGAAACAAACCAGGAGATAAAAACTAAAAATAAAAAACTGCCATTGCCAATCCGCCTACAAGCTTGGCACTATGGCAAATATTACCTATGTGAGGCAATCTATGGGGACGCTATAAATGGCTATAAAAATGGACTATAAATGGACGGTAACTTTTATGGGGGATGAAGTTGCTCGCGTCGTGTCGTAGTCGTAGTGCTAAACGAACAGTACTACGTACTGGTGGTAGGTTGGTCCTTTACTAGTGAGTGGCGCGGCAGAGCGTTAGTTAACACCCACCTGGCAAAGACATACCGCCAAATGATGCATATCGTATTCCGGTATGATGTTAGGTGAAAGACACTTCTTAGGGAGAATGGGTCTGGACAGTTGCGTTGCGCATACGAACCGGTTGCGACGCGGCCGTTTCTTAATGTCAGGTGCCTGGTTATGGAGGTTAGCGGGATACGAAGCATGGTTGCACCGCCGGCCGACCGTAGATGGTTGGGGGCCCAATTAATGAGCCAGCCTGTTATGAAAGGCTGGCCCGCCATTTTACGAAAAATCTTAGGATGGCTCCACTATGCCGGTTGGCGACCGGAGGAGAGGAAATGGTGGCGATTTCCAGGGGGGTTCGGGCGCCCCCGCGATCTCCATGCTAGGTACCATCGCTGCTGTGACTCTGGTTGCGTCCCTAGGTTATATGCGTGACGCCTCGTCCAACTGCCATTCTCTCAACCTATTCACTCCCACCATTAATGAAAAAAAGGAAAAAGAAGAGTAAGTTTGTACAGCGTTTGCACTACCTCTCCATCAAAGTGCACCTCACAAACATCCGAGGCCAGCACTGTAATCTCAATGCAGTCCATTACCACATTAAGACCGACAAGCAGCACTTACTCTTCTAGACTGAGACGCAGATCAGATGTCCTCTAGCACATTGGAGCATAATTTCCATCAGCGCGCCGCAGTCTGCGTTTACGTTTGCCACGATATCTGCTGTAAGCGTCTCCGTCACCTTGAAGATACCACTTTCTCTACGATCTGGGTATTGATAGACACAGGAATGGATAAAATTATTCATTCTTGTGTCTACCGATCACACATAGGTGACCAGGAGGCAACTAGGCTGTTTGAATACCTCATTGAAGCCTCTGAAGTGGCTCTAAATCGGTACCCTAATGCACAGTTGGTATTGCTGGGGGACTTTAATGCTTGTCATCAGGACTGGATGTTCCGATACCAGAAGACCAACCACGCTGGGTGAGAGGTGTGGAATTTTGCCACATCGTTGGGGATGTCGCAGCTGGTACAACAAGCGACTGGGGTATCTGATGTGGATGGGCACACCAGAGATGTGCAAAATAGGTTATAAAATATATTTAAATGCAAAATGAAAATACTTTTTGTATTTTGTTATTTCAAATACAAAATATAAAATAGTTTTTCATTCTATATTTAAAATACTAAATGCAAAATTCGTGTTTACAAAATGCTTTATTAAAATAAAATACTTTTAGTTTTAAACTATTTTTATTTTGTTAAAAGTTCATTTATTTCAGCCAGCTAACAGGCTGATAACTTGATAACTTACTTAAATTAAATTTACTTAACAGATTTTAATAAAATAATTTGCTCAAATACACTGTCGCTCGTCTTTCTCCTGTGTGGTCTCATAGAATAGAATAGAATATTTTTTTTAATTCAATATACATTACATGTGTAATTCTTATTGAAAGTCATTTTTTACTTTACCACTGGTTCGAAAAAACCCTCTGTCCTGGGAAGAACCAGCAAGAAACCCATAATCATGCTTTCATAAGAAAAATCTTTCTACCGGCGCAGAGCTAGGCAAGCAAGTATTATATTTCAAGAATAACACTGTAGGGTATTTATTTAATGATTGCAGGCTGACATCATTATCCTTCAAATATTGCAATGATTCCAGGTCAATCGTGGTGTTTGCATTTGCACTATCACTAGCTAGTGATTAATCCGTATTATCATAGAACATGTAGTAGGATTTATTTTTTCTTTCTTGTGTGATGATTGATGTGTATTATTTACATCTTTATGATCATTTTTAAGTTTTCTCACTTCTGCAAGGAACAATTCCTTTATATGTTCTCTATTTCCTTTTGGCACCCATTTTAATTTAAAAAAGGATATGACATATACGTGGTAGAGCCATGCTGCATCTATATTATGGTTGTAGCACGAATGGGTCGGCTCGACCGGGGAAGGACCACGCTTTCACAGAATACCAGCTTAAAATAGCAGCTTAACGCTGCTGTGTTTCGTATGGTGAGTGTAGAGAACCGGAGAACCTTTTTACTGGAAACGAGGCATTCCATCTTAGTCCTCACGGGTGACAACGCATCTGCATTTTGACTCTTAATCGAAGATAGATGTAGATGTCTATGGGCCATAGCGACCACTTACCATCAGGTGGACTGTGGGCTCGTTTGTCACCCTTATCCTATATAAAAAAAAATGACACCGATGCCAAAATTGCATCTTTAGCTTTAGGATCCTTCAAATCATGAAAAAGTATTTTGCATTTTGTAAATACAAAATATGTCCAAAAAAGGTATTTCAAATAAAATATAAAATGTTTATCTAAAAAAGTATTTAAATACAAAATGGAAATAGGTATTTTGTATTTTGTATTTTGCATTTCAAATACTGTTATTTTTAAAATGTCACATCTCTGGGGCACACAGCCAACTGCCTCGACCTTCTGCTGACGACCGATCCAGATAGGTACGATGTTCAGGTTACCTCACCCTTGGGAACTTCTGACCACTGTCTGGTGTAATCTTGTGTTGATTTCCACGGTGTGCGACGAGAGTGGCGATACTAGCCAGCAGATTGGGATGAGATGCGGCATTTCTTTGCATCTTATCCTTGGCGGCAGGTTTGCTTCTCCGCTGAAGACCCGTCGAGCTGCGCGGATGCCAATCAATGCGGATAATAATCAATGTCATACGTCAAGCGATGGAGTATTTCATCCCCTTTGCTGACGTGCGCATTGGTGGTAAAGCTCACCCATGGTTCGCAGAGTGCGCTGGTGCTGAAAAGCACAAGCATAGAGTGTATCTTGGGTTGACACTCGAGACCGCAAAGTTCCAGATGTTAGCCTTAAGAAGAGAGCCTTTAACCAAGCTGCCAAATCCTGAAAAAGGACAAGCCAGTTTCGACCGCATTAGACGCATTGGTACAAAGCTTTTTCTCAAACCATCTGACAGTAGAGCTTTTTGTTCTCTCGCCAAAGCGGTCGAGACAAACTTCTGTCGGTCTACACTGCCACTGATAAAACCAGATGGCTCACTGGAGCCTAAGGAGAAAGCGGAATTATTTGCTTCTCTTTTTGCTTGCAATTCGTCTTGACAGTAGCAACAGCGTATCATCTCAATTACCACACTGCAGTAGCTCTATCTCAAAGGTCCGTATCACCAACAAGGAGGTTCTTAAAACCTTGCTAAGTCTAGTCGTGAACAAAGCTAGTGGACCTGATGGTATATCAGCTGTGCACCTGAATTGTCTCCTGTGTTGACACGTTTGTTCCACCTCTTATTCAGGACTGGAATAGTGCCTAAATCTTGTAAGTTGGCCAATGTGCCGCCTGTGCCTAAAAAAGTAGCCGTACCGACCCTGCCAACTATTGGCCAATTTCAATTACCCCATACTCTGCAAGATTATGGAGCGTATATTGAACGCCCACCTCATGGCATACCTAGAGCAAAATGATCTCTTCAGTGATCGCCAGTACGGGTTTTGCCGAAATCGATCAACTGGGGACCTTGTAGCGTATGCCAAGCACATATGGGGCGAAGCCCTCGTTAACAGCGGTGAAGCACTTGCTGTTTCCCTCGATGTTTCGAAGACCTTTGACAGGGTTTGGCAAGCTAGTCTATTGGGTAAGCTTTCAGCGTACGGCTTATTGCCTGGGTGAAGGACTTTTTGAGTGAACGGTCTTTCCAGGTTGTCATCAATGGCTGCTCATCCGGTACTGTGGCGACTAACGCTGGTGTTCCACAGGGGTCCGTTCTCTCTACTACTACTCTTCATGCTGCATATTAATGATGTACTCATTCCCAGTATTTATGGGTATGCAGACTACATCACAGCTGTGGAGAGATACCAACCAGGTGGCCGGGCCAGTCGGGATCAAATCCAGTCAGAAAGAGAGGCTATAGTTGAGCGTGTGAGACTCACGCTCAACCATAGCCTCTCTTTCTGACTGGATTTGATCCCGACTGGCCCACTCTCACACTACAGGCAGTCTCCGCATGGGGCGATGCCAATCTCGTGAGATTTAACGCTTCCACAACACAAGCGTGTGTTTTCACCGCTAAAAGGAGCCCGCTCACCTTGGCTCCTACTTTCCGGAATGTGTACTTGGAGTACACTGACCGCCTTCAGTTGTTAGGGGTTGAATTTTCTCCGAACCTAAACTATGGGCGGTTCATTGAGTGCAGAGCCAAAGCAGCCGCAAGGAAACTTGGTGTCCTTGCAAGGGTGCGGCGGTACTTCACGCCAGGGCAGTTCTTACCTTATATAAAGCGCAAGTCCAGTCGTGCATGGAGTACTGCTGTCACATTTGGGCTGGTGCTGCAAAACGCCACGTGGTAGCGTTGGACTCAGTGGAGAGACGTGCTAAAAGGCTCATTGGTGACCTTGATTTGGTTGAAACCAATCTTGTCAGCCTCGTGTACAGGTGCAGAGTAGCCAGACTCTCGGTATTCTATAGGATGCATTTCGGAGAGTGTGCGCAGGAATTACACGCTTTAATTCCTCCCTCTCTTTTTCACCATCGGACAACCAGGCCGTCGGCGGGTCTTCATCCCTTTGTTGTCAATATTCCAAGCATTAGAACCAAACGGTTTGCTTCGTCTTTTGTAGTGCGTATAGCAAAAGGAGTGGAATAATTTGCCTCATCGTTCCATCCGAATACAAAGAACCAGGTGGGATTGTGGTCAAGCATTGGCTTATAATAAGTAAAAAAAACTTTAGTGGTAAAGTTAACTCTCTAAACGTCAATTTTCATGACAAAATATAACACGGCAAATGCAACGAAATATAATTTAACAAAATGAATACTATAAAGACTAACAAAAAATTACTGTTAAACTATTAATTAAATTTTCAGTTTGGTTTCTCTTCACATCTTTTAAAACGCACTTGAAGTTAAGGCTGGGTGTTCCAAGCGCATTAGGTATTTAAAAGCGGTCGTTGCAAAGATCGAGTCGCGCCGCGCATACTCGTATTACCATGATTTTTACAAAATAATCACAGAAATATTGTTTTAAAGTTATAATTATGTACTCGTATATTGCATACAAGCGCGTGCTAAGAGAAATTAATATCAATTTGATACTCCTATTGTTATCGTGTTAACATGATCGGTGTCGATTTACACAGATTTTGTCACAATATATGACAAAATTTTACTAAAATCGATAATACCTACGTGTGCCAAACCACCGAAGTTGTATGGGTTACCAAAAACACACAAGCCCAATGCTCCTCTACGTCCCATAGTGAGCCAAATCGATTCACCAACTTGCCCATTGGCTCAACACTTAGCGAAAATACTCTCACCGCTCAGGGGACATACAAAGGATTCCTACCATTTTGTCAGCGAGATTAAAGATCTACATGTAGCAGACAATGAAACTGTTGTCAGTTTTGATGTGCAGTCTCTGTTCACATACTTACCTATTGAAGACTGCATCTCAACTGTAACGAGAAGGCTGGAGGAAAACACCATGCCCGTAGAATATGCAGTATTACTCAGGCACTGCCTTACATCTGGCTACCTATTGTGGAAGGAAGAATTCTAAAAGTTAGTATTTGGTGTGGCGATGGGCTCACCTGTATCCCCCATTGTTGCCGATATATTCATGGAAGACTGAGGAGAAAGCCCTGCTTACTTCTCCCGTAAATCAAAGATTCTACAAGCGGTACGTAGACGACACTTTCACAATTCTACCTTTAGATAATTAACTCCATTTTTACACCATCTTAACTCCATAAATTCTAAAATTCAGTTCAGAATGGAGTTAGAGGCAAGTAATTCTTTAGCTTTTCTAGATGTATTAGTAATTCGGAATCCTGATAACACCTTGAGCTACACTGTGTATAGAAAAAAGACCCGTACAGATAGATATTTAAATGGTGATTCTCATCACCATCGTTCACAGTTAGCTACCATGGGTAAATCTTTTTTAAGAGAGCATGAGGGATCTGTGACAGTAAACACCTGGCCGCCGCGCTCCAACACTTCAAGCAAGTTTTGCACGATAACAAGCTTCGGGTACCGCGCCTACGTTACGGTGAACGAGTGAAGCCGGCCACAGTCGAGCGAGAGCCTGCTGTACTGCCATATGTCAGAGGTGTCACTGACAAGATTGGCTACATCTTGAAGCGTGCTTCCATTAAAACATAATTCAAGCCGCCAAAGAAAATTTGTTAGTTTTTACCATCAGTCAAGTGTAGTGTTCCTCTGCAAGATGGAGGAGTGTACAAGCTTGACTGTGAAAGTGGTCTGTCTTATATAGGAGAAACTAAAATATCAATAAAAATCCGCATTAAAAACGCATAGCTGATGTGACGAATCGACGCTCCGGGAAGTCTGCAGTCTGTGAACACGTACAGAATCGTCCCCGTCACTACATTAGATTTGATAGACCATAAATCCTCGCTAAAGAACACCGATTACTTACAAGGATGATTCGCGAGGCTATTGAAATCATAAAACATCCTAATTTCAATAGAGAAGATGGCTGGATCCTACCATCTGCTTGGGATTCTATAATTAATAAAATTAAATCTCAACCCTAGCATACAACTGCAAGACTTCAAGATACTGAAAGTTCATACTGTGTAGATCGTAACAAAAATTTATAATTTTTATCTGGAGGTAGCCGTGGTTAATTATGACATTGGGGCGTCAAGCACCGCAGTCCTCCTCGTGACCATGGGTGCTGTAAAGTACTCCAAACGTCGAGAATATAAAATAAGTTAATATACGCGATAAAATCCGTAAAACTAGTTTTATTTAGAAGTATAGTATTCGTGTAAATATAAGAAACTAGACTTTGTTCTGCCCTTAACGGCGAACCTCTGTACTATAAAAATCCTTAAATTCGCAATAAAAAATATTGAGTGTATCATGATAAAAACTATCCTATCTTTCAAGTTGGACCAAACTGCACATATTGTGGAAAATTTCATTGAAATCAGTTCAGTAGTATAGAAGTTCAACGCGGACAAACAACGTGACACGTAATTTTTATATATAAAGATTATTATGTAAAACTTTACTATATGTCATATCATGTAAAGAATTGTGCTAATTAACAAATTTTATTTTAGCGATTGTTGGGAAACCAAAACGATGGTGATTCCAGCTGGATGTGAATGCATGTGGCCTGTTCACCGTTTGGGCGATATTACACATCACGTCTAAAAGCCCGGCGACTCTAGCTCGACATGAAGAATCTGGTCATACTTTAAAGAAATTAATGCATGTTAATAAACGATGGATAAATTGCTTAATAAATAATTAGCAGACCAAAATCTAACACACAAGACTGTTGTTTTAATTAAAAAAAATTGATATGAGATAAAAGTTTATGAGGTAAATATTTATGAGGGTAATAATGGTATTGCGAAATCATTAAAATATTCTCAGCACAAATGTGTTTAATTTATTTCACCTTATTGCAAAATAATGTTTTAATTAGGAATTCGTCCCGGCTCGCTTAGGTTGGGTACAGTCTATATGTTCTTTTTAGGCTGTGGGTTGGGTCTTTGGTATTATTAGACTTAAGATAATAAAAGACAAATAAATTTGTCTTTTATTATCTTTGTTTTTCTCTACAAAATATATTTATTTAAATATCTTTTTAACCATTCCGAAGACAGATAGACTAAAATTATAAAAATAATTATTCATGTTTTTAATGCATGCAAATAATACCCCAATCTAAATATTTTATTTCGATATTATAGACAGGCACTTTGATTTTATTTATATGTATGTATGTCGTGTAGTGGCGGTTAATATCCACTACCCCATATTTTCCCGTGGGTGTCGTAAGAGGCGACAGTGGGAAACAGGCAGGAGATGGGCAGCAGCATCTTCCTGATAACAGCAAGATTACAATAAAAAAAACTTCGGTTGCCACCTAAGACGACTCGACCTGGCAACATATGGACTGAGGACTGACGAGAAGATCCTGGAGCTGGAGGAAGAGATTACCTGGCATATAACAGGATTATCCGAGTTCTGAAGAGAGGTGGAGAACACGGTAATCCCCGAATCCTGCAACTTGTTCTATCACCGGGAAGGCGACCATCTGTCCCACGGAAGTGTCGGATATATCTAAATTCTGTAAAGATCCCCGGCGACACACTGGGAGTGTGTCGCTGGGGGTTGCGTACCTTATACCTACTAAGAATCACCAAACGGTATTCGTTGAAGGTCACACAGGTTTACGCACCAACCTCAGCATATCCCGATGAAGAGATGGAGGAAATGTATGTCAATATCTCTAAAGCCTTGAATTCCTCCGAAACCCACTACACGCGTTGAAGTCTCCCATTAACAAATCACACTTCAACGCAAAACTAGGCACAAGAGAGAACGGTGAGCTGAAAGTAGGAAAAAATGGAATAGGGCAACGGAACCCTAGGGGCCAGCAACTGACCGACATCATGGAGAAAGAGCGACTCTTTATGTTGAACTCTTTCTTCCAGAAGCGAGCTCACAGGAAGTGGACCTGGTCGAGCCCCGACGGTTCGACAAAAAATGAGATCGACTTTATTATGACGACCAGACGACAACGTTCAGTGAAGGCAATCGAAGGGGTGAAGACTGGTAGCGATCACCAAATGGTTAGAGGCACACTGAACCTAAACTTTAAGTTGGAGAGATTGCGTCTAATGAAGTCAAGCTCAGTCCCCCTCGTGCTCTGATCCAAAGTCCCGAAACCTTTCAGCTCGAGTCACAAAACCGTTTGCCTTTAAGACTGCAATGCAGTGGGTGATATGGATGACAAGCCCGTGGAAACTGTCCATGCGGTCATTCAGACATCTGGTACTTTGAGTGAGATTGAGAGGTTCTATGGGCAGCTGTACACATCATCGTTGGAACCACACGCAAGTGTGAATAACGATCCGAGAGTGAGTCTTATCCGACACTATTCTGACGATATCCCGGACGTCAGTCAGAGCGAGATTAGAATGGCTCTCCAGCACATAAAAACGGCAAGACCCCAGGCGAGGGTGGAGTTACAGCGGAGCTTCTGAAAGCGGGTCTCCATGGTGGCATTAACCGGAGGCGTGAAGCAGAAGTGCGGTGGTCTTGTTCTTCAAGAAAGGCGACAACGCTTTCTTGAATAACTACAGACCGATTCTCTTCTGAGCCGCGTCTACGTGCTGTTTTCGAGAGTCATTACGAGTCGTCTCGCACGCAGTCTTGACGACTTCCAGCCTCCCGAACAAGCCAGTTTCCGAAAAGTTTACGTTGTAGAGCCATGCTGCAGCTATATTAGTAGTATAGTTGTAGCACGAATGGGTCAGCTCGGCCGGGGAAGGACCATGCTCTCACAGAATACTAGCGTAAAATAGCAGCCCGATCGAGCCGACCCATTCGTGCTCCAACTATACTAGTAATATAGCTGCAGCATTGCTCTACCACGTAAGGACTTCTTACTCTTTCCCTGGGTTTCATCAAATTAGAAATGATCGCACTAATAGGAGTGGTGGGGGGCGTGGCGATCTATCTTAGATCCTGCATTCCATACTCGTAACTTTCTTAATGGTACTCCTTCGCTTCTTCACTTAATAATGCTGTCATCTTCAAATCTAATTTTCAAGCACGGATCGTGTCTTGCTGATGCATTCTTTTATAACGATTTAATTTTTCTTTCGTATAAACACACCATAACTACGCCCTCCTAAAATGAAACCTAAATTAGTTCTGCGACGTAATTTTGGAGGGATGGATATTGACCAACTTTGTGAAGATGCCTTTTGACTGATCAGTGATTGAGAGAGTACCATGCATTGACGATAAATTTCCACCAGCGGACAACCAGGCGGTCGGCGGGTGTTCACTCCTTTGTTGTCGATATTCCACGCATTAGAACCAAACGGTTTGCTTCGTCTTTTGTAATTCGTGCAGCAAAGGAGTGGAATAATTAGCCGGCGTCTATCTTTCCGTCCGAATACAATCTGGGCGTCTTCAAGGCAAGAGTGAATAGGCTTTTGTTACGCTAATTTTAAAGTCAAAAGTCAAAGATTAAGAGGAATAAAACAGAGGAAAACCTAAGGAAAGACGCCAAAATCAGGAATCGCTGCAACACATTATATAGAGATGCACTACGACGCCATATTCGCGACTTATCTAGAGTGTGGAAGTTCCTTAAAACAGTTGGAGTTGGTAGAACATCCCTAAATGCTTCAACCCATAGTGTTGATGTTGAACTATTAAATTAAATTAGAAAAATCTAATCCTTCTAACTCTTTTGATAGTAAACATAAACGGCAAACACTTCGTTCTTTTTCTGTAACTCCGACTCCTAATTATTTTCCGTTCGTTTTTAGTCAGTTTACTTTATGTGATATTAAGAATATCATATTATCCATTTCCTCAAATGCTGTCGGTAGCGACAACATTAGCCGTAATATGATTGTTACTCTCCTTGATGCTATCACTTCCATTATCACTTATTTACTTAATGCATGTGTCTGTTCCTCTAAATTTCCTCAAGCGTGGAAGAGTGCTCATGTTATACCCCTTCCGAAGAGATCTAATCCCGTAAACCTCTCTGATTTCCGTCCCATCTCGATCTTACCTTTCCTTGTTTGTGGTGTACAATAAAGTATTATATTATTATATTCATTCATTCATTCATACCTCTAAGACATGTGTTCACGCCCTTAGTTGCCCCAACAAAGGTCGACTGGACCAGGGCCCATGAATGGTCCCCTTGACGAGCAACAGAGGGCAGGGTCCAATGGCCTATGGATAATTGTTCTAAAACGGCTGCGAAGCAAAACAAACTTACCGATTTCCGGAGGTAGGGTTGACCACAGGGTACCAGTCAGGTGGTATGTAAGTAGTGTGTAATAGTGTGTAAATGATGTAACCTGACATCCCCGATGTAGTCCGACTGCAGATCCACAGGCGCTGCTTCTCTCCAAATGTGCGATCCCTCCAGGGATCATTTCACCATTTCACATTCACCCTTCACCAATTGAAAACTTCTGCTTTTATTTCACTGTAATAGTTTATCAACTTTATTGTACATTTAATTAACCTCAAAGTCAACCAACTCAACTTTCATCGCAATTAAAACAAGTGACACACAACACAAGTAAAGAGCAGTCTGTCAAAGTTCAACGTTCCATGTTCACTTAGCAAAAATTATAAACACGACCACGAATGCGGTCTCTTCTCGAGTCACAAAGTTCAGCGTTCCACACAACAAGGCAAAATTTCTTCGCACGATATTAAAATGCCACAAAGCAACTCGTCGAATCAAATTAATGTCAATCAAAGTTAACTTAATAATTTAAACTCAATACAAGCCTCTTGTCACGAAACGTACAAATTAGACAAATCAATTCGAGGCGGTCTACACGAGACCCAAATCTTCGTTAGTTAATTAGGCGCGCACAATTTACTCAAATTTTTGACCGTCAAAATCCACACACCGGCTGCGCGCAACCAACCCAGCGGTCGCAAACAATACTCAAAACGGTTACACCAATAATTATATGAGATCAGCCTCTTGACACGTAAAACGAACGAAAATAGACAACACACAAAAAAGGCACTTAACGCGACGTTACAATTCAACATTAACTTCCAAAAGCAATTAACCAGCCGACGCGCGACAAAACCTTTTCCATACTTTAAGACAAGCCTCGTTATCACGAAAAACAAATTAAGATAACGCCGTAGGAGGCACGGGCCCGGCCACCGAGCAACAAAAACCTTTCTCGACTTTTACAATACCGTCCGTCGCGCAACAATTATTATTCATACTTTAAGACAAGCCTCGTTATCACGAAAAACAAATTAAGATAACGCCGTATGAGGCACGCGACCGACCGAAGCGCCACAATTTATTTTCATACTCCTAATGTCGGCAGCCGCGCTCTCGAATGGAATGCGGACGGGAGCGGGGGTACCAGGCGGTGACTGGCACCGTCGAATGAACGCGCCGCGCGCGCGTCGTGAATTCAAGTTTCAAAGGTTAATATTTGGCCTAAACAACATGTATAGATCATATATTTTTGCGGGATGTTTACAGTCAAAATACCATATATAGACAATACAAGCCAGCAGTAATAAGCGAGGAAATCGGCGACCAATATAATCGTATAACGGGTAGGTATCATCATCATCATTACGGCCTTTCATAAGTCCACTGCTGAACATAGGCCTCCCCCAAGGAATGCCACAAAGCACGGTCCTGAGCCACCTGCATCCATCGACTTCCTGCATGTCTTACCAGGTCGTCACTCCATCTTGTGGGGGGTCGCCCTACACTTCGCCTACCGGTACGAGGCTGCCACTCAAGAAACTTTCTTCCCCATCGATTGTCGGTTCTTCGAGCTATATGGCCGGCCCACTGCCACTTCAGCTTACTAATCCGTTGGGCTATGTCGGTTACTCTGGTTCTACTGCGGATATACTCATTTCTAAGTTTATCATGCAGACCCCGAGCATAGCCCTCTCCATAGCTCGCTGAGCGACCTTGAGCTTCCTCATACGGCCAGCAGTGAAGGACCACGTCTCAGATTCGTAAGTCATCAATGGCAACACGCACTGGTTGTATAATTTCATTTTAAGGTTTTGAGGTATGTCTGACGAGAAGATGTGTCGTAGTTTCCCGAACGCTGCCCAGCCGAGTTGAATCCGTCGATTGGCCTCTTGGTCGAAGTTGGACTTACCTAGTCGGACTATTTGTCCCAGGTAAACATACTCGTCAACAACTTCGAGCTTAGTGCTCCCAAAAACTACCGGCATAGGTGTTACATGGACATTGAACATGATCTTTGTTTTGTCCATGTTCCTCTTAAGACCTATCTGTTGAGAGACACTATTGAGGTCATTGAGCATGGTGCTTAGATCCTCCAGCGATTCTGCCATAAGGACTATATCGTCGGCAAATCGAAGGTGAGTGATGTACTCGCCGTTGATGTTAATACCGTATCCTTTCCAGTCCAGAAGCTTGGAAACGTCTTCCAATGCAGATGAAGAGTTTCGGGGATGTAACGTCAACCTGTATTACACCTCTCTGCAATTGGATAGGTTTCATACTCTGGTTCTGTACTCGGATAGCCATCGTAGCCCTACTGTACAAGCACTTCAGCACTTCGATATACTGACAGTCAACTTGGCACCGCTGAAGGGACTGCAGCACCGCCCAAATTTCGACGGAATTAAAGGCTTTCTCATAGTCCACATACGCCAGGCATAGTGGCAAATTGTACTCCTCGGACTTCTGTACAACTTGCCGAAGGGTATGTATATGGTCTATGGTGCTAAAGCCCTTTCGGAAACCGGCTTGTTCGGGAGGCTGGAAGTCGTCAAATCTGCGCGCGAGACGATTCGTAATGATTCTCGAAAACATCACGTAGACGCAGCTCAGAAGGGAAATCGATCTGTAGTTCTTCAAAAGAGCGTTGTCACCTTTCTTGAAGACCAAGACCACCGCACATCTGCTCCACGCCTCCGGTATAATGCCACCATGGAGGACGGAATTAAAGAGCTTCTGAAGGACTTCCAAGTACCGGTTTTCCACCCGCTTTCAGAAACTCCGCTGTAATTCCATCCTCGCCTGGGGCCCTGCCGTTTTTACGATGCTGGAGAGCCATTCTAATCTCGCTCAGACTGACGTCCAGGATATCTTCGGAATAGTGTCAGATAAGACTCGCTCTTGAGTCGTTACTCACATTTGCGTGTGGCTCCAACGATGACGTGTATAGCTGCCCATAGAACCTCTCAATCTCACTCAAAGTTTCAGGTGCCCCGGAAACGATGCTGCCACACTCGGTCTTCAGCTTTGACAGTTGGCTCTTTCTGGCAGACAGATCTCTGGCAAAGACTTTGGAGCCTTGGTTTCGCTCGATCGCTTCTTCAATACAAGGTGTATTGAAGTTGCGTAAGTCCCGCCGCATGCATTTGGAGATTTGTCTGTTCAGTTGCCTGTATGCTGTCAAATCTGTTGAAGAATGTAGCTTCATCTCCCGTCTAACAGCCATGAGATTAAGAGTGTGATCGGAGAGTTTTTGTGTTCTTCTGCGGCAGGTCTTGCAGAACTTAGCTCCGACCGCATGGACAGTTTTCACGAGCTTGTCATTCATATCGTCCACTTCATTGCAGTTTTCTAGGCAATAAAAACGGTTTTGTAACTCGAGCTGAAAGGTTTCAGGACTTTGGAACAGAGCACGAGGGGGACGGAGCGTTGACTTCATTAGACGAGACCTCTCCAACTTAACGTTTAGGTTCAGTGTGCCTCTAACCATTCGGTGATCGCTACCAGTTTTCACCCTCGCGATCACGGAGACATCACTGAACAGTTGTCGTCAGGTCGTCATAATGAAGTCAATCTCATTTTTTGTTGAACCGTCGGGGCTCGACCAAGTCCACTTCCTGTGGGGCCGCTTCTGGAAGAAAGAGTTCATCATAAAGAGTCCCCTTTATCCATGAAGTCGGCCAGCCCAGGCCAGGCCCCGTGGGTTCCGTTGCCCTATTCCAAATTTCCCCACTTTCAGCTCACAGTTCTCTGTTGTGCCCAGTTTTGCATTGAAGTCTCCCATTAAAACCGTATATTGGGTTTTGGAGGAATGCATGGCTCTAGAGATATCCTCATACATTTCCTCCACCTCCTCATCGGGGTGTGCCGAGATTGGTGCGTAAACCTGTATGACCTTCAGCGAATACCGTTTGGTGATTCTGAGTATAAAATACGCAACCCTCGTCGACACACTCTCGATCTTTACAACGTTGTTAACGAGAGACTTGTGGACGATAAATCCGACACCTCCTTGGGACAGATGGTCGCCCTCCCGGTGATAGAGCAAGTTGCCGGATTCTAGGATTACCGAGTCCTCCCTCTCTCTTCGGACTTCGGATAATCCTATAATATACCAGCGTAACTTGTCCATCTCTTCTTCCTGCTCCACCATCTTCTCGTCAGTCCTCAGAGTGCGTGCGTTGTACGTTGCCAGGTCGAGTCATCTAAGGTGGCGACCGAACCGGAGATTCTTAGCACCCCCTACCCCGCCGTTACCATGGTCGCCACCGTAGCCAGGAATAGCGGGGCCGCCGGGGATTGGGGGTCGTCTCTTTGTTACTCTCTTCATAGGGGGGTATTTGCCATAGTTGCCACGCTTGGCGAGCGGGTTGGCATCCGCAGTTTTTTTTTATTGTAATTTCGGCTACTATAAAGAAGATGCTGCTGCCCATCTCCTGCCTGTTTCCCTTTGTCGCCTTTTACGACACCCACGGGAAGATATGGGGTAGTGGATATTCTTGACCGCCACTACAAGGCAAACGGGTAGGTATTGCGATTGTAAAAGTCACAACAATTAGAGCATATCGTCATTTAATAAATGTTGTAAACCTAGACAACGAAATGATTAGAAACGAAATGATTATTTTAAAGACCGGCAACGCACCTGCAATTTCCCTGATGTTGCGGTTGTTCATGAGCGGCGGTAGTTACTTACTACCAGGTGAGCCTCATGCTCTTTTGTATAATTAAGTTCAAACGCGAATGAAAGTCTCAATTCTGTTACAGATAATTTTAATAACATATATAATCAAAGTAAGTAGGTATGAATCAAAAATAAATGTATGTAACAAACGGTCTTGAAATGAATTAATATTAAGGTTAAATATATGTGTAAAAAAAGGCGGAATTACTGCATATTATGTAATACAGATACAAGTGATAAAAAAACAGATTAAGTTACAATATATTTAGAAATAAGGTAAATAAATACATAAGCAAACTAAAAAATGATCATACTAAACTAGATACGTGATAATTTCGTCATACGTAAAAATTTGATGTATAATAAATGGTCTGTGCGGGCAGCTCACAAATATTATAGATGATATACTTAGGAACTATTTTAATTTAAAACCCAACCTAATAGCAGATAAGTTTGCTCGTGAATTTCAGAAAAATGTATATAATGTGATCCACAACTGTGGGATGCCGAAAAAGTTCTGGATATGATAAAATTTGCGCAAAGGATATTAAATATCTAGCTAAAGATCTGTCACCGGTACTGATACATCTAATAAACGTTTGTGTAAGCACCAAAATATATCCAGATGAATTAAAAATGGGCTTGGTTAGGCCCAAATATCTATTAATAGAGGTGTTATACTGACAAAATAATTACCGCTCAATTACAATTCTGTCATGTGTTGATAAAATAATAGAAAAATATCAAGGTGCATAAATAAATAAATTTTTATCTTGTAACGGCATAATACACGAGGGTTAATATGGATTCCAAAAAAAAATAAAAGTACTCCATTTAAATGATAAAAAACATGTGTCAAACAGGCTTTTGACACCTTAAATTATGAAATATCGTATTTAAAAAAATGCAGCAAATTGGTATACAGGGATTTTTTCAAAAATTACCATGCAAATAGATACACTGCTGTTAGCATCGCGGAAGAACGAAGCGAGATGATACCTATACTTTATGGCACGGCGCAAGTTTCCATTATAGCCCCAACCACAGAATAAACAATAGTACAAGTATCAACTGAAATTGTGCCCCAATATTTAATATACGTCAACGATATGCATAAAATAGTTTGGAAAATCCAAAAGTGTACGCCTCATGGGCGTTTCAATTTAATTTTGATGAAAAAAAATTGTATTCCAGACTTTTAAAATATCTTATTTACGTGTTTTAAATTTAGCGCTCTATTATTTTAACAGGTATTGTCAGCTACAGGGAAAAAATAATAATGTTCACCAAAATAAATCGATTACACAAAGTATAAGTCGGGATCAAATCCAGTCCGAAAGAGAAGCTATGGTAGAGCGTGTGAATTTCACACTACAGGCAGTCTCCGAATGGGGCGATGCCGATCTTGTGAAATTCAACGCCTCCAATACACAAGCGTGTCTCTTCACTGCAAAAAGGAACCAGCTTACCTTGGCTCCTTCTTTCCGAAATGTATCACTGGAATATACGCTATAAAAAAATCGGTATACGCTATATGATACATTTGTTCTTTGTCTTTCAAGGGCTAAAAAAATATGAAAGCTTTCTACTCTTTAAAATTTTAATGGCAATAAAATTTGAAAATCGTTTTATTAACACATTAGCTTTTTACCACGTTTAATTTTAACTTTTATTTTACGTGGGGGTTTTTACGCATCTTTGAATGAAAGTTCCGTAAAAAATCTGCGTAATAGAGCATATCGTTGATGTGAAGCACCGACGCTCCGGGAAGTCTAAGCTATGTCAACATGTTTAGTATCGTCCCAACCATTATATCAGATCTGATAGATAACAAATCCTTGCAATAGAACACCGACTCTTACCAATGATGATTTGCGAGCCTATTGAAATAAAAAAAACATCCCAATTTCAATAGGGAAGATGAATGAGTGCTACCATCTGTTAAGGACCCAATAATTAATAAAATTAAATTCAAACCCAGGCACAATACTGCACTTATTCTATTTTATTTTACCTATGACATCAGGTCGTCAAACACCTCAGTCCTCCTGTGACCATGCGTGCTGTAAAGTGCCCAAAACATCCTTAAAATTAGTTTTATTCCTTATAAATTTTATTGACAGCGAACGTGGGAAGCACTACACTCATGAACGGGAGTAGAAAAATATTCGCCTTGTTGTGGCGGTGAAAGAGAATCCGCCATCTCATATCGTCCCGTTGTAAGAAGCGACGTAGGAAAACAAAGAGGATATGCTACCCATATCTCTTCCTGACAACAGATCAAAATAATAACAGCTGCGTTTCCCAACCCGCCTACCAAGCGTGGCAACTATAGCAAATATCCAGCTACTTGACAACTTATGGGGGAGGCCTATGTTCATTTCAGTGGACTTTTGATAGGCTGACGATAATGAGTTCTACTCATCTTTGCAACCTTTATTATTTACGGTAGAGTGAAAACAAAAAGTAATATACCCGAAAATATGAATGAAATAAAAACTACATATTATATTGCCCCATGAAAAGTAAAAAGTAGCAGCTTAAATTACATGTTCCTACTGGGCACAGGCCGCAGAGAGTTTTTGACCAAAAAAGTAATTGTTGCGCTGATTCTAACGCGGGATGATCTAAACTGGGGAACTTCTCAGATATGCAGGTTTTCCTTCACCTCCGAGAAAGTGCTAAATCGAATTCAAATTGCAATTTAAATGTATGTTAAAATATATAATAATGCTTACGTACCATGAAATTTAAATTTTAATCCATTTGATTATATACCGCCTTTGACAATTAAAATAAAATGAACCTTTGTTTAAGTAAAATCTGCTTTCTTTAATTAAAGTATTTTTCCGCAAGAGCCTGTTCATTTACATATAACTGATTTATGCGTCTTATTAAAGGTAAAAAAGTAAAGTAACTATAACGTTTTGTGGGCAGAAAAATAGAGTTATTATGCTTCAATGCATATTAACGGTTTTCAAATCTCCACGACTATGTTAATTACTCAGACATCTAGGTTTCCCCGCGAAGTTATTCTTTACCACTTTGACGGACGCGTGTTAAGTCAGCACGTAAAATTTTCTATAACAGACTCATCCTCGAGGGAATCGTACACGTTTTGCTCCCGTGCCATGATGAAATCTCACGGCGAGCTACACGACCCTCGTATTTGTTTAGATACAATTCATAAAAACTGAAGTTAAGTTTTTTGCATGATTGTTAACCACATCTACCTAGTAATTACACATCCAACGGTGCAGCGAACGAATTCTCAATTGTTTACATCGTATTTTCAGTAGCATTCTATTATATTTAGAAGTAAGTACCTAGATGACGCTATTAATAGATAAAATAATGAAAGCCAAAACATAGTATACTATTCTAGTAATATCATCGATAGAAGAGAACATTTATTTATTATATCAATAAGGCACAAAGTGATGTTAATTTTGTTAATAGTTCTGTTTCTGTCAAAAATACGCTATCGGCGCCGCTAGCGGTGAATAACGATTTAATGATATCGTCACACGACCATACCATGAAATAAAAAAAGTTGTGTTTAGTTATTAATATCTATATCCAAACGATTTCTATTCATTCATTTGGTCAAGCCATATCATGGAATGGTCAACAGTCAGATAAAATCATTTTATTGTAGAACAAAAATTGATTGACTCCCAAGGTGATTCGTAAAATAAACACTAGATGGCCGAAAAACAATTAAATATAAAGCGGTAAGATATGAAATCGTGGATTGTTATGAATAGTTTGGATATGATAGTTTTATTCATTACCATTAAATTTATTTATTTGCTAGGTAATAAATTTGTATTTTCTTAATTCTTTATTTTAATACTTAAAAGTTATATTAACCATCTTTTAACCACAGCACACAGAGGAAACCGAGATAATAGGAAACACTTTATACTACGTTCTAATTTAAATTTTTCATTATCTCTTAAAGTATGCGTCCAAATAATATTACGCTATAAGGAGCAAATTACAGCAGTTTCTCGCCAGCAACGCAAAGTCAGGAATTTGCATTTAGAAAAGCCCAAAGTTAAGGGCTTTTTTATTATCTCTGCATTGTCTGGGGAGTAAGAGGATTGTCAAAGACCCCGCTTTACTTAGCTTTACCATCAGCTAGTGTCAGTAAGAGGTAATAAAACCACATAAAATTTAAAACAAAATAATAAAATTAAAAAAATATGGTCGTGTTTTTGAAAAAAAGTTAATTGTATAGGTTTGAATACTGATCCTGATAACGTACTTAACGGGAACCACAGAGTTTTTGTTACATGTTGTATATAAAAATTATGTGTCACATTGTTAAACCGCGTTTAACTCCTAAAATATTGAACTGATTTCAATGAAATTTTGCACACTGTGTGCGATTTGGTCCAACTTGAGAGATAGGATACTTTTTATCCCGATAAGTGACCTTCAATATTTTGTTATTGCGAATTTAAGGACTGTTTCATAGGAAGGGTCATCGGAAAGGGCAGAACAACGTCTGCCTGGTCAGCTAGTAGTATATAGATTCTATCCCATTCTCTCGTAGGCATATCCTATAAATTTATATTATAGTTGTCTCTTTTTAGTGTCGCTTTTTCGTATCATTGAGTTTCAAATCATAACAACGGTAGAAGTTTTCACTTCAAAAAGAAATTACATTCGAATGTATAGTCCAAGAGCTGGTGACAAAAATCGACAAGAGTTTGGTAATGGCCCCTAATTCAATATGATTTAGTATTGAGGAAGTACATGCGTCAGTACTCAGTACCCACTCGCAATGTCAGGTAGTGAAACACCTGGTTCCGACGCGCTTTGATGTATTTAAAATTACAACATAATTTACAAGTGGTTTGTAATAACTGAAAATTGGTAGTAAACTAGATTAAAGTACAAAAAAACGTGAAATATTGGTCAGACCGCATTGTTGTGGAACGCGGCGAGTCAGCATGCCACACTAGTTGCCGCCAAAACGATGTCGATACAGAATTATGTAATGGCTGAAAATTTATTTACTGCTTAATTATTACATACATAATATAAAAAAAAATTCGGAGACTAGCCATTTATGCAGATATTATATACGAACCTTTCGGTAAAGAGTACCTAATAGTGTTCTATAATAGGTACGTAAGTACCAAGTGAGTACCATTTTACTTAAATGACGCAGGACACAAGTTTGAATTACGAGTGTTTGCGCAAGCATACGTGCACTTTCTATTCCATTACTCTCATAAACATATGGGACGGTGATCCGACAGAAATATAAAGAGATCTATTTTTTTTTTGTTTGTTTAGACACACTAATCTCTGGAACTACAAGTCCGATTTGAAAAAGTTATTTTTGTATATTATAGCCAAGTTCATAGGCTACACCTCATGGCTAGTTGATTTTACCCACCTAATGTTGATTTTTGTTAAGGAAGACAGAAGAAAAAGCGCCTACGAACTCTTTATCCGCGTGCGCTGGCGTAATGGTTAGTAATACTTGAATACAATGCAATGGTCTACAAAAATATAGATCTTAACTCCATGTATAAAAGAAAGCCCACACCATACGCCTATCTCTTATACATAAGCCACAATGAGGTATTATGTGACAAATACCTCATTGTGACTTATTTTATTAGGCATGGTATATTAATACTTATGAACAAAGGATTGTACGTCATCAAGGAATTTTATGGAGATAAACTATGTTCCTTATAGCATGTTATTTGTAGCATGGTTTGATGGAGTGGTGCCATCCGAGCTCAACGCGGCCAAAAAGGTGGTTCAAACTCAGAAATAGATTATACCTACAATCTTTTTAGATTCTAAAGGAATTTTACTGATGGATTTTAAATAACGTAAAAAAACAGTAACAAACTATTACTATGCTTTCTTGTCACATCAATTGCGAGATGCTATTAAAGAAAACATTGAGAGAAATTAAAGAAAAACAATGCGTGACGACGTTGCTTCATGATAATACTCCGGTCCACACATCGGGTGTTTCCAATACTGCCATTGAGGAATGCGGTTTCGCTGAGCTCAACCACCCACCATATAGCCCCGACTTGACCCCTATTATATTATTTATTTTTAAAATTGAAATGCAACTTACGGTAAAAAAAATTAACACTGATGATGAGGTGCTCTAAGCAGTTTTGTCACATTTTCAGCCAAAGGGCAAAAAATCAGACTATTTTTTAAGGGTATAGAAAAGTTAGTAAAGCGCCGTGAAAAGTCTATTGAAGTAAAATGAGATTATATCTAAAAGTAATTATAGTGGTTTGAGATTTATAGTCCAGGCCAGAAACTTTTGAACCTATTTTAGGCTATAACTTCAATTTTAAGCGAGGTGACACCGCGGCTCGTGATATACGCGAGTGAAATTTTCACTTATTTCACACAAATATAGGCAAATAATGAAGAAAAATTAATTAAAAAAATCTCAAACATTATATGTCCTTTTTATCTTTTCAATTTAAAATGCGTGATAATCCATTATTTTAACTGATTGTCATTCATAAATATCTAACGTCCTACTATTTTACTACGCGCACACACATTCGTAAGTGTCGATCGGTCAGCATTAACAATGTGAATTGAATCCCACACAGAGGAGCACGCGTACACGTAGTTGTTGACCGTAAATCACATTCATCATCATCAGAATGCTAAACATAGGCCTCCCCCAAGGAATTCTCTCATCATGGGGGGTATATTGCCATTGTTGCCACGCTTGGGTTGGCAACCGCAGTATTTTTTATTGTAATTTGCTGTTATCAGAAAGATGCTGCTGCCCATATTCTGTCTTAGTTTCCCTCTCTCACCTCTTACGACTTCACGGGAAGTTATGGGGTAGTGGGTATTCTTACCCAACACTACACGGGGATCACATTCAATTTGGTATAATTTCAAATAATAGTAGAAAAGCCTTATTTACTCGTATTTTTCAAAGACTGTGATAACGGTATATCATTATTTATAAATTTGAATTTAAGTTTAAAACTTGGCTACTTTTTGAAAAATAAGCCTGAATATTTAAAGGTCAAAAACTTTCCTCGGTTGAATCTAGTTTTCAGCGGTTTCACCCGCGTATATCACGTGTCTGAGTAGCGCGACCAACTAAATAACTAATTATATAGGCATAAGATTGTAGTTTTCATTTCAGTTTTTAATATTAATGGCAGTATGGTACGTCATACCATAGTACAGATAATAATTGATGATAGAGCTTGCCACAAAGTAATAAAAAGTTGGAGCTTGCTGAGATTTCGGGCAATCTCTTATCTGTTGTATAGAAATCAAGCGTTGGCTAGAGAAATTCGGTAGCAAATTATGGACTACCATTTTGTTGTCTATTTACAATATTATGAAATACAAGTCTATAGTTTGCCTAATTCGTTTCTTGGTACTATCGTGGGTCCGTCTATTAGTTCATTTCTAGGTCCGTCTATTTGTACGCCCGTTAGTTTGCCTGATTGAATGACTAAATGAAAGTTCCTATCCAGAATAGTGTCTTTCTAAATCTTCGCGACATTTAAAAGTAAAAATAAATCATCATCAATTATTATGTGAAAAGTACTAATTCCACACGAACGAAGTCGCATTGACAGCTAATCAAAACTGAACAAACTAGCTTAGTTTTATTATATCTATCCAAAATATTGTCCATTTACATCAACACATCGCTGCATCCGATGAAACCACTGTCAAAAGCACTTTGCCCACTCGTCCTTAGGGGTCTTTTCGACGGCATTTTGAAACACAGCCATTACTTCCTCGACGTCCATAAAACATTTTCCTCGAAGTTTTTGTTTCATTTTCGGTAATAAATAAAAATCGCAAGGTGCGAGGTCGGGGCTATAGGGTGGGTGATTCCCTGTCATTCCACGTCTGTCGTCGCCAAGTAGTCGGTTGTTTGCTCGGCAGTGTACGACGAGGCGTTGTCGTGGTGAAGGAGGATCCTACTGCGAGGTCGTTTCTCACGAACTTTTTCCAAAACAATTGTGAAAAAACCACCCTGCAGTAACTCTTTTTCAATCCTCTAAAATAATTGTTGCGTAATGACCTGTCCTTCCGAAGAACGATGCCACCATCTTTTTTCCCACGCTTCGACCTCTTTTCACTTTAGTTGGCAACTCCTCGGAAGGAAACATCCAGACAGCAGACTGTCTCTTAGTTTCAAGATTATAACAATAAATCCAGCTTTCGTCACCCGTAAGTATGTCGAACACAGCATTTGAGTCACATACGTTAAATCTTTGAAACTTTTCACGACACCAATCAACACAACGGAGTTTTTGGACCACTATCAAATTATGGGGTACAAAGCTTCCTGACCTCTAATTGTTCATGAAGGATTTTGTGCACTGGTCTCATACCAATGCCTAAGCTTGTCCAAATCTGTTGATAAGTCACTCTTTTGTCATTCTCTATCATACGCCGCACAACACTGATGTTATCTTCAGTCGTCGCCATAGAAGGACGGCCTCAGGCAGAACATCAGTGAGATTAGTGCGGCCACGTTTAAACTCATTAAACCAGTTTAATACCAGCTGTAAACAGTGGCACGAGATGGGGCTTCGTCGTGAAAGGCCAATCGAAGTCTATCATAACCTTCTTGTTGACTTAAATGACATCGAAAGTCATAAAAAATCATTGTACAAAAATTTCCTCGCTTTAAATTCATGCTGACGTAACACAGACCCTATAACAAAATTGATATTCTAAAATGTTGTTACCTCTGGAAATCTCCTCAATTGTCTTTATTTTGATAATAATTTTGAGTTCTACGTATCGTAATATTAGGTCCTTACATATAAAATTAGCGTTTTGCCGTACTGACCACTTTGAGCTGAAATATCTCCTCTGTGGTTAAGAATTCCAAATTTAAATTTATAAATTCATTTAGCTGGTACATTTGAGTTTTGAAAACAGTCATTCATTTGTTTTTTCCTCATTATTTTTTTCTTTGGCACCGCACAATGGAAAACATGAAATATCGGTATATTTACGAGTACGAGTTTTACCTTGGCACCAGTGCTGCAGAAACAGCTTAAAGGATTAATGATGTGTACGGCGCTGGGGTCGCAAAAGAAAGCACGGTACGTTTTTGGTTTCAACGTTTTCGTTCTGGACATTTTGACCTTCAGAACCAACCATGGAGACCAAAATGGAAAATGAAGAATTAAAGACTATTGTGGAAGCGGATCCATCACAAAGCACTTCAGAGATAGCTGCAGGCTTCGGGGTAAGTGATAAAACTGTATTAATCCACTTGAAGCAAATCGGGAAGGTAAAAAAACTTGAACCTTGAACTTACCTCATGAATTGAGTTTTTTTTTTTTTTTTTTTTTTTTTATAGGAGAGGGGGCAAACGAGCATGCGGCTCACCTGATGGTAAGTGACTACCGCCGCCCATGAACAACCGCAACACCAAGGGAATTGCAGATGCGTTGCCGGCCTTTTAAAAAGGAGTAGGCTCTTTTCTTGAAGGTCCCTAAGTCATATCGGTCCGGAAAAATCGCTGATGGTAATCGATTCCACAAGGAAGTCGTGCGAGGAAGAAAACATCTTCTAAATCGCACAGTGGTGGACCGCCAATCATCCAGATGGTGTGGATGGTATCGGGAGTTCTGCCGCGATGTGCGTTCATGAAATTTGGCGGCTGGGATTAATCCGAACAATTCCTCAGAGCACTCCCCATGGTAGATGCGAAAGAAAATGCAAAGAGATGCAACATCTCTTCGCAGTGCCAATGAATCGAGCCGATCGGAAAGGGCTCGGTCGTCGACGATTCGAGCCGCTCTGCGCTGGATGCGGTCAAGTGGAAGGAGCTGGCACTGGGGAGCCCCTGCCCAGAGATGGGAACAGTATTCCATGTGAGGCCGAACCTGCGCCTTGTAAAGTTGCAGGCGGTGTGCCGGCATGAAATACTGTCCCGCTCTGCTGAGCACGCCAAGCTTTTTAGAGGCCAATTTGGCCTTCTCTTCCAAGTGACCACGAAACTGCACGTCACTCGATATGTCGACTCCGAGGATACCGATACTGGCTGAGGCAAGAAGGGGAGTGCCTTGAAACTGAGGAGATACGACAAAGGGGTTCTTTTTAGCGGTAAACGCGCAAACTTGTGTCTTCTGAGGATTAAACTGGACTAGATTTAGTCGCCCCCAATCCGAGACTTTGTCCAGCAAAGACTCGACTTCAGACACAAGTTTGTTCCGGTACTCGGCGACGTTTTCCCGAGAAATATTGGCCCGGCCGGTGTATAGAGCATCACCAGTGCTGTCATCCGCATAGCAATGAATGTTATCAGTTAGCAACATATCATTGATATGCAGAAGAAACAGCGTTGGTGATAGCACACAGCCTTGTGGAACACCAGCGTTAATAGGCTTGTAGTCAGAACATGCACCGTCTACAACGACCTTGATGCTCCGATCTGCAAGGAAGCTGGTGATCCAATTGCACAATTTCTCGGGAAGCCCATAGGAAGGGAGCTTCGAAAGAAGCGCTTTGTGCCAAACCCGATCGAAGGCCTTCGCAATGTCCAGACTAACGGCCAACGCCTCCCCCTTGGACTCTACTGCCTCCGCCCATCTATGGGTCAGGTAGACTAGAAGATCACCAGCTGATCGACCCCGACGAAAACCGTATTGGCGGTCACTGATCAGCTGGTGATCCTCAAGGTACCGGATGAGCTGGCTGAGTGAATCTAACTTGCAAACACGCGTCGACTGCTGTGTTACTTTGCTCAACCGACACAATAATGAAGGGATTTTAAATCGAATCATTACTAGTGATGAAAAGTGGATACTGTACGATAATCGGAAGCGCTTGTCGCAATGGCTGAACCCTAGAGGCCCAGCCAAATCCTGCCCTAAACGAAAATTGACTCAGAAAAAGTTACTTGTCAGTGTTTGGTGTACTAGCGCCGGTGTCGTTCACTACAGCTTTCTAAAATCTGGCCAAACGATTAAGGCAGATATCTATTGTCAGCAACTGCAAACCATGATGGAAGAACTAGCTGCTAAACAACCGAGATTGGTCAATCGCTCTAAGCCACTGCTGCTTCACGATAACGCAAGATCACACACTGCACTACAAACAACCACTAAATTAGATGAGCTACAATTGAAATGTCTGCGACATCCACCGTACACCCCGGATCTTTTTTTTCTATGTTTAATTTTTTTGGGATTTTTGTCAAAATGACATGCCCATCCCATCATACCTTGTACTAATTATTGCTACACTGGAACAAAATAAAAACGTATAATTGTGAGTAATAGTTAAATTACCAACCTAAAAAGAAACTTATACTAGATAGAGAAGATAATTATTCCGTCATAGAAACAAGACGGAATAACCCTCTTGACATCTTTGATTTGGGGTTTGATAAAACCATTTGCACTAGATCGACATCCAAAACATTTGCGTTAAATTCTTTCAACACAGCCTGTCTATCTTTTTCATTCTTGACACACTCCATCAACAAATGGTAAACATCTTCAATTTTGTCGCATACATCACGGTCAATACATTCGGTGAAGGTTTTTCCCATTGAAAATGCGAACTTTGCTGATGGAATATGACCAGAACGAAGCCTTAAGGCTAACTTAACAAAATTTCTGCTGAGATCACAATCATTAAGCCAAGGTACGCGATAAGGCTCGCTTTGTATAGTCCTATACCAGATGCCTCTCGTTTTAGATTTCTCTTCAAAATAGCTTTTCCAATTGTGGTAAATTACACTTTTAAATATTGAGACATATTCAGTCAGATCTGGTATAAAATTAATGATGTCACCCTCTACTGGAACTAGCTTAGATAAGCGATCAGCCTCTTCATTGCCCTTAAGGCCTATATGACCCGGGACCCACTGCAATATTAACGGAACATTCCGTTTGTTATAAATATTAATACATTTTAAAATATCATAACCTATCGAGCTGCCTCTGAAACCAGAGGCACAACGAGCTATATGCTGTAAAGCACTATTGCTATCGCAAAAAATAACTATTTTATTAATTTTATTTTTAAGTGCATACATCAAAGCCTGAAAAATTGCAATGAGCTGCAGCGTCATTATTAACACATCAACATTTAGCTTAAATTAGCCCAGTATCCTAAATATTGATCAAAGGCACCAGCTCCTAAGCAATTTTTATTTTTTGAGCCGTCGTGATATTTTATGCCACCCCAAATACCTTATATTAAATTCAGAAATAACACTATTAATTAACAAATTAGGTTCATAACAATTTTTACATAAATTTACACTGTTTAGGTTTAATTTAATAACATTTTTAACATCTATCGCTGTTACCCAAATATCCAAATCAAATGTCTTTACAATCGACGAACAATTAATAACAACTTCACTACTGTGATAAGTAGCGGTTTTTTTCCTAACCCAATAATTTTTATCACAAAGAAATTTCAGCTCATTATTAAGTTTTGTGGTTATGTTGTTGGACCAAGAAAATAACTTTAAACTGTATTTATATGCCAAAAATTGTCTTCTTAAAAATAGTGGTGGAATTGCTAACTCAATTTGCATAACATGACAAGGAGAGCTTTTAATGAATCCACTGATTTTGAATTTTGCCGAGTTTTGATATATTTTTATTTGTACTACTATCATAAATAAAACTACCGTAGTCTAGACGACTTCTGATTAGTCAGTGATATAACTGACGTAGGTGTTTAATGTCAATACCCCAATTGCTACCTGCTAACAATTTTAAAATATTTAACAATTTGGAGCACTTAGTAATAATTTCATTTATGTGCTTACTCCAAGTTAAACTTCTATCTAACCACATACCTAAGTATGTAATGCAGTCACTAGAAAATAAAGGCTGATCATCTAAGCATACCAAAGACAAATTCATCCTTCGACCTCTACTGAAGAAACATAATTTAGATTTGCTCGAAGATAAACTCAAACCAATTTCACCAATTTCACTCAACAACATATCCATATCATTTAAAGCTTTACTGCATATACATTTCACATATTTTGATGTTTTTATTGCTAATAAATAACACAAAATCATCTGCATACTCTGAAACTACAACATTCTGCATTTGCTTACATATTGTATGCGTTATAAGATTAAAAAGAAGGGGAGAGAGGGGATCACCTTGAGCTAAGCCCATACAGCTTTTTCTCATAAGTAAAGTGTTACAGTTATCTGTTGATTTAATTTTTATATACCTTTCACTGAGAAACGACCACAAATATGGACACATTTTTGTACCAATACTAAAACTGTCCAATATTTTGATTTCTGCATCAATCGACACATTGTTGTAAGCATTATGAATGTCAAGAAAACAGACCACTGTGGGGATATTATTCGAGAATCCAATTTCAATGTATATGTTACCATGCGAGATAATGCGTCCAGGCAAGAGTGAGATCTTCTAAATCCTACCGTAAAAGGAGAGAGAATTTTTTCTCTTTCGCAATACCATTCCAAACGTCTGGCTAACATTACATGAAATATTTTACACAAACACGATAATAATGAAATAGGTCTGAGCTTTATATCCAAATCATTATTGTTACTAACTTTAGGTATGGGAAGAATTTGAATATTACGCCATTGCCTAGGAACACATCCATGATCAAAAATTTTATTATATATATCATCATCATCATCATCATCATTACAGCCCTTCACAAGTCCACTGCTGAACATAGGCCTCCCCCAAAGAATGCCACAAAGCACGGTCCTGAGCCACCTGCATCCATCGACTTCCTGCATATCTTACCAGGTCGTCACTCCATCTAGTGGGGGGACGCCCTACACTTCGCCTGCCGGTACGAGGCTGCCACTCGAGAACCTTTCTTCCCCATCGGTTGTCGGTTCTTCGAGCTATATGGCCGGCCCATTGCCACTTCAGCTTACTAATCCGTTGGGCTATGTCGGTCACTCTAGTTATATATATAATTTAAGCAAAAATTATTTAGCGTTATCTGGTAAATGATAAATCATGGAATAAGTTACCCCATCTTCACCTGGTGATGTGTCTATCTTTTTCAAACAAATATCTAGCTTATGAATAGAAAAATTAGATTCCAATAAAAGATTTTTGGACGAAAACAAAGGCTTTTCATTTACAACGTAGTCCGGAGTTAGGGAATGTAATAATTGTTTTTGTTTTTCTATTGGAAGGTGCATGTTCTTTGTTTATACTCTTTGACCCACTTTAAGCGGCGCCACACGTCAGTAACTGAAACAGTGCACAGTTTATGCTATCACAAAATTGCTGCCAATATAAAGATATTGCCTTTTTATTAATATATTAATAATTATTTTTATTATTAAAATCTAAGTAAACCGGAGGAGAAGATTCCCGAAATTTCTCCTCCGGTTTACTTAGATTTCTGGAATGGGGTTTCGAAGAAAAATTACTAAAGCTAACCTGAGTTGTGCTATGATTTTAGATAATTCCGGAGACCAATATTTTTTTGGCTTAAATTGGGATTGAGGCTTATAAGAAATATTATTAAAAGCGATATTATTATCAGCTGATTTGTTAATTTGACTAAGAAAAAAATTATACATTTCTTGCGTCGTCTGAAATTAATCTTCTAATCTATTAGAAAAGGTTTCGGAAAGTTCTTTCTTGTAATCAGTCCAGTTGGCTTTTTAATGTTCCGTTTCTTTACCTTGTAAAAGTTATTAGGAATATCTACAGACATTTTAAGTACTAAATGATCACTACCTAAAGATTCGTTACTCACTGATCAATCAAATTCGATCCCTTTTTTTTTTTATAGGATAAGGGTGACAAACGAGCACACAGTCCACCTGATGGTAAGTGGTTGCTGCGGCCCATATACATCTACATCTATCCTCGTTTGCGAATCAAAATGCAGATGCGTTGCCACCCGTGAGGACTAAGATGGAATGCCTCATTTCCAGTAAAAAGGGCCTCCGGCCACCTGCACTCACCAAGCGAAACGCAGAGGTAAACCTCTACTTCACGCTGGTATTCTGTGAGGTCGTGGTACCACCCCGGTTCGAGCCGGCCCATCCGTGCGACAGCAAAAGCTGCCGCGTGGCTCTACCACTGTTAAAAATAGATCCCTAGATCAATAGAAACAAAAGATACATCAGGTGAGGATGTTTGTATAATACCATTGACCATTTTTAGCCTGGTGGCCGTGCCATTATTAAGCGACATAAAACGGTTTTCCATAGCTGCATCCCTGATTTGTATGCTTCGCGTATCAGTTCGCGTCGACCAATCAGAGTGATGTCCATTAAAGTCACCTGCTATTATTGTTTTCGTCCTAAACATAACATAATATATAAACACTCACGCCTGTCACCCAGAGGGGTAGGCCGAGATTATGGACTTCCATTTGGCACGATCCTGACACACCTCTCCCGCTTCCTCCACATCCATATACCTACGCATACACGCTCGTCGGTTAAAGGTACTGTTGCGCGCCACTATTAATGTCTTGTACATGGCAACACTAGTTACACTAGCGCCCTCTAGTGTCGAGTAAAAGAAAGTGTTGCGCGCCACTATTAATGCCTTGTACATGACAACACTAGTTACACTAGCGCCCTCTAGTGTCGAGTAGCAGAACTAGGAGAGTCGATATCCTTCCAGAAATTTCGGGACCGATATGTACTCGAACATTCTAGATGTTGCTACAGTAGAAGGTTCTGAAAACTATCTGAGGCCCTATATAAGGCCGGTATAGACCACGACCGGGGAGTATTGAATTGGCGATACAAGAGAATACTTCGAAACGAAATAACGGCGAACTGTGTTTTATTATTAGTGTGATTTTAGATTGTAATTAGTGTTGTGTAATTAAAGTGTCAATTTTGGTGATTCAATCGGCAGTTTTTAATTGTCTCGAACCCCAAGCTCGTAACAATTGGTGTCAGAAGCGGGATCAAATATGCCGATTTTACCTAAAGACGACACAGAGGGTATCCGTACCCGAAGTCAACGCCAACAGGAGACGGACCAGAGACGATTTGGTAATGCAACGCCGCAAACGTCGGAGGGCCAGCTGCTAACCACGGAGGCTGGCCCGCCAGCAGCTCCTGCATCTGTAGCACCTGACTTTGGTGCTCTGATGATGATACTGCAGGATCAGGCTAGCCGACAGGAGGAACAGGCCCGCCAACATGAGGAACAGGCCCGCTGACAGGAGGAACAGACCCGTCGGTTGGAAGAGCAGCTGCAGCGCGGTATGGAAGAATAGATGCTCCACAGGAAGGACCTTCACGCTACCTTCGGGAAAGAGATAAAGGAGGTGAAGGATAGGGTTGCTCAACATGACAACCGCCTGTCGGAAGCTGAAACCCGAATCGATCAAGTGAACAATCGGGTTGACAACGTGATGGCTGATGTGAAGAAAACGCTGGACGACCTCAAACTTGGGGATTGAATTACAGCTCCCGTAGTAGCTACAACACCTTCGCTACGTGGATTCAAAGTGCCGCCGTTCGACGGGAGTTCTTCCTGGTCGGCCTACAAAATCCAGTTCGAGGCTGTCATGAAAGCGAACGGCTGGAATAAAAGTCAGGCCATGACTGCTCTCACCCTAGGCCTACGCGACCAGGCATTAACTGTTCTGGAAGCTCTCGGTAAGGAAGTGACTTACGAACAGCTCCTTGAGGCATTGGAGGCGAGATATGGCGATGTTCACCTGGAACACGTCTTTCGTGCGCAGCTCAAAGATCGCGTGCAACACAGTAACGAAAACCTGCAGCAGTGGGCCCTTGAGGTGGAGAAGCTGGTTCGAAAAGCGTACCAGTCTGTACCTGCGCTCATTGTAGGGAACCTGGTGCAGACATTCATCGACGGCATCCGCGACCTTGAAGTCAGAGCTGCTGTGAGGCTCGGGCACCACGAGACGCTTAAGGACGCCTTGGCTCATGCACTGGAGGTGGAAGCCGTGCGGCAGGATCATCGTTCCCACCGCGTCAGGGAGGTTGCAGCAGCTACAGTTCAGGACCGCAATAAGGGCTACAGGCCTAGGTACTACGGCTGTGGGGAAAGGGGCCATCATCGATCCAGCTGCCCTAAACGAACTGTAGAAAGGGAAGGTGATCGATATCGAGAGGGTAGTGTGGCTGACAGCACCGCCCAGTAGCAGCAGGGAAACTGGCGGATGCTGGCTGATGTTAAAAGAGCCCCAAGGATTTCGATCTCACAAACCCGTGATGGAAACAGCCTGATCATCAACGGCGAGGTCAACGGAAAGCCGTGTAAACTGACCATAGACACTGGAGCCTCTCGCACGGTTGTCAGTTCCCAACTTATAAATCAATTTGTTGGGGACTCCGCATACAACCGCGAATGCATTAATTTGGTGACAGACACCGGTCAGCGCATACCCGTCCGTGGAGAGAAGGAGATGGAGTTGAAGCTAGGCAACATGATCTACCTGCATAATGTCATCGTGGCTGATATAATGGACGACTGCATCCTGGGCCTAGACTTTATGAGGAAGAATTGTTGTGAGATCGACGTTAAGCAAGGTGTTTTGAAATGTGGACAAGAGGAACTTTTCGTGGAAGGGGCGTTACCAGGGAATGTGTACAGCCTTAAGAAGGTTGTTCTTCCGCCGAGATCGGAAATGATTGTGCCGGTTAGTCTTCCTCGGAGTCCTGGGCAAGCTCATCGTTGTGTACTCGTGGAAAGGGTAGACAATGACCTTCCATGGAAAGTGGCTCGAACCTTGGTCAGAACCACCGACATCTCAGGAGTACGTGTGTTGAACCTTTGTGATCAGGAACAGATTATAGAAAAAGGCACATTGGTTAGTACTAGTGAGGAAGTGGATTGGTTGCGTCGGTGCGAATATCTATCGACCGGGACCCCCAGCAAGGACGGACAAACGAGAGTGACCACACTTTTAGAAGACTGTCGCAGCGTTCTTTCCCCGAATGAAATGGTCAAGGCGAAGAAGTTGTTACTCAAGGACGCCAATGTTTTCTCGTCAAACGAAGCTGACATAGGAAACACTGGCTTAGTTCAACACAAAATAAACACAGGACAAGAATTGCCTATTCGTCAGCGGCCAAGAAGATTGCCTGTAGCACGTGAAAAGGAAGTGGAAACCATGATTGAGGGAATGGTGAAGGTTGGTGTTATTGAACCTTCATCTAGTCCATGGTGTTCACCTGTGGTGCTGGTAAAGAAGAAGGACGGCAGCATGCGGTTTTGTGTTGACTACCGCCACCTGAACGACGTTACAAGGAAGGACAGCATTCCCTTGCCAAGAATTGATGACACGCTGGACATGCTTACAGGCGTAAAGTGGTTTAGTACGCTGGATCTGAAAAGTGGCTACTGGCAGGTTGAAATTGACCCTAAGGACAAGGAGAAAACTGCATTCTCCACAGGAAAGGGTCTGTGGCAATTTAAAGTCATGCCGTTTGGATTGTGCAATGCTCCAGCAACGTTTGAAAGGTTGATGGAGCTTGTACTTACCGGGCTAATCTGAGATGCCTGTCTAGTCTATTTGGATGACATGATCATCGTAGGTCGTACGTTTGAGGAACACCTTCAAAACCTGGAACGTGTGCTCACAAAGATCCAGAGTGCCAACCTCAAGTTGAGTCCGAAGAAGTGCTCACTATTCAAACGGCAAGTTAGTTTTTTGGGGTATGTAGTGTCGGAAGAAGGTATCCGCACGGATCAAGAGAAAATTGCCGCTGTCAAGGAGTGGCCAGTTCCAAAAGACAAGACGCAGGTTAGAGTATTTTTGGTTTGTGCTCTTATTATCGGCGATTTGTGAAGAACTTTGCAGATATAGCCAAACCTCTGCACAAGCTAACCGAGGAGAAGCGACATTTCTGCTGGGATGAAAGTTGCGATATTGCATTCCAGGAGCTCAAGAACCATCTGTGCAAAACGCCTATTTTGGGGTACCCTGATGCGGGCAAGGAATTCATAGTTGACACAGACGCAAGTGATATAGGACTTGGCGGTGTGTTGTCTCAACGGAATGGTGATCAAGAGATTGTGATAGCGTACTTCAGCAAGTCATTGTCGAAGCCGGAAAGGAACTATTGTGTCACAAGACCCGTCTTGTGCTTTTTGCTTTGTGGTAAAATCCTTGCAGCATTTTAGCAAATATCTCCTGGGGCGGAAATTCTACTTACGAACTGACCATGCTGCACTGAAATGGCTATTGCAGTTCAAAAATCCGGAAGGACAAGTTGCGAGATGTATTGAACTACTACAGGAATACGACTTTGTGATCGAACATCGCAGCGGGAAATCTCATGGCAATGCAGATGCATTATCAAGAAGACCTTGCCCTGAAGATTGCAAGCATTGTACTAGGCAAGAGGGTATAGAAGTGGTATCTGCGAGGATATTCAGGACAGACCAGCTCAGCAATGAATGGAAGGACAGCCTACAACATGCACAGCAGGAAGATTCGGACATTAAGCCGATTCTGGAATGGATGAAGGCCAGTGCTCCTAAGCCCAAGTGGAGCGACGTCTCAGCAATGAGTTCGACCACGAAAAGCTATTGGGCCCAATGGGACAGCTTGCTGATTCAGGATGGAGTCCTGTGCCGTAAATGGGAAAATGGTCGGGGAGACAGGTGTCATTTGCAAATGGTTGTCCCTAAGGCTAAAGTGCCGGATGTTCTACAACTGTACCATAGTGGTTGTTCAGGAGGCCACCTGGGAGTTAAACGAACTCTCCTGAAGATCCGAGAACGGTTTTACTGGGTCCACTGTCGTGACGATGTCGAGCACTGGTGCCGCAAATGTACAAGTTGTGCGGCTGTAAAGGGACCTCAAATTCGTAGTAGAGGCGCATTGAAATTGTACAATGTTGGTGCACCATGAGAGAGGATAGCCATTGACGTTGCGAGGCCGTTTCCAGAAACTGAAAGTGGTAACAAGTATTTCATGGTAGTGATAGATTACTTCACTAAGTGGTAAGGAAGGAATTTTGTGTCTCAAATATTCCAGGAAACTTGCCGAGTTATGGGTACTCAGAAAACACGAACAACTTCTTACCACCCACAATCTGATGGAATGGTAGAAAGATTTAATCAGACATTGGAGAGGTACCTAGCAAAAGTTGTGGAAAAACGGCAACGAGACTGGGACAGGCACATACAACCATTTTTGTTGTCATATCGAAGCGCTGTTCACGAAAGTACATCAGTGACACCAGCTTTCGGAAACTTTGGGAGAGAATTGCGGCTGCCTGCAGACCTGATCACGGGAATACCACCTGATACCGCCCCACGCAGTATAACCGATTATGCAAATGACTTGCAGAACAAAATGAATGACATTTAAGAGCACGTCAGACAGACGGGCCAGCAAACGTCTGAGAAGATGAAAACACGGTATGACCGCAAAATGAACAACAAGGCTGAGATCTGCCTCCAATGGGTACCACAGATGATGGAATAAATAGTTCCATTCCCTGTAGCATCACATCAGTGACAGAGTCAGTAACAGCGCTGGGATCATCCGGCGAGAAGCAAACCCGCCCCCATGGGTAGAATGCAAAGAAAGACCGCATTCCGTCCCAATCAGCCGACCTGTAATGTCAAACACGGCGGCAACCTGCAGAACGCAACCGCGAGGGGAGCGTGTGTGGCACCACACTCAGGATCAGACAATGGTCCGAAGAGCCGAGAGGGGCATCGAAGGAAACCTGATATCCGTCCCGATGAGAGGTCAGCAGAAGGTCCAACAGGGAAGGTGTATGATCCTCCACATCTGAAATCCGCATAGGCGAAGTAACCAGTTGTGTCAGAACATATGCTAAGGTAAAGTCATAAACAGATCTCCCCGCATGAACGGTTATACGTGAACCGAGCCATTCGGCGTGGTGGGCGTTAAAATCACCAAGTATTACGATCTCTGCGGATGAGACCTGTTGTAGCAAGGAATCTGTAGCCATTTGGACGTGGTCGATGAGTCGGTCTGTTTCGGCATTACCGCTATGGGACCTATAGAGGCACCCGTAAACGCGCGGATGGTCATCGCTGTCTACGCGTAGCCAAAGGTTGGACAGGTCTGAACCTTCAAGACTGCCGAGGCGTCGAGAACAGATGTCCTCTCTGACATACACGCAAACTCCAGCCCGAGGCACAAAGGAGTGCTCCAATTTGTACCTCGGTAGGAAAGATACGGAGTATCAGCCGGCGAGGACACCTGCGTCTCGGTCAGAAAGAGCAAGGCCGCCTTCGCCGTCTCGACGACGTTTAGGTTCGAGTGAAGTCCCCTGACGCAGAAATTCACGGATAGCGTGGCAGGGGTCGCCTTGGTTTGCCCAGTTGCTCAGTTTGCCCCGAGCAGTTATGTTTTTTAGCGGTATTATGCCCCCCACTCACCCCCAGAATACGCGGGGCAGCCTGAGCACCCACGCTCAGGAGTGGAATAACATGGTCGTGGATTCTCAGCGAGGGATTCTCCAGGGGTGCTGGTCCTGGGTTAGTCTTTGGTGTAATTCCGCTACCATGTTGATGGGGGGGGGGGCGGGGGATTGGGCCACCTGCACTCACCAGACGAAACGCAGAAGCAGAGCTTCTACTTCACGCCGGTATTCTGTGAGGTCGTGGTACCAACCCAGCTCGAGCCGGCCCATACGTGCAACAGCAAAAACTGCTGCGTGGCTCTACCACCGCTAAAATATACACCCATATAATCGATTTATGTACTACTAACGCTACACCTCCATAAGAATCATTTCTGTCTTTTCTATATATATACTATAATCTTTAATATATACATCTGAATTTGCCACTAACCAAGTTTCAGAGATAATTGCCACGTGTATTTTCTCGTGACACAATAAGTCTGCAAATGTAGTTAACTTAGGCTTAAGACTTTGTGCATTCCATTGTAATATTTTAATCTTAACATGTTGATTTGTCTTATCCATTAAATAGGTTAATAACACTCTCTAACATCTCTCCTGTTAGTAGAATATTTTTTTTTGAATTCATCAACAATAACTTTAAACACTAATATACATTTTTCTTTAAATGTGTTTTTCGACAAGATAATATGTTTTAGCCGTAACAGTATTTCTTTTAGTTCTAATTTATGTAACACCTCTTCACTCCTATTACCATTTTGTATTTCTTCTTCACGATATTGTCCTCGCGTTTTTTCAATTATTGCTTCTTCATGGTGGCTTTTATTCTTTTTTGTGGTCTGGGATAAATTAGTATTTTGTTTCTTTTGTTTTTGATGTTTAAAATACAACTCATTTCTTGATGAAGTGCTGTTACAAATTTCTTCCGGCGGTTGTACAATTTCATAGGCATTTGACGAACCCAGGGACCTCTTTACTACGTTACTATACAAGTGTGTTCCAGTTCCATTTATTAAAGTCACATGATGATTGGGATTTTCTTTTCGATTTTTATCACCATAAATTTGAAATGCCTTTCTGTGTGTAATTTGTTGTTCTCTCATAATTTGTCTGATTGCTTTTTCTTTCGTGTAGAATAGGCATTTTTTATCTAACAAAATAATCGCCTTTACAGTTTAAGCATTTAAAATCCTTTGTATTACAATTTTCATGTTTTTAACCGCATTTGGGACATGACTTTACTTTTGTTCCACAGAAATTGAATATGTGGCCAAACTTCCAACAACCAGAGCATTGAGTTACCGGAAATACATAGGGCTCAACTTTTAGACGACAACTATATGCATAAACATATAAAGGCAATGTATTACTCTTAAAACAAACTCTTACCGATTCGCTGTCAATCCATTTGTCATCTGAGTTTAGGCGTTTTAATAAAGACTAATATTTTTTATGATTTCTTCTTCAGTTAAATCAAGATCAACGCCTTTAGGATAAAGATAGCTCAATAGTAAGCTGACATCTAACACCCATCTTCGTTAACTTCTTACAACTCATCAAAAGTAAAGCATCTTCTTTTTGCTTGAACTGAATAAGCACTTTATATGGACTCTTATACTTAATTCTAGTAATATTCCTAATATTTTGTGTTCGAAGTAATTTTGGAAGAGCCATTTGTTTTGGTAAATTTTCCAATGATGTTACACACACTTCATAGTAGTATTTTAAATTTTCCGCAATATTTCTCTCATTGTTGTGTTGCTCCTCACTTTCTTGAGGAACCCTCTCAATCCGTTTAGATTTTCTTTTACTGACGGTTGTACATTCCTCGTCTTCATTGTCTTCATCTTCCCTTGTTTTCCTTTTTATTACACACTTTTGCTTAGTTTCTAAGGACCTACCACCTTCTAAATATGATGTTACAGGCATCTCACAAGACACTAACTCGGAATCACTGATAACTTCATTTGAATTATTAGATTCTATTTCTTAACGAATTATAAGAAATTCCGTAAATAAAATTCGTGTTCATAAAGTTTGGCGTTACCATGGCAACTCTCCCCGGGTCTTGCTCCATCAGATTACCATTTTTTCCGGAGTTTGGACAGCTTCTTACAATGAAAAAAATTCGACTCCGATGCGGCAGTCCAAACCATCTTCAAAGAGTTTATTGATTCTCGCCCCCCATGGTTTTTTTTTAGTAAAGGGATCAATGAACTACTTATGAGATACTTTGATTTATTAAATATATTTTACAAAAAAAAATTTACTTTATATTCCTCCCGTAGAAAACACCAATTTCATATGTAAAGACCTAATATTATCAAAACTTCTAGTTATGGTAATATTACTGCGAATAATTAATTCCAAATTACTATGTCGGAAACACAAGCAGTGGGCTTTCACGTAAGGCAATAAATATATCGCGCGTAAGCAGTTACACAGAGTACCTTGTATTCCTATTGGAGGTGGGCAAAGTGTATCATTTTTGGGATTGGAACATTTGCATCTTGATCACTGAAATGTTCCGAAACAGTGATATGTTTCATTTGGCTCATTTGTATCATCGCCTCAAAAGATATAAAAGAAAGAATGTTCCGAATAGGTACATTAAGTTGCGTCGCGGGCGTTTATTACTGACTGATCCGTGAAATATTATGTGGCAACCATGCTGAATAATATAAGTGCTTAGATTATTTATTGTGTACCGTAATAAGATTGTATATAAAATCGATTCTCCTTCATACTTTAACAAAAATGTCACTATGTCAATTCATTATTTAGAAAAATGTCCATTTACACAAAACAGCAATGTCTATGTACACAGAATTTACTCGTAAAGTATCATAACTCTAAACTTTACGATGAAAAGGAAGAAAATAAAGTCACAATAATCACTACGCAAAGAAATCCTAAACATAACTCAGTATGTTTTCGTAAACAGGCGCTAATGAATATAAACAATTTGACAAGTGCCGCATCAACGTAAAATGTCAACTTGTTAATGCAAACGTTACATACAAAAAACGACCGTATAGTATTTGACACACAAGCGCCTTAGTGGTAATTTTTACGTGCATGAATAACGTGAGCGAAAATCCGTACGAGTTGAGGATACACTTCTTATTTGTTATCTCTATCTGACTTGTGTGGATTATAATTATTTCGGCCGCTCACTCGCCACTCGTGAGTCAATAGTTAAGTTAATCATTGTCTCAGTCTCTCTCTCTCGCTCGTGGCTCAGTCGCCTCGCAAGCGACGTGTCGCGCGAAATGAGCAAAGAGCAAAGTAATGTTTCACTGTTCCAGATACAAATGATACATTTGAAACGTTGTTACTGAACCAATCTTTTGTGTCACTTCAGTGATTCGTATCAGTGAGTCGTTTCCGTAAAGAGATACACACGCCTAATTCCTATATCAGTTCGCATTACGAATAGCTCGGGTGAGGCTGCGTCGCGATCGCGTTTATTCGATATTTCATCAAGATCGTAACATCAACTTATCAGTAAGTCGATATTTATATATGTATTTACAAACTCATACAAAACAACACCAACAACAAAATTTTTCTCCATCTTCAAAAGAAAGAATGGTAAAACAATAAAAGAAAATTACTTACTAAACTTCAAATTTTCCGAAATTATTTTTGAGCTTATTATAAACTCAAAAACAACAACAAATCGCTGCTTCATAATAAGAAAGAAAATTAAAAAAGAAAAGAAAATTACTACCTAAATTTAAATTTTGACTGTATCAGATAGACAACTTCAAAACTTCGCTAACCGTTTTCAAAATAGATTCTTAGAACTAACTGTTACTTGTTTAAGATATTTAGGACACTTCGTTCTTGTGGACCTGTTTGATTTCGCAATCGCTAGGGTATGGGCATTTACAACAATGTTTCACTTGGATAAATTGTTATCATAAGTAAGCAAACAACAAGGATTATTTAACACAAACTATTAAAAAATTCTTAATTACTTCATTACACAATGTATACAAATGTAATATATAAAAATTAATTTTTGTTTTTTCGTATTTTATGCGCTGCCATACCGTTTATCAGATTGCGCTAAAACTTTGTCAACTTATTGCTTGCACTTGCACTTACAGTAGGTGGCGCGCGTTTCGTACCGTCAAATTTATTTGAATATTATATATCATTTAATTTCATTGAATGTATTACATATCATTTCTAATTAAAGTATATAACTCTTCCAAATTTAAAACAATATTACCACAATTATTTATTCTGTAGCAGCAACGCGCCGGGTACTAACTAGTAATATATAAAATAAATATCAATTATTTAACTTATTAAATTATAACCTGTTTTAATTTAATAAGTTAAATAATTGTATTAAGTTAGCTTACGTAATAACTGTATTAAGTTAGCTTACGTAATAACTGTATTAAGTTAGCTTACGGGATAAGCGCAAGCCTTAAATTTCATAGTGCACGACACAAGCAACATTCAACTCGCGGTGGTGAAAGGAAACAACATGAAGAATAATAAAATATTTCATCGTTATTGTTACATCCACTGCTGAACATAAACCTCTCCATATATTGCCTTATAAAAAGGATACTTGCCATGTTTGCACACTTGACAAGCGGGTCGGCAAGCACAGTTTTTTAATTTCTAGTTATTATTATCATGTTAAAGTTAAAAAGTTGCAGTCTATATACTTCCCACTGCTGGACACAGGCCTCATCTCATTTCTGAGAGGGTTTTAGGACTAGGAAATATCCTCCGCGCAGCCCCAATGCGTGTTGGCGAATTTCACGTGTCTTCGAAATATTTTTTTTCTTATTTTTCAGGCATGCAGGTTTCCTCACGATGTTTGCATGTGGTAAATCGGCACTTAAAATTGCAATTAACAATTTTATTGGTGCCGGCGATGATCGAACCCGCGTTGCTCGCGTACTGTTAACTTATAGCGAGCGCTAACCATCTAAACTACGACGGCTACTATTTAATTATTAAATTTAATTATTATCGTGTATGATTATGTTAAAAAAAATATTTTAAAGGACATGAAATTTGTCAACAATAATTGGGGCAGCGCGAAGAATTCTCACTGCAATATCCTCCCAGTAATTAGGGCCCTGTGCCCAACAGAGGACAAAAAACCGGTTACCTACGGCTACGGATAGTTTGTAATATTGAGCAAAATGCATCTTACTTTAGTTGAGTTTCGGTGCATACCTAAGTTCAGAGACGTTGGTTCCGCGTTCTTAAAAACAACAATAGTAGTAGTAATTACGTGAGATTCTTTGAGTAATAAACAATTATTTAAATAATTAAAACATTCATAAAATACGTTCGTGGAATTATTATCATACTAGCGACCACATCTATTAACGTGGCGTTATTTACATTAAATACCAGTTATTTTAACAATGTTAGTTTTAGCATCGGCTAGTGTCAGTAAGAGGTATTAAACCACATAACATTAAAAAAAATTTTTAAAAAATATGGTCGTTTTTTAAAAAAGTTATTTCTATATAACTTATAATGTTTTTGTTACATGTTGTAAATATTTACATATATATTTTATGTATATATATATATATATATATATATATATATATATAAAATGCAGCAGAAGTCACTCGGCATTATATATATATATATATATATATATATATATATATATATATATATATATATATATATATCTTTATATATAAAAATGACGTGTCACGTTGTTTGTCCGCGATGGACTCCTAAACTACTGAACTGATTTCAATAAAATTTCGCATACTGTGTGCACTTTTTATCCCGATAAGTGACCCTCAATGATTTTTATTACGAATTTAAGGATTTTTTATAGGACAAAAGGTCGTCGGAGAGGGCAGAACAACGTCTGCCTAGCCAGCTAGTATATATATATAAAGAATTTTGCTAACTATGCATACTTATTCTTTTATTTTAGTAGTATTTCATTAGAATGCAAAGAACGCAAATTACGCAATGTGTTATGTTATTGCTGACAATGGTTGAAAATTAAATCTTGTTGTACTTGACCTTGGATCTCAAATGACTTTGTAATTTTTTTACAACAAGACGAAAATAATTATGTGCAAAATTTTATATTACTTTTAATAGATAACTTCTCGTTAGACATGTCTACATATTTTAAAGGTCTCCACTGATAGGTTACCCCTACTATAATATATTTATATTATGCTATATTTCATTATCAGTAATACCGTGTAGTGACGGTGTAAGAATATCCACTACCCCAAGTCCTTCTCTGGCGAGACCCAAGAGGTCACAGAGTGAAACAAATCAGGAGATGGGCAGCAGCGTCTTCCTAATAACGACTAAAATCAAAACTGCGGTTGCCAAATCTGATTAAGGCAATCTATGGGGGAGGCCTATCTTCAGCAGTGGACTTTAATGGTCTGTAACGGTATATATTTCATTACAGCCTACGAGTATCAAAAGTCCACTGCTGAACATTGTCTCTCCCTTGCATTGCCTCGTGGTGGTGATATTTGCCATAGTTGCCACGCTTGGCAGGCTGTCAGCTACAGCTACAGTTTTTTTTATTATTTTGAGATACCAGGGATTAGCAGGGAAATGCTGCTGTCCATCTCCTGTATCAGTCTTCCTCTGTTGCTTCTTACAAAATCTAGATGACGTTATGTAGTAGTGGACAATCTCACACCGCCACTACACGGCCAACTACACTACTATAATTTATAATTCTTTAATTTTTCACTTCTGAGGGCTAAGATGGACTGCCCCGTTTCCAGTAAAAAGGTCCTCCGATTCGCTACACTCATACGAAACACAGCATCACCAAGCTGCTATTTTACGCTGGTATTCTGTGAGAGCGTGACCCCGGTCGAGCCGATCCATACGTGCTACAATCGTAATATGGCTGCAGCGTGGTTCTATCACGTAAAAAAAAACCAAATACAAGTCAAAACTCCTCTTTAAGGGCGGTTTTAGAGTGGCGCTGGTCGTCAGCGCTGTTATTGATATTATATAGCTTATCCTGTAACTTTGTCGGTAACTCGTCATAACTTCTTGATGACATGCGAAATTAGTTGAAGAACTTGGTTTCGTCATCCAGTAACTGGTTAAATAATATCACAAAAGCACCCACTGTGAGCAATATGTGGATGCACTTGAAGTATTTTTCTTCGTTGTTATTGGAAGTCTTTTCTTTTTCCATAACAAATACACGGCAGCAACTGTAACACTCATGGAATTGGCCATGTTTGTACTTCGCAGCGGTCAGCATAACACTAAAACGAGTTCCCACTGACAGTTACGCGTTGGCGAGCTACGTGCTGAGCTGTCAGCGCTGACGATCAGCGCGACTCTAAAATCTGTCTAAAGGTTCCCTACGGCGTGAGGCTGTTAATGATTTTTTTAAACTTAAAGTACATGCTTTGATCACGAGCTGTGATGGTCCTAGTGACAATACAAGATCATACATGATACGTCTTATTCTGACATAGAAATGGGTGGAAACGGATTAATTAAATTCATACATTTATGACCAATGTTTTTCTAAGTCTAACTTTAAACGCAAACTTATCCTGAAGCTGTCTAAAACTAAGAAGCAGTAACTGTCACATAATGTACATCTACTCTATAACTCCATCTGTATTATCACAATTCTGTAAAAATATCAATTTAGAAACCATGTCGTCATAATAGTTATAATAGAACTATAAGGTATACAAAATAACATGTAACATATTTATTTTATTTATTTATATTATTTATTCTATTTTATTCATTGAATATCATTTTATTTTTGTTATTTTATTAATTTTATTTAAAACCGTCAATCTAAATCTAAACATAAATGTATACAAATCACAAAATATAGAACCATATACTGCTAAAATATTATGTATTTAGATAATATGTATGATGTTACAATTTATACCTCTCTGCTTTGTAAGTGTTATTCAGCATTTTGTGAAACTCTGTTATTGGCTAAGTGTGTTAATATGTATTTTAAGTATGTTTGTTAAAAATATGCTGTTGAGTTTCCTAATAAAAAAAAATGTCCTCGAGACCGTATTTCGGTCAGGGCGGCAAGCCTCAACAGAGACTAGCCATCTGCGCAGGAAATAATTTTAGTGCCCGGGTGTATTGCGCAACAAACACAGGTACACTCTCTATTCCCTCACTCTTATATTTCGATGTCACGGTAGTCCAACATATCCAGGGTGCAGGCGCAGGACCAACGGATTTACGTGCTTTCGAGGTACAGGGGTGTAGCACCATCATCTTATTGAACCGGAAGACGCGGGATTCGAATTCGGAACCTCAAGGTCATCAGTCGAATCGGTCGTGTGGATCACTATACCAAAGACGCAGTCAAACATACAACATATAGTTCAAGCTAATATAAAGCGTGTAATCATTATAAGACTTTAAAAACAACTCAAACAACACTCATTGATTATGAGGATCATGTCATCCTAGTGAGAAGAGGTCATAGGTCATAGTTTTCAATTTATTGTCATCGGTTACTTAATTTTATTAGTTAATATGTCTGCAAAATTTTAGATTATTCAGAAGTCTAGCAGTGGGTGAAAACTGAATTTTAAAAATTCCATTGCTTTAATACATAAAAATAACTGCGTTACAAAATTACAAATAGTCATAAAATTGTAATCATTTGATTTCATATTTAAATGAGAAACAAAATTTAAAAATGTGAAATCATCTTTAACCGACCGACAATTTTGAGACCGATCTCGACCATGGTTATAACTTTTCGGGACATAATAGAAAGTTCGAGTCAATACCACCAACCTGTGCCAAAAAAATTCTGGTTCATAAATTTAAGTGTTATCTAATTTATGTATTTTTTATATTAGTATAGAAAGTTTCAAAACAATGCGATGCTCATACTAAATATATATGTATTCCCATATTTAATGCATTCTACCACAGCATTACGTAATTAGGTCAACTTTAGACCACAAGCGTGCGAGATGGTAGTTAAAGATACACAACAGCACATTAACCTGAAGACTTATTCAATTTAAACTTTACATATTTGTGCTTTATGGTTATTGCTTTGTGATAATTTATCCAACTAAGTTTACACCTAGTGCGTGTTGCCAGTGATGATTTTAGAACTAAGACGCAGTCCTTCACCGTTGGTGGAATACAGTCGCTCAGCGAGGTACGGAGAGGGTTTCGTAATTAAAATATTCACAGTAGAACTAGGGTAAGCAAAATAGTTCAATAGATCTGCAAGCTGAAGTGGCAAAAGACCGGCCATGTATCTCGGAAAATGGATAACAATAGTGAAGAAAAGTTCTCAAATGGCAGCCCCGTACCGGTTAGCGAAGTATAGATCGTCCCACTAGATGGAGTGAAAACCTGGTAAGGTGGTAAGATATGTAGGAAGACAATGGATATAGGTGGCTCAGGGTCGTGCTTTATGGCATTCCTTAAACCTATGATATGCAGTGGATATAACGATGATGATTATGATTTAAATAGTTTTATAATTGAAATAAATAATAGTGCCTTCTATAAAAAAGCGAAAATTGAGAATGGTTTTTAAATTTAATTACTAATCTACATCGATATATATGTACTACGTACTAGATAGCGCATTCCGAACATACACTATGTTCATCTGAACTGTACTGCAATCCGTACAGTGTGTCATTTAGTGTGGTTTCAATCTACTAGTTAGTCTATGGCTTCAATATTCATGCTGTGTGGAGCGGCGCTAATAATACAAGATTTCAAATTAAAGTTTAAACCTGGACGTAAATAACAATTCAGTAGTCAAGTAAATAAAATTATTTGTTGTTCAAGTGAATATATAGGTAATAATATCGTAATATTACAAAAGAACAAATATATATTTTTTATATTAACTGACCTCGCAGGCGCAACTGCGCAACGCGTTTAAATCAACTGCGCATGCGCGACTCTACTATCTCCCGCGCATGCGCGTGGACATAGAGTAGTGCACATTTTTTGTTTAAAAAGGCTTCTCTAGTACGTAGTACATATATAACTCAATGCTAATCTATAAATAAATTAATAAGTATAAATTAATCTCCCCTTGATTTTAGCAAAAAACCCTCACATTATCTTAATTATTAGTTTAAGTTCCTACTCGGATTATTTAAATATAAAACCAAGGGGAGATTCATTTATACTTATTAATTTATTTACAGATTAGTAATTAAATTTAAAAACCATTCTCAATTATTTATAAAATATAGTACATGAGGGTAATTTGGTCATCCGGTTAATATGGTCACTTTCTTAAAACTCAAAAACTACAGCCTTGTTTGCATACGTGGCTCTGTGATTGGATAGCTCCTTATAAGTCAATCATATAATAAAGGGTCAAAAGGGCGCTCCTTTATCGACGCCATTTTGACAGTTGAAAATATAGTAAAAATTTCGGTCGATTGTAGTATTGTGTAGTGCAGTTAGTTTTTATAAGTTGATTTTTCGAAGTGTTCCTAATGATTGGCAAAGCTGCCATTTTTTTCTTAATACTTATATTAGTTATTACACGACTTTGTGTTTTTGTCATTGTCCTCTTCCTCGTTACCTTGTTACCATTACTACCATTACTTCCCTGTTACCATATTATCCTCACGTACTTGAGTGTAATTATTTTTACAAAAAGCCAGCTTATTCTGTAAATGATTATACACATACAATATTACCAGGAGGCGGTCTCCTTTTAAGTATAATAACTTGTTAAGTTGTGTTAGGACTCCACTTCCACTTTACATGACTATTTTCGTAACCCTAATTACTTTTTAATTAATAGCTCTTATTCAATAGCCATTGAGTTAATATATGTATATTATTATAATATTATATATGTATATTATTCCTTTATCGACGCCATTTTGACAGTTGAAACATAAAGAAAAATTTCGGTCGATTTTAGTATTGTGTAGTGCAGTTAGTTTTTTATAAGTTGATTTTTCGAAGTGTTCTTAATGATTGGCAAAGCTGCTATTTTTTTCTTTATACTTATATTAGTTATAGTACACGACTTTTTGTTTTCGTCACTGTCCTCTTCCTTGTTTTGGTTTTATAGGGCGGCAAAGCTTAAGGTGACCATATTACCCTCACGTACTTGGGTGTAATTATTTTTACAAAAAGCTGGCTTATTCTGTAGATGGCACATACAATATTACCGGGAGGGGGTCTCCTTTTAAGTATAATAACTTGTTAACTTGTGTTAGGACTCCACTTCCACTTTACATTACTTGTTTCGTAACCCTAACATAAATAGACAATTCTAATAACTTAAAAAAATAGCATCCACCAATTACTTTTTTAATTAATAGCTCTTATTCAATATCCATTGAGTTATGTTAATATATGTTCGAAAAATCAACTTATTAAAAACTAACTGCAATACTAAAATCGACCGAAATTTTTACTATATTCTCAACTGTCAAAATTCTATTGCTTTAATACATACAACCGTAAAGGTCAAAGACATTTAAGTAGATATATTTTAAATCTCTTTGGTAAAGGGCAAGCTAATATCAAGCGTGTGAAAATAACTGCGTTACAAAATTACAAATAGTCATGCAATGCAAAATTGTAATCATTTGATTTCATATTTAAATGAAAAAAAATTTAAAATGTCAAATCATCTTTAACCAACCGATCATTTTGAGACCGATCTCGGCCATGGTTATAACTTTTCGGGACATAATAGAAAGTTCGAGTCCATATGGTGGTATGTGCCAAAAAAATTCAGGTTCATAAATTCATGTGTTATTTCATTAATAACTAAATCGAATAAGAGCTATTAATAAATAATATTAGATAAATAAATATTTTTTGTTAATGACATTAATGACGTTTTGCCTCCTAGCTGAAATGGTCTTAACAACGAAATAAAAAAACTACACATATACACTGTAATGAAAAACATTATTAAGATTCATTATTATCAAGCTTGCAACGTGATTCTTATTGTTTGTTAATTGCACGGCGAATTTAAAAGAAAACCCAAGAGATTTCCGACTTTGACTCTCACATTATTGTTTTGAAATTCTGTTTTTAAAGATCCATTAAAATGTCATTACATATTATGTTGTAAAGATTATAATTAAAATTTTATAAAAAAAGGAAACCGAATGCTTAGCGTGGCAATCATAGAAAACACCAAACTCCATTGAAAAGTTTTTTTTTTTTTTTAATGGAGAAGCTCATGTTTGCAAGTGGCCTATAACATATATGGGAATTATGATGATACTGAAACATACCTCACAGCAAGTAAACAATTATTAATTAAAATAAATATGAAAAAATTGCAGCTTAAGCCTAAGCGAATTTTGCGATTGCGAGTGTTTTTTAGTTAATTTTTTTAATTTTTAATTTTATTGTATAATTTTTATTTTTTATATAAGTATTCTAATACTTTGTAAACAGAAAATGTATCATGCATGCAATATCAAGGTTCGATTTCCGCCGGCCACTTGCTCGGCGGTGAATAAAAATATTAAGGAAACATGCATGTCTGACTGTCATGACTGCTTTGTTTAAAAGTAAAATTTCATTATTTTTCCAAAATTAACATGTGATAAAAAGAAACGAAATTCAAATCATGTGCAACCTTAGTCGTAGTCGTGGTAAGTTAGCAATGAATTTGTAAAATGACTTTGAATTCATATGAACTTTTGGTAAGAAGCACAAACCGACTTCAAAGGTTAACAACTAGAACGTGGTTTAATAGTTATATCTAAATACTATTTTATTATTTTAAATTTTATGGGACCACTCCAGCAGTATAACCTATGTAATAAAAGAAGAAGAATGGAATTTTTTATTACAATCATTGAGTTATATGTACGTACGTAGTACATATAAGTCAATCATTAAAATAGATTCAGAATTTATTCCCGGATAATTTCTTTGTTTGTAAACCGAATTTATTGATTCTGAAATTTAAAAAAACAATTAACGTGTTTACGGACGAATTAAGAACATCATCCTATTTTTTGAATCTTGCTAATAATCGAACTTATGCCTAACTTTTTATTTAAATAATAGGATAGGATAGCAAAATAATTTTTGGGATTTTTAAATATTATTTTGCTATCCTAGTGCTTAAGTGAATATTAATATCAAATACTCTATAAATATTTACCTTAATGTTTGATAATAGAAGGCTTTAAAATATTTTTATCATAATTTTTTCGTGTAACTTTTTTTCTGCCGACTTCCAAAAAGGAGACGGTACTCAATTCGACTGTATGTTTTTTTTTTATGTGTGTTACCTCATAACTTTGTACTGGGTGAACCGATTTCGATGATTCTTTTTTTATATGAAAGCTGATACTTCTCGTGTAGTCCCATATGAATTTGATCAAGGTCGGACCAATAGTTTTTGAGATATTTTTAATAACTTATATTGAAGTCGGCAGTAAAAAAAAATTAATTTTAAATTATTAGATTACTGTTCGCGACGGCGAAGTGTTTAGAAACATACTGATTAAAAAATAATATCAAAAGTGTAATTAGGAAAAATATTAGTGACAAACCTAATTAAAAAGGTGTAATAGCGCATGAGTAAAGATTGAAAATTTTTACCTATTTTGGTAGGGTTAGCACAAGAGGTTAAAATTACCCCCCCCCCCCGAACGGGCTCCCGCCTTGTCGTGGCGGGGCGGGGGGGGGGGGGGGGGTTAGTTAGTAGCCGTGGCTTGGTCACACACGGTGAACAAAGAGGAACCCCTTGGATGGCCCGATGCGCCACTCACCCTATCCTCTGCGACTCAGACGGGGCCGCACCGTTGATGCGGTGGTGGTGGGGCCGCGGGGGGAAAGGAGTGTCGGTATTGCGAGGCGCCGCTCTCCCTACCCTCCACGGCCGAAACTTGGTTGGCGGCGGAGCCAGAGACCAGATCCGCCGCTGGGGTCAGGAAGGCTGGTGCTTCTGAGTGCTAGTTTTTCCTGTCCCCATGGCCTTCGCGCATCGGACACGGGGGCGTCCGTTGCGCATGTTAAGTTGGAGGCCGAGGAGGAGGGCGCGCCATGTGTTCTGGTGCGCCTTACCTGAGAGGGAGATGGGGGAGGAGTAGTCCTCTCCTGAGGAGAGGCCGCCATGGGGCGGCCAGCGCAGGTGGGGCCGCGGATGTGTGCGAAAGCGTTCCCGTGGCCCTGCCAATATGGTAGGACACCATGGGTTTTAGTCGGTGCGAGTCCGACATAACCCGTCCTTGCCCCGGCGAGGCGGATATGCGTAGGCATTTCGTAAAAAAAGAGGTTAAAATTGAATAAACAAAACGTTTATGAACTTTTATTATATACTTAAGATAAGAATATTTTTATTACTTTCGCTAAATATTTTGTTTATATAATTTTTGTTCTTCAACAATTTGCCTTTAATTAAATAGTAAATTATAATCTAATGTAAAGTGTTTTTTTAATTTTACATTAGCTTAGAAAGCACTCACATGGAATAACAAATATACAATCTTGCAGGCGTTTTAATATTTCAATGCCAATATTTACAATGTTTCTTTATAGATCAAAATATTCGCGAAATTTTCTTTCAAGCAAATTATATATTAATTTTAGATACATCCTCACATTGGCTGGAACTCGAGTAAGCACCGTCATTTGTTGGCAATTTGAGTGATGGAAAAGCATTTCCAAATTAATATTTTACAGTGCTTTTTTTAGAAACTTAGTAGAGGATTTTTCGAAGTGATCCTCACAAATTCTATATTGTTGCCTTTTTTAGTTCTGAAAAGAGATCTTCTCGCCCGACAGCTTTTTACCACTCTTGTCCTCTAAAAATATAATAAAAAACATGAACCGTTTTTAATTTATAATTAGGATAGTTTAATTTATAATTTATAATTAGGATGCATTTCGGTGAGTGTGCGCAGGAATTACATGCTTTAATTCCTCCCTCTCCTTTCCACCATCGGACCAGACGGTCTGCGGGTCTTCATCCCTTTGTTGGCGTGTGTTTGTGTGTGTGTGCGTGGGTATGCGTGTGTGTTTGCGTGTGCATGTGTGTGTTTGTGTGAGAGAGAGTAGGTAAATCAGCTTAGTTATTTTATAATCATAAACATAAAAACATAACATAAACACTCACGCCTGTCACCTGGGTAGGCAGAGATTATGGACTTCCATTTGGCACGATCCTGACACACCTCTCTCGCTTCCTCCACATCCATATACCTACGCATACACGCTCGTCGGTTAAAGGTACTCTTGATTTGGCCCACTTTTAATATATCGCCAATTTGGTCGATAAACTTTCGCCTAGGGCGACCCTTCCAGACTATGCCGTTCACCTCTGCAACATAAATTTGCTTTGTCACTCTTTCCTCATTCATTCTTTCTACATGGCCAAACCATCGAAGCATTCCTTTCTTAATCCTGGTCACAACACCATCTTGCAAACCACACTCTTCCTTTTTAAACAATTTCTCACTCTGTCATTCAGATTCATCCCTAACATACTCCTGTATTTTTCTGTTTCGTCATAAGTTTTGTTTTGAAGGTATGAGCTGACAATCTTCTTGTAGTTATACAATGATAACATATATAGGAAGTTTATTTTATTGTAAAGAGATGGACCCAGGAAATAAAAGAATCATTTAGTGAATGATGAGCGAACTTGTGGAAGAGAACAAATTTTGTCTTTTCGACGTTTACTTATTTCCCTGTAAGGGGTTTTGCGCTGCTGCAAAAGAACTATTTGCAGAATAAAATGTTGCCGAACATTAAGGACGTTCTAGTTATTGCACAACTGATTAGTTGGAAAAATGAAAAAAAAAACTAGCCACTTTCAAGATGGCTCTGTGTGCCACCTACAGCTTCTTTAGGTTAGTTTTAGCAGCACCACCCCAGCAGGAAATAGAGTATGTAATAATGGATAAGCATAGGGCGAAATAAACTTTACGTATAATAGTAGGGTTAGCAATACTTTTTAGGGTTTTAAATATGTAAATTAATTTACGGACTCCGCTAGTGAGAAGATTAATGTAGCTTTTAAAATTTAGGTATTTATCTAAAACTAGCTGACCCGGCAAACTTCGTACCGCCTAACAGTAGATTCTTTATTTTTTTTTATTTTTTTAATACTTATTCTGCTATTTGGGACACCTGGTCAGCTATTAAGATAAAAAAGAATAAAGAAAGTTGATATGACCATGCGAGAAACATGGGTTTTCTAGATTAATACCACAAACACTTAATGACTGCCCCTGGAATTTGTTTATAGTCATAGCGAAAGCAAGCCGTACTGGAAACCGTAGTCGTTTAAAACTCGAATGGTACGTCAGTCGGAATCATTGGGATGCGGGGTTCAAAACGTCTTCTCTTTTATACTTTCCTTTCAATATGATTGCTTTTATTACGTCATTCAGTAATTTTTTATCGCTAATCGTGTGCCGTTACAAAGTTGCGGTTGGTTAATATTTCGCAACATTATAACTACAGATCCAACCTTTAATTGAATAGAAAATTTGTTTTTAAGTAATGTTACCATCGTATAAATATTGACATTAATATTTATACGATACTAACGTCCCTCAATTGTTTAACCCCTCCACTAACACTTAAACTTTATGGTATGGTATTAAAGTTCAAATTGACTTTTAAGTATTTTTACAAATTTTTTGTATGGGAATATAGAAAAGTGTTGTTTTTAGACTTTTTCAGACAATTTCTCTCCGTAAGAATCTTCTTACTTCAAGAAATATTATAAAAAAAGAATTAGCGGAATCGGTTCAGCTGCTCTCGAGATTTGCGCTTAGCAACACATTCAGCGATTCATTTTTATATTATAGATTAGGCATTTAATATGGTCAACAGAGGATATGATTAGACATTGACAAGAGACCTGATTATGTCTGTGGCAAGAGTGGGCTTTAATGGATATTGGTAAATTTGGTTGGGAGACTGAACTAACAGAATAGGCATTAAATTTAGTTTTGGAGGCGTTAAGGGTTAGCGTGTAGGAATAAAGCCAATTTGTTATAAGGTACCAAGCTGAGCCTTGTGCTCAAGTTGCCATGCTTACAAACTTAGCATTATAGTATAAAGCATCGTTTGGTGATAGTTAAGAAAATAACTTATTTATACAAACTAAAAATCGACCAATCAGGGCGCGACACGATAAAGAACATTCTAGGTATTATTAATTAACTGCGTAATACTTAATCCCGAAAATTATGGAAATAATTTTTATGCTCTAGAAGAATTGTAAACATGGTGTTTAATTAGGTTAAGGTATAAAGATTAAGGAAATAAACGAAAATTTAGCGTGTTGAAATTTTTTTCCTACTTATAGTAAAATTAAAGAATTAATGTACCCAAATATTGTGAACATTCATTTAAGTAATATGTACTCCTTTATGGTATGCTAATAGACAACTAAAGTACCAATTTAACATCTATAGTACATTAGCGTAAGAATTCATCGTGTATAGAAAAAAATATGATTTTAGACAATTGTATAGTGAAAATATTATACAATAAAGAGGCAATACGGACAATGGCAAGCGGCTCACTTTAAAGTAACGCTCGAGTCTACCTTGGGGCCTCCGGGCCCAGTAAATTGTAGTAGCTGAAGTGATTAGTAGGCATGTTCGATGTTACAGAAACATCGATGATGACATCGATGTTGGCATTGATAGCACAACATCATTAGAATTAGACGAAAAACGTCGAATCACGAGAAGCAGCATCTACACTCTTACCAGTTTTGTGTGACTTCAATTTTTTATTATTTTTTTTTTTGGTGTGAAGTCCTAAAAGAAGTTAATCTGACGCAAAAGTAAATACAAGTATTTGGACTATCACTGGAAAATGTGTGATAAAAATCAAAGCCCTAAAAATTTTTCTATAAAGCCAACAATTTCAAAAAGTGAAAAAAGCTATTTCATACGTAAAAAAATGTGAGGATTTGGACATTTCCATTGAAGGAAGAAGAGTAAGGAGGATATTTCGAAAACGTTGGCCAGGAGAAATGGCCCGATATACTGGATTAACATTGCTAGAGGAGCTGCAGCGAGGGACGTTTGAATGTCTTAGGAGATTTTACGAAGAACTAGACCATCATTACAGAGCAATGGATGATAATCTCGTAACATTTACTGTTGTTCAGCCTTACACTCTGGTAACGTCACCAAAAGATGATCTTCCAAATCTGACAAAAATCTACGATGAATTTTCTGCAGGAGATATAATTTTGAAGATTTTACGATTGGGGCGCCATCTGGAAGCCGCCAATATTTCTTCCGAAGAAGCGGTTAAATGCACTTCATTGGAGCTTCTCAGTTTCATCTTAAAACGGGGCTATTCTGAATCTGTTAGTCTGTGTGTTTCGGTAGCTTCATGTGTAAGAATCTTTTCAAAACTCAAGTTAATAAAATCTTACAATGAGCCAATCGAAACTTACCACTCTTTCCATTTTATCTATCGAAAAGGACAAGAAAATAAATTTTAATAATGCAATAGAATATGTGTTCATTTATGTTCACATTTCATCACTCCTTTTTTTATAGGATAAGGGTGACAAACGAGCACACAGTCCACCTGATGGTAAGTGGTTGCTGTGGCCCATAGACATCTATATCAATCGTCGATTACGAATCAAAATGCAGATGCGTTGTCACCCGTGAGGACTAAGATGGAATGCCTCGTTTCCAGTAAAAAACATACGAAACACAGCAGCATTAAGCTGCTATTTGACGCTGGTATTCTGTGAGAGAGTGGTCCTTCCCCGGTCGAGCCGACCCATTCGTGCTACAACCATAATATAGCTGCAGCATGGCTCTACCACGTACGTAGGGTAAGCAGTATAATGATTGGCACTTTAAGCGGATTTCTACTTGTAAGTGGTTAATTCTCGTAAATAAACAAATTTGTTATATTTTTCATTGTTTTGTTGGATTTTACTTTAGATAACCATAAATAAAATAATAATAATAATAATAATAATTTTTATATATTTATGTATTTTTTATGTATTTATTTTATTCATATTTATGTATGTTTACCATTTTCATTTACAATTATATATTTATACTGCCCAACCAGATGAGAAAACTTTATAGATACCCCATAAATAATAATAATAATAATAAAACCATTTAATCAACTCAACAAACAGCACTGGCAAAAAATAAACAATCAACATGTACATATGTAGAAAACAGCAAGTATAATTAACATTAGCGAAAAATAAAAAATAAAAATAAAAGAAGAAAAACTATAACATTCAACAATAAATAAAAACAATGTACAGGAAATGTGAGCGTTGCAATGCTGAGTCGATAGGGTCAGCTGCTCAGCATAAGCTGACACCCCTATTGGGATGACCAGCGCTGGTATTCTGCAGAAACCCGTGTGTGTGTTAACGCGTCGGTCAGTGGCAGATGCGAGAGTGAAATTCTTAATGTAACGAAGGCGTAAATAAAATTGAATATTAATCATTTCCAGCGAATCTCTTAATGTAACAAAGGCATAAATAAAATTGAATAGTAACGCATTACGTTTAAAAAGAAATGTTTAATTAAGTTAAAAATCTAATAAAACTTTTTTCTAGGGAATGTTACAATCATTGGCACTTTAGCATAGTGAATGGCACTGTAAATTAAGTATAATCATTGGCACCATTGGAAGTCTTAAAAAGTTATACCCAGATCTTTTTAAGCTCCATCTTATTGTTATAACACTTATTTAGAACAAATTTTTTTCAAAAAATTTCCCTAGATCTTCATCTGAAAGCAGTTTCGTTTGTCTACCATGTTCTTTTCTTTCTTCGTCTACATTTTTGATTTGACTTTTTTAGTAAAACCTTTCATATTTTCTCGATATTTTGTAGAAATAGAACTTTATTTCGTTTTTTTAGATTAAACATTTAGAGTGTATTATAATGTCAGAGTTTTTGGCTTCGTTCTTCTTGTTTTGTTTGTCAGTTTGTTTCTATATTTGGCTGACTAATGCGATTATGCATTTTCCATTTGTGCCCAATTTTTCCATAATTTTTTTAGCTCTGCTGCTTCCAGATCTTCACTTGTTAGCACAAAATAACGGCGTTGTTTACCTGCTTTTTGCTTTATGTGCCGGACGGGCGTAACTCTCCGGAGTAAATGTTGTCGAAGATACTCCACGAGTTGCTCACGTCCTACACCTACAGGTTCCGGAGGATACTTCCACTGCCGTCTCTGTGGGTGCTGCTGGAAAACTGTGGACTGAAGTTCAAAATTAAAATGCACGATTTATAAATTCAAATAGCAAGGGAGTGGCCAGCGGTTCGACTGAGTGATTAGTCGCGAAATTTTATAATTATTATTTATTGACCACGGTTGTTGAATACGGTTGTTCACTATTAGTTGGTCACTATATATTTCAAAAGATTTAATTAAATTGTGCGGTAGTATTAAAATATATATTGGTAGTAGCTGGATTTCTAACACTACTGACTAGCAGCTATTAATCAACTAAAACTAGTTGATTTCATCACTTGTGTAACTGCGAATATCAGTTACCACTTTTTTCGTCTAGCTAACGCTTTTCACTATATGTAACTGCGAATTTTCAGTTACCACTTTTTTCGGCTAGCTAACGCTTTTCACTATATGTAACGGCGAATTTTCAGTTACCACTTTTTTCGGCTAGCTAACACTTTTTCACTATATGCAACTGCGAATTTTCAGTTGCCACTTTTTTCGGCTTTGTGTAACTGCGAATTTCAGCTACAACCTTTTTCGGCTAGCTAACACTTTTTCTAATTCACTATTACTGTTCACTATGTTCTGCTACTAGTCACTTCAGCTACTACCGGATAAGTACTACTGCTTGTCACTGGTAGTTCTTCACACTACAACGTTGCTGGGTTTCGCGCCCATAAGGTAGACTTCGGCTATATTGTATAGTGAGCCGCTTACCATTTCCCGTTTCGCTTCTTTATTTTAAAACATTTTCACTATGTAATTGGCACAAATTGCAATATTTTCTATACAACACTAATTTTTACACTAACATGCTATACATCATTAAATCGACATTTTGGTCATTTATCAGGATATGATAAAGGTTATTCAATACATTAATATTTAAAAAAGTTATTAAACGAAATGTCCCAAATTTTCATAATAAATGGGTACATTAATTCTTTAATTTTTCTATAATTATCAAATGCGTTTAATTATACAGATTATTTCTTCACTATCGTAATCTATATACCATATGCTAACTAAATGTCATATTTACAACTCTTTTAGAACACAAAAATATCCTCATCATTTTTAGTATAAACTATTGCGCAGTTATTTAAATTTCCAGAAAGTTCTACGATATGACGCGCTGTGATTGGTCGATTTTTTCTTAAACGATTAAAGTTGTTTTATATTAACTATTATTAAAACGACATTCTATACAAATATATTAAGAGTTGTAAACACAATGTAAAACTATATTAACAAACTATTTACTCGATTTCGTTGGTAATTTCACTTTTTATACAAAACAATATTCTTTCATCACTTGGTTTCTTAAAGTCGTTAGGCCGTCGCGAACACTTTTTGATACGTATTTGGCAATGGAAAAAACTATAAATATTTTTAGGGCTTTCTAAAAGATTTTAGTTTATTTCGACATCCACAATCACCCATTCACCTCCAACAAATTCTAAATTTGCTGCCTAGTTGATGAAAAACATAAGGGTTAGTTTTCTTCCTGATACTCAACAATAATCTCTGCAGGTTGTATACGCTCTGGTACTGATAAACCATTAGTAAGTGAAAGGATACAAGGCAAATTTGATAAAGGTATTTCTGATTCAGTCGTTATTAGTCGTTATTTTTAAAATATTAGGTAATTCGGCGTAATGGCAAGGACCGGTGATGATCTAAAATGGCTTGCTGTGATTTCGAGGTCACCGGACACTTTGTTTAATCAACTTTGTCTGGACTAAATGGGCACAACCCACATGTCTCAAAAACATTTCATAATGTAGATTTATTTCAATACGGTAAAAGTCTTGCTAATATAGGCCCGAGTCTGTTTTAGTAACGTTTTCGTCAAATTGTTTGTCCGTCATTCGAAGACAGGTTTACGCCACATATCTTTGGTGGGCCGAAATGCAGTGATATCAGCTGATTGCAATAGTCGCGTTGCATTCAGGTTAAGGGCTATAAGTATTGAGGAGACTTGGGCAAAGTTGCGCCGTATTTAAGATAGTAAATAACCCTCTCTCTAGGCACTAACTTTTGAACGTCTGATCACATTTTCTATAAGGGGAAAATAATAGGTTTTACCGTCTACTCCAAAGAACAGTGATGCAAGACTTCGATTAGGCATGGTCCACCTCATAGACGTTTTATTCTCCCTCTATAAAACGGGTTAGTGTCTATGGGGTATTTATTCAAAAACCTCACATCATTGACATTTTTATGACATCGAAAACTGTGTCAGTACCAGGTCGGCTTTTCAGCTTGTTAGTTTTTTTGACTTTACTTATTTAGTGGGAACTGTAAATTCGCGCGTGGAATGTTAAATGTTAATGCGGCAGGTATTTTTCTAAAGCGCCCTCTCTTAATAGCAGTATTCTTCATCAATTCAAAATATGAAAAATTTCAGTCATAATCATTGGCACTACTCAAAGGATATAGTCATTGGCAGTGTCAAGAATAGATTTTGGACAAAAGAAAGAAAGTATAGTGATTGACATATATGCCAATGATTATGTAGTCAAACAAAGTAAAGTATAGTTATTGGCACAATTAAAAAAAGCCGATGCTTTTATTTCACAACGATAAAATAACGTCTAATATGCTTCAATGACGTTAATTGATTAAAACAGACAGAAACTTGCATATAAACTTACCTAAAAATCACATTTCTGTTTCAAAATCTAGCCACAAAACCTTTACTTTTTGTTAAATTTTAACGGATTTGTCCGCACACAATTTTAAAACAGCCCTTATAGGAAAATAGTTGACGCTTTAAATATAAATGTGTATTGTTAGTATAAGTAATTATGTATCTTAGCATTATCTGTGTAGCTGTGATACAGAAAAAGGAAAACGTTATTAACATCCAGATTAAAATAGCAAAGTGCCAATCATTGTAGGAGTGCCAACATTAGTACTGTTTACCCTGTACGTCCTTGCATTATATAGAAATTTTCAAATATTTTATCTTAAAATTAACTCTAATTAAATTATATAATTTGACATTCTTTGTCAGATTTGTATTGTTTTATATTTTAGTTTTCTGTGTGTATATGTTTTGTAAATGTTATAAGTAATACAAATAGTTTCATGGGATACGAGTAACATTTGCTAAGCTAGGCAGGCGGCCGAGTAACGACGGAATTTTTATTATTGAATTGTTATCAGGAAGAGGCTGTTGTCCATCGCCTATTTCACTTTCTCTCTGTGTAGCCTCTTAGACACCCGCGGGATAACACGAGGAAGTGGAAGTCTTTAATGTACTATTTAGTCTAGATGACATTCTATTTGAAACCTTGAACTTGTAATATTCCGTAGTCCGCTCAAAAGGACAATAAATTAAATTAAAAAAAGAAAAAACCAACTTTAAAACCTTTTTCCTTTTTATAGAATAAGGGCGACAAACGAGCATACACGGTAAGTGGATGCTGTGACCTATAAAAAACTACTTATCTTATCCTCGATTAAGAATCCAAATGCAGATGCGTTGTCACCCGTGAGGACTAAAATGAAATGCCTCGTTTCCAGTAAAAAGGGTCTGCAGTTCTCTACACTCACCATACGAAACACAGCAGCATGGTATTCTGTGAGAGCGAGGTCCTACCCCGGTCAAGTAAACTTTACTGAAACTGAAAAGAATAAAATATATTCCCTACTAATGTAACGGTTCGCACCGGCGTCGGGCGAGTGATTTTTGGATCTTGACAACAGATTCACCTACCAGGTCCAAATGTGAATCTAAACCATTGAGAAACCTATCCACAAACAAAAAATGTCATCAAAATCGGTCAAAACTAATAGACAGCAATTAATTTTTATATATAGGGATAATGGCTTCTACAATCTCTTACTATTGACTTTGGAAGCTACTACGTCAGTTATATTTTTTTTAGTTTTTGCTTTTTTTTTTAATTTAGTTTTAAACATAAACGCGTCATGCTATTGCTCTTGTATAATAACATAAACAATTTCAAATTGTTTCTAGGTTCCATAGATATGTTACGGTTCAGCTATTTGTTGATAATATCAAATATGTAACTCTTTTTCTCTGTTTTACTCTTACGACGTTCTTGTTTTGATAACTTACAAAATACAAGCGTGCGAACATTTATTCTAATTATCCCATGCCCATTATTTTATGCAATTCAATGTTGTAACTAGTAAGCAAGTTGCCCATTTCGATTACGTTAGGAGTTACGACATTGTATTATAATATAAACATTGCTCTCAAATGCTCTTTATTAAATACCAAATTCCACAGAATGATAAAGAATTTTCGATTTAGTACATTAAATTAAGCCATTTCATAATTACTAAATAAAAGGGTTATAAAGGTACTGGATAGAGTGAGAATCTGCTTATGTTGAGTCAGTGCTCTTTGCTATCTAATGCTGAATTTCTTTATGTATAAAAAACACTGAACTAGCTTTGAGATCCCATATTCGTTTCAGATAATGATGTTTCAAAAACTAAAATAGCTGGTGTTCTGATCTGGTTGATTGTCATCGACTCTATATTGCTCGTACTGCAACCATAACAATTAATAAAATAAATAATTAAAAAAATCAAAGACCCAACTGCAAAAAAGACAATTCAAAAGTAATGCTCTAAAACGACGGAAATAAGATTGAGAATAGAACACAAAATCAAAATAAAGTATTAACAAAGTAAACTCTACTTCGGTTTAACAGACTACACTATGAGCAGAAAGCCTAAGTTAAATATCCAAATTATGTATAGCAGCAAGCGAAACCCATTAATTTTCTTTCAGTTTATAATTTGCAATTGGGTCCCGCCTGCTAGTAAGCTTAATTTGGGTATTGAACTTAGGCTTTCAGCTCATAATATAGTCTGTTAAACCGAAGTAGAGTTTACTTTGTTAATACAATATTTCAATTTTGTTTCCTATTCTCAATCTTGTTTCCGTCGTTTTAGTGCATTACTTTTAAATTGTCTTTTTTGCAGTCGGGTCTGTAAGTTTTTTAAATATTTATTTTATTTTAAACTTTTTAGTGTCCCGACACTTATGAACTAAATTTCATATGATAGCACGATGTCCGACACAAAAATGGCCCATTTTACGTTTTTACCATTGTTTCAAAAACTAAACCAATTAATTATTCCTAATTAAATTTAAACATATAACTTATATATATATATTTTTGCAATTGCCTTTTAATTTCCTTTATTTTGGTACTCTACACGATAGATTTAGTTTTTTTTAAATTAACGTTTTTTTATTTAAATTAATCTGCCATTTTTTTTTCAAAAAGCTATCTAAGAACACTTTCTAAGGGTTTCTAAGACGAATAAGACGATACCTTAATTGTCGAAATCCATCCAGCCATTTGGAAGATACGAGGTTATAAAGAAATTTACAAATATACAAGTATGCTCGAAAAACATAACCCTACCTTGGCAGTCGGGTAAAAAGCATAAACTCTATCACAATGTGTGATATTACTTAACTATGTTTTAGGTTATTAATGACTTTAGATATTATTCTAAAATTATAACCCGTACATATTATTTACTAAAAAATTCAAGTTACAAACGAGCTGACAGCTTATTGCTAACTGCAGCCAACTGTAGCCTATACACACATTCAAACAACTATAAAAGAAAATGAAAAAATAATATTGTCTATGCATGAAAAAATTTAATGAGTAACATTTGAGTTAAATAGTTAAGTTAAGTTAAGTTTTTAACAGTGGTAGAGCCACGCGGCGGCTTTTGCTGTCGCACGGATGGGCCGGCTCGAACCGGGGTGGTACCACGACCTCACAGAATACCAACGTGAAGTAGAGGTTTACCTCTGCGTTTCGGTTGGTGAGTGCAAGGTGGCCGGAGGCCCTTTTTACTGGAAATGAGGCATTCCATCTTAGTCCTCACGGGTGACAACGCATCTGCATTTTGATTCGCAAACGAGGATAGATGTAGATGTCTATGGGCCGCAGCAACCACTTACCATCAGGTGGACTGTGTGCTCGTTTGTCACCCTTATCTTATAAAAAAAAAAAGTTAAAGTTACACCCCATACAAGTCCCACTGCTGGGCACAGGCCTCCTCTCAGTTCTGAGGGGGTTCTTAGGGCAAGAAATGTCCGTCGCGCTGCCCCTATGCGTGTTGGGGCAACCCACTCGTATCTTCAAAATTTGTTTTTCTTATTTCTCAGACGTGCAGGTTTCCTCACTATGTTTCCCTTCACAGCCTTCATGGTAAATCAGCACTTGAAATTGCAATTAACAATTTCATTGGTGCCGGCGGGTTCGACTGTTATATTTACAGCGAGCACTTAGCACCTGAGCTACGAGACTCACATTCAACAATAACATACTATAAACCCGTGCATATTGCACACTGTATATCGAAATTCCGACGTCGCCATATCTATACAAATAAATAAAATTGAAGTGTCTGTTTGTAATATCAAAATAACAGCTTTTTACTAAATATATATGAATGTGTATACGGTACTTAAAACAAAAACACTATTTTGAAAATTTTTGTCTGTCTGTCTGCCCGTCTGTCTGTCTGTCTGTCTGTCTGTTTGGTCCAGCTAATTTTAGACGTGGCGGGACCGATTTTGACGAGACTTTCACTGGAAGATAGCTGATGTTATAAGGAGTAACTTAGGCTACTTTTATTTTAGAAAAATAATTAGGGTTCCGCGTAAAAAAATTAAAACCCTAAATTGAACGCGGGCGACGTCGCGGGGACAGCTAGTAGGCAATAAAATCACCAAAATTAGTTATATTCGATGAATTTATTTATCGTTAAAAAACATTTTTTGATCACGTATTCCTCATGTATGTATGTATGTATGTGAGAAAACAAAAGTGTACAATCATGCCATTGCCAGTGATGACATATGGTAAGAGGAAGATTAAGGTCGCTTAGTGTTTATGCTTATGCTTGGTGTTTCTATGGGTAATAATCTATACATACAAATAAATTAAATTGAAGTGTCTGTTTGTAATGTCGAAATAATAGCTTTTTACTAAATGCATATGAAAGTATGTACGGAATTTATAACAAAAACACATTTTTTTAATTTTGTCTGTCTGTTTGTTGCGGCTAATCTCCGAAAAGGCTGGACCGATTACGACAGGACTTTCACTGGCAGATAACTGATGTTATAAGGAGTAACTTAGGCTACTTATATTTTAGGAAAAGAATTAGGGTTCCGCGCAACATGATTAAAACCCAAAATTACACTCGGGCGAAGTCGCGAGGATCAGCTAGTTTTTTTTATAAAATCCGTAATTAATATACGAACCAGAGTAGTAACACACAGCTCAGTAAAATGACGTGGCAATGGGCCGGACGTATAGCTCGTAGAACTGACAACCGATTGAGAAGAAGAAGAAGTTTACCGCACTGATCCGTTCCACGACAGGCCTATCACCGTCACCTCCTTTTGTTCTCGAAAATAATGGAGTCCATTATTAACTTCCAGCTCATGCAGTACCTTAAGGAGCACTCGCTCCCTCAGTTAGCATCGGAATCCTCGGCTTCGACATATCGAATCACGTTCAGTTCCGCGGTCACTTGGAAGGTAAGGCCAAATTGGCCTCTAAAAAGCTTGGAGTCCTTTGTAGAGCTGGACAGTATTTCATGCCGGCACACCATTTGCAACTTTACAAGGCACAAGTTCGGCCTCACATGTAATATGTTGTAACATGTTCTCAACTTTCGCTGGCGCAGACCGGTTCGACCAAACTCTTTCTGGTCGTCTTGACTCACTGGCGCTGCGAAGAGATGTATATCTATGCGTGTTTCATCGCATCTACCACGGGGAGTGCTCAGAGGAATTGTGCGGACTAATTCCAACCACCCAATTTCGCCATTGCACATCGCGATTAAACTCGCGATACCAACATACCCTCTGGATGATTAGCGGAAGTTTTCCTCCTCACACAATTTTCTTGTGGAATCGACTGCCACCAGCGATTTTTCCGACAGATACGACTTATAGACCTTCAAGAAAAGAGCCTACTCTCTTTCAAAAGGCTGCCAACGCCTCTGCAATTCCCCTGGTGTTACAGTCGTTCATGGGCGGCGGTAGTCACTTACCATCAAGAAAATCTCATGCCCGTTTAAGTTGCGCCTTACCTGATACCTCCTATATAAAAAAGATAGGTTCCCAAGTGGCTGCCTGGTACCGGTAAGCAAAGTGCTAGACTCTATTACCAAATAACTGTAGGTGGGACAGCGCTCTTTCGCTAATTATAATATTTATAAACAAGTTACAAAATATATTCGTAGATTAACAATTCAAATGATAGAAAACACATTTATTTCGCAAATATAATATGTAAATGAAAATGAGTTTCGGTAACAAAATAGCAAAATGTTTCAATACTCATATATATATTAATAGTTTAATATATAATAATTCATACATATTTTTATTAATAGTTTTTTACAGTCTGTAACAAAATATAAAAGCCCGTCCGTTTATAAACAAAGTTGACTAAGTTTAAATTAATACTTAATCTACCTTTTAAAGCTCTGCAAAGCGGCATTTTGGGACATTATCTGACTGCACGAGGTTTAACCTCCATACTTTCCATGCACTCTATAACCTCACTCTCTTATTCCGACGAGTCCAAAGTGAGATAAGGCACAATAACAACGGTTTTACGTTATTTAAAACATTATGTAAGTACTGTAAGTTTGAATGTAAATATTTTAATAATCTGACAAATTGATTTATGGGTAGAGATATTCACATGTTATACAAATGCAATTGAGCGTAGAGGTCTAATATAATGAGATTTCAATTAATATCAATGAGTAAACATTTTTTCATGCTTCTTTTTAATAGTTTTTGCTTTGTTTTGTATACAATAGTTGTGTTAGTTTGTACTAATAGAATAGTTTTTTTTTTATAGAATCGGGTGACAAACGAGCACACAGTCCACCTGATGGTAAGTGGTTACTGTGACCCATAGACATCTACATCTATCCTCAATAAAGACTCAAGATGCAGATGCGTTGTCACCCGTGAGGACTAAGATGGAATGCCTCTTTGCCAGTAAAAAGGGTCTCCGGTTCTCTACACTCACCATACGAAACATAGCAGCGTTAAGCTGCTATTTTACGCTGGTTTTATGTGAGAGCGTGGTCCTTCCCCGGTCGAGCCGACCAATTCGTGCTACAACCATAATATAGCTGCAGCATGGCTCTACCACGTAGACGTAGTTTATTTACACTAACAAAAAATATTAAAGTAACAAAAATATACAAACTTAGAGGATAACAAAGGGCAGTCTCGAAAGAATTTAATATAATGGGGCAAAAAGGGGTGTACAGTCAGTGACCACAAGGAGGAAGAGAAAGGCGTTAGAGAGACCTGGTTCCCCTGGTGTTGCAGTTGTTCGTAGGCGGCGGTAGTCACTTACCATCACGTGAGCCGCATGCTCGTTTGCCCCCTCTCCTATAAAAAAAATATAGTGTTCAGGATTGAGCACGTTTAATCGACATAGGTAATGAGTTCCAAATACCAATATAATAAATAACCGAATATTCCCCTAAAACATTTCATAATACTAGCTCGAACTATAACAGCTCAAGTTATGTTAAAATTAGTTCTGCAACAAAGTAGACGATGTACCCGATATTAAACGTCCTGCGCATTTAGATAGCAATATTAACTTAGAAATAAAAAAGAAGAAAAAAGAAATAGCTCTAGATACATTTTGTTTTATTAATGACATTTCATATGCAACGCCCGGTCGCGGTACACACACAAACAGTGAGATAATTACATAGGCGCGCCGTGTGGAGCCGAATAGAAAATAATTCCACAATATTTTTACAGTTATTAGTACAATTGCAATTACACCATTTAAATCGTTAATTGAACATTAAGAAAGCCCACAAGGGCATGGAGAACGATAATAGTTGGAAAGTTTTGTTACGTAAACGCATGGCAATATTTTATGATGTGAAACATAAAAACTAGTTACAAATAAATAAATCAACATTTAAAAAATCATCGATGAAGGTTCTAACCTAACTAGAAGATCAGATACGCATTTGCATGTTCAAATGAACGATGACTACATCAAAATGAAAATATAAGTTATGGCTACTATCAATCAATCAAATTTCTTAAAATTTACCATAACTTGCGTACCAAGCAAGTGTTTTTTTACGTGGTAGAGCCATGCTGCAGCTATATTAATAGTATAGTTGTAGCATGAATGGGTCGGCTCGACCGGGGAAGAACCACGCTCTCACAGAATACCAGCGTAAAATGGCAGCTTAATGCTGCTGTGTTTCGTATGGTGAGTGTAGAGAACCTGAGACCCATTTTACTGGAAAAGAGGCATTCTATCTTAGTCCTCACGGCTGACAACGCATCTGCATTTTAATTCGCAAACGAAGATAGATGTAGATGTCTATGGGCCACAGAAACCACTTACCATCAGATGGACTGTTTGCTCGTTTGTCACCCTTATATTATAAAAGCAAATATTCATATATTAAAATAATTCATTATATATATATATAATGATTTTATCATATATGTATGTACCTATACATCGATGTATGTGTATATTGTAAACAAATATGCTCACTTTTCTACCAAATCGGGGGTCTTAGGTCCCCATACACTGGCATGAAGCACAATCCTGGGCCATTATCTTAGGGTAATCGCCCATTACCTCGCTCGCTAGTATGAGATAATTTCTTCCCTTATCAATTATCTTATCTGGCACTTGTTGCTAGAGCTAATTAATACCTTAATTACACTCTAGTGCCAGAAATAAGACTGACATATTTATAAAAGAAAATAAAGAGTATTAATAGAAACTTACCATTATATTAAAAATGTTTAAAATTATTGTATTACACTGCTCTTAACTATTTAATTTTTTACATAATTAAAATAAAGATTGATGCTTAATGAGCTTCTATTTCTTGTACATATCAAAAACGACCAGAAACCAACCGGGCATTGCAACATTAATAGTTACTACAAGCTGGTAAAGACACAAGATATATTACAATGTTGCAACCATCCACGTAAAATCAGATACAATCGGACGTTGTGAATGTCGTTGCCCTATAATTGGGAAAGGTTCGATTAACATAAATCGAATAGTGAAAAGAACGGGTGTGCATCAGTGGAAAGAGTATTTCTAGAAATGAATACTTTTTTAGAAATCGATTTTAAATTATACAAGCGTGTAGTACAACCAGAATATCCTAACAGACATACTCGTACCTCGACAAACTAGTAAGCTAAGTTGCAATAAGCCAACCATATAGCTTGTAGAAATGACAATCGACGGGAAAGAAAATTACTAGAAATGTAACCTCTTGCCGGCAAGTAAGGCCACAAAGCACTGTCTTGAGCCACCTTCATTTATCTACTACTTGTATGTCTGTCTCATCAGCACAACATGCTGGATTGACTATGAGGGAATGCCAACGGGATTAAGTGTGCCCTTTATAATGCTTTCTTTCTATTATGGTATTTTATGCATTTAAGTGTACACAAATAAATAAATCAATCCACAGGGTGCCAATTACCTATTACAAGTAATGACATTAAATTGACAATTATAAACAAAATAATTGTGTAACTTTTAGTTTCCAGATAAATTATGGTAAATAAAATGATAATCGCGTGCTTACGGGTCGAATATTTCATAAGCTTAGTGGTGTAGCTCATGTTATGGCTTATAAATTATTGACCCACAAAATATATCAATAAAAATCTGGTTACGTGATCGTTACAACATTGCTTCAAATAATAGGAACAGACGGTTTTCTTTAATGCAATATTCTTGTGAGGAGGTAAAAATATTATTATAAAATATTATTAAAATATAGGGCTACCCCATATGAAGGGTTTTTCAATTAGGGCGGGTAGATGTGAAATGAAATAAAACCAGCTGTGTGTGAGGTATTAACAAAATTCTTTTTTATTTGAAAGGCCCACATATGCCATTAAGTGTGGAATCAGATGCCTGCCTCGGCTTCTTACAGTGGCACGGATCCGAGTGGTCCAATTTTCAATGAATCTTCTGCATAGACCCGGCTGAATTTGAACAATGGCCTGTGTTATGTTCACCTTTAGGGCATCGGTCGATTGTGGTTTGTGTGCATAGACCTGCGACTTCAAGAAACCCCACAAGAAAAAGTCTAGCGGCGTCAAATCGCATGACCTTGGTGGCCAATTGACATCACCCCTGCGAGAGATAAGCTTACCCTCAAATCGTTCATGGAGAATGTCAATCGTGGCGTCCGCTGTGTGGCACGTAGCGCCGTTCTGCTGCAACCACATATCGTCTAGGTCCATATGGTTCAATTTGAGCCGTAAGAAATTGGTTATCATCGTTCATTAGCGCTCACCGTTGACGGTGACCGCCTCTCCAGCGTCGTTTTCGAAAAAGTACGGACCAATGACGCCACCGACCCAAAATCCACACCAAACGGTAACTTTTTGAGTATTATCACCTGGTGAACCTCGCGTGGGTTGGTGTCGCCCCATATACGGCAGTTCTGCTTGTTAACACAGCCATTCATCCAAAAATGCGCCTCGTCGGTAAAGCGCGTTCGAAGCCCAGTCAGCGAACAAACGGCGTTGTCTATGGTCATGAACTTTGAGCTCCTTGGTCAGTTGGATCTTGTACGGGTGTAGGCCTAAGTCCCGACGCAAAATTCGCCAAGTTGAATTCTACGATAAGGCGAGTTCTTGTGCAACGCGAGGAATCGTCTGCCTCGAGTTCTGCTGTACACTTTCACGAACCGCGACCGGCCTATTATAACAATTACACGATAATTATGTGCGACTAAAGTCATATATTGGACTTCCAAGAATACATTTTTCATTTCTTAATGTTAGTCGTAATTTAAGCGATGCAAAACTTTAAGTTGTTAAGTGTAATAACGACTTATGAACTCCGTATTCGTCTTAAGCGGCCATTAAGCGCCTAGGCAAGCTTCAATCAGTTCGATCAATCATGATTGATGTTTGAATGATAGAAAAATTTCAACATTACACGCTTATTCTGACTGATCGTCAGTCAAACCCGAAATTTCAGAGGGAAAGGATGGATATTCATAAAAAAATTCCCTGTGTTGCAATTTTGATTGCAATTTTGTGTAAAAAAAGTATAAAAAGAAGGCGCTGGGTGAAAGACTAGCTTTTAAAAAGGGATTTCTATACCCATATTAATTAATTTATTTATTTAAAAACTTTATTGTTCTAACCAATTTAAGGGTTACAAAGGGTGGACTTAATGCCAGTTAGCATTCTCCGCCAATCAACCCATGGCGTGGTGAGAAATTAGTGGCAGGTGATTTAAGTAACTAAATATAATAAATTTATATAGATATAACACATATTAAAATAAAGCTAAGGAATTACACAAATGCATATAAATACAAACAAATACATAATAATTCATATATAACAATTATCCTTAATACACACACACGTAAATACATATATACATACATACATAATATGTCTGGATAAAGGTAGCAGTATTGATATTATGCTGACGACATTGTTTTTGAGAGATGTTCACGGACCAATCTTTTGAAGGCTGTCTTGTTTGGTGTTTTCCTAATGTCTTCATGTAAGAAGTTCCAGAATAGTGTAGCCTGAACAGTAAAAGAATTGCTGATAAAACCAGTAAAATGGAGTGCAACTGAAATCTTCAGATTAATTGAAGACTCACTGACTGACATACGGGTCTCAAAAGAGGATAAAGACTATGCAAATTATATTCGCATGAAAGAGGTTTGTTTTGATAAATTACTGGTCTTGGTAACACTATACCTAAAAAACAAGATACATGTATGCGTAAAGCTATAATTCCCGAAGAAAATCTAGGAGCAACGATGCGTGATTGACAAAATGCCATTACACGTTCAATTTAAATTCGTGGCTGATAGTTGATTGACGTAAAAATCAAAATATTCAGATATATTTTGTCAATCAATTTCATGCAACCGTCAATCACCGCATTACACGGTAGGTTATCCGTCAATCACAGCCGTGATTGTTGTAAAACTGACAGCAAAACCTACTGTGTAATGAGCATCTTAGTTGCAGGCTCACATGATTACATCGGTAAGGTTCTTTTACCCACATGACACCAACCCATACACCGTACAACCTTAATAATCAAATATTTTTAAAAAAAACATGCGTGAGTGTCGTGGCACACTCGGTAGGAATGAAGTTCCTTTCGTAGTATATTATTATTGATAAACGTATATTATTGATTAACAAATACAATTAATTACTAGCGTGTATTAAAATTAACCGTCGTTTAAAATAAAATAATATTTCTTTCGTGGCAAAATAAGAAAAAGTGCTTGAATATGGATGTTATTCCATCTCGGCTTCCTTATAGCTGCCAAGGCCGTCTACACTACGTCAGAAGGGGTCATGACGGAAAAATCTTACACTTTATCTCGCCTAGCCCCCATCCGCCAAATTCGTACCGTCCGATAAGGAAATTCGTTCCGAAAAATCTTTTATGTAGTCATAGTTGGTATTCTTTACCAACGCTTTGATCTGTATCTATATCAATAATTATAAATAAAATTAAAGTATCTGTCCATGAAATCCAAAGACATTTAAGTAGTTAGTATACCTATATATTTAAATATCTTTGGTGAAATCGAAATAAACGCCGTTTATTGAGTTCAGGCGGTTATTTGCATGCACTTTTGAAATAAAGAAATTTCTAAAACGTTCGTCCGTTTACCTGTCCTGGCTATTCTTCAGAATGATAAAATTGCATGACGGAGTGATCTAAGCTATATTTTGATCCGAATAACTAATTTTTTTGTATAATGGTAAATTTGATAAAATAAATGGTCTCTGATGATTAACTTAAATCTAGATGAGCCCATATTATTACTACTTATTATTATTAATTGATCCAATCCAGACGAAACCAGGACTAGCCATTAATAAAGTAAATAAATAAAAGATTGAATATAACATTACATAATGTATACACAGAGATGACTCGGTAGCCCAGTGGCTAAGCATTTAGTGCTACGGGCCACGAATTCGATAACCGCTCAGAATAAGGTCGTGGCCGACGTAATTAATTTGTTCCGGGTCTAGATGTCTTTTCATATGCAAATTATGTATTTACTAGCTGCTCCCCACGGCTTCGCCCGCGTGGAATATATTACGATTTGTTACAACATATTTTAATCTTTTTGCGCGGAACCTGATTTATCTATACAAATAAATAAAATTGAAGTGTCTGTTTGTAATGAAAATTACAGCTTTTTACTAACATGCATATGAAAGTAAATACGGTAGTTATAACTAAAATACTATTTTAAAATATTGTTACGAGCTTGGGGTTCGAGACAATTAAAAACTGCCGATTGAATTACCAAAATTGACACTTTAATTACACAGCACTAATTACAATCTAAAATCACACTAATAATAAAACACAGTTCGCCGTTATTTCGCTTCGAAGTAATCTCTTGTATCGCCAATTCAATATTGCCCCGGTCGTGGTCTATACCGGCCTTATATAGGGCCTCAGATAGTTTCCAGAACCTTCTACTGTAGCGACATCTAGAATGTTCGAGTACATATCGGTCCCGAAATTTCTGGAAGGATCTCGACTCTCCTAGTTCTGCTACTCGACACTAGAGGGCGCTAGTGTGACTAGTGTTGCCATGTACAAGACATTAATAGTGGCGCGCAATACTTTCATTTACTCGACACTAGGGGGCGCTAGTGTAACTAGTGTTGCCATGTACAAGACATTAATAGTGGCGCGTAACACTGCCCCCTCCTAAGACATGCTCGTCCCGAGCATTATTGGCCCCATAATAACGCGCCAGTCGATCCACATGGACAATCTTAGGAGTACCTCTGGCACCTTTCTGTATCCGGTAGGTTACATCATTGATCCTTGTCACAATCCGGTACGGTCCGTCCCATTTAGCTTGAAGCTTAGGAGATTTCCCTTTGCTGCGAACTGGATTGTGTAACCACACTAGTGAACCTTCATCAAAGCCCTTGTTGTTCATTTTGCGGTCATACCGTGTTTTCATCTTCTCAGACGTTTGCTGGCCCGTCTGTCTGACGTGCTCATAAATGTCATTCATTTTGTTCCGCAAGTCATTTGCATAATCGGTTATACTGCGTGGGGCATCAGGTGGTATTCCGGTGATCAGGTCTGCAGGCAGCCGCAATTCTCTCCCAAAGTTTGCGAAAGCTGGTGTCACTGATGTACTTTCGTGAACAGCGCTTCGATATGACAACAAAAACGGTTGTATGTGCCTGTCCCAGTCTCGTTGCCGTTTTTCCACAACTTTTGCTAGGTACCTCTCCAATGTCTGATTAAATCTTTCTACCATTCCATCAGATTGTGGGTGGTAAGAAGTTGTTCGTGTTTTCTGAGTACCCATAACTCGGCAAGTTTCCTGGAATATTTGAGACTCAAAATTCCTTCCTTGATCGCTGTGAATCTCTAAAGGTACTCCAAAACGACAGAAGACTTCATGAACTAGTTTATCTGCAACTGTTGAAGCTTCTTGATTTGGAATGGCGAAGACTTCTGGCCACTTAGTGAAGTAATCCATCACTACCATGAAATACTTGTTACCACTTTCAGTTTCTGGAAACGGCCCCGCAACGTCAATTGCTATCCTCTCCCATGGTGCACCAACATTGTACAATTTCAATGCGCCTCTACTACGAATTTGAGGTCCCTTTACAGCCGCACAACTTGTACATTTGCGGCACCAGTCCTCGACATCGTCACGACAGTGGACCCAGTAAAACCGTTCTCGGATCTTCAGGAGAGTTCGTTTAACTCCCAGGTGGCCTCCTGAACAACCACTATGGTACAGCTGTAGAATATCCGGCACTTTAGCCTTAGGGACAACCATTTGCAAATGGCACCTGTCTCCTCGACCATTTTCCCATTTACGGCACAGGACTCCATCCTGAATCAGCAAGCTGTCCCATTGGGCCCAATAGCTTTTCGTGGTCGAACTCATTGCTGAGACGTCGCTCCACTTGGGCTTAGGAGCACTGGCCTTCATCCATTCCAGAATCGGCTTAATGTCCGAATCTTCCTGCTGTGCATGTTGTAGGCTGTCCTTCCACTCATTGCTGAGCTGGTCTGTCCTGAGCATTCTCACAGATACCACTTCCTTACCCTCTTGCCTAGTACAATGCTTGCAATCTTCAGGGCAAGGTCTTCTTGACAATGCATCTGCATTGCCATGAGATTTCCCGCTGCGATGTTCGATCACAAAGTCGTATTCCTGCAGTAGTTCTATCCATCTCGCAACTTGTCCTTCCGGATTTTTGAACTGCAATAGCCATTTCAGTGCAGCATGGTCAGTTCGTAAGTGGAATTTCCGCCCTAGAAGATATTTGCTAAAATGCTGCAAGGACTTTACCACAGCAAGCAATTCCCGTCTTGTGACACAATAGTTCCTTTCCGGCTTTGACAACGACTTGCTGAAGTACGCTATCACAATCTCTTGATCACCATTCCGTTGAGACAACACACCGCCAAGTCCTATATCACTTGCGTCTGTGTCAACTATGAATTCCTTGCCCGCATCAGGGTACCCCAAAATAGGTGTTTTGCACAGGCGGTTCTTGAGCTCCTGGAATGCAATATCGCAACTTTCATCCCAGCAGAATTGTCGCTTCTCCTCGGTTAGCTTGTGCAGAGGTTTGGCTATATCTGCAAAGTTCTTCACAAATCGCCGATAATAAGAGCACAAACCCAAAAATGCTCTAACCTGTGTCTTGTCTTTTGGGACCGGCCACTCCTTGACAGCAGCAATTTTCTCTGGATCCGTGCGGATACCTTCTTCCGACACTACATACCCCAAAAAACTAACTTGCCGTTTGAATAGTGAGCACTTTTTTGGACTCAACTTGAGGTTGGCACTCTGGATCTTCATGAGCACGCGTTCCAGGTTTTGAAGGTGTTCCTCAAACGTACGGCCTACGATGATGATGTCATCCAAATAGACCAGACAAGCATCTCCAATTAGCCCGGTAAGTACAAGCTCCATCAACCTTTCAAACGTTGCTGGAGCATTGCACAATCCAAACGGCATGACTTTGAATTGCCACAGACCCTTTCCTGTGGAGAATGCAGTTTCCTCCTTGTCCTTAGGGTCAATTTCAACCTGCCAGTAGCCACTTTTCAGATCTAGCGTACTGAACCACTTTACGCCTGTAAGCATATCCAGCGTGTCATCAATTCTTGGCAAGGGATAGCTGTCCTTCTTTGTAATGTCGTTCAGGCGGCGATAGTCAACACAAAACCGCATGCTGCCGTCCTTCTTCTTTACCAGCACCAAAGGTGAACACCATGGACTAGATGAAGGTTCAATAACACCATCCTTCACCATTCCCTCAATCATGGTTTCCACTTCCTTTTCACGTGCTACAGGCAATCTTCTTGGCCGCTGACGAATAGGCAATTCTTGTCCTGTGTTTATTTTGTGTTGAACTAAGCCAGTCTTTCCTATGTCAGCTTCGTTTGACGAGAAAACATTGGCGTACTTGAGTAACAACTTCTTCGCCTTGACCATTTCATTCGGGGAAAGAACGCTGCGACAGTCTTCCAAAAGTGTGGTCACTATCGTTTGTCCATCCTTGCTGGGGGTCCCGGTCGATAGATATTCGCATCGACGCAACCAATCCACTTCCTCACTAGTACCAACCAATGTGCCTTTTTCTATAATCTGTTCCTGATCACAAAGGTTCAACACACGTACTCCTGAGATGTCGGTGGTTCTGACCAAGGTTCGAGCCACTTTCCATGGAAGGTCATTGTCTACCCTTTCCACGAGTACACAACGATGGGCTTGCCCAGGACTCCGAGGAAGACTAACCGGCACAATCGTTTCCGATCTCGGCGGAAGAACAATCTTCTTAAGGCTGTACACATTCCCTGGTAACGCCCCTTCCACGAAAAGTTCTTCTTGTCCACATTTCAAAACACCTTGCTTAACGTCGATCTCACAACAATTCTTCCTCATAAAGTCTAGGCCCAGGATGCAGTCGTCCATTATATCAGCCACGATGACATTATGCAGGTAGATCATGTTGCCTAGCTTCAACTCCATCTCCTTCTCTCCACGGACGGGTATGCGCTGACCAGTGGCTGTCACCAAATTAATGCGTTCTCGGTTGTATGCGGAGTCACCAAGGAACCGACTTATAAGTTGGGAACTGACAACCGTGCGAGAGGCTCCAGTGTCTATGGTCAGTTTACATGGCGTTCCGTTGACTTCGCCCTTGATGATTAGGCTGTTCCCATCATGGGTTTGTGAGATCGAAATCCTTGGGGCTCTTTTAACATCAGCCAGCACCCGCCAGTTTCCCTGCTGTTGCTGGGCGGTGCTGTCAGCCACACTACCCTCTCGATATCGATCACCTTCCCTTTCTACAGTTCGTTTAGGGCAGCTGGATCGAAGATGGCCCCTTTCTCCACAGCCGTAGCACCTAGGGCTGTAGCTTTTATTGCGGTCCTGCACTTTAGCTGCTGCAACCTCCCTGACGCGGTGGGAACGATGATCCTGCCGCACGGCTTCCACCTCCAGTGCATGGGTCAAGGCGTCCTTAAGCGTCTCGTGGTGCCCGAGCCTCACAGCAGCTCTGACTTCAAGGTCGCGGATGCCGTCGATGAATGTCTGCACCAGGTTCCCTACAATAAGCGCAGGTACAGACTGGTACGCTTTTCGAACCAGCTTCTCCACCTCAAGGGCCCACTGCTGCAGGTTTTCGTTACTGCGTTGCACGCGATCTTTGAGCTGCGCACGAAAGACGTGTTCCAGGTGAGCGTCGCCATATCTCGCCTCCAATGCCTCAAGGAGCTGCTCGTAAGTCACTTCCTTACCGAGAGCTTCCAGAACAGTTAATGCCTGGTCGCGCAGGCCTAGGGTGAGAGCAGTCATGGCCTGACTTTTATTCCAGCCGTTCGCTTTCATGACAGCCTCGAACTGGATTTTATAGGCCGACCAGGAAGAAGTCCCGTCGAACGGTGGCACTTTAAATCCACGTAGCGAAGGTGTTGTAGCTACCACGGGAGCTGTAACTCCATCCCCAAGTTTGAGGTCGTCCAGCGTTTTCTTCACATCAGCCATCACGTTGTCAACCCGATTGTTCACTTGGTCGATTCGGGTTTCAGCTTCCGACAGGCGGTTGTCATGTTGAGCAACCCTATCCTTCACCTCCTTTATCTCTTTCCCGAAGGTAGCGTGAAGGTCCTTCCTGAGGAGCATCTGTTCTTCCATACCGCGCTGCAGCTGCTCTTCCAGCCGACGGGTCTGTTCCTCCTGTCGGCGGGCCTGTTCCTCCTGTCGGCGAGCCTGATCCTGCAGCATCATCATCAGAGCACCCAAGTCAGGTGCTGCAGATGCAGGAGCTGCTGACGGGCCAGCCTCCGTGGTTAGCAACTGGCCCTCCGACGTTTGCGGCGTTCCATTACCAAATCGTCTCTGGTCCGTCTCCTGTTGGCGTTGACTTCGGGTACGGATACCCTCCGTGTCATCTTTAGGTAAAATCGGCATATTTGATCCCACTTCTGACACCAATTGTTACGAGCTTGGGGTTCGAGACAATTAAAAACTGCCGATTGAATTACCAAAATTGACACTTTAATTACACAGCACTAATTACAATCTAAAATCACACTAATAATAAAACACAGTTCGCCGTTATTTCGCTTCGAAGTAATCTCTTGTATCGCCAATTCAATATTGCCCCGGTCGTGGTCTATACCGGCCTTATATAGGGCCTCAGATAGTTTCCAGAACCTTCTACTGTAGCGACATCTAGAATGTTCGAGTACATATCGGTCCCGAAATTTCTGGAAGGATCTCGACTCTCCTAGTTCTGCTACTCGACACTAGAGGGCGCTAGTGTGACTAGTGTTGCCATGTACAAGACATTAATAGTGGCGCGCAATACTTTCATTTACTCGACACTAGGGGGCGCTAGTGTAACTAGTGTTGCCATGTACAAGACATTAATAGTGGCGCGTAACAATATGTTGTCTGTCTGTCTGTTTGTTCCGGCTAATCTCCGAAACGGCTGGACCGATTTTGACGGCACTTTCATTGGCAGATAGCTGATGTCATAAGGAGTAATTTAGGCTACTTTTATTTTAGAAAAAGAAATAGGGTTCCGCGCAAAAAAATAAAAACGTAAACAAGCGGGCGAAGTCGCGGGGAACAGCTAGTTTTTCTAATATAAAAGTTACTCCTTATAACTTCAGAAAATAATTTAGTAGGGCGCGCGTTGAGACACAACCATCCGCAATAGTCCGCTCGCGCGTTTTAAGTCCGCGTGACGGTTAGCCTTTGTAATAATGTCTTTTGGTGCGGCCATGGCGGCGGCGTTCGGGTGGGACACGCGCGGTACTGGCCATTATTATATCTTATTATTATACTTAGTGTTTACATTCGATTATGTTGAATGTATATTATATATTATTATTATTATACCTACCTTTATTAATTACCTTTGAATTAGATTTTGTTCACAATTTCAAGGGTTTTAATTTTTTTTCACGGAACCCTAGTTTGTTTTCTAAAATAAAATTAGTCTAACTTATTCCTTATAACATCAGCAATCTACCAGTGAAAGTCGCGTCAAAATCGGTCCAGCCGTTTCGGAGATTAGCCGGAACAAACAGACGGACAGACAGACAGACGAAAATTTTTAAAATGTCTTTTTTGTTATAAGTACCGTATATACTTGCCTATGTATTAAGTAAAAAGCTGTTATTTTGATATTACAAACAGACACTCCAATTTTATTTATTTGTATAGATATAGATAATGCCTCTACGACACAGGAAATTCATAACGTCTATAAAAAAAACAAACAGACACAATGTTCGCAGTCACCTCTCGAGCCAATGCCTCGGCTGATGTGGACGTGCCTCAGGCTGTCTCGGGCGCACGTTGCCTCGGCCGAGCGCCGCTCGACCGCGAGCCATACGTTGTCGGTAAACTTGACGCGCTCAAAGGTGCCTCAATGTTCGCTGTTCGTTTGATGTGTGCGGCGGTATTTTGGCCGCGAGGCTATAGTGTTTGTTTTAGTTTTACTGAAGTCATTTTAATTATATAATATCATGAGCAATCAGGATGGATCGATTCGTTTAATTACACTGTACGTTACGTACAAGATGCTGTGGTATCCAAAAGCTTGTTTTAGTTTTTTTTTTTTAACAATAAACAAGTAGTAAAGTAGCAGCAGTTACAATTACACAACTGTCCATTTCGGATGCTCGAGAACTTATGATAGCTGGGCGTGCCTCGCGAGGCATGCCTCTGAGTTCTTTTGCGGACACCGAGGCTGCTGCGCGAGCCTGTGCGCTAGGTGGGTACCCGGCTAATGACAAGGAAGGAATGTAACTCTTCAATCATTTTTCATTTTATTAATACATACTTTCGTTTTTACAACAGAGGCAAACCTATAACAAAATAATATTAAATTTCAGTATGATACACCCTTTTATACTTTTAATGTATTCCGTATCCATGTTTTGTAACAAACTACAGCTTAATTAGACCATAACATACATGCATTTGTTATGTAGCTAACGGCTCCGTGACGCAGTGGCTTAGCAATGAATTGTTGCGCTGGGAGCCGCGAGTTCGAATCCCGCACGGAACAAGTATTTGTATGGCCTACAAATAATTGTTCCGGGTCTTGATGTTTGTCCTCGTGCAATTTATATTTGTAAATTGCCTCCACGACACAAAAGAAAATCCTAGTGTGGGGGTCTTGTTTTTTTTAAAAAAAAGAAAAAAAGACAATAAAAGGAAAAGAAAGCTATATGTAATGTTATCATCCAATTATATATCTATATAAAACACAAACATTGTTTCTATCTATGTCCGTGACAGAATTTGAAACCATCCAACCGATGTGCTCCAAACCGGTTTCATTAGAAAGACAATATTATGCAAAGATGGTTTTAGACCACTAAAACAAAAAAAACTAAAACACTGTATAAAAAAGTTAATAAATAAACAAAATTTCCTTTCAAAATATATTTCTTTTTTAGCGTAGTAGCAAACGCCGGGATCCGCTAGTTTCAAATAAAATTTATGGAACTATGAGAATTAGTGCTGCTTAATCCGATATAGAATCGTTGTTAAAGAATATTTGAATAATTTAGCAACAGCATCCATGGCAAAATACATCGCGTTACTTAATTCTGGTTTGTTGGACGGATTAGTTGCGGTGTATTCGGATATCTCTTGCTGGTCTGCTTACAGTGGAATAATACGAAATTTTTAGAGCAAATCGCTAGCAAAGTAGACTCGTAGCCCGTCACAGAGAAAAGGGCCATAGCCAATATATTATATTATGTAAACACGTTTGTCTTAAGTTTCCGTTCAATGAATGCTAAGGATAGGGTTGCCAACTTTCTTTATTTAAATTATAGTATTTTCGAGGCTAATACGTATATAATAAAGTAGATAGCGAAAAAAAAAGTATAGTACTTATGGTTTAATAGATGTAGTAATTTGGTAAGGCAGGCAGGAATGCCATGGATACAAGTATTTGGAGGCCCGTGTTTGTGGCATTCTTTGTGTTTAGCAGTCGAATTGTGAAGGGTAAATATTGTTAAGATGAAGATGATATTTAAAATTCATATCTTATTTCTTAATGAAATATTTTTGTTTCTCTGGCTCTTTCATATTAAGCTAGAGAAATTCTGCTTACATTATTTAAAATAACAGTATTCGGATCTCTATACCGTAGCATACTATATTATTATTATATAGTAAAGTTGGCAGCCCTAGCTAAGAAGTGAGGGACATACTACATGAATTTAAACACCATCTTCATATACTCACTTGTTATTACTTTTAAAACATATATTATTTAAGTTTTTCGGCCATTTTTTCATAAATCTGGAGAAAATACAAAAACCGAAGCCTTAACGTTTTAAGACATCAACGTAATTTTATGATGATACGATTTTATTCAGAAAATTCAGAAATCTTGTCAATTCTTATTATATACTAGATATATATAGCTGTTACCATAGACTTAGGATAGTAATAGACGGCCAAAGTGTGAAAGGAAGAAAATTCCTTATAGCAATATAGCAAAATAGAAAAGGTTATCAAATCTTATGGCACTGTAAGTTACAGAGTTTTCTATCCTTTTCTGTAATTTTAAAAAATAATCTACAATTTTCTGTAAAAATTTTGAATGACAGGTCGGCACAAGTCGGCACGCAAGAAATAAGCTCCTAGATATTTTGTAATTTTTAGAGTATAATAGCAGTTATTTCTAGTAAGTAATTGTTCTCCAAAATGGTTACTTGTTCTGTGAGTGAATGTTGTGTTAATAATAGAAAAAATCCTGATAATAGCACATTTCACAGGTAAATTCTCAAAACGTCGTCAATGTTATGACACGTCTACTTTTCGTTAAAATTTATGTTATACGTATACTGTTTATAACATAGAATATTTTTAATTGTTTTGTTAATATTGATATTTTGCAAAGAAAAAGTCCCGTTGTTGATAATTTGCAAGATTTTGGTAAATACATTTCTTCACAAAATATTTTACATGTACACTAGGGACAGTGGCGTGGCGTGCCTTGGATGGGCCCTGTATCAAAATTTGTTGGGGGGCCCCAATGAAGAGTAAAGATTTCATAAAAGGAACAAAACAAGCGTTTTTGCTTTGAATTAAAATTATTATATATTTGTAGTGTTTGCATATATATAGTATACAGTAAATATTATTATTTGTTTTATTTACTAATAATTTACCATGCACAAATACACAAACATACATTTATATATAATTCACTGTCTCGAGCGCACCGCGTCAGTTACACGAGAGCCACGGGCGAGAGTGGACGTGTTTAGTTAAGTGTGTGCCGAGCCTATGTTACACTACACTGATTAGAGAAAATAGCAGACAATACAATATTGATTTTAAATTATTACTTACAATTAATACTCCTAGAAACTATAAGCTAGCCAAACAATTCAAATCAAATATACACTCTTCTTGCCTTTTGTTCGGCGAACATAGCTGAAGACGATTCGGCGGCATTCATAGCTGAAGACGATTTCAGTTTTACTAAATTCTTTGCTTATTATAGACAATAGTGATAGCCTTTCCTGTCCCATAGAAGTCCTTGGAATTTTTGTTTACACACGTACGGGGCCCCTGTAGCCCGGGGGCCCCGTATCATTGATACGGCTTATACGGCGGTAGCTACGCCCCTGACTAGGGATTGCCTCAACTATATCAAAATAAATGTCGTTATTTATCTTGAATGCTTATAATGAATCTATAGACTCCCACACAACAAGACGAGGAATTAAAATACATGCTCGGTTTGCGTTCTAAAAATGTAATTGTGCCGTTTGTCAAACAGAACCCTCCGGATTCTATAATTAGAAAAAAATGATTAAGGTTAATTGGGATTAGATTTTAATACAATATAAAACTGTAGCACATTAAAGATAAAAAATCTTGAGGTTATCCTATTTAAGCCATTATGAACACAACTAAGTATTTAATTATCGACCAGAAAAAAAATGTATAACCTTACTTAACCACCCGCACCTCACAGTCACACTAGTACAATATTCATAGCACCACGCTTTTCCCTCAAGGGGTTCAGTGGAGCTTCGGATTATATTTCCAAGTCACAATGATAAAACTTTTAGTATAGTTAGGTATAGATATTTAGTAATGCTCCTGCAGCGCATGTAACTCGCGATTCAGTGTGCTAGGATAGTTTAAATTCCATAGTATTTGATACTCACAATGCTCGATGCCCGATTCATGCTTGATGACCGACGACAGTGTCCCCGGGGCTTGATCCTCATTTCTAAGTTTATTACGCAGAGAAACCCTGAGTATAACTATCTCCATAGCTCGCTGAGCGTACTTGATTTTCCTTATACGTCCATCAGTGAAGGACCACGTCTCAGATCCATAAGTCATCACTGGCTACACGCACTGGTTGTATAATCTCCTTTTCAAGTTTTGAGGTATACCTGACGAAAAGATGTGTCGTAATATCCCGATCGCTGCCCAGCCGAGTTGAATCCGTCGATTGACCTCTCGGTCGAAGTTAGCCTTACCTAGTTGAATCGCATAGTGCTTAGGCTATCTATACAAATAAATAAAATTGAAGTGTCTGTTTGTCAAAATAACAGCTTTTTACTATATGCATATGAAAGTATATACGGTACTTATAACAAAAACACAAATTTAAAATGTTTGTCTGACTGTCTGTCTCTTTGTTCCGGCTAATCTCCGAAACGGCTGGACCGATTTTGACAGGACTTTCACTGGTAGATTTTTGAAGTTCTAAGGAGTAACTTAGGCTACTAATATTTTAAAAAAATAATTAGGGTTCCGCGTAACAAAATTAAAACCCTAAATTACACGCGGGCGAAGTCGTGGGGAACGGCTAGTAATAATATATAATGGTAAACGATAATATAAAAGTATTTTGGCAACACATTTTTTATTCAAAAAAATATTATAAATTCAGAAGTGATATTTTGAATTCAGAATAACACATCAACTTTTCTCATAATTATTCCTGAACATGATTTAACCCGCTCCGGCTCGGGTAGGATCTATTAATGTGGCGTTAGACCATTTATTTTATACAATTTCATTTTCCAAATAAAAATCTCCAAGTTTTAGTTCAGTTTTAGTTTTAGTAGGATAACATATAGCCTAAAATAATCCTGGCACTATCTATTTGTGAAGTTTCATTACAATCGGTTCAGCCATTCCAAAGTTTAGCATGGACAGATAGACAGAGAGACAGACAATTTTTCTATAAATGGTTATACTTTTTAATAGCTTCCAATTTAATGGCAATGCAAATAACCCCCTCAGCTCTAATATGAGGCAGTTATTTCGATATTACAGACAGACACTTCAATTTTATTTACATATATAATATATAAACTATTTATTAGTATGAAACGCCTTACAAAAATCTATTTTTAAAAACGTCTTCATTTCTGTAAAAGACGCGAAACACGCGCATATTTATATTTTATTAAAACTGTTAAAGAATGTCAACCCTGAATTTATGATAGCAAGTCAACCATACCATTACCATAAATCGACAACGGGAAAGTGAAAGCCATTTGGGCATCTGCTTATTTTGTCATCATTTCATAATATCGAATTTATTCCTTTTTTGTGGCCCACACGTAGGGTTACCAGATGACAGGTATATTCCTGATACGTTAAATATTAAAGTTTTCTTTCAGGAAATTAGATTTTTTTTAATTCGTCAGTATTTTTTGAGAAAATAAAATGGGAAAAATTAATAATTGAATCTTATATCTTAAGAAAATATTTTAACCAAACAAATAATTAATAGCATTAAGTCATAAAAATCAACGATAGATTGATGAAATAAGTGAATATTATAATTCAGTTAGTTTTTGTATATTTATAAGTCAGGAACTTTACTGAACAATGAGAGATTTCGTCGGGAAATTTTATTTTTGCATCTGTAACCCCACTCCTATATTATAAGTAATGGACTCACCTCGTGTCATTATTCCCCTCTACTAAGATATTGGATTTAAAAATCTTTTGCGTTTATAAAAACTGTTTACGGAATCGATTTTATCATTACAAGAATCATTTCCGCCGAAGTAGGTGCTGCGGTTAACATGTGCATTAAGCAGTCAAATACTTAAAATTTACAAAAAGATAGGGTTACATTCCATATGTAATTTTATTGTGATACATGATTTTTTTCTATTAAAATTATGTAAAATAATATCATAATTAACAATGGAAAACTTTATCGATTCGATAATGGAGTACTTAATCTATATAAATACATAAATAAAAATGAAGTGTATGTTTGTCATGTCAAAACAACAGCTTTTTATTACATGCATATGAAAGTATATACGGTATTTATAACAAAAATAATTTTGTCTGTTTGTCTGTCTGTTTGTTCCTAATCTCCAAAATGGCTGGACCGATTTTGATGGGACTTTCACTGGCATACAGAAGATGTTATAAGGAGTAACTTAGGCTACTTTTATTTTAGAAAAGGAATTTGGGTTCCGCGCAAAAAAAATTAAAGTCCTAAATTACACGCCGGCGAAGTTGTGGTGAACAGCTAGTATTTCATAAAAATCGTAGTGATAATCGCAATGTGACAACTGCACTCGCACTACTTACGAGATTATTTTATTTTTGTATAGTAATTTCAACCAACAGTGCATAACGCTAAAGTCGAAATTCGAATAAACGAATAACATGACAGCTAAATAAGTGTAAGGAAGTTATCTCTCTTAACCCTATAATTGTCGCACCTTATAATAACAAGTAAGTGGTCACGTTGATGCCTCCTTTTTTATTCTAATAATAATAATGAAAAAACTTTGAATATATGAAAATGGCACATTAATTCCAAACTGAGATCACTAATTTTTTCTTTACTGTGTATAATAATGTGATCGCTAGTGTTTCCTCTATTCGCTAGTAGGGGAGAGCGGGGTCACAATTAACAAAAATTGCATTTTTAGTTGTACTTTCGAAATTATTAAATATTAAGACTTCATTTTAATGTTACATGATGCTTTAACAGTTACTTATAGATATTCAAGTATCATGTTATTAATATAAATCAAACATAAAATAAGTGATGTCTTAAATGGAACATTATTTCTCAAAAAAGTCAGTTGTTAAAATTCTTACTCCATCAACGGGGCTAGAATTAACAGCTCTGAGGTAAGTATTAACATCATGTTATGCCAACTATTCAAGAAGAAAACAAATACATGCATGGAATTATTTTTTTATTAATAAAAGTGCTATTAATACAGACGTGGTTGGAGCATCTTTTTTATATAAATTGACATTACAAATCACAAAATATCTAAACATGAAACAAAATAAACCCGTTTAATTTATCGTTAAACTATTTTAGATATCTATATTTTTTGGTCACTTTTTCTTAACATTTATCAGTTTTGCACCGGTCATCAGTTATAGTTTCTATGCGAAGAATTAAACAATTATGCAAACAACGAGATGAGATGAGGTGGAAAATGGTATTTCCCTTTAACTTACACAACATGGATAAAATGTAGTTTTTTTTATAAAACCAAAAAACAATAAAAAAATATCAACGATTAGGAAATAAATTAAGTATAACAAAAGGATATCTATTCGTATTCGTTATCCGAACTACAATTCAGGCAATTGAATGATGTGATGTCACTTTTGATACACCCAGCTTGGGCTCATCCATTGCAAGAGATATATTAAATCCTGTCACCAACTGATAAATCTTCATTATTCCAGACGCCACAAACAATACATAGCTTTCTTTCCTGTAGAATCAGGGAGATTGGCAGATTTTTAGGCCACTTACGATTAAATTGAGCTTGTGGAGGAGCTTTTCAGTCAGAGGTTTTACAATTTCCAAGAAATCACTAGCATCATTTTAGCTTAGGGCTAGGTTTTGTTTTGTACCTAACTCATTTCCGCTGGTGCACCCGCTTTTTTTTTACAAAATGGAATAGTGAAAATGATGAAATGTGGCAGAGCCCAAATTCTTTTGCTACATTTCGGTAATTTCTGTTTTACTCCACAGTGAACTCGTAGACCCGTAGATTTGGTGCCTCGAGTAGTTTTTCGTTTATACGTTCTCATGCAGTCATAAAAGACATAAAATTATTACTTATACACAAACAGTCAGTTTCCTTGTTAACACTAGCCCTCGCATCCGGGGTTGGTATTAACACGTTAATACTAACCCCGCTGATTTGTTAATTATATCCCCAAAGGCACATTTTTGGTTTTAAATAATATAACCAAATATTGGTTAATAAGTTAGTCAAATTAACAATGAAGTATTATTAAGTATAAAATATGCATCTGAGGAAACAAAAAATATAATCATAACAAAGTTTATTTTGAGCATAAATCAAGAAATTGTGAAGTTAAAAATGTTCGTTACTTGCGTAAAAAACAAGTTTGGTACGCAACTCAGTCGCACGATGCGGGGAGCACAATTGACCAATTCCGAGTCATGTGGCATGATCTATTCGGCGTTTTAAAACACACGCTGAGAATTAGTATGTATAGCTGTTGTAGAAAAATTCGCTTGTTAATACTTACCTCTGTTAATTGTAGCCCCGGCTTCCCCTACACTCTTCGACCAGCGAGTTAGCATTTAAAAAATTAATCATAAATAAATGCACGTGCACGTGCTGCACTGAGCACGTCCTCCTACTTTTCAATTTTTGATGATTCATTTAAGTGACTTTTCTAAAATTTGATATTATATAAAAGTGGATTACAATTGTAATTCATCCGACCACTGTAGGGTTAACTTTGAGGTTTTTCCAAAATTGATTTGTAATGTGATTGCGGATCGATATCAATATTTTTTTATTACTCAGTAAAGAAGCACCAAAATTTAAATAATTAATTTAATCACTCAACTAAAGAAGAATATTATTGAGTAGAGTCTATTACCTAGTATTATAATAAAACTGTGAATGAACAATTTCTGTCCTTAGATAAAATGAATTCAACAAAAATTCGGATTACCGATATGTTTATTTTGTTGCGCGCCACTATTAACGTCTTGTATATGGCAACACTAGTCACCACTAGCGCCCTCTAGTATCGAGTAGCAGAACTAGGAGAATCAAGATCCTTCTAGAAATTTCGGGACCACAGTAGAAGGTTCTGGAAACTATCTGAAGCCCTATATAAGGCCGGTATAGACCACGACCGAGTCAATATTGAATTGGTGATACAAGAGAATACTTCGAAGCGAAATAACTGTGAACTAAAGAGATCAGTAGTACAATTGTGTTTTATTATTAGTGTGGTTTTAAATTGTAATTAGTGTTCTGTAATTAAAGTGTCAATTTTGGTATTTCAATCGGCAGTTTTAATTGTCTCGAACCCCAAGCTCGTAACAATATTAAAACTTCCTTTAATGATGGCTAATAATCTTCCAATCACTAGATGTCGCTAGTTGTGACTGAAGTAAAGATTTTTATTGCACAATGCGAGTTAATTGAGTTTTTAAATAGTAGTTTATTATTATCTAGAGTATTATATTAATTCACAAGACATTGCGTCAGTGATTTAATTTTTAATTTTTTGCACTTTACACACACATATTATGTAGTTTGGATTATTCGTTTCGAATCTAATTAATATAAAATATAACTAATAATACGGAAAGAAGCTTTAAAATTTACATTTCTCTAAGAAATTATCGTCCCCGCTATGAAATCTGTCAAATATTTTAACTCATTGTAAAATGGCGCTGCCCTGGTGGCAGAAAATGTCGTGGATGCCCTCATTATTATATTTAAAATATATTCAATTATTTTATTTGTTAACTAAATGATGCCCGCGGCTTCGTCCACGTGGATTAAGGTTTTTTAATTCCCTCGGGATTTTTTTACTACTGAATCTGTTTGAATGCCATTAGCGATATTTGTTGCTTATACACTGGATAAATTTTATCACAAAAAACTGTAGTACAGACACAACTTCGCATTTAGATTATAATTATCATAACAATTTTACTTTTACAAATTTCCAAAAGACCCTCACTTATAAATGAGGTAGGCACAATTGAGCAATCGAAAAAAGGGGTTGATGCATTGAACAAATAGTACCCGCACAAGTACTATTTGTTCAATGCATCTTGATTCATCCCAATTTCAATGTTTGCTTAGTAAACGTTGCAAATTAGTCTGTAATACTCTACCAACATTACTGTAAACAGATGCTGTATGTGTTATTCATGTTATATACTTGTAAAATTTAGGATTGTTTTTTTTTTGAGGCAACCCACTTGCACCAATGTTTGTTTTGGCATTTAGAGCCTTTTTTAATTCTGGTGTTCACGTATAATCATGCAAAATTACACCTATTTAGATTACTAGTCCAGTAGACTCTACGCTAAGCCGCGGGCAGACGGACAAACGAACGGACTTGGTGAAACTATAAGGGTTCCTTGTTGTTTTACTACGGAACCCTAAAAATACTTCAACTTTTAATTAAGGTATTTTCCCGCAAGAGCCTGTTCATTTACATATACTCATATGAGTTATGAAACCAGGACTGATACAAATATCTTAATATGTCTGAAAATATAAAAGCTATCTTAAACTACAAACTGATTTAGAAGTCTCATTAAAGGTAAAAGATTAAAGTAGCATATACTTAATATACGTCTCACTACTGTGTACAGGGCTCCTCATTACCTATAGTGTTTTGTGAGCAGAAAAATAGAGTATGCTGCAATGCTCCAATGCATATTAACGGATTTCACATCTCCACGACTATTTTGTTACTCAGACATCTAGGTTCCCCACGAAGTTATTCTTCGCTATTTTAACGGACACGTGTTAAGTCAGCACGTAAAACTTTCTATAATAGATTAATCCTCGAGGGAATCGTACACGTTTTGCTCCCGTGCTATGATGAAATCTCACGGCGAACTACACAGCCCTCGTATTTATTTAAATACAGTTCATGAAAACTGAACTAAGCATTTGCATGATTGTTCATCACATTTACCTAGTAATTACACATCCAACAATGCCACGAACGAATTTCCAATTATTTACATAGTATATTCAGCAGCATTCTATTATTTAATTTTATCAGTGACTTACTATTTTAGTTTTTTTAGAAGTAAGTAGATGGCGCTATTATTAGATGAAATAATGAAAGCCAAATCTTTACTATCTAGTAATATCAGCGATAGAAGCGAACATTTATTTATTATATCAATAAGGCATAAAGTGATGTAGATTCTGTTAAAAGTCGTGTTTCTGTTAAAAAAAAAACGCTACCAGCGCCGCTAGCGGTGAAAACCTATTTAATGATATCGTCATATGACCATATCATGAAATATCAACGTTGTGTTTAGTTATTAATATCTTCAAACGATTTCTATTCATTGGTTTGGTCAAGCTATATCATAACATGATCAACAAACAGTGTTAAATATCATGAAATGACCAAACCATTTCACGAAATGATAGACTACTTTATGATATATGATCAATTCTACGTTCTGGCCATGACCTATATAAAAATCTTCTTAGTAAAATGAAAATTTTGCAATAATTGCAGACAGACCAGTTTTAGTCAGGTTACATATAGATTAGTAATTGAAATAAAAACCTTATCAATTTTGATATTTTTGATAGACGTCACTATTATCTATTGAAATTATTATACGCACTTAATTTTAAAAATATATTTATTTAAACATATAAATGAAAGTTATTTATATTAATTAATTTATTAGTAACTGAAGGCAAAATATACTACTTTTCTATTTTTCTTTTATAGGATAAGGATGACAAACGAGCAAATAGTCCACCTGATGGTAGGTGGTTGCTGTGGCCCATAGACATCTACATCTATCCTCTATTATAAATCAAAATACAGATGCATTGTCACCCGTGAGGACTAAGATGGAATGCCTCATTTCCAGTTAAAAGGGTGTCCGGCGTGGTCCTTCCCCGGTTGAGCCGACCCATGCGTGCTACAACTATACAACTAATCGTAATATAGCTGTAGCATGGCTCTTACCACGTATGAAATTTATTAATACCATATGATGATAGATGGCGCTGTTTTGATAACTAAATTGGTGTAGTTTCAAATTATTTTACCAAGGTTATAACTATATTTTGAACTTTATTTATAAATTATGGTATTTATTTGAAAAACACCCATCACCCTGCCTGTAACTAAGATATAATAGAAAATTAACATCTAAAGGATGGAAAATACTTAACCTTCTTTTTATGCAGTTCTAACTACCTACATACAAAATTTCATGTAAAGCGGGCCAGTAGTTTTTGCGTGAATCCGGAATACACAGACGGACAGACAGACAAAATTCTAAAAACAACTAATTTGGCTTCAAAACTCTTTATGTAGTCCCCTGGACCTGATTTTTTTTCAAGAATATATTAGAATTACATATACACGACTTTTCTACAGATTTATTATATGTATAGATAACTAACTAATTGGTCCTTAGCTCTCTCATAAATTAGAAGAGGCCTCTACCTATGGCTCATGGCCTGTATTGAGGCATCTATAGGCTGGAACTTTAAAAATTATAATTAGTATATTACAGTCTACGTTCGACTCTTAGGCACAGGCCTCCTCTTATTTTTGTGACAGTTTCGTGTCTGCCGTGTTGCCATAATGCTTGTCGGATGTCTTATGTTGTCTATGAAATTTATATTTTTAATTTTATTTCTAACACACACAGATTTCCTCACGATGTTTTCTTTCACCGTCGAGTATGTGCTGAAACAGAACTTAACATTGCATTTAATCGATTATCGTTGCTGGCCGGGCTCGAACCGGGTATGCTTGTGTACTGCAAATTTACGGAGCTTAGAACTACTACGGCCTACAACCCAAATTGATTATATTACCACCCAGTTAATAAAAAAATCTACCGTGTAGTTGTAATTGCGTTGGTAGAATTCCACTGTCCCATATCGTGAGTGTCGTAAACCGTCATTTAATATCCCTTGATATTAAAAATTTATAGCTTATGTCGAAATTTATTCAGTAGGTTTAAAGGTTACGCACGTATAAATTATGGTAAACATGTAACAAGGCAAGCGTAAGGCATAGAACTTTTCTAAGAGCAATTAAAACTTCATTATTTCTTACTGTGCCGTCACTAATCCATAGCTATTAATATACAAATATTTTACTGTCAGCTACAGTGCGATTGCGTAACATTGTTGGCGAGAATCATAGTTGGTTTCAAAATAGTGACATACTACCTAGTAGTCGTGACAAAATATATGTACAGGGTTATTTTTCAATAACCGACCAAAATTGCAGAGAAGGTTCAGAATAAGTAATTTTTCTTTTATAGGATAGGGTGACAAACGAGCACACAGTCCACCTGATGGTAAGTGGCCACTGCGACCCATAGACATCTACATCTATCCTCAATAAAGACTCAAAATGCAGATGCGTTGTCACCCGTGAGGACTAAGATGGAATGCCTCTTTGCCAGTAAAAAGGGTCTCCGGTTCTCTACACTCACCATACGAAACCCAGCAGCGTTAAGCTGCTATTTTACGCTGGTTTTCTGTGAGAGCGTGGTCCTTCCCCGGTCGAGCCGACCCATTCGTGCTACAACTATACCACTAATATAGCTGCAGCATGGCTCTACCACGTATATAGGCAAATGGTGAACGAAATTTAATAAAAAACTCTGAAACATTCAGTCCCTTTAATGTTTTCAATTCGAAATGTGTGGTAATGTCATTAATATATATTATCACTGATTTTATTGCGCACGCACACATTCGTAAGGGTCGATCGGTAGGCAAAAATGTTGGTGCCCCTAAACCTAAATCATATTAAATTTAGGATAATTTCAAAGTAGAGACCTTATTTACACGTATTTTTAAAAACTGTATATATATATATATATATATACTAGCTGGCAAGGCAGACGTTGTTCTGCCCTCTCCGACGACGTAATAAAAATATTGAGAGTCACTTATAGGGATAAAAACTATCCTATCTCTCAAGTTGGACCAAACTGCACACAGTGTGTAAAATTTCATTGCAATCAGTTTAGTACTTTAGGAGTTCATCGCGGACAAACAACGTGACACGTAATTTTTATATATAAAGATATATACCGTTTGTTACGGTTAATTTTCAGTGAGTAGCCACATTTTAAACTTAAGTTCACAAGTAATGAATAACATAAAACGACTAAGAGGCATCAGTCTGTAATTCTACGAATATCACTGTCGTTACTATGCCCGTTGGGGTATACTACGTGTAGGCAAGGAAGGTCGTGTTGCTGAGAGGCTGCCCTGTGTTACATTGAGCCCATCTCAATTTAACACAGGGCAGCCAAATAGTGATGGATGTGATGGTTTGCATACTTTGGTGTTATCATGTAATTGGGGGTCCTGATAGTAAGCAGGGTTTGTTCCCGAGTTGTGTTCTTTTATTTAAATACTTTTGAGATTAATTTCTAACATCAGAAGTGGATTAGTTTGTTAAATCGGAAGTGGGATTAAAGCCTTTTCCTGTAGCTCTACATTCTAATTTCTTGTATCAGAAGTGGGATAGTTTCTAAAATCAAAAGTGGGGTAAAGATCCTCGTTACCGTCCACATATAATCTTTGAATAGTGTGAGGGTTGTTATTACGTTTGTGAAGGATTACGATGCGACTCGCGTATCATATTATCGCTTTTGTTTTTATGTTAAATGTCGTAATCAAGTTTGCTGTTCTATTTACGACATTCACGTATCAATAAAGTGTAAAGTAAAAGTATAAAGTGAAATGTTTTAAGCCAAAAGTTAAATCTTTTTGTTTGATTAATATTAAAAGTATCCGCGAGTACTTTCATTGTTTCTTAACGTACCCAAATATGTTAACAAATTTCGAAAGAAATGCTGGAGGAATAGAACTTGCTCGAGTTTTGTTGTAATTTGATAGTTCATGTGAAATATGATTTGCATGGGCTACATTTTAAAATTCAAAACGTATAGTGATGTAACTATTAATAAATGTTTAACTTTAACGTACAGGGAATTGAACAAATAAGTAGCCTTTTCGTATTCTAACATGTTGATAAGTGTTACGGCTTACTCCAAGTATTATGTAGTAGATATATATATATATAATTTCTTGTTGCAAATCTGAGTTGCTAAATACCAAACGGCAAATGTTAAACAAAATATATTTTTCCAAGGTTAATGAAAAGCCTTTTTAAAATTAATTTATAGAAAATATCAAAAACATGCTTTGAAAGTTTTCGGCAAAACAAGAAAGTCAGTAAATGTCTACTGGATTTTGTAACGATTACGGATGTGTTTAATTGTAACACTTCCTATTGTTAAAGAAATAATAAGTTTAGACTGTTTAAATCTTTTAATCTGTTATTAATTTTTAAACACCGCAAATTTCAAACTACTAGACCTCCGTTTTTTTCTAAAAGTTTCCAGTTATATAAAAACAACTCCCTAGGAGGCTATTAATACCATAGTGATTTATACAAATTTTCCCAAGTAATTTAAATAACAATATTTAAACAATAAAAAGGACAGAATTAAAACCTTAAATTAATATTTTTAACAGTCGGCCATCCTGAAATGGTGGCTGTCCCAGACACAAGAAAAAAATAATATTAAAAAAATGTTATTGGAATCAAATGTAACCATCAATTGTCTATTATACTGGAACACATTCATATAATGAAATATTACACATTGCAAAAAAAATTACAAAATTACAACTGGTAGCTTGATAATTTGTCGGCCATCCCGCACCACAGAATGTCCCCATTCTGTACAATGTTTAGATGTTGGAATTATGTGCCTTGAGTTTGTTCAGCGTCCCTTTCTCGCGAGAAGTTCACAGCATCTGTACAGCAAATTGGGTCGGCTGGGCACCGCTTGCATACATAGTATGCTTCGGCCTCACTCCAGCGAAATTAAGTAATCTCTAGGCACCGCTTGCACACACAAGGTACTTCGGCCTCTCTCTAGAGATTTTATATGAATGGGCACCGCTTGCACACAAAGGGTGTTTCGGCATCACTCCAGTTCATTTCAACTCAACAAGTCTGGGCACCGCTTGCACGCACCAGGTGCTTCGGCCTCACTCCAGATCATCAACAGCCAACAAGTCTGGGCACCGTTTGCATTCGCAAGATGCTTCGGCCTCGCTCCAGGAAATTTCATTGTTTACTGGGCACCGTGTGCACACACAAGGTGCTCTGGTCTCCCTCCAGTCTTCTAGGATATCAGCATTGCTTTACTGCCAGGGCACCATGTATGCACCCTCGTTGGCATCATAGAGTTCAATTAGGACTGGATGTTGGAAAAGAATACTCAGGACAAGGAATTAAGGAAATTTGTATATTTGAATAGCACACTATATCAGAATCACAGGGCAGTAGTATAAATAACACAAAAAATTACACGATTTGTACGGGTGAATAATTAGATTAATTGTTAGTTACTGTCGCAGTAATCACTTTCGGATTCTGAATCATTAAATGTCACCCAAGGCTTTAATTTATCTACCGGGAAAACGTTACTATACTTTTTTTTTGAGTAACCCTCAACGCTACAAATCAAATAACGGTCATGGTCCAACACTGCTGTCACGCGATATGGGCCACTGAAGGCTGGGACAAGTTTCTGATTCTCTCCGGGTGTCCTGGTACTCTTTTGTGCCATTACTAAATCCCCGACCTTGTATACTTTGGCCTTACATCTTTTTTTATCAAACCGTTCCTTCATTGTCGCTTGTTGTATAACTAACTTATCACTTGCCTCATTCCTGATTTTCTGTATAGTTTCGGGCGAAATATCTTTAGATGAAATTATTTCGTGCAGGTGAGTCTCAGAAGCATTTACCGTATTTTTTCCGAAAATAATTTCTGTAGGACTTTTGCCAGTACTTTGGTTCACTGTATTATTGAGACTCCATTGCACCTGATTAATATGAAGGTCCCAATTCCTATCATCCTCTCCATGACATAAAGCTGTGATCGACGCCAGGATTGTGCGGTTATACCGCTCAATTTGGCCATTAGCCCGAGGGGTAGCCACTGCGTTTAAGATGTGCTTAAGTCCTACTGATTCAACGAATGTTTTAAATTCATTGGAAGTAAAGCTAGTTCCCCGATCAGATATCAAGCTTTGCGGTACCCCGAATAGTCCGAATACGTCCTTAAGAACGTCGATCGAAGTTTTGCTTTTTGTATTTTTGACCGCTTTTATTACCACAAACTTTGTGAAGCTGTCAATTATACCGAGAATATACATATTACCTCGTTTGGTTTTTAGAAAGGGACCCAAATGGTCAATATGTAAGCATTGAAAAGGGTTACAAGGTTTTGGTATGGAATGTAGAAATCCTTGTTTTTTACCGCCTGGCTGTCGGGCATGTGCGCATGGAATACAAGCACGTACATATTTTTTTTACAAATTGAGTCAATTTAGGAAACCAGTAATCTCTTTTCACTTTTTCCAATGTTTTCTCACAGGAAAAATGACCAGCTTCGTCATGGCACTGTTGACAAATCTTCCACCGTGCATCTCTAGGTACCGCCCATCGTAATTGGCCTTCAACTCTCCTATAAATCTTACCATCTTTCAGTACGTAGTTATTCTGAATGTCTTTTGCCTCTTGACTTTTGGCATCCAATACAGCCTTTATATGGCAAAGTCTGGGATCACTCATCTGTACCGATTGTAACCAATGCACTTCTCCTATTTGTAGCACATTAGTAAAGCTATTCGAACTGTAGAATTCATTAGCCTTTTCTGAAGATAGTGCGTTTCGGCTGAGTGCATCTGCGTGAGCTAATTGTTTTCCTGGACGGTATTCAATTGAAAATGAAAATTCTTGGACCAAGAGCCACCATCGAGCTATTCTCGGTATAAGGTCTCTCTTGGTCAAAGTTGTACGCAAAGCATTGCAATCTGTAACAACCTTGAAGTCAATGCCAATGAGATAAACTCTGAATCGATTAAGCGATGCGACAACGGCCAGCGTCTCAAGTTCATAGGAATGAAAATGTTGTTCCTCGGCTGTAGTCTGCCTGCTAAAATATGCTATAGGTCGAAACGCTGCAGCTGCACTTTGACGTTGGAGCAAGATGCCGCCTAGTCCGGAGGAACTAGCATCAGTGTGCAATTCGGTTTCATAGCAGGGATTATAAATGGCTAATACTGGGCGTGTTGTTAATATTCTTTTAAGTTCAGAAAATGCTTTTACTTGGTCTTTATCCCAAGTCCATGTTGCGTTTGCTTTTGTAAGAGAAGTTATAGGTTTGGCAATTGAGGCGAAGCCCGGTACAAAACGTCGAAAGAAACTCGACAAGCCTATAAACTGACGAACCTCGTGTACATTTTCGGGCACCTTAAAGGCAGCAACAGCTTCAATCTTTTTAAGACCTGGCCTTACACCTTCGTGCGATATCTCAAATCCAAGGTAGTTAATTGATTTTTTAAAGAAATTACATTTCGTAAGGTTCAACGTCAAGTTTGCTTCCTTTAACAAGTCGAGTACGGCTTGCAACTTTTCCATTCCTTCGTCTATTGTTTTGGATGCAATTATTATATCGTCCATGTATGCTAAAACTCCTGGAATATTACGTTTTTTTAGAAGATTCAAAATGAGCCTCTGAAATACCGCCGGAGCATTGGTCAGCCCAAATGGCATACGATTGTATTCGTAGTGCCCATCTGGAGTGACGAAGGCCGTTAGTGGTTTCGACTCCTCTGATACTGGTACTTGATGGTATCCAGAAGTAAGGTCAAGCGTCGTAAAGAAAACCTGACCGGAGAGGCTATCTATCTGATCATCGATCAGAGGCATCGGGAAATTTTCTCTAATAGTCTTCCTATTTAATGCTCTGTAGTCAACACAAAGCCTTGACTCGCCGTTCTTTTTTGCGACTAATATTATAGGGCTAGCGTACTGAGATTTTGACTCTCGTATGATGCCATTAGTCAACATATCGCTGATGATGGCATTGAGTTTCCCGCGTTCAGATAATGAGAGTCGATATGGCCTGTAGGTTACCGGTTCATCATCTTTGAGCTTGATGTGCATTTCAGCGTGAGAAGTTTGTCCCAGTTCCTCAAGTGAAAATGCAAAACAATCGCGTCGTGAATTTATTATTTCAAGTAGCCTGTCTTTTACTTCACATTGTAGGCCATCGTCTACGTTAAGCTGATCGACAGTTATAGTCTTAGTCGAGTCGTTTGTTGTTATGCTACTAATATTTTTTATTATAGTTTCATCTGTTGTAACTTTAGGCAATAGTTCGTTTGAAATGAATGTCGCTCGAGAGATTAACGTACCCTGTGGCAAACTAAATGGTTCTGAATTTAAACTGATCACGATGACGGTCCCCTTTCCGTGTTCTATAGAATACACCCCCGGAATCACCATGTATTCCTTGCCTTTCTTTAAACAGGGATCTGTAGAAACGAAAATAGAACCGCTTGCTTTAACTGTTGTGCCACATGTAACAATTGTTACTCCGGAAAGTAAAACGCTTTCTATAATAACTATTGGAAGTTTTTCAGTTTGAGTACCCAATTTCTTGTAAAATGTTAATTTAGTGTCAGATTTATACGCTTGTACATCTGGAAGTTCTGTGAAGGATTGTCCAATCAAAACATCTGCTGGCAATAAATTGGGCTCCACTAAATAGGCTTCTACTCTTTCATTTATTCCATCTAATTCCACTTGAATGATGATTCGGCCATACGGAATTAAGATACCATTGCCAAATCCCTTCAATTTTGGTAAATTGATGTTATCAATCGGGATGTTCAACTTTAATCCTAAATCTTTTCTTAATAACGTGCACTGACTACCAAAGTCAATAAAACCTGATATTATTTGACCATTTACTTTAACTTGTTTATAGTATTTATTGCCTCTGCTGTCGTTATTTGTAATCTTTAGTACACTTTTGGTTGTATTCGTGGTGTTTAGGATTAATCTTTGATCTTTTTTGGTTGGATCTGTAAATCCATTACAGTCTTTTTCTGTGTGACCATAGCGTCGACACTTTTTACATTTAATAAGCTCCTTGGAACATCTTGTGACAGTGTGACCTTGTTCACCACAGTTAAAACATGTTATCAGAACTTGTCTTCTCACGTTTAAGTCCATAGTTTTCTTAATGTGACTGTGGTCCGTATTATCACGATTAATCGGAGTGTATCTCTTAACCGTGTCTACAACCTTACTCGATATATTTCTAAAGTACTTCAAGACTTCTTCAGGTTCTTGAAGGTTGGCTCCTTGCACATTCATTCTCACATTTGAATCAAATATTCCGTGAGTCAAGCAATCTACCGCATGCCTGCCTTTAAGTTCGCATCTGTTGACAAGCATAATTTTGTCGTAATAATACTCTTCCAATGTTTCGTTGCGTCTTGTTTTTCGTATTAACATTTCGGACAACAAGTCCCCATAGTTCTGCTCACACGGGAATGCAGATAAAAGTTTATCTTGCCATTCCGACCAGGTATATTTAATGCTTGTTAGTCCATCATACCAACGTTTGGCTAAACCTTTCAGCTTAGGCAAAGCACAGAATATCGTTTGACGTTCTGACCACCCGTACACATGTGCTGACTCGTTTATTTTAGAAAGCCAATCTTTCATTGTCTGTGACTTAGCTTGTGGGTCGAATTCTGCTATCATGTGCTGAGCGTTATGTATGGCAGTACCAGGAGACCCAGCATTAATTTTATTGTTGAGAACACTAACTAATTGCTCTAGCAGTGTTGTATTCGGTGTTTCCTTTAAACTAAGTGACTCGCGTGAACCATGACACCGTACTTTAGAATTATGGCTTTTGGATAAAATTGAAGAATTTGATCTACTTCGCTTCAAAGTATTTCTCGAATGCCTTTGAGTATATTCTGTTCCCGATCGTCCCGATTCTGACAACAAATTTCTTCCTTTTGACGAGCTACTTAAGCTACCTCGGTCATGTGATTGTCGTTTATTATATGTCCGAGACATGACTCGGTATCGATTCCTTGATGATACTGGTGTCCGACAACGGCTTCTACGATGACTATATTGCGACGTATGAGAGCGATTATCACTCTCTGCAGGAGAACGCGATGCAGTCCTCCTATATTTACTGCGAGAGCATGAAACTTTGCGATTACTTCTACTTGATGACATTCGCTTATCCGTGATGTGAGTATTACTACTACTGCGTCTGGGTGGTAAAGGTGGTGTTGCATTTGGTGTTGTATTTTCATTAATGGGGTCACACGAATAAGAATTCATTGTTAATAGCTTTAGGGCTTAAGGAAGTGGACTGGAATGAACTCAAATCTGAAATATTCAGAAATGTCTATGTAAATAAATATATCTCTTACAATGGCATATCAACTTCTTGAGTTTTGTATAATATACATATGACTTCATAGCAACTTAAGTCAAATAAATATAGAACACTAACTAAATTTGCTAGAAGAATTTTAATATATGTACCTCTTGTAGTCTCAACCCTCAGAGGTTAAGAAATAAAAAAAAAGTTATATTAAATAAACAATCCTATAAAAGTAGTTACTAAACATATCCCATAGGTATTACCTAATAAGGTTTGTTTGACCAACCTCGTCAATAGGGTCATTTACTATCACAGGGTATGAAGGCAATACTTAGTAAATGTATATATATTTGTATGGTACAACCCGGAGCCTATGACTTGGCAGGCAAATATTGTTCACTGAGTCATATGTTCATCATTACATTATAAAATACTGATTGAACAGGTCACAATTATCTCTCAATATGAGTAAATTAAAATACAAAGAAGAAAATAATAGACAACTTCCAATAATATAAAGTTATTATCTTCATATTCAAACCCTTCATTTTCTAATACACTTAACTGATATGTATTTCAGCCATTTTGTTACCTTTGGGAGAACTAACTATAAAACATTAAAGGAAATGTATTAAGGTTTATTCATAATAAAAATATATTCTAATAAAAATTGTTAAAAGGCAATTGTTTCACAATATTACTAAATAAATTAAGATGTATACTCTAAACACATGTAGAAAAACTTACCTTTCCACTATAAGGTTTACTGGAAGAGAAATCTTATCAAATTAAGGTCACCTTTATGCATATTTAACATTAATCAGTTTCATGAAAATTTTATTATATATTAGAACAGACTCATTAGTGCGTACCTCGATGAATCTTCTATTGAAGTATGAGATGGCAAGATAATATATAAACAGTTAAATATTTTCTTTTTTTTATATTATAGGAGTAAAATTTTGTAGTATTGATATTGCAATGAGATATTTAATGTAGTATGCTTGTTACCATTTTGCATCAACATTAATGATCAAATCTCATTCTAAATTAAGATGTTTATATCTTCACATATATTAAAGCATGTCCTAAGTATTAGTAAACTACATGTTTTATATTTATTCCAGAAAATACATATTTTGCCAATGTAATAAGAGATCACATAAATTATTAAATGCAGCTGGGGTGGCTACTAAGTCAACATTATACAAAAGTACATGCAATCAAAAACGTTACATGAATAGGTACAAAGACATTAAACTTGATTTACACATATAAATATTTTTATATAAATAGGTAACTGACATGATTTCTGTTCGAGCAGTTAATTACTTTTTTTTTTTGAATCAGGAATCTTTCCACTCCCCCAATAATATGATAATGATGATACAATCAAGTATTTATTAATACCTGATCATAATAATTGATTAATTGCTTAAATTTTGAACTTTACAACATTCTCCATTTTGTTTGTTAAACTTATGAGCTAATTAGATATAATTCACTTACCCAATCCTCACTTATTTTACCTTTCAGTAGATTTAGTGTATAAAACACATGGGCTAACTAATCCCACTTCTGAATTGTTAAAGAAATAATAAGTTTAGACTGTTTAAATCTTTTAATCTGTTATTAATTTTTAAACACCGCAAATTTCAAACTACTAGACCTCCGTTTTTTTCTAAAAGTTTCCAGTTATATAAAAACAACTCCCTAGGAGGCTATTAATACCATAGTGATTTATATAAATTTTCCCAAGTAATTTAAATAACAATATTTAAACAATAAAAAGGACAGAATTAAAACCTTAAATTAATATTTTTAACACTATGATGAAAATTGTAGAGTATTTCTCACGCATTTTTTAAATTTTGTAACTGCAAATTGACCTAAAATAAAGATTGCTAATGATTTAGATCAATGTATGAGTATTCTACCTGATTACTCCACTACATACCATGGATTAGAATCCCGGCCGGGAAAAAAGTACCCTAAAAGTTGATTAAAATATAATTGTTTTCTTTTAATATTTTTTTTTGTTTTTTTGTACGCTCGTTATACACAAGTTATACTTCTTTAGCGTAACAAAACAAAACTAACTAAAATAAAACACGACACGTTTTATAAATTCATATATATTTGAATATAGTTATCAGTTCTCACGAAAACTTGGCAGTTGACAGACAATTACCAACTGAAGTTGTCGCTTTTAGATTTCGGTGTGCGCGCGCATCGTAACAACTTCATGGTGTCGTTTTTAAGTGTCTTTGTGCATCGAAAAAAATTCACTCTCATCATTTTTCTCAAAGGCGCCAAAAGAAGTATAACTTCGACAAATAAAATAATTAACACTTTAATATTTGTGGATACAAAAAAAAATACGTTACAAACTTATATTCAACACATCGCCTTACATTGGCCATGGGTAGGTGCACAGGGAAGAACATTGTGTTCGAGGTACTAGAGCTTCCAATTATACTAAATATGTAGTGGTTGTAGCGGTTGTAATTTCTTTGCCACTCTAATTGATTCAAAAAAATGACAACCTAAATACGTCCCACTTCTGAGCACAGCCTGACCTCTCCCCTTCCTTCATTTCTTAGAGGATTACAGAGCAATAAGTTCGCCGTGTCACGCCACGGCGTTCTCGAAATATTTCACTCCTCAGAAATTCATCTTTCCTCAACATGTTTACCAGTGGTGGATTTCATTGTTGCCGGCAAAGATCGAAGCCGGTTTAGCGGGGCAACGCTTAGCCCTTGCGCTACCATTGGTGGCCACAGAAACTCTATATACAAAATAATATTTTTGCTATGTAGGTCCCACTTTTTGCTTTGGGGTTCGTCTGGTTTAGTACCACCCTCTGACCTAATTCTGTAACACAACATTGGCTGCAGCAGTGCACTCAATGTTGTGTTCCGGATTGAACGATCTTTGAGTGGCAGAAAGGTAGTTTTCATATATTACCGACTTTCACACTTTGATCACAGAAGCGACAACGTATATTTGTTTAAAGTGAATTCATAATTTATTCATTACGGGATATCAAAATTCCACTGTAGGACATAAGCCTCCCCCATAGATTGTCTCAGATATCAACCTTGGGTTGGCGACGGCAGTTTTTTTATTATTTTGAGCTCAAAACAAGAGATGTTACTGCCCATCTCCTGCTTCAGTTTCCATCTATCGCCTCTTACGCCATAGATATAGGGTAATGGATTCTCACACGCTGGTGGCTGCACGATAAAAGTTGGTTGCATTCAAACAAATTAAGACCATAGATGCATTGAGCCCTAACTCTGAGCACTAAAGCAAAATTTTACTTCTGGCCAGGTCGTAGAGATAGTGTTATAAAAAGTATTATGTGATTAAATAAAATCATCAACATGACGACACATTTCGCGTATCGTAAAAGTGGATAAAAAAATGTCGCGTTTTGCTACTGGTTCCATTATCATTTTAAAGACGTCTCTACTAAAATATCTAAACTGTAGTCGGTGACTGCCTCGTTGGTCTTGACCAGTGGTCCGCCTACCACCAGTGGTTCGCAAGAACTTAAATATGATCCGCGAAAATATTAGATAGATTTAAATGTTTTACCTGCATAATCGTTTTAAATTACACATTATATTTTTAATAACACGTATTATTTTTTCGTCACGCGGGAAGTGCAACATCGCGCGTTGCGTCGCAATCAAACTCGCAATTTTTTTTACCAAACATGAATAATTTCTTGTACAATAATTACACAAATAATACTGTGAGTGAATGCTTCTTTTCAGTTTATTGTTAGATTAACCTAGTTTTTTTTTCTTTCACCTTGTGGTCCCTGCTAACAATAAAGATATCAAAATGGTCCCTGGTCAAAAAAATAGTTGGAAAATCCTGGTCTAGAAGTTGTAAACGCGACTGTTAATAATAAGATACCGGGTTAGAAACCGGGCGGGCCTAAAAACATCAGTTATTATTAGGTCATGCGGTACCTTGAGGATCACCAGCTGATTAGTGACCGCCAATACGATTTCCGTCGAGGTCGCTCAGCTAGTGATCTTCTAGGTTACCTAACTCATAGATAGGCGGAGGTCGATCGATCAATCGTTGGCCGTTACTTTGGACACAGCGAAGGCTTTCGAACAGGTTTGGCACAAAGCGCTTCTTTCGAAGCTGCCTTCCTAAGGGCTCCCAGAGAAATTGTGCAATTGAATCACCAGTTTTCTTGCAGATCGGTCGGTTTTGTCTGAAGTCGAGACTTTGTTGAACAAAGTCTCAGACTGGGGGTGACTAAATCTAGTCCAGTTCAATCCCCAGAAGACACAAGTTTGCACGTTTACCGCTAAAAAGAACCCTTTTGTCTATCTCCTCAGTTTCAAAGCACTCCCCTTGTTGCCTCAGCCAGTATCGGAATCCTCTGCGTCGACATATCGAGTTACGTGCAGTTTCGTGGTCACTTGGAAGAGAAGGCTAAATTGGCCTATATAAGCCTGGCGCGCTCAGCAGAGCGGGACAGTATTTCATGCCGGCACTCCGCTTGCAACTTTACAATGCGCAGTTTCGGCCTCACGTGAAATATTGTTCCCATCTCTGGGCAGGGGCTCCCCAGTGCCAGCTCCTTCCACTTGACCGCATCCAGCGCAGAGCGGTTTGAATCGTCGACGACCGAGTTCTTTCCGATTGGCTTGACTCACTGGCACTGCGTAGAGATGTTGCATCTCTTTGCGTATTTTATCGCATCTATCACGGGGAGTGCTCTGAGGAATTGTTGTGACTAATTCCAGCCGCTCAATTTCACCATCGGACATCGCGACAAAACTTGCGATACCATCTATACCATCTGGATGATTGGCGGTCCACCACTGTGCGATTTAGAAAAAGTGTTCTCCCTCGCACAACTTCCTTGTGGAATTGAATACTACCAACGATTTTTCCGGACCGATATGACTTAGGGACCTTCATGAAAAGAGCCTACTCCTTTTTAAAAGGCCGGCAACGCATCTGTAATTCCCCTGGTGTTGCAGTTGTTCATGGGCGGCAGTAGTCACTACCATCAGGTGAGCCACATGATCGTTTGCCCTCTCTCCTATAAAAGAAAGTTATTGAGTTTTTCCGTCAAGAAATTCTCAGTAGCTGCCTGGACACCGGTAGCCGGTGTCTCACCTCCGTGCTTCGGAAAGCACGTAAAGCAGTTGGTCTTGTACCTGATCTCTCCCCGGTCGTGTCGGTTTACGGTTCCATCAGACTATGATAATGAGCGAATAGAGAGTGCACCTGTGCTTGCACTGTGCACACACAGTACACTTGGGCACTATAATCCTGTCCTGCGCCGATGTCTAGTCTCCGTTGAGGCTGGCTGCCGTGACTGAAATTCGTTCTGAAGTACATTATAATTAGTCGGTGAACAGCTGGTCTAAATCGAGAAGGAAAAAGTTGTGGCATGTTTACGGGATAAATATGGTTATTATTAATGAGTAAATTCACTATAACAACTGACTGCAAGTAATCTTGTCATATTCAATCGTTCGGTGTCTCGTGTTTACCATAAAAAAAGAAATGTCATGTTTGTTTGACATAGAAATAGTTGAATGTTTTTTTAATCTACTACCGGCGGTAAAGGACGAAAGATACTCCTGCCAAGTTGTAGAATTCGATTATTTTAATTTATTAATACAGTTTCAACACTTAAGCGTTGTTTGTGTTAACCCATCATTATTCTCATTATTACTTTAGTTCACATATACTTATATCACGTAATATATAATGTCGATAAAAAATTACCTTGTCCTACCAAAATAAAACATTAAAGCAAGGTTTAGAGTCGGAGTATTGCAGTTAATATTGTTTAGCAGAACGAGAAACTGGATTATTGCGTTACAACGCCCGCGTCGTTGCGTCGTTTACGAGATGGAAAACAGACAATAATGTCTACGCAGGCTCTATGAACATTTTGTTTTTCAACCGCATTCCATTAATTCGATTTTATCTAAAAAGCTACCGTTTAACTCCTCCAAAAATGGATATTACATAAACGACTTTACGTTAACGACGTAGGAGAAAAATTCCCTTTTCCGGTAGTGCACACCAAAAATACTTATAATTGATACTTACCGTGTAAATTTTTGTTGTAAATTTTTTAAATTCAAATCGGGTCGGGCCAAAAAATGAGTTTTTCTGTCAACTAAAAGTAGCAGCCCGTAGTCAGGTAGATAGCGGTTTTTACCCCCGTTTCTCAGAGATAGCACGTAAGACCGTTGGTCCTGCGCTTGATATCTCTCTGGTCGTGTCTTTACCGTCCCAACACTCTATGAGAGGGAGGGAATAGAGAGTGCACGAGTGCACTATAATATTGTCTCGCACAAATGGCTTTCCGTTGAGGCTAGCTGTCGTGACCAAAATTCAGACTGTAGAACATTAACTATAACTATGTGTTTAACAGTTTCACTGTCCGATTTTTAGACACAATAGTAAGACAATAGCAATGAACTATATGTAGTGCACGGCACGGGACAGCGAATGAATAAATTATGGAAAGTATAATGTTTATCAGCATCAATTTTTTTCCAACACTCGTCACCAAATAAATCGTGATCAAACGAGTGAGTGATTCAAAATCTCTGAAAGACACTCATGTTCGGCACTTACCAAAAAAATTAAAAATAAACTTGAACTAGATAGACGATTATGATTAATTTATACTTGATTCTTAATTGTTTACAGTTATGGCTGCCGGAATGTCTGTTAGAGAGTTTTATAAAGGCAAGAATATACTACTTACTGGCGGTACTGGATTCATGGGAAAAGTCCTCGTCGAGAAGCTTCTGTACTCCATCCCTGACATAGGTGTTATCTATGTACTAATGAGACCTAAACGAGGCAAGTCACCGAGACAACGCTTAGAACAAATGCTAATGTTACCGGTAAGTGTCTGGTTAACTTGTTAACTTCATTTTCATTTGATTTTATCATCATTGAATTTATCTGCGTAAAAATGATTCTATTTGAAATAGTTATAGATTTATTAATAGATTTCAAAAATTTAATCTAAAATTTAATTCAAAAATTTTCGCTTCTGCTGGTGATAAGAGGGCTGGTTCTTTTCTCGCTCAAAGGCTAAGTATAGCCATTCAGCGAGGAAACGCAGCCAGCGTTCTTGGCACGATACCGTGGGGATTAGGACTATATGATAAGTTTCTAGTTTTAGTTTTTTTTTTAATTATTATCATAGTTTGTAATAAGTATTACATGTTACCTCGAAATAAAAAAAAATCTGAAATTTTATTAGAAAATCAATTGCCAAATATAGACCTCCCCCACAAATTGCCTCATAGGGACGATATTTTTCGTAGTTGCCACGCTTGGCAGGCAGGTTGACAAAAGCAGTTTTTTTCTTATTTTAAGTTGTGAGCAGAAAGGTGCTGTCGCCCATCTGCTATTTCAGCCTCGCTTAGTCGCTTTTTACGGTACACACGCGATGATAATATGCGATAGTAGATTCTGTCACTGCCAATTTATGAAGCCTTATATTTAAGTTTTATTTATTTATTTAATATTTATTGTTAAAAGAGTTACAATGGGCCGACTTAATTCCTTTTGGTATTCTTTACCAGTCACGAGTTTCACTGCACTTGAGGGTTTCTTTACTGTCTCGAGGTCCGACTAGGGTTACCATATCCTGAGATTTCAGGATTTTTAGACCTCAGGATTGCGGCAGGATTTTGCAAACCTCATGAAATCTCAGGATTTTTAGAACTTTCAATATAATACAGCTTACATTTTAAAGATCTCTTTAATAAGAAGTTAAACAAACTAAAACTAATTTTCCTTTCGTAATAATTCCACAATTAAAATGAAAACTTATTTATCCAAGTAGGTACTTAAACAGTTTTATCATACTTAATATGTGAAGATACCTTTTTAAGTAAGGTTCTTCTCTTCTCAAACTGTAAAAATCTCAGGATTTTTAAATGGCAATCAGACCTCTTCTCCGGACTTTTAATTTTTTCATCTGGTAATCCTAAGTCCGACTGGGTATGTAACATTGGTCCTTCTTACCTATACCGTCGCTAAAGGAGCGTGTTCAACTGTTATTTTGCAATTCGAAAATAATGAAGATTCAGAATAAATTTAAGTTGTGAGATTTAAAGTTAGTTATTGGAATCCAAACTAAAACTCAAAGGCTAAGTATAGCCATTCAGCGGGGAAACGCAGCCAGCGTTCTTGGCACGATACCGCGGGCAGTAGGACTATATGATAATTAAGTTTGTTTTGATACCGCTTATAATATGAACAGGTTTAAATTTAAAAAAATATATGTATATATATATATATATATATATATATATATATATATATATATATATATATATATATATATATATATATATATATATAATTATATATATATATATATATATATATATATATATATATATATATATATATATATAATTTAAGTTTATCCAAACTGAGTATCAGTCGTTTAAATATTAGGATGAGTTCAGTGGTTATTGATATTATTGATGATAAAATAGATAAAATTGTTTGAATGATGAAAAATTTTGTTCGCCTTTAGTTTGAATTTTAAAATAAATAATAAAAGGGTTTTACAAACCACGAAATTAAGCTCTAGGATTTTTTTTTCTAAAAGTTTTAATATTATTTCTTTATTGGTGCCCAATTCTTAATTTACTAAAATTTGATTGTGATGCTTCCATTCTGCGCCGAGCACGTGGACAGCACATAAATTACTTTCTTTAACGCTCGAGGGCAACGACCTCGTGCTGCTCGTGTATTGTGAAACCTTAATGCGTTTATTACTCCTGAGCTACGTATAGTTTTTCTTCTTTTGGTTAATCATTAAATACGTTTACAGATCAAATACATGTTTTTGTCTGCAACTGCCTTCAATTTTAAGCTCAGGGGGATGCATGCTATTAAGACATTGGTAGAGTTCAGTGGCGGCACCTTTTGCTGTCGCACGGATGGGCCGGCTCGAACCGTTGTACCATGACCTCACAGAATTTCCTCTCCGGCTGATACTTCATATCTCTCCTATACGGGGCACAAATTAAAACACTCCTTTGTGCCCCGGGCTGGAGTTTGCATGTACGTCAGAGAGGACATCTGTTTCCGACGCCTCTGCAGTCTTGAATGTATGGACCGGTCCATCCTATGGCTGCGCGTACATAGCGGATATTGCTGGAGAATTCGTGCTACAACAGGTCTCATCTGCAGAGATCGTGATGCTCGGTGATTTTAACGCCCACCACGCTGAATGGCTTGGTTCCCGTTTAACCGATCATGCGGGTACATCTGTTTGTGACTTTGTCTCAGCATATGGTCTGACACAACTGGTTACTTCGCCTATGTGGATCCCAGATGTGGAGGATCATGTAGCCTCCCTGTTGGACCTTCCGCTGAACTCTCATTCGGACGGATATCAGGTCTCCATCGATGTCCCTCTTGGCTCTTTAGACCATTGTCTGATCCGGAGTATAGTGCCACTCACGCTCTCATCGCAGTTGCGACTTCGAGCTTGCCGCCATGCTTGGCGCTATAGGTCGGAGACGGGATGCGGTCTTTTTTTGCATCTTACCCTTGGGGGTGGGTTTGCTTCTCGCCAGATGATCCCAACGTTGTCGCTGATTCTGTCGCTGATGTGGTAGGTACTTCAGGGAATGGAATTATTTATTCCATCATCTGTGGTGCCTATCGGAGACAGACCTCAGCCATGGTTTGTTCACCCCTGTAAAAATGCATCACGGTATAAGAAGGAGTGCTACCGGGCCTGGGCTGACACATAAACGTCCCGGGATGTAAGCACCAGCGCTCTTAAAAAGAAATATAATTCCGCCTGCAGGTCCTTCAAATGTGTCATTGCCATGGCGAAGTTACATAGTCACATAGGCAGAATTGACGAGAAACTAGTTCGCCTACCTTCGGGAACACGTGCATTCTGGTCTCTCGCCAAGGCTGTCCTAGGGAACTTCTGTCAGCCATCTTTGCCATCTCTGCACAGGGTGGACGACTCACTGGCCCATGCCGCAAAGGAGAGAGTAAATCTGCTAGGCTCTCTCTTTGCTTCCAAATCGACTCTCGATGACGGGGGGAACACACTGCCGACCATCCTGCGGTGTGAATTATTCCATGCAGGAAGTGCTGTTTACACAGCGCTCAATGCGCAAAGCACCCCTATCCATGACGTCAACAAGTCTAGTGTGCCTGATGGAGTCTCATCTATTGTGCTGAAGACCTGTTAACGCTGGTGTTCCACAAGGCTGCGTGCTATCACCAAAGATGTTTCTTCTGCATACCAATGATATTTGAGCCGCGGGTTCGAATCCCGCTCGGAACTAGTATTTATATGGCCTACAAATAACTGTTTTGAGTCTGGATTTTTGTATTTGTGCAATTTATTTACAAAATTTAAAAAAAAATTATATACAGAAATCGTTTAAAAAAAGAGAATTAACAGATCTTAAACTTCTATTTTTACCATTTTCCCATATCGCACAAATATTTAGGGATAACAATATGAAATACTGAGTTTAAAGTAATTTTTCGAAACTTAACTACTTACCCAAAGATCTAGATTACATCCAATATTATGTAAGTGTGCTACGCCGCACAAAGTCCCAGGTAAAAGCTAGTCACATATAAATCTTGTAGAGAAAAACGTCTATTTAAAAGTAAAACAAATGTAGTTAAAAAAAAACTACATATATACATAAAATCATATTTTCTAAATAAATTATTTAATTATTAATTCTATTTGTACTAAAGTGATACCTAGGAATTGGGACTTTAGAACTAAAACTAATAACTTGCTATTTTAAACTATGCGAAACAGCGTTGGTGCAGAAAAATATATGTGCGACTCTCACAGCTAGCCTGCAAAGACGTAAAAGTATTAACTTAACCATTCACTTAATTAAAGCAACCTAACGACATCTCTAATGTGTCCTGTTTGTTACTTACGCAAGCGTACACGCACACACGCTCGCAAAAATTTACACTGCACACACTCTTTTTTTTTGTTTTTTTTTTTAAACGTTACCCCCATACTAGGATTTTCTCCTGTGTAGTGGAGGCAGATTACAAACATAAATTGCACAAGGACAAACATCCAGACCCGGAACAATTATTTGTAATACTTGTTCCGTGCGGGATTCGAACCCGCGGCCCCCAGCGCAACATCTGATTGCTAAGCCACTGCGCCACGGAGCCGTCCGACTCTTACTTACTATAGTACTGTGTACTATTATTTTATTCTATGGTACTGTTCCAAAGGAAGGAACTCTCTTCAGAGAAACGGGTCTAACCAAGTAAAGCTATGTCGCTTGAAGATATAGACCGTTACAGACAATTATTGCATAACCTTAACATTATCATTATGTGTACTGTCGTATTATGTAGTACATTCCACAATAATCCATCCTTACTGTAGTCTGAATGTTCTGTACCAATTATATTAGCATTCTTTTTTTTAAAAAAGCCTTACCCCCACACTAGGATTTTCTCCTGTATCGTGGAGGCAGTTTACAAACATAAATTGCACGAGGACAAACATCCAGACCCGAAGAGAATTATTACAGTATTGACAATATAATATTCAAATTATTGGTTATTGGATCTAAGTCTTGATATTTATATACTTATGTAAGCGTCGCCCTGAATTTTTACATACATTAGTTGTAATATACAAGGTCTTACGGTAGAATGATGTAAAACATCTCATAAGGCAAACTTCGGGAAACTTATCGTTTTATTTTATTCTACGAACCCGATTACATAATATGTAATAAAACAAAGGATAAATTTAAAAAAAATATATAATTTTGTTCAATTTTAATAAAGCTATAATTTACACTGTAATACTTACATACTTAAAATAGAATCAAGTAAATGACAAAAAGACTATCGACAGACACTCAATAACATACAACTTAGAATTCTAACAACGTTAATGAAATATTTAAAATTGAAATTCATTTAAGAAACTAATACTTTAAAATTTTATTTCAATATCATGAATCATCGAAAAAGTAATTTTAATCCTTATAATATACGAAACGAGTATATTTGTTAAACTTCACAGTTCGTATAAGTAAATAATTATAAAACGGATAAAAAAGTTAAAGTTACAGCCTATATACACGTCCCACTGCTGGGCACAGGCCTCCTCTCATTTCTGAGAGGGTTTTAGGGCAAGGAAAGGTCCGCTGCGCTGCCCCAATGCGTGTTGGCGAACTTCACATGTCTTCGACATACATTTTTTTTCTTACTTGTCAGACATCCATGTTTCCTCACGATTGTTTTCCTTCACCGCCGAGCACGTGGCAAATGAGTACTTAAAATTGCAATTGACAATTTCATTGGTGCCGGCGGGGATGGAACCCGGGTTTTTCGCGTACTGTGAAACTTACAGCAAGTGCTAACCATCTGAGCTACCACGGCTCTTAAAAAACGTATAAGCGAAATAAAAATTATAAATTTTCAGATGTTCGACAGAATCAAAAACGAATGCCCTAATGTTTTAAAGAAACTGAAACCGTTGCAAGGTGACGTCTTATTAGAAAACTTGGGGCTGGTGGACTCCGAAATTGAAGGTTTATCGAAAGAAATTTCTGTCGTGTTCCATTTTGCCGCTACGTTGAAACTTGAAGCTCCTCTAAAAGACAATGTAAACATGAACACCTGTGGTACGCTACGTATACTAAATGTCGTTAGAAGGTTTAAGAATCTACTCGTTTTTGTCCATCTTTCGACTGCTTTCTGCTATCCTGATTATGAAGTTTTAGAAGAAAAGGTAAGTGTCATTGGATTTTATCATTAATTTAATTTTCCTTGCTATATTTTTTTTACACAATTTTACTCTGCTAAGTAATTATTAGACCAGACATCATAATATGCGCCGAAGCTAAACTGAATAGTCAGAATAGGTTATTGCTTAGGTACTTGGTTAGAAAACTAGACGAAGTCAACATATATACACATAAATAAAATTGGTTTCTGTTTATAATGTCAAAATAACAGCCTTTTACTAAATGCATATGAAAGTGAAAATGTATACGGTACTAAAAACAAAAAAAAAGCTATTTTTAAAATATTTGTATGTTTGTCTGTCTGCTTGTTCCGGCTAATCTCCGAAACTGCTGGACCGATTTTGACGGGACTTTCACTGGCAGATAGCTAATGTTATAAGGAGTAACCTAGGCCACTTTGGAAAAAGAATTAGAGATCGCGCAAAAAAAAAAAATAATATGAAAAGCCCATGAAATCCAATCGTAATAAATTCCACGCGGGCGTAGTCGCGAAGTACAGCTAGTTTCCGCATAAACATAAACTATTTTATTACGGAGTTTTGTTGTGACTGTGCCCCTGTGTCTCTGACACTATTGTATTTGTTACAGTATATTTCGATATACAGACCATAAATACTGACCTACATTCGATTCTACTTACTCGTATATTTAGTATGTTAATTTAAAATTATAGATGCACGCACCCCCAGTTAAGCCAGAAGATGTGATGCGGCTAATCGAATGGATGGATGACAAGCAGCTATCTATTATCACACCGACGTTGTTCGGCTCACAACCAAACAGCTACACATTCTCCAAACGGCTTGCCGAGTGTGTAGTGGCCCAAACCTTCGATGATATTCCAGCTGTTATAGTTCGGCCTAGCATAGGTAAAATATGTTATGTATATTACACCTGAATTGCGGACTTAGGCCATTTATTGTATGTTCAATAATGTTTTTCACCAACACTCGCCTCGTTAATCTGTATGTAAATCTTCTTCCTCCATTTATCCTTAACTTACAATATATCATATTTTAACTCAACGCTGGTAACAAGAAAAGTTTGTGATGATGGGTAATTATAAATGCAAGAGTGGAATAACTATCCTGTTATTGAATCAACTTTGGCTTTTATGCTGATTGAATATGTCTTTTAACTACAAACAGTTTAAAAATACACTTTATTCTAGATGACCATGTTGTTTGTTTAGTTGTCAGAGAATTTGCTAATAGCGTCGTGAACAGGAGTATGCCTGTATCCCAGACAAAATTTAAATTAATGAAAAAAAAATGAGATAAAGTAAAAAAAATGCTCTCACAGAATACCGGCGTAAAATAGCAGCTTATTACTCATGTGTTTCGTATAGTGAGTGTGGAGAAACGAAGACCTATTAAACTGAAAGCGAGGCATTCCATCTCTGTCTTCAGGGGTGACGGCGAATCTGGATGTTGATCCTTAACTGAGGATAAATGTAAGTGCCTATGGGCAACAGCATCTACTTACCATTAGGTGGACTGTGTGCTCGTTTGTCGCTCTTATTCAATAAAAAAAAGAACAAATGGAACGCTTTGTAAGTCCTTATATCATTTATAATTTATGCAACATCAAATCGTTTCACAATAGTAAGGGTACTGAATGACTTTGACGAGCGAAGAGTACCTACATAATTTTTTCGTATAGTTTTAGATCTACAATGTCCAACGCTGTTAAAAGATTCCAAACCTATTGAAAAATAGTTCCGTCACGTAGTCGAAATGGACATATCAACATATTATCACCATTTCGTATTTACTTCGCAGTGTGTCCAGCTGTATGTGAACCTATACCTGGCTGGGTAGATAGTTTGAATGGACCGGTGGGTCTAATGCTGGGCGCCGGCAAAGGCGTCATCCGAAGCATGCTCTGTGACGGCAGTCTAATCGCTCAAGTGATTCCGGTAGACACCGCTATCAACGCTATTATCGCTATAGGAATGTTGGAAGGAGCTAGGACTGTAAAGTGAGTGATAGTATTTTCCTCTATCGCTCTGTTATGCCTGCAATTGTTTCTATATTTAATTAATACTGGAAAGCGCGTCTGTGTTGTGTCGCAACAATCATCACTTATTATTACATCATCATCATCATCATTACAGCCCATCATAAGTCTACTGCTGAACACAAGCTTCCCCAAAGGAATGCCACAAAACACGGTCATATGCTACCTGCTTCCAACGACTTCTTGCATTACTTAACATTTCATCACTGCATCTAATTGCGGGGCGCTCTACGCCTTGCTTACCGGTACGGAGCTGCCACTCGAGAATCTTACTAACAAACTTGCTAATTACTTGATTCATAATTAATCCATAAAAAGCTAATCCGTTGATTTTTTGCCATTTTATATGAGTTTTGAAGCTACAATTAATTGTCATTAAAATTCGACGGAAAGATTTTTTAATACAATAATTTCGAATATTATATATTGATATAAGTATATGATGCATCCGTTTACTGTTTTGTTTTTATATTTTTGGTTATTTTTGATACTTCGTTACGTTCAATTTTTCCGCAAAGATGGTTTTCTTTCTGCGGACTCTACCATTACGAATTTCCTTTATTTTATAACTCAAAGTGACACCCGATGAGGATAGTATGGTCGCTGCGCCAAAGTGCATGTGATTAAGTGAGATCTATTTACCTTAAAAAATTGTACTCAGTTTATATTTGAATAACTTATTAAAACTAAAATTAAGAAAGTTGTTTTTTATTTATCGGGTTTTGCAGACGTAGAGACGTAATTATTATACCTTTTAGCTCTATTTTTTTGTAACCCCTATTAGAACAAAAAAAATAAAAATTTTAGGTACATACTATATTCATTTAAAAATTGGTAACATTTCTTGTATTGTATATTCTTGATTCTTGCTTAAAATAAGTATTTAATATTAAATAAAGTTTTGAATTGCAATTATCATTTTGCGGTTGCGTTCTGGGGGACTTTTTTTTAATTATTTCTACTTAATTCAACAATGAATGGTTCAATTTGCCATTCCTCACCCCAAATTATCAAAATGACATGGCTTCAGAAAACATAGCCGTTCTTTTTAATAATACAGTCAGGATGATATGATAGAATGAGATAGGTTGAGGATGCTATAATATGAGAATATATGTTTTAGGCCTGCTGATATCCCCATTTACAATGTGAGCATCGGACATCAAAAACCGACGACGTGGGGGGAAGTTCTTAATATTGCCAAGGTTTACGGTCGTAAAAAACCACTTGCTTGGCCGCTCTGGTATCCCAATGGAGATATCACCACCAACCAAACTCTGCACAATTTCCGGCGTGTTTTCTATCATTTACTACCTGCCTACACTATTGACTTTCTACTGATGATTCTTGGACAAAAAACCTTGTGAGTTTTAATTCTACTTATTGTTAATAAAGATTATACAATAGCATATTATGTACATCAAATAAAAATGTCGCATGCTAAGTCACTGATAATATATTTTTAACATTTAAAAAAAATTGTCTGGAAGGAGCTTCTATAGATTGAATGACTCAAGGTACCGAAGGGCTGGCGAATATTTTTACTCCACCACTATACGGCTATGTATTATATTATGTATAATTTTCTAGGTTATAATAATAATTATACTATTGATTAAATAGTATAATTTTTATAATCTCTTCAAAACAAGTCAATGGCTGTCCGTTAGTCTCACTAAAACTCAAAAACGGCTTGAATGATTTTGATTAATTTTTTTGTGTGTTTGAATGGCACCTTGGATGGTATGTATTCACAATTGGACCCGGTAGGTGACGCTATTGTCGAGATCCAGCAAATCACCCGTGCGAAGCCGGGGCGGATTGCTATATTATACATAAATGTACAAAATATTGTAACCCTTTGACTGAGATTATAATCTAAGCCCTTTGATTATTCTATAACATTGACATATTATATAAGCCGAAGTAAATAAAAATTACACTGCCCGGCGGTCACTATATGTCTGATCTGTGCCTTATGAACATGATATAATACTACTTACTTTAAGTTTTCGCCGAAAACAATTGGAAAAATATGTAGTCAGTTCCCTACAACTACAACACACCATTTTATATTATGTGTGTGTGTCTATGTATTTAAATGCAAATATAAACAATACAAAAGTCACTACAAATCTAAAACAAATGTAACAATTGTTAATTTTATTGTTATTCCTATGTTACAGCATGGTAAGAATACAAAATAAAGTCAGCCAGGGTTTAGAAGTTCTCCAATACTTCACTATGAGATCTTGGGTGTTTAGGTGTACAAATTATGACAGCATTCATAAAACTCTTAACGAGGAAGAACGCATAATTTTCAACACAGACTCATCTACAGTAGATCGTGAGGAGTATATCCAGAATAGCGTGGAGGGTGGACGTGTATTCTGCTTGAAGGAGGACCCTACTAATATACCATACAATAGGATGTACCATAATTTGTAAGTATAAATTTTGCAGCCTGCTTATGTAAAGAATGGGAAAGGGAGTAGACACTCATGTTAATTTAAATACGTTTATGATCTGACGAATCATTTTTCTATAGTAATTAAATAAATAATACATGTATTTCGGTAATCATGTTAACAACATAATACTGATACTACCCACTGGGTAATCAGAGGATACTCGTGTTGGGAATGCCCCTCTACTTCCCTTAAGGATTACAAAACAGTAATTTGTATGTGTATATCAAGGAGTGTGTGAATGTAAGTGTAGGAGTGTTGTTGTATGTATGATGTAGGGGTGTGTGTGTATGTGTCGGTGGATGAAGAAAGTATAAGAATACTGAAAGACGGTATACCGTTAGACTATTACCTGTAAATGTATAACATGTTGGTGAGATACTCGTCATAAGTCAGTGTATACAACCAATGCATTAAAGTTCTCTGGATATATTTATTTTCATAGGATATATTTTTAGTATTTTTTTTATTTATTATGTATTACTAATAGACTGCAGACTGACCTAGATACTGCCTCATAGCAAAGACTATGTAAATTTTATTTAATAGAGTGCTAGACATTGCTGACCTTAATGATTTAAATACCGAGATTAACTTTCTGATACGATTTACAACAGCTTTCATCTACGAGTGCCAACTAAGCCTTTGTTTAAAGATGATGCCGTGGTTTTTAGTTTCGTTCACCTTATTTATAAGCAGACACACGAGGTATTTTCAAGATTTGGGCAGCTGTGGATTTTGATACATGAATTATGTCCTGGTTGCGAAGATGTATAGGAAGCAAAACAAATGTAGTTCGTTTTTTGGATATTCAAAGTTAAAAGATTATCCCTCGGTCATTTAGACACACGAACTAAGCCCTTTGCAGCCAGATGGTGTACGGAATCACAAGTCTTGCTAGAAAATACAATAGCGGTATCATCCGCAGAAGAGAAAATCCTTCCAAAAGAGAAAATTTACGGCTTGGGTTCTGTCACGAAGGTAACTACTAAAAAGAGAGAGCACAATCCCCCTGTTGCCAATGCTCTCTAACCTGTCTACAAGAATGGAGATAGAAACGGTGCCAAAGGCTTTGTACAGGTCTAGAAAGACCGTAAGGCATTTGTACCCTTTGTCGACTTCCTTAGCTTTAATAGAGATCAAATCTAGAATTGTGTTTTGAGTTGATATTCATTTACGAAACCCATATTAAAATTCTAATAAAATATTGTATTTGTTAAGATAATTAATCAGCCTTTTATTAAGGAGCTACTCAATTATTTTTGAAATTGAAGTCAGAACAGCAATAAATATCGGTAAATCGTTTTTTTTTTTATTTAACAAGAAAATAAACCTTTAATAGAAATTAAAGTTGACTATAAATAAAGTTCTTACCATAGAATAGTTTCTGAAATTAGTGCAAGTCATAGTGTATCTAAATTTTTTAAAACCCCGACTAAAGAAGCTACTATTATGTGGAAATTATTCATTTTAGTCGACTTTTTCGTCTTGTTAAGATATTTTTTTACCCTTTGAGTGGATTAAGGAATATATCACAAGTCCAAGGTAAAGATAAAGATAAAAATATTTATTTTGCAAAACATGAGTAGAAATATAAAGGTGTCAAAATCTTAAAACGAGTTACCTACATGTTTTGCCATTTATGGCGTACAAAAATTATATTACATATTTTATTAATTATACAAGATAAATTAACTAACCCTACAGACATATTATCTTTTATACCTGATGGAGCCATGCTGCAGGTATAGTTGTAGGACGAATGGGTCGGTTCGACCAGGGAAGGACCACGCTCTCACAGAATACCACCGTAAAATAGCAGCTTAACACTGCTGTTTCGTATGGTGAGTGTAGAGAACAGGAGACCCTTTTTACTGGAAAAGAGGCATTCCATCTTAGTCCTCACGGGTGACAACGCATCTGCATTTTGATTCTTTATTGAGGATAGATGTAGATATCTATGGGTCACAGAAACCACTTACCATCACCTGATGGTAAGCGGTCACACACACAAACGAGCACACATCGATTGTCACCCTATCCGATAAAAAAACAACATAATTCTAGATGTGCAACAATTTCAATGGCATCTCCTAAGATTGCATCAGAGAAAATGTCACAATTCAATATTTAGCTTAAAATTATTAAAAATTTTGTGCAACCGCCTTCAATATAAATTATTAGGAATAACTCAAAAACTATTAGTCAGACCTTGATCAATAGTTTTTGAGTTATTATATGGGACTACATGTGAGCACCAGCTTTCAAATAAAAAAAGAATCATCTAAATCGGTTCACCAAGTAAAATGTTATGAGGTAACACACATAAAAAATAAAAAACATACAGTCGAATTCAGTACCGTCTCCTTTTTGAAGTCGGTAGAAAAATCAATCATTTAAGAAATCAGACAAGCTGTAATAACATTTGGCTATCAGATAATTTTTAAGGTGTAGCTTAAAAAGTGTAGTAGACAGTAATTGTTTGATGGCTTTGGGGATTTTATTATAGACTAGCTGTGCCTGCGGCGTAGCTCGCGTATACAGGTTTTACATAAACAATTTGTCGTTTAGGTAAGAGAATATTAAACGATTTATTTCATTACTGTATCAATAAGTGGTAACTAAATAAAATCATTATCATCAAAGTTCTAAGTCGTTTATGATAGAGCTTCTGTGTAAACGACGTGAGAAGTAGGCTTAGCCGGGGTGTACACTTAAAGGTTACGGGGGCTACTAACGCGGGAAAAAGCAACATAGAGTTGGCCATGTGCAAAACAGTCAGTACTGAGGTACACTCCTACAACGCGTAAAGTTTGACCTTGCGCTTTATTTACGGTCATCGCATAACACAAACGCCCTCTGTAACTGGGAACTGAACGCGCTTAAAACTCAAAGGAAAGTTACTTCTTAATAGAGGGTTTTTGGGCAGTGCTGCCAGATAAAAAAAAACTAATTCAGCTCTAGGACAACACAAAAAGCGCTAGATTTCATGAAAACAGCGCTTTAAAAAAGCCCTAGATTTCGCGCTAAATTAACTACAAACAAAGTTTGTGTTTTTTTATATAATCATAATAAAGAAAACAACATTAAGTTTTTTTTCTGGCAATATTTTTTTGATGTATCAATACTTCGCAGGACATCGACTTATAATTATGGCAATTGCTGTCAACAGTAGTTAGTACTGTACGAACAATAAAAATGTCATTAATTGTTTTAAAGTGCAATGTATTTCGCAACTTAGTTTCAGATGTCAGCATCTGATTGCGGTTGCTACACAGTTTCTTTGTGTTATAACTTCTAAGTAACTTTTAACTTAGCTGTGCTCTAAGCAACTGACTGAAACTGAATAAAGCAAAATAAATGCGTTGCTAAAACCATGAACAAAAACTTTAATAAAGGGGTTTCCCCGCTTATAGTCGTCGGTAAAAAAATCAAGTTGATCATCCTAAAGGGGAAGCCAGGAGATCCATAGCACAGGGTATCCTAGTTTGGACTCGTCTCCCATGCTCTTTGTTTTGTGGAAAAAATATGTCTGAAAAAGATAAACTGCAATGTACTATTTGTGGGAAAAAATAATAAAGGTCATTATTATTATTATCGGTAATGTGGACTAGCAGTGCTGCTATAAAAGAGTTAATAACCCGCTAGTCGCTAAAATATTGAAATGTGTGCTAAATACACCAAAAAACGCTGGATTAAGCTAGGTGCTAAAATTTCGAAATGCGCGCTATACATTCCAAAAAAGCGCTAAATCTAGTTCCCAAAGCGCTAAAATGGCAGTACTGATTTTGCGTATATTATAAATACAATATCACATCATTTCGTTGCAAAATTTTTATTTTTGGTCGGGTTCCGTTGTATGGCTTCGATGGATACAAATTTCTTCAGTAAGTCTCAATACGATTCATCGGCGAAAAATCTCAACACAGCAATTCAGAAAAGTTTGTAATTTGTACAACTCCATCTATTACGTCCTTTGTGTGAGAAAACATCCTTTTTAAATCTCTTTTTGTTTTAAGTATAAATATATTAATTATTATGGAACGTTTTTTTTACAGACAAATCTTTTTATTACTATTTCTGAGATTTTATGGCGCCATTGAACAAATTCGAACCTACATTTCAAAATAATAATCATTACTTTCGATAGAATTAACCAATTTTAATAAAACAAAGATTAAATGTAACTCGAAGATACGCTTTATGATTTTCTTAACGATTTCTTTGAAAATAAAAGATGTTTACTTTAGATGTGATGCGTTCATATAATAACAGACAAATAGACAGACAGACAATTCTAAAAATTATAAAATGTTCTTATTTAATTATTTTCAGTTCCCCATAATGATTTTAGCCACCAAAATATATATACAATGTACAGAAAGAGACACAACATGTTATCATCATTTTTATTATATGTATATATTTAAAGAGAGATGGCGCTGCTAACATCAATTCTAAAAATAAAAGAGATTAATTGACGCGATTGATACATTATATAAAACGCAAGAGAACTTATAAATCAGTGCCTGCACAGTAAGCAAAAAATAAAGTTTGACTCTCGCCAAAACCAACGCAATTGTTAGCTCTTTTAAAATTTGATTTACCACATAGAGTACTCGGCGGTAAAGAATAAATTGAGTTTGTCAACACGCAGTAGGGCAGCGAGTAATATAATAAAGATTAGCAGTAAATATGAAAACTCATCTACAGGACAAAACCACATTGCAATTGCATTACATTTTCACAACACCACCATCTATCGAAGAAATGGGTTAACTATTGTGGTTCTGATTTAGTTAATAAGGTTAATATATTTTTGTATAATATATTTAATACGTTCTTTAATACTTTTGTTTACTGCGTTTTAGATATACATAATTATATCATTATTTTACATAATTTAACTATGATTTATGATATGATATTAGTTTAAAATGCACTTGATGACTCAAACAAAGCCACCGTTGAGCAAATTCGTACCTATACTTCCCTACCCATACTTCAGAATATTTATCATAACTTTTGATGGAATGAACTGATTTTAATGAAATAAAGACTAAATGTAACCCGAAGATACACTTTATAATTTCCTTAACAATTCTTATAATATAAATTAGTACATTATACGTGATACGTTAACAAACAAACAGACAGACAGACAGAAAATTCTAAAAATGGTAGAAATGTATTTAATTACTTATTTTTAGTACCCCTCAATCACTTTTATTACAAAAATATAAAATGTACAGACATCTGCTATTTACAGTTTTATTATATGTATAGATTATTGGCGCCAGACAGAAAATACTTTTATTCATCAAGCCGTTCTTGATCCAATTGTGCATAACCTGTTATTACCCCGGTTATTGCGAATTGTAACGTCTGATAGATTTTGTTTTTTCGCAAATTTTGAACGAAATTTGCTACTTTATATATAAATACGTAGGGTAAGCTTAAAATTTTGTACTCAGTAAGATATGGTTTGCAGCTATTAGTAATTTTATGACCGAACATAGCCCTGATGCACGTTTTTTGGGACTTAAATATAATTTCCTTATTAGTAGAATTTCCCAAGAATATGATGCCAAACCGCAAGATGAAATCAACAATACCGTGGTAAGCCATCGGTACTTACGACGGATGCGAGTATATAGAGCACATAAGCAAAAGAACCAATCCTCTTGTTTAGTTTTTCTGTGTGCGTTTTCCAGTTCAGACTTTTATCAATTGTTACACATAGAAATTTTGTTGTGTTTACTTGGTTGATTTCTGTCCCTTGTTAATTAACGTTAATGTTTGGTGTTGCTAAGCGTTGACTAAGTACATATTTTTTGTTTTTTTTTTTTTGAAGATTTATTTTTAAATAATTATTATTTAACCAGTTAATTATTAAAGACCCAGGAGAATAAGTTACGTTTAGTAAAGACTATTTAGAAAGTTATCTATTTAGATAACCTTCAAAGTTATTAATGTTACTATTTAGTAACATTAATAACTTCAACCCCTATTTTTCCACCCTTAAGATGGGACTGGGATGGATATATGGGACAACCACTAAAGATAAGTAGATATCGCGTAACATACATACAAAAAAAGACGCCTTCTTAGCGCAGTAGCTTAGCAATGAGTTCGGCACTAAGGGCAACGGGTTCGAATCCCGATGGAATCTGGATGTTCTCGTGAAATGTGTGTACCTCGAAAACTGCCTTCACGAAACAGGAGAAATTCCTATTGAGTAGAAATGGAAGTAACCAGGGTGGGGGTAACGTTAGTCGAAATTAGAATCTTCTCCTTTCTTTATTTTTTTTTCTTTTGATAATAAATAAGCCTGAATTAATATTTTAGCGGTGAAGGTAACTATATTAATTCCATTAAAATGGCAATCTCCCAGTTTGCTAGAAGTCAATATCCAGCAAAACACCATTATTGTGCGCCTTTTTTCCGGACCGATACGACTTAGATACCTTTAGGAAACGTGTTTACTCCTTTTAAAAAGGCCAGCAACGCGCCTGCAATTTTCGTGGTGTTGCAGTTTTTCATGGGCGATGGTTGACACTTACTATCAGGAAAATTTGATTTAATTTGGGCGAAACCGCGGGGTGGAACGGTAGAAAACTAGTAAAATATAAATATCTAGTAAATATATTCTTAGGCTGGGCAGGCATAGACAGAACAGGCTGGTGGGGGTGCATATTCATAGTTAGTCTAGGAATGTTGGAACTCTAAATCAGGCGCTAGGGATACCCCTCACGGCGTTGTCCATCAACATACGTTATACATCCGAAGTGGGCGGGTCAAGTCCACTCGGAGTAGCCACATCGGGCCAGCTATATCAGTTCCTCGAGTTCACCGTGACCAAGCAACGGCTGCCAAGCCCCTCCCCCAGCCATGACAAGGCAGGAACTCGTTTAGAGGGAGTAACCCCGCCAAGACATGACAAGTCTTGAAGAAAGATTTATAATAATCACACCTCTTTTTAATTCTCTGTTTCAGTTTGTACGTACTCCACTGGATTGTGAGGATCTTCTTCTGGCTCCTGATTCTCTCATTCTTGGCAGCGTGGTTCGAACCGGTGAAGACCTTGCTGTCATACGGCGAGCCTATCGTGAAACACCTACCATTCTTGGGACGCGCGGTTTTTAACGAAAAAGCTGACGACTGTCTGAGATTTTAACGTTTATATAACATTACTCTTAAATGAGTTTGTCTATATTAGTCACGGTATACGAAGATATATACTTTCAAATTATGGATTTATCGAACGGTATCTAATTTTTTAATATGGCATTTGATATTGTAGTTAGATCAAAATAATTTTTTCTGCCAGTGTCTGGTCTTTGGTTACAATGTGGCTAAAAACAAAACATAACTACTTAAATATAGAGTTATGGACAACACAATAACGAGCAAACGTCTAGTTATGGGAGGAGAGTAGCCTGAACAGGGATTAGAGTTAGGTGAAAGTAAAATTTAAAAATAATTATTAACAATGGTTTAATATTATACATTTGAATATGCTACTTCGAGATCATATTACATAAATATGGAATCAGGGGGAACGGTATATTACAGAGGAAATATAGAAACTATATTTCCTCTGCAAAATTGTTTTTACAAGCAGAAATTTTTTTCTCGAATAATTAAAAATAATTCTATTTTTATTAAATTTATTTACGCGAATTGTTCTTAAAATTGTTCATACTTTTATGTATATATTACTTCAAATTTATTTAACATTAATAACTAAATAATTATTTTACATATTTCAATAAATCAGCAAAATTAAGTCCCAGTGGAAGTGATTGCACAAATCATATTATAAGGTTTGAATTTAACAAGGGATAGCTTAAGATATTATACAAAAAAATTTAATTAGGTACTTTATTTTTTATGGGATGTACATAATGGGTAATATTATTTTATATATACCTATAAGAAATGCATAATTAAGTGGATAATTGAATGAAAGGGATTGAGGTATGTAGAACAAGCCATTTCAGACTTCTATCTATTGCCAAAGAAATCTGGACCATGACTTTTGTTTTGACTTCCTAACATCAGATCTTAGGATGTTTTGCTTTGATACACTTTTTATGTTTGTAGGCGCTGCAAATATATTAAGAAAAAGATAATATAATTATTACAATCAATATAGTTCGTAGGATAAGCTATTTAGTGCTTGGTTTTATATCTTGTATGTCATATTTGATATATTAATAAAATATTTTATTCCTTAATTTTTACAATTCCATATCAACTTAATTTTTATAATATTAGAGTGCTATCAAGCCGCCTATCTATCATATATTAAATGGCTACTGTATAATATGCACCTATACTGTGTACGGTGTCAAACACCAACTAATTTCGAACCTGAACCCAACGAGAAGATATATACATATAATTACTCTAAGGCCAAAACCATGCTCAAATTATTTTAAGATACAATCACGAACACATGAACCTATAATCATTTGAAATGGAAACCATATTGTTATAGGCGCCTATGTGTGCGACAAGCAGTAAACTTTTAAAGAATGAAACGATAAGCGTTCTTGAGTGCGTTTTTTTTTATAGGATAGGGTGACAAACGAGCACACAGTCCACCTGATGGTAAGTGGTTGCTGTGACCCATAGACATCGACATCGATGCTCAATATAGAATCAAAATGTAGATGCGTCGTCACCCGTGAGGTCTGATGGAATGCCTCTTTTCCAGTAAAAAGGTTCGCCGGTTCTCTACACTCACTGTACGAAACACAGCAGTGTTAAGCTGCTATTCTGTGAGAGCGTGGTTCTTCCCCGGTAGAGCCGACCCATTCGTGCTACAACTAAACTATTAATATAGCTGCAGCATGGCTCTACCACGTACAAAATTTATGCTGCGTGTCAAGATGAGCATGGTTTCGGCATCACTTAGTGTCTACTTGTTGGGCTGAGATTCGAACAAAGTATTTTACCGTCGGGCTACGCTCCTGAGGACTAAGATGGAATATCTCATAAACTATAATTTTACTCATCTAGTGGTATCGGAACACAACAATGGGTACCAATACCGCTGCAAAGCCGCAGAAATATCTAGATTTTTTTAACTATTCTAAGCCAGTGCTTGACTAATATCCCAACTGATTAAACTGACTAAAATAGAACTTACACTTCTTAGAACTGAACTGACAGTCCTTTTATCCAGATACCTAAATCGAAAAGCAGCCCTAATATTCGTAATATAATTAGTCATTGTGATCTTGGCACGAGTTGAATGAATGAACAAATGCTCATGACACAGCTGGCGAATTGAACAAAAACTGTTTTTCCTGATTATGCTGCATTTTACCAAAAGTAAAAATGCCACGACACAAATAGAGCAACCAGTGAGCTTGGCGGTGCTCGCGCTGGCGAACGACATGTAATGTAACATTCAAAGGGATTCGCCAAAATACCGACAGCTGCGTGGAGCGCACTTGAGTGCTCGGCGGTCGGCGCTCGTCATGGAGCTACTCGGCTCGCTGTACTGATATGCCGAATATTCGACTTGTAACGTGCTCACCTGGTAAGACATGCAGGAAGTCGATGGATGCAGGTGGCTCAGGACCGTGCTTTGTGGCTTTCTTTGGGGGAGGCCTATGTTCAGCAGTGGACTTGTGAAGGGCTGTAATGATGATGATGATGAACGTGCTCACATTAGTCGCCACCTTTACTGATAACGGGGCATTCCATCTTGCTACTAAGGAATTACCTTATATAATATTGTAGTCATAGATTTAGTATAAACTGACGTTAGAAATTGTAGACTTTGTTAGGGGTCGCAAAATGCATCTGCACTTCAATATAAAACATGTGTGTTATACATCTATGGACGACGGCCTCGATTTATCATCAGGTGGACTTTGTACTTGTTTGTCATACCCGTTGGTACTGCCACAGGACCCTTTTATATCTTATTTTTAAATTTAAAAAAAAATAGATACATCAAATTGGTACAGCAAGGTACTAAATTTGTACCAAGCACATGTCATTTAGTGTCAGTAGTCGTGACTTAATAAGACTGATTTAGTATCTCCAAGAACTCAGTTTTGGTATCTAGCAAATTTCTTAGTACCGAGTACAGGTGTAAGGTTGCTAGTCTCTCGATATTAAATATATTAAAATTTTTAAATGTGTTTCATTTTATTCTTTATAATGTGTATAACAAAAGATTAGCATGATTTGCCAGCATAAGTCTTTACATCTGAAATTGAGGTTGATTGGGATTGTGATGGGCTAGCCACCTACTATTTCTTCTTACACAATTTTGTATTTATTTCGACTTTGCCTACTCTTGGGAATTACAGGACTACAGGTGTAACATAAATGAACGTATAAATAACGTATAATTTAAATGTTTTATTACCATGTGACAAAACAATAGAGATAAATAAAAAACATACCCAAATACAGCAAATTCATTAAATTACAATCTCACTTATATAATATAACAAGCATAATTAAGATAGTTTTAAATGAACAATCTAATAACAAAATTCAGTACTGATGATGTTTCAATAATATAAACATACAGTTAAATAGACATTTTATTTTCACTTGGTAGCATTGATAATATCAACAAATTCTGGTTTCAAGCTAGCACCGCCGACAAGGAATCCATCAATATCTGAACAAGCTGCTAGCTCTTTAGCATTGGCTGCAGTAACAGACCCACCATATTGTATACGCACAGCATTTGCTACATCAGGCGATGCATTTGTAGACAACCAATTGCGTAGAGAAGAATGAACTTCTTGTGCCTGAAGAAAAATATAATAACATTACGAAATAATGTTATGAATAAAAAAGTTTTATTTAAAATTAGCATGACCTTAAAAAGACGTACAAATAGTTCCGATTAAGGATCCCATCTAATAAATGTTACAATCCGACAAATAATAAAGCTACAAAATTGTAAAGGTAACACTACTAAATATTTGTAAATTAAACTTTTAAAATTGTAAAAAAGCCTGTTATTTTCGATGACAATTACCACATGGTAAGTATACAAAGTTTCAAATTTGAATTGGAATGAATAAGTTTTTCGGGCTAATTTATAAATTATTTCTTGTCAAGTCTTTTATTTAACAAAAATATGTAAAATATAAAATATAAATCGTAATTACAATTTGTTGATTGTAACTTTCATTAGATAGGACTCTGGTTGTTACCTTTATATATATATATGTAAGTACACATAATATTGGTTATGTAATATATAAATTAAAATTACATATTATACAGAGTTATTTTTCAAAGAGTTTTATATTTAAGATCAATTATATAAATAATAATATACCGGTATCGCAGTTTTGAAAATACAAGTAAATAAGGCTTCTACTTATAATGAATATACAAAATGAATGTCATTTATGGGCAATACAGTGTTTCTGCCTACTGATGGACCCTTATGAATGTGCAATAAAATCAGTTAAATAAAAAGCATTACCACGCATTTTAAAATTAAAAGATATAAAGGACAAGATCTTTGAGATTTTTTTAATAATTTCTCTTCACGATTTGCCTGTATTACTTATTCTGAAACTTCTCTGCAAATTTGGCCGGTTATTGAAAAAAAATCCTGTATAGGTTGAAATAAAAAACTAAACAATAAAAAGCAATGTTTGCCAATAAAACAACACTTACCTGTTGAGGTGAGGCCGTTTTTCCAGTACCAATAGCCCAAACAGGCTCGTAGGCTAACACCACATTGGCCCACTTATCTCCAATTGCAGACAATAAAGCTTTAGTCTGCCGAAATACAACTTCCTCGGTCTTCCCTGCTTCCCTTTCCTCCAAAGTCTCACCAATACAAGCAATCACTTTTAATCCTGATTCCAGAGCATGAGCCACCTAAAAAATTTATGTGTGTAACTATGCCAAAACTGTACTTAAAATTAAAAACAAAATCGTTAAGAAAAAGCATACTTTCTCAGCAACCAATTCATCTTTTTCACCAAAAATACTTCTTCTTTCTGAATGTCCGAGAATAACCCAATTTATGCCGACATCTTTCAACATGGCGGGAGAAATTTCACCTGAGACACACAAATATACATCATTATCATATATAATCAGTTAGTCATCATCATAATAAACAACATACGTAATAGGAGTATATCATAATACAATCATATATTTATACAAAAAAATTGTATGGCAGAACACTAACTCATGTAACACCTATTAGGTTAACAATGCATAAGTTGTGTAATTTTTAAAGTGAGGGTCCCACCAATAAAGGTTGTTATTCTTGACAAGAAAAAAATTAGTACAATGTAGTGTAAGGGCATACTGTTTGCTTTATATTTCATGATGTGTGTTATTAATATAAAAATACTTATATATATGATAAACAAGACATTTGCCCTTTAAATGAACACTAATAATAACATTCAATAATAAACATGTACAATTAAGTAGACATTTAATGTTCACTTCATAACAATAACAAATTCTGGCTTCAAGCAAGCTATTCCCACCAAAAAATGTCCAATAATTTAGTGCAAATAATGTAGCACAAAGGCTAATTGCTTGCTTTACATTTAATGATGTGTGTTGATCAAAATGTACCATGTTCCCAATGGCCACTTAAATATCTGAATAAATGAAAATATGTTCTTAAAAGTCATGCAAAACTACCAGTATAAATTTTAAAGCTACATAATAAACACATTGTGGCTTCAAAGTATAAGAAGTTGAAGGAAAACAGATATAATCTATACTAATATAATAAAGAGGAAGAGTATTTGTCTTTGTTTAAACATGCTAACCTCTGGAACTACTACTTGAAAAATTATTTTTATATCATATGGCCAGATTCATGAGGAATAGTATAGGCTACACCTTTCAGCTAGCCTAAAATATTAAGGGAGTCGGCAACGCCATCTTAGACCATACCGGGGCCCTTAGGCACACAAGAATTTGGGGCCCTATTGGAAAGTAATAAAAAAGTGAAGGACAAAAACATTTTTCTGCTATGATCTTACATTTATTGTAGTTAATTGGTAAAAATCAAATATGTAATATGTTATTAATTAGATAAGTATGTTGTGGTTTGAGTTGGTTACTCTTACGACAGTGGTTTCTTTCGTGATTTCTGTTGTACAATATCTTCTATTATATCTTCAAATGTAATTACTCTAAGCCTATATTCATGTCTTTTTCTTCTTATAAATTTAAACGACAACATTTATTTAGCTGTAATTATATAAATACATAGATTGCCGAAAATAAAAAAAAATCTAGCCTATAAGTAAGGCGATTGTACAGCCCGACAAAAACGTTTAGATGGTGGTGAAATGCGGAACTACATATTTTCGACCTAGGAAATCTATCAATTTCACGTTTTCAATGTGTGGCTTGTCACTGCTCGGGGTTGTCTTCATCTATTAATTTTTCATCATTAATCTATTAATATTTTGTGAGGTTATATTTTCATAAAATAGAAAAAAGATTGTATAGTGTAAGCGAATATATCGGCATTTCGGGGCCCCCTGACGATGGGGCCCTGGGCACGGGCCCCGTGTGCCCTTACGGTAAAGACGGTACTGGGAGTCGGAAGAACAAGCACTCATAAGTTGCTTTATTAACATGTGCTGGCATAATGGTACGTAGTACTATCATTTATTCTGTAGTAATAGTTAGTGATACGTAAATACAATGTTCTACAAAAATATTTATCTTTACTTCATCTAAAAGATAAGTTCACAATATCATATGCCTATTTCTTATACATAAGCCAAAATAAGGTATTTTGGTGACAAAAATATTGAAAATTTAAGTTATATATGAGCACTATTATAGCACTAGCACTATTATTAGGCATGGCATATTAATCCTTACGAACGAAAGTTACTTCATCATCAAGACAAGTTTATAACGATAAACATTGCCCTTCATAGCAGATCTATGGACCCATATTTTAAGAGATAATGAAAAAATTAAATATTTCGGCTTAGCGCTCATACTACACATAACACTCGCCACCTGATGAGAACCGAGAGAAACCAACAGTGAACACGTCTGTAAGTGAGTTGTCATGACTCATGACTCATGGCGCATGGCTCTGACACATGATATAAGCAAATGTAACTGAGGGGCACAGTTAATATAATATATGGCTGTCATTTTGCTTCTTTCTTAAATTAGTTATATATACCTGTAAATGCACCCTTGGGTACTTTCCAGCAGTTTTGGGCTGCTACAGCAATTGAATCAGGAACAATGCTTTTAACATAAGCAAGGTAAATAGCAGGCACACCAATGATTACCTGCACATAGCAAAAATAAATGTTATAACAAATTAGGTTATACTTTAACAGTGTTATACATAGTAAGTTATTAAGAAATGTAAAGGTTTATAAAACACAGAGCATTATTAAGTAATGCTTCCGGTTGGACATAAACATCCCTAATTTCTAAAATTGAATATAACACTGTTGGATTGTGGTTCTTCAGTGTTTCTGCCATAATGACTATATTGTTGGCACTCAAGGCGAGTGGTGTACCTGCCATTGATGATAATGTAAATATGATTATTATACACTATGATATTATATGATACTTATTCAATATGATATTTGTAATACACACTACTAACGACATTGATTGTCTCATTGGTCTAGTGGTTGCAAACATGATTTCTGATCGTGTGGCAAATCCCGGGTCAGGTCCAAATCAGTTATTGGGTTTTTCTGTGAAAAATTGTTAGTAGCAGCCAGGACTCAAGAAGTTGGTGGTGTTTCACCCAAGGCCTTGGAAAGTATGTAAAGCCATTGGTCCTGCGCCTGATCTTTCTCCAGTCATGTCAGATAAATGACATCAGACTATGAGAGTGAGGGAATAGAGAGCACACTAGCACATACTTGCACATATTCTCGGATATGTGGTAGTTGTATGTTGCAGCTATATTACTGGTATAGTTGTAGCACAAATGGGTCAGCTCGACCGGGGAGGGACCACACTCTCACAGAATACCAGCTTAATACTGCTGTGTTTCGTATGGTGAGTGTAGAGAACCGGAGACCCTTTTTACTGGCAAAGAGGCATTCCATCTTAGTCCTCACGGGTGACAACGCATCTGCATTTTGATTCTTTATTGAGGATAGATGTAGATGTCTATGGGTCACAGCAACCACTTACCATCAGATGGACTGTGTGCTCGCTTCACCTATCCTATAAAATAAAAAATAAATACTAAAATCATGTCCTGCCCAGATGGCTAGTCTCGGTTCACGATGATCACTGTAACCATAATTCAATCTGGAGAACATTATTACTAACTACATAAACAAGTCAAAGAGAAATATTGTTTTGCACATTGCAAAATACCAAGGCTCTGACACAACAGACTTTTCATAGAACCTATATTATATGATGTAGTCTTTGTATCAATTTCTAAATCATTGATGGCATCTAACAAAAGCCATAAAACTTAAGACATTTCCCATTGTTACCTTACAACAACTATGAGATAAAATGACGTAATGTATTATCTCACTCTACCACCACACGGCAGATTTACTCTCCACGATCTACACTTAGAAAATTCTTAAAAATTGTATACTGTTAAGATAAAATGTTTAAAAATTGAACTCTTGACATCAAATATGATACATTTAATGTCACAGAGTTCAATTTGATATGATTTGATTCTTTGTTTCCAGATTCTAATGACAGAATTCATTTACATGCATTAATTATTTACATATTACATAAAACAAATACCTCCACATTCTCATCTAAAGGCCCTTTCTTCAAATTGTTCACAATTTCATTTATCTGATTTTTGTCACCATTCATCTTCCAATTACCGCCCACGACAAATTTGCGACCCATAATTGCAATGTAGTTCTATAAGCATAAAATACAATTTATAAAGAAAATATGAAACCAAGATTTGTAGCATTAAGTAATTCAAAATAAATTTTGTCCAAACATTTTATGTTGAAGGTGAGTTTAAAGAATTTGTACAAAAATTTATACTAAAATTCCGACTGACTGAAAAAGTAATACATAACGCAGGAGGCTAGTGTAGAAATACTAAAAATAAAACATTTTCATTTTATAATGTACCTTTCTGTTCCGCTCAAAACCGCCGGGAAATAATGCCAAAGTACAGGTATTAAATAAGTTTTAAATTATATGTTTTCTAACCCAAACTTTAAAGTAAATTATGACGTTAGTATATCCGCGCTTTCTTATTTGTTAAATGTCTTATAGATCAAAACGATGACCAATCATGTATAAGTCTATTGATTTTGGTATTCCACCGGGCAAAGAAAACAACCTTATTGCAAATGACCTTTGTGACATTGACACAGCACACAGAGTAAGTACATTTACGTTTTACGTGCTTTTACGATATAATCTATTGGTCTAAGCCAAAGAGTATAGTAACTGTCCTAGTCTAAGCTATAGATAAATAAATATGTAGCAAGCTAGTCTAAGCCAGCTTGCTACATATATATTTATCTATGGTCTAAGCGGTCTAAGCTATAGAATTAGAATATATTGGCGTAAGTCGTAGACAGAGAAACTGTCTACGCCCCCCCCCCCCCCCTCTTTCGCAGCCTATGAATTTGGAGTATATATAAAAAAATACTGACAGACGTATTTCAAATAGCACATCTCAAAAATATTAATTAATTAAATCGCACCCATGTAGTTTAGAAATAAAAAATAGTTAAATATCGCTCAACTTATAACGTCGATATTACGTCAAATAATTAGAATTGGGTACTTTTTGTAACATAAAAAAACTGCACCTTGCCAGGCCTCCGTCACTCGCTCAAGGCCCTGCGTTATATGCCTACCGTTCTGCGTATCGCCCACGATACAACCGACATAGGGCCGCCGCATGCCCGCCAGAGCGCTCGCACCGCGCACGTTTCCTGCGCTTACTCGTCGAAATGCCGAAACCACGTAATTATTGTGCAGTGGATGGTTGTCAGAGTCAAAAAACAAATGAAAAATTGACATATTTGTCTTAACTAAAGATTACATCGATGTCACAGCATAACAGTGCTGTAATTTATAAATTGAGTGACAACCTGCACACCCAAATTATATAATACTCGTAAGTTTTAAATAATTTTGACAACGCCATAATGAATCGGCCTGGCAGCAGCGTGTTACAAATTTTACAAACCATTGATTTTCTTCCGCATTGTTCCTGTTTTTCTCATGATTATTTATTAAAAAATTTTACGCGATTTAGGATATTTTCAACGATAACATTTAATAACCGAGAAATCAGAGAAGGAAAGAAATATATAAATCATTTTATAAAACTCAAACATATTTGATTGACAAATAAAAATATTGTTATTTCGCAAGATTCGTTTTATTACAATAATCATCATAGGCACAACCCTAGCGCATTCGTGCGATGACGCGCTTGCACTTGAGGCGCACGGCGGTCAACACAATCTCGGCTCTTTATGTGCGTACTTATGTTACATTTTCATCTCGCCGCGAACAGCAGATATTATTATAAAGATTTTGTAGGCTATTATAGCGTAGGTATTTTCGCTTTTGTATGGGAGTGATGTATCCGTTTAGTAAACTATTAAGTAATCTGTGACTTTGCTTAAATATAATTGCACCATTGTTAAAAATGCATAAAATGCAGTGATGAGCACAAAAAGTTAATAAAACCAAATTTGTAAACTGTCGAATGCACCCGCCCTACCTCAACCACGAATTTAGGGTATATATAAAAACTAAAAATACTGACAGATGCATTTTAAATAGCATATTCCAAAAATATTCATTATTTAAATTGCACCCGTGTAGTTGTAGTTTTTAATTAAAAAATTCGTAAATATTACTGAACTTATAACATATAAGATATAATTTAACATAATTAGAAATGGGTACTTTTTGTAATATGAAAAACTGCACCCTGCTTGATGTTATATAGAATGCAATATTAAGTGCTAAAATATAATAAAACCAAATTTTTTAATTGTCAACAAAGAGTATAATCATTAAGTTTAATAGGTGGGACTTCCTCAGTAAAAGCACACATCGCTTCGCTATGTATAGCCATTAGCCATCGATAGCGCAGAGATGTATGCGTGTACTATTTTACTCTTATTTCGTTTTATTAACTTTATAGACTTAATATTGCTAATACTAATAATTTTGACTAATTACATTATGTGCGTTTTCAGCAATAACGCATTACTGAACATTCAAGCAGGGTGCAGTTTTTTTTCATGTTCTATTCTAATTATTTCAAGTTAAATCGACATTATAAGTGAACGAACTTTGCCTATTTTTTATTTATAAACTATATAGATGCAGATTAAATAATAATTATTTTTGAGATGTGCTTTTTAAAATACGTCTGTCAGTATTTTTTTATTTTATATATATTCCAAATTCGTAGTCTGGGGTAGAGGTGTGGTGAAATCATCACTTAAAAAATTTAATTTTACTAACTTTTGTGCTTATCATTGCATTTTATGCATTTTTAACGATGTTGCAATTATATTCAAGCAAGGTGCAATTTTTTAATATTGCAAAAAGTACTCAGTTATAATTATTAGAAGTAATATCGACAATATAAGGTGAGCGATCTTTAACTATTTTTTTTTATTTCTAAACTACATGGGTGCATATTAAATAATGAATATTTTTGAATATGTACATATCAAAATTCGTAGGGGGGGGGGGGGTAGGGGGGGTATTACAGCTTGCTACATATCTATTTATCTATGATTTATATACAGTAATCTATGGATATCATATAGGTTTGCGCGCTAAAGGAGTTTTGGCGGTAACTTGCCGGCGGCGATATGCTGCCATAGACATAGTATCTTATAGACTTAACATTCAGTGACGTCATCACCGTGTGAAAGGAATGCACGTATATAGTAAGACATAAGAGTAAGGGAGAAGCAAATCTATATTTCTTGTCTTTTTCTAGGTATGCGTTTTTGATTGTTTTCCCCCCTTTATTTGATATTAACGATGTCAAGCTCTTTTGAATAATATTGATATTATAAGCAAACAGGTAATTGAATTTAGTGTTTTTTGTGGGTCATAGTTATTAGGTAAGGTGAAAACATGGTAAGTTGTAGCATTTTAGGATGCAATAGCATCAGTCAACGAAAAATTGATAAGATTACTGTTCACGCCCGAACGCTGGTTTCGGAATTTGACGCCAGAGGGCGCTCGGCTCGGCGCCATACCGGTTTTGACGTTTGGTCGTGCGGTGTGGCGAAGGCGCGCGAGCGCAGCAGTCGTTTGCCAGCTGTGCTTGGGACAGCACGCTGTCATTTTTTTGTGCGGGAACGCGGAATACTTTAGGCGCGCCTAGTAAATATACTGTCTAGCATTCGTATCGCGCATTCCTTGTTTGAGAGCTTTTCCCGGGACTTCTTGTGTTTAACTCAGAATCTGTATAAGGGTATTCGACAATATTAGCTACTACTGCGGCATTTGATATTCTAGAAATAATTGTTGCCACGCGAAACGGTAGTGAACTTTGATCCGGACATTCGTGTTCGTGCGGTGTATTACGTTTTTGCTTATAGTAACGGGATTTCGTATAGACCGACATTCTGTATTTGTGTCGGGTGTTACGCTTTGTAACAAATTAGAGTTAGTGGCTTCTGGAAGTTAGTTAATTGTGCGACAAAGTTAAGGACTGTCCTCGTGACGAACGAAGAAAGTGACTGTGGACGACTCCGCGGAAGATTACCACAATTTGGAGCGGTGCTGAAGTCCGAGCTGCTGCCGACGGCAACGGTCTCATAAGGTCTACCACACTCAGTCACACACAGATACACATCACTGACCCTTACTTCCCATGCACCATACAACCGCATGCGACCTGACCGAACCCTGAGGGACCAGTCGCCTTGGATATAGGTAGGTAAGCTCGGTTTTAATATTCTCCCTGTTGAATGGCAGTAAGATAGAACGCTCCCCCTTATTGTTTATTGTAATTAGAGATTTTCCACTTTGACTTTAGGAGGCCCGACCTGCATCTGCTTGTAGGATCTTCCTTCATGGGCCGGGAAGATCCTACTCTTGGATAGGCAGCTGCACGCCGTAACAATTACCTTTCATCGGTAAGTTTGTTTTGTGCTTACATTTGCTACTTGTACTGATTAATATCTATTGTTTTGAATATAAAGTGTAACATTTCATGTGTTAAATGAACTTTGTGATGTATTTTGTCAAATATTTGGACTCCCAAATTGTAAATTCTTCATGATAATGCTCCTTAATTTGAACGGTCATTCGAAAACTTAGTCTTAACAAACGTGTACTTTTTGATTTGGTAGGATTATAAAAACTTTAGGGATATCAGCGAGTACAATAATGTTTTCGCATTGTTCAATAATAATTGTTATTGTGTTCAGTAGTTATGTCCATAAATATGAATCACATAATATTTTTTTTTTAATAATAATAAAATTTATTTCGGTAAAAAGATTTGGTTTACAATCATTAGTGGCCGGAGTCTCCTTTTAAGCAAATAATGCCTGTATCAGGTGACTCCGCCCTTCCATATCTATATCTATATATTATATTATATACTTATTAAATATGTATTACAAAGAATAACTTACAGGCTAAAAGACAGTATTTACAGTATTTTCCTCTGTTTATAATATTTATGCAGGTATGCGTGCGCGTGCGTGCGTGTGTTCGTGCGTTCGTGTGCGTGTGTGCATGTGTGTGTGTGTGTGTGTGTGTGCGCGCGCGCGCGTGTGTGTGTGTGTGTGTGTGTGTGTGTGTGTGTGTGTGTACTATTTTACTGAATGTAAAAGCAACTCAGTGTTCTCATAATTGAGTGACTCTAACCAATGATGTACCACCTTTTTACATTCGATATATTGTTTCGAGTAAATATCTAGTTCTTTATTGATTTTATTATAAATTTGAGCCGAACGACTATTGTATTGAGTACTAGCAAACTTAGTTTTAGATTGGGGCACTGTAGCTGCATTATTTTTTCTTCTATTTCCTTTTTTACTTGGATCGTAGGGTATATTTTTGTGTTTATGTAGTGTGATCTGTTTTATATACAGCTTCCTTACCGAAAGTAACCCACTATCGAGATATAGCCTTTCCGTGGGGTATCTAATATTTTTAAAGTACATCACTTTAATAAGCGCACGTTGTGCTCTCTCAACCTCTATAATTTTGGTTTTCGCCGCACCTCCCCAAACAGGAATGCAATATCCCAAGACAGATTGAACCAAGGCGATGTATATCTCATTCAATATATTCCTTGATGTTTCTCGGTCATAATTTTTTTTATTATTACCTGGAACCACATGTCTTAATGATCGAAAGACCCAAATCAACTTTCTAACTCTTCCGGCAACTTGCTCAAGCTGTGGGTACCAGGACAGTCTCTGATCCAATATGACGCCCAGGTACTTAGTATGGGTAACTTTATTAATGATCGGGCAGTTGCAGTTTTCATCCTCGGTGCTACTACAATCATGAACCCTTATGCTAAATCTGTCAGTGGGCTGATTTTTATTGTAGATACTAAAACATATATAGTTTGTTTTATTTGTGTTTAGCGAGAGCAAGTTGCATTTTAGCCAAGTAGCTATTTGGGCCATTCCTTTTTCGGCACAATTTTTCACAGCTTGCCAGGAGTTTCCAGTAAAGACGACTGCTGTATCATCTGCATACGAGAATATTTTTGCGTTATTCATTTTTAGGCTACAAAAGTCGTTGATATATACAAGAAATAAAGTAGGGCCCAATACACTTCCCTGTGGGACTCCGTATGGTACTTCTGCATCTTCACTGTAGTACTGTTCCAATTTGACTCTTTGTTTCCTATTAATGAGGTAGCTTTTAAAAAGACTTATTGGTGTTCCTCTTATACCAACCTTTTCCAGCTTATTCACAAGGATAGGGACAGAGACGGTGTCAAAGGCTTTTTTGATATCAAGAAACACCGTTAAACATTTTTTTTTATCAATTTCTTCAATTATTAGTGAGCTTAGGGAAGTTACAGCATCTTCTGTGGATTTACCCGTTCTAAATCCATATTGGGAAGAAGACAAAGTATTGTATTTATTTATAAATTTTACTAATCTAGTATTCATAAGCTTTTCCAAAATTTTTGATATGCTAGGTAAAATAGATATAGGCCTATAATTATTCACTTCCATCCTATCCCCACCCTTGTGTACTGGTATAATAATAGATTGTTTTAACAGGGCAGGGAATACCCCTTTATTAAAACAAAGGTTGGCAAGGTGAGTTATAATAGGAACGACTTCATTTCTTACAAATTTTAAATAATTTGTTGAGATCATATCCCAACCAGGTGCGCTGTTAGATTTTAGGCTCATCAATATTCTATCCACTTCATCATGATCAGTGTCAAGGAGCGTAAAGGAATTTCCCTGTGCAGGCAGTGCGTAAGAAAGGTTACATGAGTCATGCAAGGCAATATGTGGAATTTGTTGAGCAAGTTGTTTACCAATATTAACAAAGTACTCATTAACAAAATTTGCTGCTTCGATAGGGGTGGGCTTAATATTTAATAATTCTGTGTTTTGGCTTTTCGATTGACTTGAATTTGTTATATTTTTTATGTTTTTCCAGAGTAGCTTATTATTGAAAACTGCTTTAGCAAGTTGTTCTCTTTCATATCTTCTTTTCAGTTTTTTAATTAGATTATTGCAGTAATTTCTGTATCTTAAGTAGGTTATTTTTAAAATTTCATTGTGTGGGTCATTTTTTAAGTTCTTCTGTAATTTATTTCTATTATTTATGCACTTAAGTATACCAGTAGTAATCCATGGTTTTATAATACGTTTGCTCTTTGGAATTTTAATAGTAATAATATTGTTTTTTATAGAATTAGTTATATTTTGCAAAAGAAGTTCAGTTAATACATTAGGGTCATAACATTCTAATAAATCATCTAGATTATTTTCCTGTAGATATTGTCGAGCTTTTTCGTAGTCTAGTATAGATTTAGTTTTATTTGAAAATCGATTATATTTAATTTTGGATAAGCATAGAAACGTAGTAAAATGGTCTGTAATGGTGGTAAGTATGTATAATTGCAATGAAAGCCGAATCTTTTTACTGTCTGTTTTGAGCATAAAATGATCCAAACAGTTGTGGTTCCTTGTGGGTAGCATATGTCCCGGAAGTATTCCAAATTCTGCCAACATGTTGAGATAGCTCATTCTATTCTTGTATTCTTGAGATAGCTCCGTATTTTTAGGTCTAATATTGATATTTATGTCACCAGCTATTATTATATTTTTATGCATCGATATTGTCTCAAGATGTGCTTTAAGAGAAATTAAAAAATTATCTATATTTGTATTTGATGGCGAGCGATAGATACATAAAAGTAAATTATTTGAAATATCTACTTGAATGCAAGTTGCCTGTGCCAGTTTTATCTCTTTTACTTTATTTTTTAATAAAGTATTTACATAGACAGTAACCTCATCATTCTGATTTAGCTGGTAAGTAGTAGAGTAGGTGTGGAAGTCTGTTAGTTGTGGGATAGGCTTGTTACTGTCTAGTCTGCATTCAGTTAAAACAATTACATCTAATTTAAAATCGAAGCTAGATAAAGTTAATAGAAAGTCATTGAAGTTATTATAGATACTTCTTATATTTTGTGAGATAATAGTCAAGTCATTTTGTTTTACTTGAAAATGGGTAGCAAGCTCTAAAGTGTCACATTCAATATTACGTGCTATTTTTAAGTTGTCTATTTCTTCTATATTTTGTAAGGTCTCACTCATTTAATAATCTACCTGAAATAGATGTCTTTTCTGATACTGAATAAAATATGTGAGGTTGAGTTACTAATATATTTGTAGTTTTATTGATACTTAAGTCGTTACGCTGGATTAAGTTCTCTTTTACATTGTGTATTCTTAATAGTGTATTTAATGTGTGTAGAGTATACATAATAGTGTTATTAAAGTGTGTGTTAATACAAGAGGTGTTAGTAACATATGCAAAATTTATTAATTTTGACAAAAATATTAACTGAAAGAGCAACATTGTACTAATTAAACAGAATTTTAACATTAACGAACAATTAAAGGGATATAAGAAACATATTAATTTTAGATTAGTTAAGAGAAAATGTATCAATAGGGCTAGTCATTTATCTAAAAGAAGTTGTACCTGTGCCTCGCTTCTAATGGTGATTATAGGAGAAAATTCGTCTTTTCTTACGTATACTCTGCCATATGCGGTCCAACAGAACTTGTATGCTTTAGACTTAACCAGGTCTCTGGCAAGGAAGTGTAAGCGAGACCCTTTCAAAGTAAGCTGCTCTGATAAAAAGACGGGTGTGTCTTCCTGTACTTTAAAACCCAAATGCTTAGCACACAGCTTACTTTTGTTTTTTATGTTAAAAGCTTTACCCATTTTTAAGATTTCATTTTGAGCAGCTAAAAAGGCAATCGTGCTTTCTATATTAATATTTGTCTGCTGAATTTCTTTCAGTGTTGAGTTAATTCTTTGAAATTCATTTTCTTGTTTTGTTGTAAAGAGTGTCATAATTTTTATAATTTCTTCTTTGAAATCAGCCAACTGATTAGTAACAGAATCAGCCATTTCTTCTCTAGTCCTCTTGGTTCGTTGAAATACATAATTAGGTGGTGTTTTGTTGCTAGTGGTAATATTATACATATACATACACTTTTATGTTCAGCTTTAAAGGAAACTCCTTATTGCCCTACAACTCTTCAATCATTTTCCATATTACATAGACGTCACAAATAATATGTAAGTATCAACCTGAAAACATGTTTGGATTCAAGTACATAAACATTGGGCAAAGTATATTTAATTTCACAAAATATGTATTGCCTGAAATCAGATGCACAAAATTTTATTTATATTTAATATGTACATAATTTTTTTATATGTTTGGTATGAGTAATTGTATCATTACATTTACATATACTTGCTATTTAATTAAATCAATTGATATTGTATTAATTGTTATAGGTATTGTATTTATGCACAGATACCCATACTTGATTTTTTTTGTTAAATTCCTTGATATAAAAGTGTACTATATATTTTATATATTAATTTCTTTTAAATATATTATTTCACACATTCACATAATCGCTACTGGTAGTAATCATAGGTAACCAACAAAACGTAGCAGTATATGCTCAAAACATTATGAGCCTCATTGTTTTAGGTGGACTAAATATACTTAACTTATGTAATTTATAATATAATTAAGATATTTTTTTTAATGTTATAATTTCTTGTTGTATCTTATTGTTTCTCCATAAGTGATATAAGTTTGACCTTATTAGTAGTTATGATTTTTTACATTGTTCTGTATGTATTAAAAATTGACTAGCATTGCTTATTTTATTTTCAAATGCTGACATTCTGTATTATTATGACTTGTAATAATTTGGTTGCATGACAATAACAAAATATTTACTTATAGATGGATTGATTAAACATGAATCCTCATTTACAAATGTTGGAACTTTATCTGTACTACCATGTTTTATACAAATAAAGATTTATATAAAAGAAATAAATAAATAATTTAAAGTCCTGACCTAAATATACAAATGAATAATTTATTACGCAATAATAATTGTAAAACTGACTGGGAATGCCTATCAATGCGACATTTAGTCCACCCTTAATCCCTTTTATAAAGGTGTTATAAACAATAATGTGTAAATAAATTAAGAAATAAATGTAATAATTATGATAATTTCTATTTAATTGTCATAAATAATGTAATAAAGATGTTTTTGACAAGAGATAAGTATTACCTATCTAAGTATAGTTTAGGAGTTGTACCTTATTATTTATACCATTAGAATATATTATATACAAGGCATAATATATATATATATATATATATCTGATTCTAACAACCAGCACCCAAGAATTTCTGCCATGCAAAAGTATAAATCAAGTTTACAAATGCATATTTTTGAGAAATTCTAAAGCTACTCAAACCAAGAATTACAACGAATACTCTAGAAAGAAGACAAAAATTTTGTTAAATTTGTTGAAATGTGATGAAAAATTAATAAATAATCGTATGTTTATTTTAATGTTATTGAATTATATTTAATATATAATTGTGTTTTCATTTGTTTTACTTAATGTAACATCTATAATATAAAAATGAATAGCTGAATGTGTTGCTAAGCGCTAATCTCGGGAGCAGCTGAACCGATTTCGTTAATTCTTTTTTCATAATATTCCTTGAAGTACGTAGATGGTTCTTACGGAGAGAAAAATTTAAAAAATTGCATGAAAATGTCTAAAAACAACACATTTCTATATTCCCATACAAAAGATTCGTAATAATACTTAAAAGTCAATTTGAACTTTAATACCATACCATAAAGTTTAAGTGTTAGTGAAGGGGTTCCGAGAAGGTAGTATCGTATAAATATTAATGTCAATATTTGTCAATATTTATACACTGGCAGATAGCTGATGTTATAAGGAGTAACTTGGGCTGCTTTTATTTTAGAGTTCCGCAAAAAATTACTCCACGCGGGCGAAGTCGCGGGGAACAGCATGTTGTTAATATTTCTAAATGTTGTGTAAGTACACAAAATTTAGTTCTTTTTCCTTTTTATATTTCTATATATTTTCATTTGTATAGATATATATATATATCTTTACAGTCTATCAAAAGTCCACTGTTGAACATAAACATGATTATAGTTATTTGACATAGTTTCAACGCTTGGAAAGCGGGTTGTCAACCACTGTTTTTTTTTTATTTAGCTGTTATCAGGAAAATGCTGCTGTTTATCTTCTTTGATGTTTCCCTATGTCGCCTCATACACCACCCATGGAATGATATGAGGTAGCAGATAATCTTACACTGCATGGTAAATTAAAATAGAATATTATAAAACATTCGTTTTTATTTTATATACCAACATATTACAAAAGAAAAAACCCTTGTTGATGCTTTACAACGTATATTAACTAAAACATTTTACCACCTTAACCATTAGGTAACATTATTAAGCCACCTAACCATAAGTAAGTACCTACCCACCCACCTAAAAAAGGCCTTCCCTGGATATCCTAATAGGATGACTTTTACCATAGTTGCCACGCCTGCGTGAAAATATGCTTTATGCTGGTTGGCCACCGCAGTTATTTATTATTTTAAGTTTTCATCGTGAAAGTGCTACTGCCCCATCCCCATCTTCTATTATTGCTTACGATGCGGGGTAATCTTGTACGCCACAACTTGCCGTACACAAGACAATAACTTAGCAAAACATGCAGGAAATCGCGGGAGTAGCCTCATAACCGTGTTTTGTACTACAAAACCTAAGTGGAAAGCCTTTCCTTTCGGAGGTCTGTGTTCAGCATTGAACTTGTGATGGAATGGTATGTTAAAACATTATTGTTTTTTTTTTTTGTAAAAACAAAACTCGACACGAGGAAATTTTTGTTTATTATTTAATATTTTTATTCTTAATTAATATTTAAGTACATACATAACATATTGTTAATTATTAGCAATATCACTTTTTGTGCTAATAGCGTCTTCACTTAGTGCCGTCGAAATCCATAGTTTATTGAATGTCCAATAAAATCGTCGATGCGCCGTTGAATACAGAATGATGATTCTGTTTTTACGCCATTTCCGCCCATAGTTTTTAGTCACAGAATTTATTTTCAAGAGAAATGAATTAATCTGAATTATAAAAGAACATTTTTTTTATGGTAACTATTAAGTTTTTTGTATGAATGTAAGTGCTGTGAATATAAATAAACCCATAACGGGGGAAATGGAACAATATCTGGTAACCCAGTGAAAGTACCTCCGCCTATTTCTACCTCAAAAGCATACGCGAATGCTTTATCTAGGCAATCCTCTATCTACGTATGCTGCTCCTGTATTATTATTTAAATAATGGTTTGAAGTAGATTTTGATATGAAAAAGTGGTGCGAATTTGTGTATTAAGTGTCTACGCATGTGAACTATTAGTGGGAACGGTAAAACAAGTGCTCTGATAGTGATGTGATTCTCAAGATAAGGTGTCTGTCTGCTTAGGCACCTTGAGATACCATCGCCAAATATTAGCTGTCTGATGGCTCATGTTGCCGTCAAAACCTCCCAAGGGCTGCACAATGTGACGCATCAACATATTGTGAAGCAGTGTACTGTGAAGAATAATTATACATTGTAACTTCAGGCTCAGAAGGGCTAGAACTCAGAGCCGTAAAACCAGTTATTAAAAATCGCGCGCCTTAAAAGTGTATGTCAATCAGTGTTGCCGATTTGTGGGGAATTCCCCAAACTGCGGGGAATCTCAAATTGATTGGGGACTGGCATTATGCGGGGAAAATGCGGGGATTTTAACATTTTACTACTTAACTACTTTTACGAGAATTCCAAACATTTTAATATTTTTTTTAGTTTAGTTAGTTATAGATAACGGACCAGTCAATACTCTTCATTGCGCCAAATTTAAATTTCGGCATCTTTATTCTTTTGCCAATCGTAAAATTGTTTTATGTATCTTATAATTTTTTTAGGGTGTTATACATTTCTTTCTAGAGATTTCGTGTTTATTCAATTAATATATTAATTAATAATTTAATTCATTAAAAATACTTTGGCGACAACTAGTGGCTATTGTGAATATTAATACAGAATTTTCATGGACTTATATAGTTTGTGGTTCAGTTTCTTTTTTTTATCAGTAGCAGTATATTCCATTAAAAGCCTACTTGACAGAAGACAGTCTTCTCAGATCCGTCGAAGACTACCGAAAAAATGCTGATTACTGATGAACAATCAATTCACTGTGGTATATTTGGAATTCATGTCTTACGTACTTGCACTGGTAACAAAATTCAATGTCTTATTTCAATCAGAAACATCCCTTCTTCACAAATTGAAACCAGAAGTTGAAAACCTTTTGAAAACATTGTCTTCTAATTTCATGAAAATTAGCTATGTCAAGTCCTGTGCTCATATTTTAAACGCAGACTTCAAAATTCCAACACATTTTTTAAGTTTAAAAAAAGAAATATTGGAACGAATATTGGATCAAAGGCTGGAGAAAGTATGGAAAATTTAAAGAAATGACAAAAATGTACCTCGTGCTGCTATTGCAGATTTCTATAGAACCTGCCAGGAGTTTTATATTGAATTGACAGTTGACATTACCAAGCGATTTGATTTCGGGGATCCTTTATTTTCTATTATATCCGCTGTAAATCCATCAGAAGCTCAACGTTTTTTGTGTTTTATAAATTTGTGACCGCACAAAAATTAGATGACGAGTGGCGAACTCACGCTTTGTTAGATTTTGATCAACATGGGCTTGAAATTCATGGAGATAACATCGATGCCGAAAGTTACTGGGGTAGTGTTTCGCCTTAAAAATGCTGCGGGAAAATACGTGTTTCCAAACATAAAAATTGTTATGTCTTTGTTGCTCATACTGCCATTTTTAAGCGCATCGGTTGAAAGAAAATTTAGTGCGCTTCGATATTTAAAAACAGTTAACCCCAATCGGCTTAATTCAGATACTGTAGTATTTTTAATGGCAACAAGAGAGGTGATGAAAAAATTGGGCGGCAGTATCAAGCTTAATAATCCTTCGAGTAAAATGTATGGAAAAAGTGCAACAAAGGTTAAAAAATAAATATTATTTAAATAGTATAAAATAATATTGATTGAATTTGTGCGGAATCCACAGATTTTTGTCCCCAAATTTGGGGAATTTTATATGAATTTTTGGGGAATTACATACATTGGCATTGGCAACCCTGATGTCAATGTCAATTTGCGACACTTAAAACTAAACAGTAGAAAGTTACCAAAAAGTTACTTTTTATCAGTTTATAACGCGAAAGAAAATAAGATGAGTGAAGTAAGTGCTAAGTTTTTGGGCATAAAGATCTAATTTTTGTATAAGGACATATTGTAATTATGTTTTCGAAGGCATTTTCAGATGACGTATGTAATGCTTTGGAAACTGATATTATAGAAGCTGACACGATACAAGATAGAAAATCAAAAATTAATCCTGAACATAAAATATCCAGGTAAATTAATTTAGATTAATCTCTTATTATTAGTACTAACAATTAAAACATTATTTAAACACTATTCTCATATATTTTCTTATTATTTCTTCATTAATTTCTTGAATTATGCATATACTTAATACATCTTAATATCGGATTTATAATTTTTGTTATATAGTTATCAAAAGATTAATGTAGTACCGTAAAATGAGGTGAATAGAAATCGCGGGGTGAATGAAACCAGACTTGTGTCTGTCTGGTTATTTGATAAAGTTGTCTCTAGGTTTGTCTACAGCTCGGCAATATCTGTTTATTACTACTGTTCATTATTTGCCAACATTTTCCCTTTATTTTGGTAACCTTTATATTAGTGTGAATTTTGATGACAGTAAGGAAAAGGGTGGTTATTATAAACGTGTGAATACATGTGGTTTTATACTGTGTAAAACTTTTAATTAAACATCAAGTTCTTCAGTATTTCCTTGTTGCAAATTCTTTTTAGGGAGTTGAGTTTCTCATCTATTATTAATACAAATATGAATATTGATATTGAACGATTTTATTCTTTTACTTAGTAAAATCAGGATATTGATATTTTTTCTCGAATTCGAGGTGAATAGATACAACTGAGGGGTGAATAAAAAAGCCTTTGGGGTTAAAAGAAACAAAGAAAGGGGGTGAATAGATAAGAATGAGGGGTTATTAGCAACGTAAAAGGGGTTAATAGAAACATGATTTTAAGGGTTGTCAAAAATATTTGTACCATTTACTTACTACATAAATTAATTTAAGTAGCTAATTGAAATTAAAATAAAAAAAAAACGTTAAAACCATATTAAAGGTATTTAAAACTCTTCTGTTATAAATGTTAAATTTTGATATTTGTTATACATTAAAAGCAAATATACTTAGTGTACTCATATCGACGTTGGAAAGGAAAAAATTACCAAGCGACACATAGGCAACTTTACAGAAGAGCTGATTAAGTTTGAAATTTTGAAAAAAAATTCATATTAATTGTACTATTTACCCTATTGGAATGATTCTTACATGATTAAAAAGCTGTTTGAACACTTTATTACCTACTTTAAGTAAGTTCCTGATTTGCTCACCATTTCCGAAGTTAGTGTCGCTTAGTAAAAAAAATAAAAAAATCACAAACGGGAAAAATCGACCTACTGACAACCGACTCTTGAAGTAAACACTGAATAAAAGTCTTAATCAGACATTTTTGAAGAATTTGAGCATGGAAAAAATACCTATATAACAAAAAGAACATTTCCATGATCTGGTAAAAGTTACCTACCACTTTATGATTTATAATTTTTGTCTGGGATATTTTTACCAGAACAAATTAAAATTAGGTTTTGCCCCTAATAATTCAAAGCAGATTTTAGGTTTAAAAGAGAAAAAAAAACACTAGTATTTGTTTATTAAACATCAATTTTTTTAATAAGAAAACATATTCAATTTCATGATTCAATATCATGTTCCCGAAACAAAACAGCCTTCTATTAAAATTAAAAGTACCTTCACCAGTTACGAATATCGTCAGAGACCTTCGGTTTTATAAAAATAAAATGAATTCACAAGTAGTAAGTGTCTACTGCCACGCTCGAGCATCCACGACACCAGGAGAATTGAAGGCCGGCATTTTAAAGAGAAGTAAGCTCGTTTCTTGAAAGCCTATGTCATATTGGTTTGGAAAAATCGCCAGTGGTAAACAATTGCACAAAGAAGTTGTAGCAAGGAAAGAAACTCCAAGTAAATCGCATAATGATGGACCCCAAGCATCCAAATAGTGTGGATGGCATCATCAGTTTTGTTACGATGTACGTTGGTGGAATTTGGTGGCTGGAATTAACTCAAATAATTCCTCAAATTCTCTTCGCAGCGCCAGTAAATTGAGCTGATCAGAAAGAACTTGATAATCAACTATTCGAGCCGCTCTTCATTAGATGTGATGAAATGGAATGATCTGGCAATGAGGTGTCAGAGCCTGGAGATGAGAACAATATTCCATGTTAGGCCGAACCTGCGTCTTGTAAAGTTACAAGCAGTGTGCCGGCATGAAATACTGTTTCACTGTGCTAAGCACGCCAAGCTTTTTAGAAGCCAATTCTGCCTTCCCTTCCAAGTGACCGCGGAACTGTACATAATTCGATAAAATGGACGCCAAAAATGAAAAGCCCTGAAATTGAAGGGATACAACAAAGGGGTTCTTTTTAGCGGTGAAGACGCAAACCTGTGTCTTCAGAGACCAATCTGAGACTTTATTTGATAAAGATTTGACTTCAGGCACAAGTTTGTTCCGGTACTCGACGACGTGTTCCCGAGAAACATTGGTACGGCCGATGTAAAATACATCACCTGTGCTGTCATCTGTATATCAATGAATATTATTAGTTTGCAACATATAATTGATATTCAACATAAACAGTGGAGATGTTAGCACACAGCCTTGTGAAACCCAACGTAAATGGGCTTGCAGTCGGAACCTTCAATAAAACTGGTAATCCAATTGCACTATTTCTTGGGAAGCAAATATGAAGGAAGCTTCGAAAGAAGCACTTTGTGCCAAACCCGATCGAAGGCCTTTGATATGTCCAAACTAATGGCTAAGGTCTTCCTCTTGGACTCTACTGTATCATCTTGGGAGTCAAGTACACTAGAAGATCACCAGCTGAGTGACCGCGGTGGAAACAGTATTGGCAGTTACTAATTATCTGGTGGACCTCAAGGTACGTAATCAGCTGGCAGTTTATAATGATATCCATGATTTTGGAGTACAAGGAGGTAATAGACTTATAGCTGAAGTGTCGCTATTTTTAGGTATCGGGTGCACTAAAGCTATGTCCATGAGTTCGGGACTACGCCTACGCCTGGTAGGACATGTCTTCAGCACAATATTAGGAACTTCATCAGGTTTACTCGAGTTGTTAACATTCAGGGAGAGGAGTACTTTGCGCACTGAGCACTCACACCGCAGAATGATCAGTAGTGTGTTCCTCCCGTCACCGAAAGTCTAGTTGGACGCAAAAAGAGAGTCTTAACAGATCGGCTTTCTCCTTTGCGGCATGGGCCAGTGAGTCGTTCTCCCTGTGCAGAGATAAAAGAGACGGCTGACAGAAGTTCCCTTGGACAGCCGCGAGAGACTAGAATGCACGGATTCACGATGGAACGCGAACTAATATCTCGCCAATTCTGCAGATTTACGCACGAATCAGTGCACTGCTTTGCATTAGCAATGACTCTTTTGAAGGACCTGGAAGCGAAATTTTCTTTATTTCATTATACTTTTTATGTTTTATTTTTATTATACTTCTTTACTTCTTGGTGTTTGCATCCTGGGACACCGACGCGTCAGCCCAGCTCTGATAGCGCTCCCGCTTATGGCAAAATGCAATTTTATATGAGCTATCAATTCATAGCTGGGATCTACCTCCGATGGGCACTACAGATGATGGAATAAAAAGGTCCTTTCCTTGAACTTCCATATCAGCGACAAAATCAGCAACAACGTTAGAATGATCCGGCGAGAAGTAACTTTGAATTACTTCAAAATAATGAAATATTTTTCTTAGAATTACACGACATTATAATCTTCAGAAACATTTTGCATGGGTTAGGAGCAAAGACAAACAAAATTATGTTATCAAAATAAAAGTTAACTAATCCTTGGTAAATTATCTCCTAACGAGGTACTAGGGACTAATACCTGCATTATTTAAGCTAGGTCTATTAATTTTGAAAAACGCAGGTCCTTTCGTAGTTGTAAAATATGAGTAACTCAAACATTAGCACAACTAAAAAAGATTATGTAACACTTAAATGAAAATAATTACCGCTTCTCTAGACCAAGCGGTGAGTCATTGGGACGCGCGGTCACACACTTGTTCACCAAGCGCCAGTTTGTAGCACGGTGATTCAATTTCTTGTTCCTAACGACCACTTCAATATTAAATCACAACCTAGTTACACGACAGTTCAAGATCAACGCGGAAGTCTCAACCGACATTTTATTAGATAAATATTCCTGAAAGAGATCTTAACGCCAAAATATATTAGAAAACGGCAGGTCACATTCATCTAAGCGACAAAATTACAGGAAGGAAAAATATCACTAAACGACATCTTCTAGTTAATCAGACCTGGTAAAAAATATTTAAATGACAAATAGCTAATATTAAGAAAGATATATAAAAGATAGCTAAATAAATTTTTAATTTTTCATAAGTTCGGGAAAAAGTAACTTAAAACCAAAATAATTTATATCAAAAACAGGATAAATTTACTAAGCAGAAATAAGGTAGATTAAAAATTGTCCTAAACGTAATATTTTTTAAATGACGAAAATTTTTGTCGGTTGGTCGCCGAAAACTACAAAAAATCCTCGAATTTTAAAATAACTAAGCGACATTAAATTCATCGTAGAAGCACGACAGTAGGACCAATCAACGCAACTCAATATCGACCAAAGTGTCGCTTGGTAATTTTTTCCTTTCCAGCGTCGATATGATTTAGTTCTATCTAGTAGGTAAATATATCATTCATTATATTTGTATTTTATTGTTTAACAGAGATGCTCGGTATACGAGTTAAAAAAAGTATCTAAGCGATGCGGAATAGGTTTGACCCGAGTTATCAGCTTCAAGTCCCGATATTATGTCAATTAACATTTATGTTTAGTGCTTACATAATTTTATAAATAAGTAATAGTGATATTTAATCTCGTCTTGTTACCTACAACTTAAAATAACCAAAGACTATTAATCAAAATACGTAGTATTATAATTAGTGTTATAAAGTTTAATAATAAAATGAAAATATGTATCGAATAATTTTAATGAATTTTGATGTTAGATTTTTTAAATTTTTTGCTTTTATATAAGGTAAAGGCACTAATGCTCGACACTTTAAGGAATACACAAATTTTATGCTTCATAATCAAATATATTTATAAAATTAGAACAGTTACAGTTTTTTATCTGAGTACAGAAACATTACGAAAACTACTTTTAATCATAAAAACTTATATAATCGGCTTTATTTATATTATAATTTTTATTTATTTAAACTTTGGTATAGGAACTAAAAGATGACATTTTTACCACTATTAGTAGACATCAGTAAGCACTAATAGTAGACATATTAGATATGCACATTCTTATCAAATTACTAACGCATGCATTTAATCAAATCATACAACAAATCATCATAAAATTTTTAAGCTTTCATGTAATGATGTACTAGTAAAATATTTTCATATCGAGTGTTATCCATCATAGGTATATGGATGTGGAGGAAGCGAGAGAGGTGTGTCAGGATCGTGCCAAATGGAAGTCCATAATCTCTGCCTACCCCTCTCGTGCCTAACACTCACGCCTGTCACCCGGCGTGAGTGTTTATGTTATGTTATCCATCAACTTGTATAGTTTCAGGAATAGACAAACTTAACTTTCTTGGTATCTCTCATATTTAAAAATGACCAAAGGAGGTAGAACATCGCTGGTAGCATTGCTAGCATTGCACCTAGAAGTACAGTAAAGCATTCTTTTTCATCCGCATTAATTTTCTGATAAACCATTTTTCTCCTTTAGGTGCTAACACTTTATTGCCTTTAGTATTTAAGATAAAAGCTGTCTCATCCATATTAAAACTTCTTCGAGGTTCATACAATATATCCCAGTTGTTGTTATCATTTAAGTAGCAGCTGACCTCTTCGAACCAGTTCTTGAATTGAGATGTTGTCACATTAGCTCTGGAAGTAGTCAAATTTTGGGGCTGTCTTGCAATTAGATCAGGGTGACGTTTTAAAAATCTACTGTACCATCTTTTTCCAGGTCTATCGTTCTTAAAAGGGGTTTCTAAATTTAAATCATCTACTAATTTCTTAACACTATCTTGCAAATATCTATGCACCATCTATGAAATAAGGATTTTCGATAGGGAAAGATAATTTGCAAGATAGTGTTAAGAAAATAGAGAATGATTTAAATTTAGAAACCCCTTTTAAGAACGGTAGGCTTGGCAAAATATGGTGCAGTAGCTTTTGCCGACGTTATCAACATCTTTTCTATTTCTTCGGTCATATAACACTTTATTCCCATTTTACGATGTATTTGTTTTTCTCTTTACTTTATTCAATAAAGTTACTCTCGATACACCAAATTTTTTGGCAGCAGTAGCTGTCGGAACACCTCGCCTGCATTCTTCTATAGCTGCTTTCATATCAGCTTCAGAATAACAAAACATCTTTCATTTTTTGGCGGCATCTTGTTCAAATATAAAATCCGGAATCAAAAGGACATTTAACTAATTGACGATGACACCAATAGTTGTCATCTTGTACCCTAATAGATGACAGCCTGTATATAAATAGGTACGATAGTGTAAAAGTTGTCAAATTTAGACAGGCCCTTATTCATAGGAAATAGAGTCTTTACTCATTTAAACGGACACTTAGAAATTCAGATTCGTATTACCCCAATAGATGACACATGTGTCTGTTTTTAGGTTTTGACAAATTTTCGACACTAATAGTAGACACTCTAAATAATTATAAAATATTGTTACGCGCCACTATTAATGTCTTGTACATGGCAACACTAGTTACACTAGCGCCCCCTAGTGTCGAGTAAATGAAAGTATTGCGCGCCACTATTAATGTCTTGTACATGGCAACACTAGTCACACTAGCGCCCTCTAGTGTCGAGTAGCAGAACTAGGAGAGTCGAGATCCTTCCAGAAATTTCGGAACCGATATGTACTCGAACATTCTAGATGTCGCTACAGTAGAAGGTTCTGGAAACTATCTGAGGCCCTATATAAGGCCGGTATAGACCACGACCGGGCAGTATTGAATTGGCGATACAAGAGAATACTTCGAAGCGAAATAACGGCGAACTGTGTTTTATTATTAGTGTGATTTTAGATTGTAATTAGTGTTGTGTAATTAAAGTGTCAATTTTGGTAATTCAATCGGCAGTTTTTAATTGTCTCGAACCCCAAGCTCGTAACAATTGGTGTCAGAAGTGGGATCAAATATGCCGATTTTACCTAAAGACGACACGGAGGGTATCCGTACCCGAAGTCAACGCCAACAGGAGACGGACCAGAGACGATTTGGTAATGCAACGCCGCAAACGTCGGAGGGCCAGTTGCTAACCACGGAGGCTGGCCCGTCAGCAGCTCCTGCATCTGCAGCACCTGACTTAGGTGCTCTGATGATGATGCTGCAGGATCAGGCTCGCCGACAGGAGGAACAGACCCGTCGGCTGGAAGAGCAGCTGCAGCGCGGTATGGAAGAACAGATGCTCCTCAGGAAGGACCTTCACGCTACCTTCGGGAAAGAGATAAAGGAGGTGAAGGATAGGGTTGCTCAACATGACAACCGCCTGTCGGAAGCTGAAACCCGAATCGACCAAGTGAACAATCGGGTTGACAACGTGATGGCTGATGTGAAGAAAACGCTGGACGACCTCAAACTTGGGGATGGAGTTACAGCTCCCGTGGTAGCTACAACACCTTCGCTACGTGGATTCAAAGTGCCACCGTTCGACGGGACTTCTTCCTGGTCGGCCTATAAAATCCAGTTCGAGGCTGTCATGAAAGCGAACGGCTGGAATAAAAGTCAGGCCATGACTGCTCTCACCCTAGGCCTGCGCGACCAGGCATTAACTGTTCTGGAAGCTCTCGGTAAGGAAGTGACTTACGAGCAGCTCCTTGAGGCATTGGAGGCGAGATATGGCGACGCTCACCTGGAACACGTCTTTCGTGCGCAGCTTAAAGATCGCGTGCAACGCAGTAACGAAAACCTGCAGCAGTGGGCCCTTGAGGTGGAGAAGCTGGTTCGAAAAGCTTACCAGTCTGTACCTGTGCTCATTGTAGGGAACCTGGTGCAGACTTTCATCGACGGCATCCGCGACCTTGAAGTCAGAGCTGCTGTGAGGCTCGGGCACCACGAGACGCTTAAGGACGCCCTGACCCACGCACTGGAGGTGGAAGCCGTGCGGCAGGATCATCGTTCCCACCGCGTCAGGGAGGTTGCAGCAGCTACAGTTCAGGACCGCAATAAGGGCTACAACCCTAGGTGCTACGGCTGTGGGGAAAGGGGCCATCTTCGATCCAGCTGCCCTAAACGAACTGTAGAAAGGGAAGGTGATCGATCTCGAGAGGGTAGTGCGGATAATAGTACCGCCCAGCAGCAGCAGGGAAACGAGTAAAAGCCAGGACTGCGGGGCGGGTGCTGGCTGATGTTAAAAGAGCCCCAAGGATTTCGATCTCACAAACCCATGATGGAAACAGCCTAATCATCAAGGGCGAAGTCAACGGAACGCCGTGTAAACTGACCATAGACACTGGAGCCTCTCGCACGGTTGTCAGTTCCCAACTTATAAGTCGGTTCCTTGGGGACTCCGCATACAACCGAGAACGCATTAATTTGGTGACAGCCACCGGTCAGCGCATACCCGTCCGTGGAGAGAAGGAGATGGAGTTGAAGCTAGGCAACATGATCTACCTGCATAATGTCATCGTGGCTGATATAATGGACGACTGCATCCTGGGCCTAGACTTTATGAGGAAGAATTGTTGTGAGATCGACGTTAAGCAAGGTGTTTTGAAATGTGGACAAGAAGAACTTTTCGTGGAAGGGGCGTTACCAGGGAATGTGTACAGCCTTAAGAAGATTGTTCTTCCGCCGAGATCGGAAACGATTGTGCCGGTTAGTCTTCCTCGGAGTCCTGGGCAAGCTCATCGTTGTGTACTCGTGGAAAGGGTAGACAATGACCTTCCATGGAAAGTGGCTCGAACCTTGGTCAGAACCACCGACATTGTGTGTTGAACCTTTGTGATCAGGAACAGATTATAGAAAAAGGCACATTGGTTGGTACTAGTGAGGAAGTGGATTGGTTGCGTCGATGCGAATATTTATCGACTGGGACCCTTAGCAAGGATGGACAAACGAGAGTGACCACACTTTTAGAAGACTGTCGCAGCGTTCTCTCCCCGAATGAAATGGTCAAGGCGAAGAAGTTGTTACTCAAGTACGCCAATATTTTCTCGTCAAACGAAGCTGACATAGGAAAGACTGGATTAGTTCAACACAAAATAAACACAGGACAAGTATTGCCTATTCGTCAGCGGCCAAGAAGATTGCCTGTAGCACGTGAAAAGGAAGTGGAAACCATGATTGAGGGAATGGTGAAGGATGGTGTTATTGAACCTTCATCTAGTCCATGGTGTTCACCTGTGGTGCTGGTAAAGAAGAAGGACGGCAGCATGCGGTTTTGTGTTGACTACCGCCGCCTGAACGACGTTACGAAGAAGGACAGCTATCCCTTGCCTAGAATTGATGACACGCTGGACATGCTCACAGGCGTAAAGTGGTTTAGTACGCTGGACCTGAAAAGTGGCTACTGGCAGGTTGAAATTGACCCTAAGGACAAGGAGAAAACTGCATTCTCCACAGGAAAGGGTCTGTGGCAATTTAAAGTCATGCCGTTTGGATTGTGCAATGCTCCAGCAACGTTTGAAAGATTGATGGAGCTTGTACTTACCGGGCTAATTGGAGATGCCTGTCTGGTCTATTTGGATGACATCATCATCGTAGGCCGTACGTTTGAGGAACACCTTCAAAACCTGGAACGCGTGCTCATGAAGATCCAGAGTGCCAACCTCAAGTTGAGTCCAAAGAAGTGCTCACTATTCAAACGGCAAGTTAGTTTTTTGGGGTATGTAGTGTCGGAAGAAGGTATCCGCACGGATCCAGAGAAAATTGCTGCTGTCAAGGAGTGGCCGGTCCCAAAAGACAAGACACAGGTTAGAGCATTTTTGGGTTTGTGCTCTTATTATCGGCGATTTGTGAAGAACTTTGCAGATATAGCCAAACCTCTGCACAAGCTAACCGAGGAGAAGCGACAATTCTGCTGGGATGAAAGTTGCGATATTGCATTCCAGGAGCTCAAGAACCGCCTGTGCAAAACACCTATTTTGGGGTACCCTGATGCGGGCAAGGAATTCATAGTTGACACAGACGCAAGTGATATAGGACTTGGCGGTGTGTTGTCTCAACGGAATGGTGATCAAGAGATTGTGATAGCGTACTTCAGCAAGTCGTTGTCAAAGCCGGAAAGGAACTATTGTGTCACAAGACGGGAATTGCTTGCTGTGGTAAAGTCCTTGCAGCATTTTAGCAAATATCTTCTAGGGCGGAAATTCCACTTACGAACTGACCATGCTGCACTGAAATGGCTATTGCAGTTCAAAAATCCGGAAGGACAAGTTGCGAGATGGATAGAACTACTGCAGGAATACGACTTTGTGATCGAACATCGCAGCGGGAAATCTCATGGCAATGCAGATGCATTGTCAAGAAGACCTTGCCCTGAAGATTGCAAGCATTGTACTAGGCAAGAGGGTAAGGAAGTGGTATCTGTGAGAATGCTCAGGACAGACCAGCTCAGCAATGAGTGGAAGGACAGCCTACAACATGCACAGCAGGAAGATTCGGACATTAAGCCGATTCTGGAATGGATGAAGGCCAGTGCTCCTAAGCCCAAGTGGAGCGACGTCTCAGCAATGAGTTCGACCACGAAAAGCTATTGGGCCCAATGGGACAGCTTGCTGATTCAGGATGGAGTCCTGTGCCGTAAATGGGAAAATGGTCGGGGAGACAGGTGTCATTTGCAAATGGTTGTCCCTAAGGCTAAAGTGCCGGATATTCTACGGCTGTACCATAGTGGTTGTTCAGGAGGCCACCTGGGAGTTAACCGAACTCTCCTGAAGATCCGAGAACGGTTTTACTGGGTCCACTGTCGTGACGATGTCGAGGACTGGTGCCGCAAATGTACAAGTTGTGCGGCTGTAAAGGGACCTCAAATTCGTAGTAGAGGCGCATTGAAATTGTACAATGTTGGTGCACCATGGGAGAGGATAGCCATTGACGTTGCGGGGCCGTTTCCAGAAACTGAAAGTGGTAACAAGTATTTCATGGTAGTGATGGATTACTTCACTAAGTGGCCAGAAGTCTTCGCCATTCCAAATCAATTTTGGTAATTCAATCGGCAGTTTTTAATTGTCTCGAACCCCAAGCTCGTAACAATATTAACGAAAAAACGAAGTCTGTGGGGTCTTACTATGTAAATAATGTCTTATTGATTCGTAACCAAAACCAAAAGTAGGATAAATCGTAAAAATATAAAACAAAATAAAACATGTGAAATGCAACTTCCTTAAATTTTTTGATAATAAATCACAGAGCACGCGTTCACTTGCTACATAGTTTACTTCAACTCATGCTATTTTGAATACTATTTAAATAGGCGAATGAAAGGTTTTGTCTAAGCGTCTTAGATGACACTAGATATCTTTTAACAACAGTATTAAAGTTATATCAAGAAAACTATTCTTAATAAAAGAGATTTCTTTTGAATGTGTCATCCTTTAGTTCAATGTCGAGCATTAGTGCCTTTACCTTAATTAAAATTTAAATAAAAAATAAAATACTAAATCTATTTCATTTATTATAATACGATTTTGGAAGAGAAAACAACTTTTGATTCGTTGTGATTTAAAACTCGACGAAACGGAAAAACGACACTTAAAAAAGACAAGCATATACATCTATAGGATTTAGCCTGTGAGAGAATGAGATAGAATACCGTGTACAGTGTTTCCTATTATCTTGGTCTTCTTTTCTGAAGGTTTCACTTTTACCATGAGCATCCACGACTTCTTATGGCTGCGCGTAGACAGCGACGAACATCCCCGCGTCTACGGGTGCCTCTATAGGTCCCATAGCGGCAATGCCGACACAGACCGACTCATCGACCACGTCCAAATGGCTGCAGACTCTGTGCTACATCAGGTCCCATCCGCAGAGATCATGATGCTCGGTGATTTTAACGCCCACCACGCTGACTGGCTTGGTTCTCGTTAAACCGATCGTGCGGGTAGATAAGTTTATGACTTTGCTTTGGCATATGGTCTGACAACTGGTTACCTCGCCTACGCGGATCCCTGATGTTTAAGATCATGTACCTTCCTTGTTGGACCTTCTGCTGACCTCTCATCCGGACGGATATCAGGTCTCCGTTGATGCCCCTCTTGGCTCCTCGCACCATTGTCTGATCCAGAGTACTTTGCCGCTCACGCTTCCATCGCGTTTGCGATCTGCAGGTTGCTGCCGTGTTTGGCATTATAGGTCAGCTGATTGGGACGGGATGCGGTCTTTTTTTGCATCAGGTCATCATCATGGTCAGGTTTGCTTCCCGCCGGATGATCCCAACGTTGTTGCTGACTGTCGCTAAGGTGGTGCTGCAGGGAATGAAACTATTTATTCCAACATCTGTGGTACCTATCGGAGGCAGAACCCAGCCATGGCTTAGTCGACCCCGGCAAAATTGCTTTACGCCATAAGCAAGAGTGCTACCAGGCCTGGGCTCATGCGTCGACGTCTCGGTATGCAAATACTAGCGCACTTAAAAAGACGTATAATTTCGCCTCCAGGTCCTTCAAAAGTGTCATTGTCAAGGCAAAGTCAGAGCACATCTGCAGGATTGGCAAGAAACTATTTCGTCTTCCTTCGGGAACACGTACATTCTGGTTTCTCGCCGAGGCTGTCCAAGGGAACTTCTGTCAGCCATCTCTCCCATCTCTGCACACTGAAGAGGCTCTCTCTTTGCATCCAACTCGACTCTTGATGACAGAGGGAACACACCGCTGACCATCCCGCGGTGTGAGTGCTCCATGCAGGATGTGTTGTTTACCCAACGTTCGGTGCGCAGAAAATTCCTCTCCCTTGACGTCAACAAGTCGAGTGGGCCTGATGGCGTCCCTTCTATTGTGCTGAAGACGTGTGCTCCAGAGTTGGCACCGGTTTTAAGGCGTCTTTTCCGATACTCCTACTCCCTACGCGTAGTCCGGAAATCACGGAACACAGTTTTCGTGTACCTGATCCCTAAAAAAGGTAACCGCTCTGATCCGTCCAACTATAGGCCTATCGCCTTTACCACAGATTACTAAATAGTTTACTAAAGTAAACAGATACATCACTCCCATACAAAAACGAAAATACCTACGCTATAATAGCCTACAAACTTTTAATAATAATATCTGCTGTCCGCAGCGAGACGAAAATGTACCATAAGTACGCGCTTAAAGAGTCGAGGTTGTGTTGACCGCCGTGCGACTCGCGTGCAAGCGCGTCATCGTACGAATGCGCTAGGGTTGTACCTATGATGATTATTGTAATAAAACGAATCTTGCGAAATAACCATATTTTTATTTGTCAATCAGATATGTTTGAGTTTTATAAAATGATTTATACATTTTTTCTTTCTCTGATTTCTCGGTTATTAAATCTTATCGTTGAAAATATCCTAAATCGCGTAAATAATTTTAATAAATAATCATTAGGAAAACGAGCAAAGCGGACGAAAATTTATGGTTTGTAAAATGAGTAACACGCTGCTGCCAGGCCGATTCATTATTACGTTGTCAAAATTATTTAAGAATGATTTTTTGACTCTGACACTCATCCACTGCAAAATAATTACGTGGTTTCGGCATTTCGACGTGTAAGCGCGGGAACCGTGCGCGGTGCAAGCGCTCAGGCGGGCGTGTGGCAACCCAATGTCGGTTGTATCGTGGGCGATACGCATAACGGTAGGCATATAACGCAGGGACTTGAGCGAGTGACAGAGGCCTGCCTTTACCTCCTTGTTCTCTAATGAAGTCCATTATTAACAGCCAGCTCATGCGGTACCTTGAGGATCACCAGCTAATTAGCCTTCAGTACGGTTTCCGTCGCGGTTTCTCGGCTGGTGATTTTCTGGGTTACCTAACTCATAAATGAGCGGTGGTAGTAGAGTCCAAGGGGAAGGCGTTGGCCGTTAGTTTGGATATAGCGAAGGCCTTCGATCGGGTTTGGCACAAAGCGCTTCTTACGAACTTTCCTTCCTATGGGCTTCCCTAGAAATTGTGCAATTGGATCACGAGTTTTCTTGCAGATTGGAGCATCAAGGTCGTAGTAGACGGTGCTATCACCAACGCTGTTCTTCTGCATATTAATGACATGTTGCAAACCAGTAACATTCATTGTTATGCAAATGACAGCACTGGTGATGCTTTATACACCGACCGTGCCAATATTTCTCGGGAAAACGTTGCCGAGTACCGGGATAAACTTGTGTCTGAAGTCGATGAAGATTTTGTTGAACAAAGTCTCGGACTGGGGGCGACTAAATCTAATCCAGTTCAATCCCCAGAAGACACAAGTTTGCGCGTTTACCACTAAAAAAAATTCGTCGTATCGCCTCAGTTTTAAGGCACGCCCCTTCTTACCTCAGCCAGTATCTCCGATACTGGCCGAGGATTCCGATCCTCGGCATCGATATATCGAGTGACGTGCAGTTTAGTGGTCACTTAGACTTATGCCAAATTGGCCTCTAAAAAGCTTGGCGTGCTCAGCGGAGCGGAACAGTATTTCATGCCGGCACACCGCCTGCAACTTTACAAGGCGCAGGTTCGGCTGCACATGGAATACTGTTCCCATCTCTGGGCTGGGGCTCTCCAGTGCCAGCTCCTTATATTTGATCGCATCCAGTGCAGAGCTGTTTGAATCGTCGGCGACCGCACTCTTTCCGATTGACTTGACTCACTGGCACTGCGAAGAGATTTTGCATCTCTGCGTATTTTATCGCATTTACCATGGGGAGTGCTCTGAGGAATTGTTCGGACTAATTCCAGCCTCACAATTTCACAATCTCACTTTGTGATAAAACTCGCGACGTAGCACTGCTGTGCAACACCACAGTGGCAGCACTGCTGCGTGCTATCGAGATCGGAATCATACTACCTAATTGGAATAGACGTTATGATTTACGCACTTTTTTATAATTTTAGATTCAAATTCGACTATTATTTACATGGTAATTTATGTCAAAAATACCATAGAAAATGACACGGTAATAGATTATTACCGTAGACCGTGTTTTGGTAAAAAAATACCCTTCATTTCCGGTAACTACCGTGTGTCTGCTAACACTGACATTGTAAAGAGTAATGAACCGCTTCTGTATCAATGACACACAAACTATAGTCTTTGCGTTATAGCATGGTGTGGGTGACAGCTTACACTTTTGGCGTATGAATGTTAAATTGATTTAAAAAAGGCGATTAACGATACACAAAACAAAGCAAACATTATCGATTAGCTATCGATATAAAACTTAAAACCAAAACATATATTTTTTTTATAAACTTCAATGCATGTAAAATTAAGTTAAAGTTTAATACAAATTATGACATAATAGTTACATAATAGCTGTTCCGGACCAAAGAGAATATAATCACTATTCCGGACCTAACCCGCTTGGTATTTATTTCGATTGGTTTTAATTTTTTTGCGCCTAATTCTTTTTCTATAATAAAATTAGCCCGTGCTACTCTTTATAACATCAGCTATCTGCCAGTGCCAGCTATACGCCGGAACAAACAGAGAAACAGACAAATATTTTAAAAATTGTTTTTGTCTTTTTGTTATAACTACCGTATACACTTTCATATGTATCTAGTAAAAGGCTGTTATTTTGATATTACAAACAGGCACTTCAATGTATAGATTATACTATACATAGTATAATCTATACATTGAAGTGCCTGTTATAAATTTTTTTTGTTATAATATTTACATTGAATTGCCATAATTTGAAAATAAAAATCGTCTTCTATTTCATGTTAATTGCAACATTCATATTGACATTTAAACAAACCTTTCAAGGTACGAGTGCTAGCGCCTATCGTTATATGTGTATTAGTGTTGCCAGTCCCAATGCGACAAATATCGGGACGGATGGTAAAAATAATTAAGAATTTAGTTAACAAATCTAATGAAAAAGAAGTAAAAAATAAGTTTTTCATAGCCATTATGATCGCCATGAGTTACAATGTCTTTTTGACACAATGCGCAATTTACTTTATAATTTTTTTTTGCCATAGCTGACCAACGAATATATTAAATTTATCGTCCATGCATCGGAAACACTGCATTTTCGTCTATGTGCGTTTTTTTCCCGTAAATCAGAAGATTTTTATGTAAACGATTTATTTCAAAACCGATTTTTGATAGTCTGTGGTTGTTCGTTATGGCTTGGCATAGTTTAGCGTACCACATTACTATCGTAAGTGGGCGTTACCCATCCATTAAGTACAACAATATCTGTATGACAGTTTACCTAAAAAAAATAAGAAACTTCATAGGCATGAGCTGTCATACGCACCATGCTACAGCGCAGAAACTATAGTGAGAACTGCACAATTACAACACTATCTACCCATGTGTGGTTTGACAATCACCTTTAGGGTTATATATGCACAAACTAACTAGAAACACTCACGCGTCAGACGGACGTCTCTGGTACATTTGGTTTGGACCACATGATTAAAGAAACCGCACCGTACAGGGGCAAAGCTTCATACAACCGTGCTATGATAGTTACTTTACTACAAACTAGACGCACGTATGTGCTTGAGCACTGGTGACTTGTCTCTTACAGAGAGAAACTGCTCTAAACCGCCTCGGCCAGTGCTCAAATTCAGGGTTATATAAAGAATAATAAGTGTCAAATTTTATTTTTCAAAGAATTATTATTCGTATCAAATGGAATACAAAAAAGTGTAAATATGATGATATATTTACGCGATTACTACACATTAAATGAAACTAATTTTACGGATTTTATCGCGTTTAATTTATTTTTTTAATTCCCGACATTTCGGGTGCTTTACAGCACACCAGAATACCGATTCCTTTAGACTACAGAGCGAGCAAAAAAGGTGGAGAATAAATGTAAACAGTTGTAGAAAAGATAGTTGAGCTGGAAAGTCAATGATAAGTTGGCGCCATTTAAATAATGGTTACTCAGGCGGCGCGATTGTACCATCTAGCACCGGAGGCATTTAAAAGCAGATTAACGGACTGGCTGGCCGGTAACAACGAAGGTGCCCGGACGGCTGCCGAGCATTGCCCACCTCTACCGACATGAACATAGCGTCGGCGCGTATGCTTCGCTGTTCAATAAACATATTCTAAACTAACAAAAATTATGGCGTATTTAAAAATTTAAATCAAGTATTTACAACTATTAATAATTTAAAACGATTAACTATTTACTACAACCAACTATTTACATCTTAAATATGCAATCACTTAAAATAACGGTATTTTAATAGATGTTCAAAATGGAGTTAGTTTCTTACAATGCACAATTGAAAACGTTTCCTTAAATTATTTTTCACTTTAATTACATGTGTCTTAGCACTTTTCACGTCAGCGAATGCAGCAATTATTTTGCTGCGGAGTCGTCATACCTAGCTTTGGGCCTCTTCGACGTAAACACGTCTCTTTATCTCACCCTATAAATAAAGGTCTAACGATGTATGGTCCGTTGACCTTGTGGGCCATGGTATATGGCAGCCACGTCCAATCCACCTATCTTCGTATAATATCGCACTGCACTAGAATAGTGAGGCGGAGCATGGTATTAACTCTAGGGGTATATCGTCCCTAAAACTTGAATAACATCTTGTAACATGTCCAAATAATTACCACCCATTAATCTTCTTTCAATGAAGAACGGGCCTTTATCAAAAAGACAGCACTTGATGATAACTGCTTAACCGACTGGGTCGTGCCGGCGCGTTATTTTCTTGTCTTTACAAACGGGGTTAAGATTCACTTTCCTATAATATAAATGTCAAGTAATACTACCTACGAACATTTAAAAATAGGACACTCGGTACGTAATGAGGTCAAGGTCAAATCAACACTGTTGGTCGGCCAGGTGAATCTACCCAGCGCCCAGCGATGTAATGGAAGTGATAGGGCGGGGAGCCGGCGAGACGCGTTTGTCTTTACTGAGTCAAAACAACAACTATTATTTACACACTGCAACTCCAGAAGCATTTTGTTTTTTGTCAAAATGTGTTCATATCTAACTGGGTTTTTGCGTTATTTTGAAAATCAAACCAGTTCTCGTCTAATCAATTAAAAAGTCTAAATAAAAAATAAATTAATAGTTCTAATCAAAAATATTTAAATGTTATATAAATTTACTCACTTATAATAATACACTCACACAATTCACTTAGTTAACTAATTTTTATTTACTTTACACTAAACTCTGAACTAATAATTAAAAACTATAAATTCTATTAAAATAATTTACTGATGCACTTGACCGACACACGCGCGCTTTACACCAAGGACAAATTTACATCTAAACGAAAACGAGAACAAAAAATATTTCTAGTTAACAAACACTTAACCAAAAACAACAATAAATCATCACACAATGTCGCAAATACAGTCTTTAACAACTGTATAATAAGAACAATACTGATCGCATATTTCAAAGATTCTAGTAAGCAAACACCCAAACACGGAACCAAAAATTTATTTTTAAGCATAATCTCGCAGAGCAAATATAGACTTTAAGTACTTAGCAGTAAGGATAATATTGATCGCATATTTCAATGTGCAATAGATTTCAATATTCACGCCATCCTTTTCATTCCGCTATGTCATGTTTGGTTAGAAAGAGAGAAACTGAGAAAGCGGATTTCTACGCATCAGTTTGCTTTGCATTTGGATTTGGATATTGTCAATTTGGATTCGTTTGGTGGTACAGATCATAAGAGTTTAGCTTAGTCAGGTCGATTTTTGAAATCGGATTTTATAGTTTGGGAAATCGATATAAATGGATTTGTGTTTGAAATCGGATTTTAGTTACGTTTTGATATATCTAACGAATGCCTAAACCATATTGTTTTGTTCGTAATCATTGTGTCACTGAGTGTGATATTATTACTGAATTACTGATAAATTTCCGTTTGATTGCGTTTATTTCCGCCCTGTCTTTGCATTTACTTGTATCAACCGATTGCCTTTTACTTTAGTAAAGGATCAACGTCTACTATTCATGTGAAAAATATTTTAAAAGAAATTGTTGCGGCTGTTGGTGATACAGGAGAACATTAGTCTCAGATCAAAGACCTATCTTTAGATCTGCTCTTAAACTACTGTAAGGGGGAACTAGAGCAGTTGAAATAAGAGAAAATAATAATCCAGGTACAATTAATTAAAACTTCACCTTCATGTTTACTCTTAATAGAATTGATTTATTATTAATATGTTTTATATTTTTAGATGACCTGATACATATAAGTGGTTTTAATATGCTTGTCATATTTGATCCACCACATTAAATCAAAGGAATGCGAAACAACAATAACAAAAATATACAATACTAAGAAAAGATTTTTACATGGACTGATATTGTAAATGTGTATAAGACAGACTGTGAACGTGCGGAAACAAGGTTAACTTAACGACGAACATGTTGTTTCTGAAAAAATAAAAAATGAATGCATAAAATAATTGTAATTTTATTACAATTACATGTAATTAAACTTTGTACATGTTATACACTTATTCCTAATCAAATTCTTATGGATTATTTGCAGGTTAGAAATTGTGTTCGCATATTTAGTAAAACCGTGGCAGGAGTCTTAAATTATACCTCTGCATTTTGTAAGTTATTATATTAATTATTTTATTAGATTTATAGCACCAGAAAAGTAGTATTTTATATGGTAAGTGATGAGAACCAGAGACCCTCTACTGGTAACATAGCATTCTTTTGTCTTTAACCCTAGCTCACTAACCTTAATTTCAAGTAACGTTGTCACTAACCATTCGTAAATTTTACGACGGATTGAAATATCAATAATTATTTATTTAATCAACTTAATTTATGACACAAAAGCATATTAGCAGTCTTAGTTTACTCTTAATCAAATAACATAATCTGTTTTAGAAAAAAACTACACAGAACAATGATTGCACATAGAAACAATATGCTCCCTGCAAATCGCTTTATTGCAGCCCTTGCAGAAGTTAGTGGTCATAAGACGTTTTTTTGCGGGGCAGTAGCTGCAAGTTTTGCGAGTTCTAGGAACCTCTTGACTAGGACCTTCCTGAGGATCATCAATTTTCAAGATCTCCGCGATGATGTGCTTCAAGTTTCGTTGCAAACTTACAGTCTGATATCTCTTGCAGCCAAGGCTTCATCAGTTCGTCTGCCATTTCATTTAAAGCAAAATGCCTTCTTTTCAAAGGTTTTTTTCCATTTCGAATCGCATTAGAGACTTAGATGACATATGCATTCACTATAGATAAATTTAGGATGTCGTAGAACAAGCACAACGGCCATCGATTGGTCTTACGGCTGGTACTCATGATCGAGCACATCTGGTCTACAGTATCAACCGCACCCTTTGTGGAATTGTAGAATTCAATAATTTTGGCCTTTTTTGAATCAATATTGATAGCAGGTTGATCATGTATAGTAGAAATTAGGTAAACGAGCTTATTTGACTTCGGTTTATAAGACACCAAAGTAATTTCTTTATCGAAACCGAACATCGAGGTACCGACTCGTCTATTTCTAAAATTCCTCATTTCTTTGGGGATCTCTCGCTTATTGCTTCGTAAAGTACCTACCACTGTGAGCTTATATGGCGGTTTCAACAGTTCAGCGGCCAGAGGAACCGATGTAAACCAAATTTAAACCAATCCATGGTTATATTCCGGTTCGACCCATAGTACGGTTTAGACAGCTCCTTCACAAAATAATTCGCTATTGGCTCGTTACCTGTGTTCATATTTTTTCCCATATAAGGCATAGCATTGCACATGTATTTTGTACTAGAATCAGCCATCATAACAAGCTTCAAGCCATTTTATTAGGGATGTACATGCGAAACGGCCAGCGTCCTCTAAATCCAACCAGTTGGTCGTCCTCGGTTATGCAAGAACCTGGCTTATACCATTTCCTGCAATTTTCTATAAACAGTTCCCAGAAATTTCTAGTTGGTGCCAGTCTATCAGATACCCTTCTCTCTTGTCTAGTATTTCTGTCATCAAATCTCATACATCTCAGTAAAAAGTCGAACCTTTCTGCGCTCGTGCAGGCTTTGTAAGTTTTTGCACTTCTCAAGGTATCAAACAAAGTTCGCGTTGGCAAATGGTTACTTATGAGACCAGCAGATTGAATTAGCAGACCCAGCAATGCCTTCATTTCATTGGCCGACGTTTGTGTAGTAGTATACTTAGATGTTTTATACTTATTGTTTTTATGTCAATCTTGGCTTTCGTATATTTTACAATAACGTCAATCATTTCTTCCTCTACAAAGAGATAATATAGATTTTTTGGCTGTGAGAGTTCTTTAGCCATACCTCTAGGACCAGGTACAATATGCAGTACATTACGAGCAGCCGTGCGAGTACGTGGGTCTCAAGGTTTTGTAGACAATTTGTGTTGATTTTTACCATATAGGATATTCTAACTTGGTTGAATTATTGATTGCTGCTGTGGTGGTACCTCATGTTCGGAACCCTTCTGATTCGTACATGATGTCAGTGAAGTATCATCATCAGAATCTATGACTAACCTTCGACTATGGCTGCGACGTGGAACGAAGACCTTGTCGTCCGACAAATCTGCAGCATCCTCGTCGCTTCCATCAGTTTTGGTATGAATTTCCGCCTTGTGGCGGCGCTGCCGTCGCGCCACAAGCGAACACATCGAAACCTAAATCGCGCTTACAAAGTTCCGACGTTAAAGCAGCATATATAGAATAGCTCCGAACTACTAATCGGAGCGTTGGCCGCTCCCCGGGCAGAACACCTTGCCCGGCGAGAGATCTCCACTTTTCCTTCCACCCGCCACAGTGGTTACCACCAGACGTGATATGAACACGCAACCAACATCCTTCGGAAACTACACATTCAAAACTTCATCATCCTCAAGTCCCCCATACATTCGCTCCCAAGCTGATATTCTCTGCAGTCTTCACATTCTGCAAAGCCATCTAGCTTTACAAAGGTTCATAGCAGCATTGGAATAATAATGCTTCCTGTTCCTTCAAACTACTCTGCGCTACAGTATTCGGCACGGCTCTGAGCCTTACTGCTCGCCTCTGCTTCACGGCACTCTTGCAGATTACTTGCTTTCTTCTCGACTCACCGCAGACTTACAGGGCAAATTCCATGGCACTTGCAAATTCGTCGACATCTAGACTGCATTATCAACCTCCGGTCTGATCAGCGGGGTGATGTGGCGGTGCTGTCGTCGCGCCACAAGCGAAATATATCGAAGCCTAAATCGTGCTAACAAAGTTCCGAAGTTAAAACAGTATATATATAGAATCGCTCTGAACTACCACTCGGAGCGTTGGCCGCTCCCCGGGCAGAACACCTTGCCCGGCGTGAGATCTCCCCTTTTCCATCCACCCGCCACAGCCTCTAAATGATTACCATCCTCGGATGCCGAAGACTGTGGTTGATTATCGGAGATTGATTCCGTTTCCGAATCAACTAACCATTGTATATTTTTTTCATTTAGACTCCTCAAATCCGTCTGAAAGTATAAAAAACAAAAACTATATATTTTAAATCCAAAAAAAGAACAAAATATCAAAAATTTGCAAACAACATTGAAATCTATTAATAATTTATAAAATATAGTAATTATTACGTACCTATTATAACATAAAAATAATATGTTCTAATGAAAATAATTGACTGCACTAAATGCACAACTTTGAAAAAAGTTACGTAGATACTAACCTTTCGTAAATTTTACGACGATCACACGATATATCCCGATCTAATGAGCGTGCGTATCATGTGGGAAGCCACTGAATGTAAATGGCAGTGTAATTTGGTTTTGTTTAGCTATAATTAATTGTTTTCGGCTCCAAAATGGCGAAATTTCGTTGATTTTCGGTGATGTTGATGCCTTGTATGTAAATTATTTTTCTAAATAGGCGGAAACCGCACTCCGAGCTACAGCCACATAGTACTTTACTCACTCACTGAGTTCGGCGTCAGTCGCCGTCGTGAGTGGACATTGTTTCGGTTGTTTGTTTGCAGCGGCTCAAAAAGTTCGCCGTACAAATACACAATATTCGAATAACCAAATTTAATACTTGATTATAATAATAACGAGAGATTTTTTTTATTACAATATTTTAAAAGCACAGAATAAATAATAGTAGTACGTACTAAAAGTAAGTAGTATAATTTTTTTTTGTCATGGGTGACATTTTCATGGTTTTCGAGGGTGTTGAAACCGATAGGGTGTCGAAATGTAAATCCAAGATGGCGGCCGCAATAGGTATCAATTTTTTCATCATGGGTGTCATTTTCATGGTTTTCGAGAGAGTTGAAGCCGATAGGATTTTCGAAATGTAAATCTAACATGGCGGTTGCAATAGATATCAATTTTTTCATCATGGGTGTCATTCTCATGATTTTCGCGGGTGTTGAAGCCGATAGTGCTGTCGAAATGTAAATCCAAGGTGGCGGCTGCAATAGGTATCAATTTTTTCATAATGGGTGTCATTTTCATAGGTTTCGAGGGTGTTGAAGCCGATAGTGCTGTCGAAATGTATTTGAACTACTTTAAAAAAATCCGTATAATCATGTTATACGTAATTTTTTAATGCGCTTGAGGCATGCCCAATTGGATTAACCAATTTTTTTTATCATGTTCTGGAACATTGTGACCAAATCTGTGTATCTAAGGAATAAAAATATTTTAAAGATGTAGTCTACCAATAAGCACCTTGCCCAACTTATTGTTTCATACCCCTCTGAGAAATGAGACAGAGTCTGTGCCCAGCAGTAGAACATGAACATAGACTCTAATAGATAATTGGCTACTTTACAAATACTTTTATCCTCCCAACCTTCTATCAAAATTGCTACAGTGTACTTAATTATCTTAGTTATCAATGATAATTATGTTTAAAAAATATTGGAAATTTTTGTATAATTGTGAAAACTTCTTAGATTTATGTGAAAGTAACTTTGTCTGATTACAATGGTCTCTTCTTGTCTTGACATTTTCTATGCTAACATTTATAAACAACAACAATTACAATTAGCGCACATATTCAAACTTGTAATTTATATGTTTAAATATTCCTTTTTCCAGCTCAATACACTGGATATCGAATGTATTGAAGAGAACCTTTCCACTGAAAATATTCAAGTGCAAGCAGCAAGAGAGCAATTAAATGTTTACTCGATAGCATATACCACAGATGGGATTCTGAAAGGCATGGACATCATTAGAATCGGAAAGCGTACATTGCTACCAATGCATAAAAAGCCTTAAACTAGTATAAAAATGTTAAAAAAATAAATCATATAATAAATAATATATACAACGCATTTTATTTCTACCAATCCTCCTTTTTCATAATAAAATAATAATAAAAATTGTGATTAAAATTATATATATATATATATATATATATATATATATATATATATATATATATATATATATATATAAATAAAATAATCTGCATATATATACCTATATAAAAATATATAGGTATATATATATATATATACATATATATATATATATATATATAAGGCTGAAATAAAATTATTCATTTGCCTATATCCAATCCATATTAAAAAAAAAGAAATGTCATGTTCTGATTTGCTCTACGGTCCAAATTAAATGTACCAGAGACGTCTGAACGCGTAGTGCATAGATAATAGGGATGGGTAAAGGGAAAAAATATATCGCGTGATAAATATCGATATATCGTCATCATTTCAATGATGTAAAGATAAGGTTCAAAATTTTATTTACTGACGATTGGACGACGAAAAAAACGATCCTACATTTTAAAATATATCGAAATTGATACGAATTCGATACTCCAAAATAAATGTCGATATATCGCGATTTAAAATATCGACGATAGATATCGATATATTTATTAAAAAATAACGATATTTCGATATTTTTTACCCAAGCCTAATAGATAATACACTATACCAGGAAGTATTCTAGTGGCGTAGTGTTTCTATATAGTTTGTGATCACTACGTTTAAACATACGGTCAAGTCAAAGATTATTGCTGAAAGATTACCAGCCGTGCACCTATATATATATGTTCTGTGATTGACATACAAAATGTCATAAAATACAAAATCCGTACTGGAGGAGTTCCTGGAGATACATTCATTTGTTAATTTTTGGACCATACCTTATAAACTTACAATTTCATTTAATGAACCTGTTATGTACCTCAAATCAAAAACACTAATTTAAAAATTAATAAGTACTGCTAACTGACATAATACCTGCGTAAAAAAATATTTCCAGGGAATAGGGAATATAAAGTTTTTTTTTCGTGGTACCTACATAATAACGATTATTGTTCTGTGCATTATAATATAGAATTTTGAGGTAATTTACAAAATTATTTTGTAGATTTTTCATTATGATAACTGGGCTGTTTATTTTATGAAATAAATTCAATATAACCATTAACATTATGAGCTTGATATAAAATTATATTAATAATAAATTTCAAGCAATTTTTTGGACCATTTTTAGTATAGTGCAAATTAATTTTATGCAAATTAATTTTAGTAGGCATAGGGGGCTTATTAATTTTTTATTTTCTTATTTATTGACTACTAGGTATTGCAATTTTTAAAACAAATATTACATGTATATTCCCTAAATACCTAAAAACGAACTAACTTCTTGTAAGAAAAACAAATAATCAAAACATACTGATAAATTGTGAGCATATTTTTAAGGATATTATGTAAACCACCACATACCAGCCTCCTTGACATTGTACCAAACCACAATCTTTCATTTTTATTTTGATTAAACAGTAGCATGTTGAAAATAAACAGCTTTTACAGGTTTGAAAGCTCTGAACTTCCTTGAAATTAAATAAATTAATTTTTAAATATTTACACTTATAGAGACACTGGAAACAAGAAGAAAATGATCTCCAAGCACATACAGGTGGATTTTAAAGATGATTTACCCGACGGTGAAGTGATCTTTGATATTAAATATGAAACGTATTGGCAGGAAATGGCTGAATCTAAACGGTAATATTTCACATTTTAATATTCAAAAACAAGTAAAAGCCATTTAATGTATTGCAACTTGTATCACATTGAAAAAGGGATGGACTTTTAGTTGTATTGTTATACTTCAAAGCAGTTTTTCATATAGTTAATATTTTAATGAATAAATCAATAATTTACAATATTGCAAACAGTGATCAAATGATTACAATAATAACAGGTTTTAATTTCTGTACAAGAAGTGTATATATTTCAGTATTATTAAAAGAGCTATGAGTTCATTCACAGTGCAATAAAAGTCTAGTTGTTTTAATACTTCTTCATCAGTCCAAAGAAGTTCACTGCTGGGCATAAAAACTTTTAAAGGCGAGAATTTGTCTCGGTCATTATAAGTGGTTTTACTTTGTAGAGCCATGCTGCAGCTATATTAATAGTATAGTTGTAGCAAGAATGGGTCGGCTTGACCGGGGAAGGACCACACTCACAGAATACCAGCGTAAAATAGCAGCTAAATGCTGCTGTGTTTTGTATGGTGAGTGTAGAGAACCGGTGACCCATTTTACTGGAAAAGAGATATTCTATCTTAGTCTTCACGGCTGACAACACATCTGCATTTCAATTCGCAAACGAAGATAGATGTAGATGTCTATGGGCCACAGCAACCACTTACCATCAGGTGGACTGTGTGCTCGTTTGTCACACTTACAATAATAGTAAGTATTAAAATGACAGCTTTAAGATACCAAGATGGGGCAGAGCGGTATCAAAGATGACTTTTAACGGTGGATGTCAATCTGCCTGATATACTTTATTCACTTTTTTTATAGAATGTCTGTTCTAAGAAATTCAATCATTCCATTAGTCAAAACATTTTGTATGGAAAAATTGTGTATGTATTGCCCAAATACAAAAACACTGCTCAATTTTAAGATGCTGTTAACTATTATGGTGTCTCTATCACTTTAAGTGTAAGGCTGAGATCTATAGACAATACTTTGCTTTGCTCAGACTTTACTTTTCGAACTAAGACAATGTCGGTATTTATAGAGCTAACTTAAAAGTTGTGCTGAGTGCGCGCTTAGCAAATTCTAAGTCAATGAAATTGATGACTTACATAAAACTCAGGATATTATCCAAAACCACCATATTAATTTTAAATTGTTGTTTTTATGCTCTCTAATCATTATTAAATTATTATTTAACAATAAATCGGTAGTTTTAAGTCATCTTCTGTTTTTATATAGCATTAATCCGCTTTCTATTAATGTAATTTCAAATTTATTTCGAATTTCTTAAAATCTTTATATTTTCTGATTTTGCACTCTTCTCATCTGTTCCCGTTCTCATACGCCTGTTTTCTATTGCATTTAATAGTAACTTATTTATGAAGTACAATTTGGACTGTTTTTGATTTTTAAATATTTTTATTTTTAGTTTTATACAGTATAATCAAGAACATAATGGAGCATCCATTAATTTTTTGACTATCTGGGCCTTAGCACAAGTTAAGCTTAATATTAGTCCAATACAGCTATAAATTCAAAAACAAAGATTATGCTACTTATTTCATAAGTAAAGTCTGAGCAATGTCAAAGTACGGTCTATAGATCTCAGCCTAATGACTGTGACATCACAAGACTTCACGACAGTGTTTGAGTATTTGGCCAATATTCCTTTATTTTTCATACCTTAACGCCAAACATACATGATTTTTATGCATATCTATGGCAGAGTACATTTTGAATGATATGATTCATTCCTTTTTTTTTTTTATAAACGAAAAAACACTATAATTATTGATTTCTATGTATGTAAATTATTGAATTCTATGTATGTATAAATTAATGATAATACTTATTTTACATGAAATAATTAAAGATAATTTCTATATTACTTGTAAATCGTTATTTAGATATGATTTTTTTAAAATTAATAAACCCCAAGTGTTAAGGAAGAAAAAGAACACTAGGAAGAAACTGGTAGGTTTCCTTTTCTATTTGATTGTCATTCTAGTATATTTAATGTGTTTTACAGGGTCGAGTTGGAGTATGCTTTAGAGGAGAATGAAAGGCTTTGTAAATTGAAGGAAATACTGATCAATGAAAATATCCACTATCAGAAGCTTCTAGAAGAGGCTAACAGCTTTGTGGAAGTTTTTAAAGTGAGAATCATTTATTAATATTTAATACCACTAATACCACTTATTATTATTATTATCTGTAACGTGACTTCAATTATTATCTGTAACAGTATTAGGTTTAGGTTTATTATTTAGGTTTTCATGAACAATGAGTATTATTGGATGCTTAAGGAATTTACGAACATTATATTAAATATTAGCTTTAAGCAAAACCTAAAATAATATATAAAATATTTTAATAAATTGTTGCATTTAATGATCTTTTTGTATATTTTTTCATAAAAAATGGTATAACTACCATAAGTTCATAATGTTATAGTAGTAAGAATATCCAATACCTCATAAATATCTTATGGTTGTTGTAAGATATGACACAGGGAAATAACCTGGGAGATTGAATGCAGCGTCTTGCTACTAATAACTAGAAAATAAAAAACTGCAGTTGCTTACCCACCAGCCAAGCGCGGCAACTAAGATAACAAAATACTAAATATAAATACTATAAAAACTTAATTTCATCGTCATCATTGATCATTGTTCAGTATTTATGGAGGCAGCTTACGTTAAGCAGTGAACTTTTATAAACTGTAACATATGGATGGATGATTGTTTGTTTAACTGTATTTTTCTTTATTTTAAATTTATTTATTGTCACTATGGTTCCTTTCGACTAAACGGAGCAGTTTTATATCATTAAAAACTGAAAATAAATGATATAAAATTTATCAGTGTTTACAATTTAAGGGAAAATTTTATTACTCTTTCTGCATTTACAATTAATCACAAGGCTTTTCAAGTTTTTTTTTACCCACTATCAAATGTTAGACTTACATGTAAATACACAAGTACACACTTACACAATGTAAGTAAATTTAAACAAATTAAAGTTTACTGAGCATTTGGAATATTTGAGCCCAGTATGATGTGTTTTATCTTATACTTCAGTTTCTTAAATATTTTTTTTATAGGATAGGGTGACAAACGAGCACACAGTCCACCTGATGGTAAGTGGTTGCTGTGACCCATAGACATCCACATCTATCCTCAATAAAGAATCAAAATGCAGATGCGTTGTCACCCGTGAGGACTAAGATGGAATGCCTCTTTTACAGTAAAAAGGGTCTCCGGTTCTCTACACTCACCATACGAAACCTGCTGTGTTTCGTATTAAGCTGCTATTTTACGCTGGTATTCGAATCGTATGGTTCCATAAATGAAAAATATGTAAACATAATTTTAAGAAACTGTATTAATGAGAATTTTTTTTGTAGGATTTGGTTCAAGATTCCCCTGACGATACAGGCATTGATGTTAGAGATGTCAGTGACTCCAATGACGAGTAAAAGGTGTCCAGTTTAGATACTTCAAGTCTGACATGTGCATAATCTGTTATCTGTCTATACCTACATTTGGTTTCAAATGTTTTGTAAACCGGAAGTAGCAAGTCTCTTCATAATGTCTTGTTTTAATTTAAGGACTTGGTTAAGTAAGTAAGACTTGTATAAGTTAAAGACAATGAATAGTTTTAAATTTAGTCCTGGTTCTTTACAAGTTCTTTGTTTCATCATTATAACTGCTTTGACGAAAGTTCATTAGTAAGTACTTATTATAATTAAGATGTTTCATTGTTATAAATGAACCTGTATGCATAATAAAAAATAAATATCTCCGAAACAGTGTTATGTTAATATTCTCACTCGATCTTCTTTTTGCCAGTTTCAAGAAATAAATGTAGATTCTTTAAAAAATCAAATTTTGACTATGTACTACTTAATGTGTTCATATTAATAAAATAAAATTATTTCTACTTGGTCTGGTACCACTTTTAAATTATTTTGTTTGTAAAAATTTTCTGGCACTTGCCTTTACCATTGATATTATGTTATTTACTAAGTATTATATTATATTCTAAAAATAAATTGTCAACAAAATACGTGTTCAAGTTATTATAGTTTTCTGGGGGCACGGCAGTGTCCCCGCCAAGTCGAGCAAAAAACTTCGTTGTGGATAAAACTAGAAGCCTGAATTTTCAGTAACCAAGTAGGCATTGTATAATCTCGATATGTTTCAAATGTTATTAAATTTGAACCAGTAGTTTAAGAATTATGTCAAAGTTTCTTATTTTTGTCACTTACTGACTGAACGATCATCAAAACTCTAAGGCACTTCTAACGGACATAGAAGCTTCAAATTTGGAATACAACTATTGTTTAGTATATAAATCAAGGAAAAATTAAAATATTTTGTAATTTCAGTCCAGTTTTCGAGATACGCTAACTGCATAAATAACTTTGTAATCCCATATAAATATATAGGATTACAAAGTTACAATTGCAGTAAATGAATCAATGTACCTCTATATGTGTAATATATTGGAATAATAAGTGTAGATAGGTACCGAGATATAACTATCTACAAAAAGAAATGAGATGCCATCAAAAACATAACTTATAAAAAATATCAAGTCTCGCAACTCAGTTCTTCTACCGTAAAAAGTTGTGAGATCCATGTAATACCAAGTCGGTTAATTTACTCAGTCCCTACTTAAGGGTTCTTCTGTCTTAAGTTATTACGTAATTAGCTAACCTAACAACATCTTATAGTGACCATATCGATATTAAAAATCTTTTATGTTTTAAATAAACAAATTGACTTGGCAATCCCACTAAACAATCTAATTTAATATAATATGTATTACTTGTGAGATACATTGCGTTTTCATGCGATGGCCAAGTCCATCTATTTATTTAAAATATAAAAGATTTTTCGTATTGATGTGGTCACTATAAATAGGTTATATAATAGGTTAGCTAATTACGTAATAACTTAAGACAGAACGACCCTTAAGTAGGGACTGAATAAATTAACCGACTTGGTATTACATGGATCTCACAACTTTTTACGGTAGAAGAACTGAGTTGCGAGACTTGGTTATTTTTACAAGTTATGTTTTTGATGGCATTAATATACGAGGGCTGCACTAAAAGTATCGAGAATGGAATATTTCCACTGTTCCTGTCATATTAAAATTTTTTTAATTGAAAACCCCTTGGTTTTAAAAATCGTATACCATTTATTTATTTAAAAAAAGATTCTCGGTCTTGTCACAAGGTTTTGTCAAACTTGTATAGTCGTTGAGAAAATGGAATTGACTCGAGAAAATTCAAGAGCGATGATTTATTATGACTTTCGAAGTGGTTTAACACAAAAACAGTGTGTTGACCGGATGATTTCTGCATTTGGTGATGAAGCCCCATCCAAACCCAAAATTTATCGCTGGTTTGCTGAATTTCAACGTGGACGTGTCAAGCTCAGTGATGATCCCCGTCAAGGTCGTCCAAAAACTGCAGTCACCCAAGAAAACGTTGATGCTGTGCGTAAGCTAATTGAGGAAGATCGACATGTGACTTACCGCGAAATTCAGGCAACTTTAGACATTGGCATGAGTCAAATAAAAATAATCTTGCATAAACAATTGGTGTAAAAAAGTTGTTTTCCCGATGGATACCGCATTCGCTCTGTGAAGAGCAAAAAGCGCCTCGCGTTACTTGGTGCGTCAGAACTCTCGAAAGATTCCACGCAGGATCCTCAAATGCTGTATACAACATCGTATCAGGTGACGAATCATGGATATACGCGTACGAACCCGAAACAAAAAACCAGTAACGAGTTTGGGTGTTCGAAAATGAGTTAAAGCCAACAAAAATTGTTCGTTCACGGAGTGTTGCAAAAAAAAATGGTGGCCACGTTTGTCTCCAAAACCGGCCATGTTACGACTATTCCTCTTGAGGGACAAAGAACGGTTAATGCAGAATGGTATGCTAGCATTTGTTTGCCACAGGTCGTTTCTGAACTCCGTAAAGAGAACTGCAACCGCCGCATCATCCTCCATCACGACAATGCGAGTTCTCACACCGCACACAGAACAAAAGAGTTTTTAGAGCAAGAAAACAGAATTATTAGACCATCCGCCGTACAGCCCCGACCTAAGCCCTAATGATTTCTATACTTTCCCTAAAATAAAGAATAAATTGCGTGGACAGAGATTTTCATCACCTGAAGAAGCTGTGGACGCCTACAAAACGGCTATTTTGGAGACCCCAACTTCCGAATGGAATGGTTGCTTCAATGATTGGTTCCATCGTATGGAAAAATGTGTCAAATTTCGCGGAGAATACTTCGAAAAGCAATAAATACATTTTTAAATAGTAATGTTGTGTCACTTCCTTGATTCCCGAAATTTTCAGTGCCGCCCTCGTATTTACATATACAAACGAATTTATTGTGTTGCAACTCTTGTACATACAACTTTATAATTTGTGGTTGCAACGGCATTGAGAATATGTCACTCAATCTCTGGAGTCAGTGTTGTCATTACCCTATGTCATCCCACGGGTGACGTAAAAAGCGAGATTAGAACATCATACTCCTGATAACAACTTTATTAAAATACTTCAGTTGCCAACCCATTGGCGAAACGAGCCAACTGTTACCCATACGTGGGGTGCATTATATTGCACGTGTTGTTCGGCTCGAACCTTGGAAGTACCACGACTTCGCAGAATGACCGACGTGAATTAGAAACGTTACTTCGCATTTTTATTGGTAAGTGCAGCTAATCGGAGACCCCGTTCACTTGGAGGAGCGCTTTAGATTTAGGATGGAATGTACGGGATTTTTGTATCCTACCCACAGGGGTGCGGGTTTGCTTTACGCCGGGTAAATCCCAGCCTTGTTGGTTATTCTGTCACTAATGAGGTGCTTCAGGCAATAGTACTTTTTATTCCATCATCTGTGGTACTCATCGTACTCATTAAATCATATGTCTGTATTTTGAATTTTGAAAGTAAAAAATGAAAGTATTTTATGTGGTTTGATTATGTTTGATTTTAGTTACATAATAAGAATTATTTTTAGTAATAATGAGTGTGCGTAATATGTAAAAGTCGTTAAAGTCCGGGAGGAAAACTGGCGTAAAGGCCACACGTCACGTTCTGTCCCCTGGAGGGGCGAAAAGTGGATTACGGAAGCCCGTCTGGCTACGTAGAATGTATGTGGAGCAATGAATGATAAGATGGATGAAGTATGAGATAGAAGATGAAGATAGAGGAATAGACGTGTTATGTGTAAATGAGACGAAACGGAGGGGAAAGGATGCCACTACACATGACATGTATATCGCGTACTGGTCTGGTGTAGACGAGACCGAGCGGGCATGCTAGGGAGCCGGTATCTTCCTTTCAGAAAGAATGGGTCATTGTGTGAAAGAGTATGAATGTGTAAGCCCGAGACTGCTATGGATACGAATGAAAGTGAGCTTAAAGAAGTTATTTGTTCTAAGGGTCTACGCCCCAGTCATGTCTCAGACCACTTATATGCGACAGCAGTTTTGGGAGTTCGTAAGGATGGTGCTAATGAAATGCAAGGGTAATGAAAATATTGTGATATTAAGAGATTTTAATGCAAGGGTTGGGGTGAGGAGGCTTGGTTATGAAAGGATATTGGGAACGTTTGTCGATGAAAGTATAAATGAGAATGGTGAAAGCCTCCTCACCGTATGTGTGGAAAAGAATCTTTTTGTGACGAACACTTTCTTTCGTCATAAGAAGATTCACACGTATACATGGGAAAGAGGTGATGATAGAAGCGTGATAGATTTCATAATCGTTGATGAAAGAATGAGGAGCGCGGTGGTAGATACAAGGGTTTACCGGGGGTCTAACGTAGGGACGGACCATTACTTGGTCTTATGCCGAATTAATGGTCTTTTCAGACGTTGGAGGTATCGGACATCTGTGTCTACCACTGCGTTACAGCGTATAAGAACAGAGAGGTTACAAGATGAAGGTGTGAAAGAGAAGTTCAAATGTAGATCGAGAGAAAATATAAGTGGTATGGCTGAATTGTGTATGAATGATTTAGAGTTGGATACTGTGTGGTATAATGTCAAGAAAGGTTTGGAGGATGCAACTACCGAAGTATGTGGTGTAAGTAAGAGAACGAATGAAAGGAAAAATAACACGTTATGGTGGGATGATGAGGTATGGATGGAAGTTAAAGCAAAGAAGAAAGCGTGGCTAGATTTACTAGCAACCAAGGCTAGTAATTGTAGCGGTATGAATGATGATATTGAAGGGAAAAAGGCAGTCTTTAGACATCTATATAAGAGAGTAAAAGAAGTAGTTGAAAGGAAAAAGCAAGAAAGAACGAATAAGAAAGATAGAAGAATATCGGATAACTTCCAGGCAAACATTAAAATGTTCTGGAAACTCGTAAGAACTGCCAGAGGACATTCAAAACAGCCTAGAATTAATGCTATACGAGACCAGAATGACTGTATTCTGAATGACGAAGTTTTGAGTTTAAGGAGATGGAAGAAATACTTTTAAAGCGTGTTTATGAGTGATGAGACGTTTGAATTAAATGAAATAGAAATTCCGAAAGAAGAGGAAATAGATAGAGACATAAGTATAGATGAAATAATGAAAGCAATGAAAAGTATGAAAGCAGGTAACGCAGCCGGTTATGATAGAGTATCTCTCGAAATGCTAAGGGCTGGAGAAGAAGTAGTGGCAGACCTGCTGGACACCTGGCTTAATTTATGTTGGGAACTCAAGCGGGTATCGGTAGACTGGTGCAAAGCCGTAATAGTCCCAATATATAAAGGAAAAGGATCACAGCAGGACTGTAAAAACTACCGTGACGTAAAATGCCTTCATAGCATTGTAGGAAAATTGTATGCTAAGGTACAAATTGAAAGAGTTATGAAAGAAACTGATGGAAAAATTTGGGATGTGCAAGCGGGATTTAGAAAGGGAATGGGATGTACAGATCAGGTCTTTTCCATGCGCATGGTCGCGGAGAAGTTTTTGGCCAAAAACCAAAAATTGTTTTGTGCGTTCGTGGACTTGGAAAAGGTTTATGACAGAGTGGACAGGGATGTGTTATGGCAAACACTGAACTCATTTGGGTTGAGCGCTTAGTTGATACAGGCATTGAAGTCTCTGTATAGGGACTAGTGCTTGTGTCAGGGTCAATGGAACCTACTCGGACTGGTTTAGCATCCATAAAGGTGTTAGACAGGGCTGTGTGGCTTCCCCGTGGCTGTTCAACCTATTTATGGACAGTTGTTTGGAAAATTTGAAAGTAGAAGAATGCGGATTAAGAATGACAAGAAGTCGATGGATGCAGGTGGCTCAGGAGCGTGCTTTGTGGCATTCTTTGGGGGAGGCCTATATTCAGCAGTGGACTTGTGAAGGGCTGTAATGATGATGATGAAAATTATTCATTAACAAAATTTCAGTAAATAGTTCCTGTTTTTTTTCTTCAGTCTTTTATCACCCCTCTGCTGGGATATAGGCTTGAAATCGAAGAGATGGTAAGGCCACATCTTACATCACCACGCTGACTCAGTACGGGTTGGCAGATTTCACATACCTACGCCATTAAATTCGTCTCCCGACATAATTATGCAGGTTTGCTTATAACGTTTTCCTTCACCGACAAGTCAGTGGTATGATTAACATAAACAGGTTATTCTTATCATGAGATTACCCCTTAATTTGTGTTAATAATTTATGTACGTCATTCTGTGAAAAGCGATTGATTTGAACTGTGCCAGTGACAGTTAGGAACAATTTGTATGGGATAAAATAAAATGTGGTTTTTACGTTTTTCTGAGTAATTTTTCCATATTCTCTCCATAAGAATATTTCTCAGACTTCAACGAATACACGAAAAAATAAATTATAGTTTGTCTTTTAATTGTATTCAGTAACTTGACAGTTCAAAGACAATTTTTAATATTTGTAATATTTATCGTGTTTTTAAGACAATTCAATTTCGTTTATTCTTACACCAGTTAGTGTAAGAATGAACGAACGAAAGAACACTATCTTTTATTTGGCAAAATCTGACAGTTGAACTGTTAAGTTACAGAATACAATACCTAATTAAAAGTCGAACTACAGTTTCAGTATAGCAACACATTTTGTCATTCGTATTTATTTATATAACAGATATATATATATATATATATATATATATATATATATATATATATATATATTACAAAGTTGTAAACCCATGTTATGCTGCATTGTCGTCAATGGTCCGTTTGAGCTCTTGTCCCACGGATCGGGTAAAAGGTTTTGGTATGACAACACTTGCCTATTTGTGACGTCATCATTACCTATCTCGTGTGGTCACGCCAAGCAGGAGTCTATAGTTTTATCTGTCTACGGCTTGGTACTATATCCGTTCATTGTCATTGACTATATTTCTTGCGGGACTGACCTACCGGGGAAAACTACTAATTATACTTTTTGTTAAGTGATCTGGAATCAATATTCACAATACATATCTGTATCTATAAAATGTATATATTTATCAAAATGGAATACATTTTTGTAAATACCAAACTTACATATTCCACACCTTCGTAATAATAAACATTTGCTACACGTACCTGTAGGGTCCATGGGACTTAATTCATCTAGACCGTCACCTTTTTTTTAAGCCCATTGATCAAAACGTCAATGAATCTTGTGCCATTCAGTTCGTCCCATGTCATAATGAAACCGCCACGTAACAGTAGGCTTTTGAGCCTTTAAACCGGTGCATAGGTAGGAGAAAGAATTCAGCAGGATATGGCTCTATAGATAATATAACCATGTCACATGCTTATAAACGTTTGAACATCATTAATCGTATGAGGTTCGATTTTGATTTAAAATCAATAAAATATTGTCCTACTGAGAAGGCTTTTGTGTTCCATACAAACACAATATTTCCTAAATCTGATAGTTCGATGGTATGGCAATCCGAAACGAACTATACTTAAAAACTACGCAATCAGTTGTGACTGCTAACATTCTATTTATTCAATAAAAATGTGTTTTTATTTGTATTATTTTTCCAGATTGGTGAAATAGCTGGCACATGCACCAATTGAAATGATTCACATGTTAAAACATATTTGTGGCAAACATTGCATTTGAACCCAACTAAAACGAACTGTTATTTCATCAGTCGACTTAATTTAAACTTCCATAAGTATGTGTATGATAATTAGTTTTCATTTACATGTAGCAAAAGATAATGTCCCTGTAAAGTCATATTTTCGTAAGAATTCGATTATATAAATAATCTCAAAGTTACTTGTAATTACCTGGTTATAAATAATTTTTTTTATAGATTCATCTACAAATATTAGCTATAATGAGCACCCATTTTGAAAGCGACAATTAGTAAACGATTTCTGCGAATAGTATGTACGTACGTACCTCTGTGAAGAAGCCTAGTGATTTGTACATAGTATTTGTTACACATAAAAGCAATTTAATCCAATCAGTGTTAAAAACCCAATATTTTTGCCCTTTACAAAAACTCAACGTTGAAAACAAGCATCCAGACGCAGACTATTTATTTTACAGCATAGCAACACTTGTTAAGTGTCATTTAATTTTTACTTAATTAATTACTAGTATAATAGTGCGTTTTTTTATTTTATATTTTCTTTATACATATTTTTGTACCTCATTGTAGAGATATAATTACAAATTGCTGTGTGTAAAATACATTAATTTCTTATCCTCATCGGCATTTTTACTCAGTCCCCACGTTAAAAAATGTATTTCTAATAAATAATTCAGTATAGAGATCTAACTTTTATTATGTAAAAATATCGATAAACAATATATCGATATAGGTTATATCGATAAAATTATTGGTGGATAGAAATCACAGCACTATTGGAATTCGATAATGTTGTATGCAGTGTTTGTATGGAGTGTAGAGAGAAGGAGGACCATCTCTATACAATGAAAAGTGTCCCTAAAAACGTGTCCAATAAGGGTGGTGCTGCAGTAGCATAGGATAAATTTAAAAAAAAAAGCGCCAAAAGTAATTAGAATAAGATGGAGAAATAAACAAGGACCGACCAATCCGCTTGGTTTTGTAATACGTAAATAGTTGAGATTTTGTATACTGGAATTTTACTAACTACTCTAATCATGAAGTTTTTTAAATATTTGAATTCAGCTGACTTTACTCCGTTCACAACAGCTATCTTCATATCGTAGTTTTTCAGACGCTAGCGCTATTGTGGTAGGTTTTGGAACCTCTATTTTCAGTAAATAGTAGGACACTTTTTCAACTTTCGCCCCTTATAAAATGGTTCTCCTTGTACTCTACACTCCATAAGTGTTTGTCAAAATAATGTCATATCTTGCTGTAGGGATGGGCAAGGGGAATAATTATATCGATATGTATCAAACCAATATTTTAAAACAGTATCGATGTATATCGCGTTATAAATATCGATATATCGTCATCCTTTTCATGATGTAAAGATAAGATCCAATATTTTATATTACTGACGGTTGGACGACAAAAAAAGCGACAACCAACCTCAACCTCCTTTTGTTGTATCATGTAGTTTTGTCATTATTACAATATTTTAAAATATATCGAAATTAATATGAATTCAATATTCTAAAATAAATATCGATATATCGCAATTTAAAATATCGACGATATATATCGATATTTTTTGACCAAGCCTATCTTGATGTTGGTATAGTAGCTTGGCGTACTTTCATGCATTTAGCATTTACTTTTACTATGGAAGTCCCGCCTCTTAAACGTAGTGATAATATTTTCTTTGGGACTGACTTTCTATGGCCACACAGATCCTAAATGATATGCACACCTAATATTTACCTTGTTATTTTTCCTCTTTCAAAAAATTAATTTTGCAGTTTGATATTACATATGTACATACATATATATAATCACGACTCTTTCCCGAAGGGGTAGGCAGAGACCACTTCTTTCCTTTCTTTTCAGTTTTATATTTCACTAAAGAAACGTCTGAATAATGCAGAACCCGCGAAGGAAAGGATATTTGATATTTACCGCATCGATGTATCGATGCGGTAAATATCAATATTTTCGGACGTGGATAGATTGATATTTATCGGTTTTCCGATCACAGAGTACTTTTTATATACTGAAACTGTTTTCCGATATATCGTTGCATCCCTGCCGACAACTATTTTTTTTTTCATATAAAACGGGTTTTCAATTTTTGCTCATTTTTGGTTTTGGTTATGAAGTGGATTATTTTATTTGTTAGTTATTAGTGTTAAAAGCATATAATATTTTAAAAGTAATCATGAGTCGTGAAAAAATTAAAGTAAGTATTATTGTAATGTACATAATAATAGTAACCGGCATTTTTTGTTACTATCCTAACCTACGGTGATATTCAATAATGTACCCGCAATTGTATCCAGATTATTGGTTTTATTAGCCACTTCTACTATGTTTTAAAGTTTAAATTGTTTATAACCATAATAAAATAGGGAAGCGCTGTGCAATAGCTTCCGCCGCTTTTTATAGTAGCAATTTTCTTGGTAGAAGGAAAGGGTCTACCTTTTTAGAGTAATTTTGAAGTTAGCGAACTGATCAAAACCATACGTAACTGAAAAAAAAATTGCGAAGTTTCTTTCCAGGTTCGTGGCAGTAGTAAGGGTGGGAAAAATCATGTGATGGGTCTAAACTTATTTTCATGTAATAATGAGGTCAATGACATCTTTAAGGTCAAGGTCAAAAACTCAGAAGTCAAAGTCAAACATTCTGAAAGTCAAAATCAATTCAAAATATGCTAAAATTTTGGAATACTGTCTTATAACAAGCTCTGAAGACAACAACATTTTTGAGGTTTATGTCAAAGGTTAAGGTCAAATAAAAAAATATTTAATTAATCTTTAGTCCACAACAGTAAATAAAAATAAAACAGTAGTAGTAAAATCTAAATATTGTAATAAAGCGTAATGGACGGACCCACACTTCTATTTCTGTCTGAAGGGTTTAAAATTTGCTACATGAAGGGGATGTCGCTAACCCCTTGGAACCTAACCTGTTCGAATGGGGGTGTCCACAAGTTACAAGCTCCTAAGTTGCGTGCTTGTATTCTAAGTTCTCCTTTCTTCTATGTTGAGCTGTGTTATTTTGGAATATTTTGTTTGTGTAGTGTATAATGTAATAGGGTGACATAAAAGAATAACAAATCATATTATCTACTTTATAATTGAGTTTAATATATTAGCAACTATATAAAAATTAATTAAAGTTAGAAAGTTGAAATATATAAACTAAAATCATTAAAATCCTCTGTCACTTTATCTGAATGTATATAATGTATAACGGAAGAACCTAGGAGTGAAATTCATACATTATCTGTGGTAAAATAACATAATATGATTATGTAAAAAAGCTTTTTTTAAACATATTTTTTTTTCTCAAAAGCAGGCTTCTCAATGGGATTTTTATTTTAAAGAATTTTACATGAAAAGATCTATACGAAAAAAAAATACGACAGCTTCTAAAATGGCGAAAACCTTTGTAAAGTGGTGCCTAAAATAGCATTCTATTTTATTTTTACAATAGTAAAACATTAATTTAACAAAGAAAGTAAAAAATAATAAAGTAAAAGCAAAATAATAAGTGCACCTCCGGGTGTTCCAACACTATATTTTTGAACAGCCTATAATTACCTATAATACGGCAGATTAATCATTTTTTTATCACAAATGCAAGTCTTATTTATTAATTATCACTTTAATGCACATACACAAGAGCCGTGGTAGCTCAGATGGTTAGCGCTCGCTGTAAACTTCACAGTACTCGAGCAACCCGGGTTCGATCCGCGCCGGCACCAATGAAATTGTTAATTGCAATTTTAAGTGCTGATTTACCACGTGCACGGTGGTGAAAGTAAACATCGAGGAGGAAACCTACATATCTGAGTAATAAGAAAAAAAATATTTCAAAGACATGTAAAGTTCGCCAACACGCATTGGGGCAGCGCCGCGGACATTTCCTTGCCCTAAAACCCTCTCAGAAATGAGAGGAGGCCTGTGCCCAGCAATTGGACGTAAATAGGCTGCAACTTTACTTTACTTTTTTAATGCACATTATTGGTGGTACATAAGGCGAACTTAATGTCATAATGCATTATTATTATTTTACAAAGTTCAATCAATACTACGCTTTGGTATTTAGTACAAATAAAATTAAAAATGAACTTAACAACACCCCAACTTGAAAACAATGCTAACCAACAACTAAAAAATTAACAAAAAACAAAGCAAAAACTTTTGTAACTGATTGTCTTCAAGACAAAGATAATAACACGAACATCAAACCGAATGCTAACGTGTGACTGAGACACATTACCTCAGACCTAGTAGTACCAAACAAGCATGAAGTTAACAAAAAGAGATGTGCGTTTGTGTGATGTGTTATTAGTTAAATCAAGTGAAATTAAGAAATATAAACATATTTCTATTCAATTTTATATCAGTTTTACGTTTCTCAGAATAAAGTAGTTTTTAGTAGATTACTGAAATTTATGTACATCATATCTTTTAATCTAGCAAATTTTCTTTAAAGAAGAGCAAAATCTTATTATTAATAACAAATATTAATTTGGTATTCATTATATTAGAAATTTCTTTTGAATAAGTCGAATGAAACCAGTCAATTACTATATTCAATCGTATAAAGCCCCGCCCCGCGCTTGCTGCCTCATACCATCATTTGGTTCCATAATAATGTAACGTGCAGGTATTGGCACGAAGTTCAGACTGGTGAGGACTCATTGGCTGTATCATACACATTGTTCATATTTGCAAGCAATTTATATTTTACATTTAATGTTTCCAAATGGTATGATATTGTATTTAAATTAGTAAAAAGTATTAGTTTAATGTGATTTAATCAGATTAACTAAAGATATTGCTTTGCTTTTTAAATAAGTGATTGGTTTAAAATCAAGAATTAACTACTACATAACTGCCATAACTCTTGAATAGGTACTGCTAACTCATAATCACTGTATGTAAAATTATATTTATTTTCTAAATGTGGAGCAATTACATTTTATCTACATTATCATTGAAGCAGAATATTAGATTTGTTTTTCTTAAAATTTTATCTAGCTAGAAATTAAGGGGTTGGCTTAAGTATCCTGCAGTATGATTTCATTGCTTATTTTGTTCATAATTGATGTACAATAATGCTCTAATGTACACCCTTGCAGGTTTTTACACAGGTATGTGTAGTTTTCAAGGAATTACTTTTCAATGTTAATCAGAGATTAATTTATTACTCAAATTTTCCTAAATGATTAATTGTTACTGTAAATCCATTATCAACCTGCGCTTTGGCGTCCTTACATTGCTGGACAGTCCTTTGATCGTTACACATGCCTGTGTTTAAGTCAGTGACATGTATAGCAGTCCACAAAACTTTTAAATCTCAATGAAAAACAGATTTTGTTATAATCTATGGTAGCCTAGTAATAACACTGTATCTGTTGGTCTTTAACTTTGTTGATTGGCTTCTTGTGACGGACAAATCCATGCTGAAGACTATAGAGCCCTGGTTGCAGTAAATTGCTTTTTCAATACTTAATACAGCTCATATTGAAGTTGCATAAGCCTCGCTGCAAAATTTAGGCTTTGGTCATTACTGAAAATCATCTTTGTGGTTATACCATAACTCATACTGAGTGATCTGTCTTTATTTCAAAAATGCTGGGTTCTGGGTCAGAACAGAACAAGAAAGTTGGTCTTGTCTAGTCAGATATTTTAAAAAAGTAGCATGTAGTGGCGGAATAAGAGAATCCACCATACTAATTCATTCCCTGTGCGTCATAAGAGGCAACAGAGACAGCGGATGGGAAAACACACTTTATAAGCATGTCAATTGTGGCAAATACCCCGCCATGGGGCATTGTATGGAGGAGGCCAATGTTTTGTAGTAGTATATATTTTTTTAAATAGAATTGATAGCGTTTAATTGGCATCGGTAGAGAGGCAATTGAATAACTTTGTGTCCATGCTCTAGGGCCAGTTCATTGATTATATAAAAAGTATTGGAAGGCTTAGTTGTTTTTATTAAGTTCAATAATATTAATAATAATAATAAGCCTCTTTATTCTGAACTTCTCGGTTAAATATGAATAATAGACATGTTCTTGTTTGTTGTAATATGTCCCGAAGGTCAGTTTGCCTTTTCGCATAGTCTCCGGGATACCAGTCAGTAACAGTTTTGCACCACTTCTCTTGTGGATCACGCATCATGTGACCTGTCCATCTCCACTTTTGTTGGTCTATTGGGGTTATTATATTGACAACTTTGCTTTTGTCCCTTATTATGCTACATCTTACTCTGTGCTGTTTCCTTACTCCTGTCAAACTTCTCTCCATGGCTCTCTGACAGAGTTCCAACTTTTCTCTGTGGTGTTTGGTGAGTGCCCAGGTTTCGCATCCGTAAGTAATGACTGGAAGTATACACATGTTGAAAGCTTTCCTTTTTTATTTGTATACTTAGCATCTTAGATTTTAAAACTTCTTTCAAAGACCAGTATTTCTTCCATCCATTTCCTATTCTTTGCTCAATTTCCTTAGTGGTTTGATCTTTGTGAGATATTATCTGTCCTAAGTAGATATAGTCTGACACATATTCGAGTGGTTGGTTGTCAATTTTTATAATTACTTGTTTAGAGTTTGTAAGCAGTTTTGTTTTGTCTTTGTTCATGCTTAGGCCCACTTTCAGGCTTTCTTCATTTAGTGATTCTATAATTTTAACAAGATGCTTTAAAATGAAAGTTCAATAACTCAACTTTTAATGAAGTTCGACTTGGATCCACATTATTTCTTCCCATCCTAGATATAATTTCTTTATTTTTATTTGCTTGAGTTAGTGGTTTGTCAACTTGGACTGAATGGTAATGAAGTATTGTCCATTACAATTTTCGATGGGCTTTGTAGGCCGACAAGCAACTTTCCAAACCACTCATTAAAACCTCGAAATTCATTTCTTTATGGTAATCACTTGTAGTTTTAGACACAAATACAAGGAGGCACTCTGTGTCAATAAATCTTTCACAATACCTGCCTCATAATTACGTAGGCTCCTTTTCTAGATGGAACTTGAGGTTGGGGCAGCTGTATGGTGGTTATGACTCAACCATGTTATACATATCAAGATACATAACATTGTCCCAATCTGTAATGTATATTTACTTGTCATAAGAATGTTACTCTGTAAAAAAATATTGTGACATTCAAGCAGGATTTTCTTCTTTTAAAGAACCCAATAGCTTTTTTTTTATGTAGGATGCACCTTTCTTGAGTATAATATATGTATATAAATGTGGTTGTAAGAGCTTCTTTTTTTGTCTTTCTTTCTTTTCTTCAGTGTACTTTTTCTCTTCTGAGTAATCTAATAACTAAGCCATAATATTATTATATAATGTAAAATAATGAAATACTTAAAAGCATGAAATAAATTTTTAAACTGTTGTTTCAGATAGTTGCAATACTTGTATTAATATGTATACATGTATCAGTTCAAGTGAAAAAACAGAAAACACATCTCCTAACAGACATAAATGATATAAAGGAGTTCAAAAAGTTATTGAGGACTAAGACTAATGTGTTGATTCTATTTATGAATGCGCCAAAGTCATCACAATCTATATTAGCTGTTTTTAAAGAGACTGCAGATGCTATGAAAGGTCAAGCAACATTGGTGTCAATTGATTGTAGTAACAGGTACAGATCATATATATATATATTTTTATTTATTTCAATTTTTTGTCAAAGAATCAAATACTGAGTAACTATTTCTAAAATGTATTTTTCTATCTCTCTGTCTGTTCAGACTTCTTTTTGGAACTTTAGCTGAAATCATTGTAATGAAACTTCATGCAAAGATACAGAGCAATGCCAGGTGTGATCTTGGTTATATTTTATCGAAAAAATTGGAGCTTAAAAAATTAAACAATTAATAAAATAAATGGTTTCTGAAGATTACTCAAATCAAAATAACACCACAATGATAGATCCCACCGAGGCAAATTGAGAATGAAAAATTGAAGACTTTTAGGAATAAACAGGCTCTTCTTTACTTGGAAGTAAAGGCTTAGAGAGTTGGGGGGGTGACTCGAACTTTAGGCCTATCATCTAGAGGATGTCATGGGGGTCATGGTTGAATAGGGGCAAAAAGTTCTCATTACACTCCTAGGGGGTCAAAATGTCCAAAAATCAAAAAATTGGGGGGTGGCTCGACCTTTAGGCATAGTCAGTTTGAATAACCAATCATGTAGAGGATGTCATAGGGGTCATCGTTGAATAGGGGCAAAAAGTTCTCATTACACTCCTAGGGGTCAAAATTGCCAAAAACCAATAAATTAAAAATTCTTACTTCGGCTATATTTCCGCCTCCTTCAGAGGTTCTTACACAGTCTTTACTTCCCGCATTCAACTTGTTACATTGAAGTAAATATATTATAGAAACTAACTTAATATATATACTGACATAAAATTTATTATAATATTTGGAATTGGTCTACCAAATCTAATTCACCTAATAATTAGAACAAGGCACCAAAATTTATGATTTTATTGTTACTATGTTTTTTCAGTGAAAGCAAAAAATTGTGCAAAAAGTTGAAAGTAGGTTCCGACAAGCCGTATTATATTAAACATTTCAAAGACGGCGAATATCATAAGGATTATGATAGGAGCGAGACAGTATCGTCTTTTTCAAACTTCCTCCGCGATCCGACTGGTGACTTGCCGTGGGAGGAAGATCCTGAGGCAACCGATATATTTCATCTCCAGGACGGAGAGGTGAGATGAATACTTGAATTATGAATACTCATTTTACTTGTGAGAATAATTGTAACAATATTTAAGTAATGATTGTTACATATGAATAATATATATTGAAATAAGCTAATTGTATGGATTTCACCGCTTTTAATTTTTATTATACATTATACCGATGGTTCAAGTGCTTTGTCCATAGTTAGTGGACTAATGTGTATGACATACTTATGTCTGCCCGGTGACTAATTGATTTCAGTAGCTAAAATATCATAATATAATAAATTAAAAATATCATTAGTCTCTTGTGTTTTATCTTTTATTTCATAATGTTGCAATAAAGAATGAATACTTAAATTCAAAACAAAATGTTAATTCATAAATGGTTATTATTATTATTCACAATCATTTATTTAATTCACTCAAACACTAAAAGGCTTTGCCATTGATTGCATGTTGAACAAAATAAATCTGTAATGCATGCCGTCAATACCAAGATAGTCTGAACTAAACTGAAACTAGAAATATAAATGTACACTAAAAATATCACCACATAGTAATGATAAGTTACAGGAAATACTCAAATTTGTTTGTGTAAGTCTAAAATTGTAGTAAATCACGGCCTTTAATGCTAACAAAATCATAAGCATTACACAGTTAACAGTTAACAATCGTAATCTGAATTAGTGGTAAGAGGCCATCATAACATAAAAGTTATTGTTTCAGGCGTTAATGAAATTCCTAAGAAAAGGTGCAGCAGCTTACAAAAAGTCTTTGATCATGTTTTATGCACCGTGGTGTGGTTATTGTAAAAGCTTGAAGCCGGAGTATGTTGCTGCAGCGGGAGATTTAAAGGTATAATTCTTACATACGTGCACAACTGTCACACCTGAAACTTAAAGGTGTAGGAAGAGAATATGGAAATTTATTTGGCATGATCCTGACACAGACCTTACCCTTCCTTTACCTCCATATTCACATACATACTACACTCGCTATACTGTACTCACATACATGTTCGTCAATATGCATACATATCGTTCGCATTTTTTTTATAGGAGAGGGGCAAACGAGCATGCGGCTCACCTGATGGTAAGTAACTACCGCCGCCGATTAACAACTGCAACACCAGGGGAATTGCAGATGCGTTGCCGGCCTTTTAAAAAGGAGTAGAAAGGAGTAGGCTCTTCTTGAAGTTTCCTAAGTCGTATCGGTCCGGAAAAATCGCTGGTGGTAATCGATTCCATAAGGAAGTTGTGCGAGGAAGAAAACTTCTAAATCGCACAGTGGTGGACCGCCAATCATCTAGATGGTATGGATGGTATCGCGAGTTATGTCGCGATGTGCGATGGTGAAATTGAGCGGCTGGAATAAGTCCGAACAATTCCTCAGAGCACTCCCCGTGGTAGATGCTATAAAATACGCAAAGAGATGCAACATCTCTACGCAGTGCCAGTGAGTCAAGCCTATCGGAAAGAATTCGGTCGTCGACGATTTGAACCGCTCTGCGCTGGATGCGGTCAAGTGGAAGGAGCTGGCACTGGGAAGCCCCTGCCCAGAAGTGGGAACATTAATCCATGTGAGGCCGAAACTGCGCCTTGTAAAGTTGCAGGCGGTGTGCCGATATGAAATACTGTCCCGCTCTGCTGAGCACGCCAATCTTTTTAGAGACCAATTTGGCCTTCTCTTCCAAGTGACCACGAAACTGCACGTCACACGATATGTCGACACCGAGGATTCCGATACTGGCTGAGGCAACAAGGGGAGTGTCTTGAAACTGAAGAGATACGGCAAAGGGGTTGTTTTTAGCGGAAAACGCGCAAACGCGCAAACTTGTCTGCTGGGGATTGAACTGGACTAGATTTAGTCGCCTCCAGTCTGAGACTTTGTTCAACAAAGTCTCGACTTCAGACACAAGTTAGTCACATAACATAGTTCGGCAGCAGAAATAGGTATGGGAGTGGTACCTACCCAGAACTACATCTGCTATTTTCCTCTGGAGCCCACTTTACACGTATTCCAACACCACTGATGTAATTAATTTATAATAAAATTTTTTTTTTTTAAATATAAAAACAAGTTACAAACAAATTTATACTTAGGTCATCTGATGGTAAGTGGCTACTGTAGTTCACCTCTGAAGACTAGGATGGAATGCCTCGCAGTATGTAATATGGCTATGGAAAAATAACAGTGCAAGCATTCGGTGGGAGAAAATGTGTAGGGAGTGGTACTTATGTAGACGGACTCCAAACGGACGGCCACAAAATGCGTTCTATCGCCTAGTGTAATATATCACTTAAATGCAGAAATTCAAACTATATGTTATTCTATTTTAGGGCGAAGCACTACTAGCTGCAATTGATGTCTCTAAGCCTGGCAATTCTCAAATAAGGCAGTTGTACAACATAACCGGCTTCCCCACCCTTCTATATTACGAGTGAGTGATATTTTATAATTTCATTTATCACATATATCCATACATAATTTTAATGATAATTATTTTCATATGATAAACATTATAGCTATTGCGGAAATGTCTCATAGTAAGTAGATATAAGTGATACATGCGTTATAAGAGGAATCCATTTAAATCGATAATGTTAAATATTCTATATTTAATGTTTTTATAACCTTTTTAAGTATGCCTTAAAAACCAGTGATAGTTTTATCTATCACTGGTCCCTAAATGGATTAGTTTTGTGTATATAATATAAGGGTGCATACAGATTAAGTAACATGTTGTGTAACTTTTGTTTTATAACACGTCCACATTATGTAACATTGTTATTCAACATTGCAACATATAACAATACTGTACACATTAGAATAACAATGCCATATAACAATGTTATATGACATTGTCGTTTGTCGTTCTGCCGTTCGAGTTATATAATATTTGTGCCACGTTATATAACACGTTTTATAACATTCAGCCTCCACAATGCTGAAACATGTTATATAACAACGTAAAAAATGTTTATAACATGTTATGTTATACAATGTGTACACACCGTAACAAATACATTTTATGGGTTTGCTTTTTTCACTAAGACAGAAATTCTTGTATCGGTATAGAGTTACAGAAAAACATGGCAGTTGTGATGAATACTTAGCTTGTGAGAGGTTCCTACTTTTACATTTTTTTCTTAAGTTGACGCTTAATATGTTCTGTTTCTTCAACGTCAATTTAAAAAAAAACATCCATTTTTGTTTATATATCAAAGATTTTTCCTCCAGATTCTGAAGAAATTTTTCCAACCCAGCAAAAAGAAAGAAAAGAGACTTTTCATCCATATTCTTTAAAAAAAAGAGGTTTAGCTTGGAGCCTTTTAATAATTTTTTTCTGATAATATAGGTGCTGCTGTATTTTTCTTTTTCTAGGTGTAAGTGCATTGGTAGGAATCGAAATATAATTTTTAGAGGTTTCCTTTGACTTAGCCTGAAAAATAAATTGGCTATATTATGCTGTTATCACCTTTCTATGCAGCTTGCCCAATCTCAATAATGAAATAGTAGAAATTACTATTTGATAAATATGTACCTAATTATTTTAATTAAACATATGACCTACAGTAAACTAATAAAAGGAAACTAGCATGTGGAGGACTATGTTGTACATGCAGATGACATTGAATAGTAATAGTGGCACTAATGGCATCGTAAGATGATAGTCTGCCATCTGGTAGAGTGAAATGATAATTGCTGGCTCTGGAAAATTTGATTTAACATTGTACATTTTTTGAAGTGGAGAAACCTGAGCTTCATCTCACAACTATGACTAAACCACATACTACACTATATTACATATCCAACATTTTACGGGTGACGCGGTGGCGGTGGGGCATTACATCTTAGTCTGTCTATATCTGTATGTATAATCTGTCTGTGTCCACGGGCCACAGTTTACTTATCATCAGGTTGACTGTACGCTAGTTTGCCAATCACCTTCTATTGTTCGGAAACACTTGAAAGTCAGAGGTGGAAATGATCTGAGCAAATGACACTGTTTTAAAAATTAAATAAATATACATTGATTTATTTAAATATTTCCCTGAGCTATCATGACAGTACTAATTGTTGTTGGTCCTGGATGTTGTCTAAAACTACTAGCATAATGTAATCTAGAGCTATATATAAAAACTAGCTGTTCTCCGCGACTTCGCCCGCGTTTTATTTGGGGTCTTAATTTTTTTTGCGCGGAACCCTAATTCTTTTTCTAAAATAAAAGTAGCCTAAGTTACTACTTGTGACAGCTATCTGCCAGTGAAAATCCCGTCAAAATCGGTCCAGCCGTTTAGGAGATTAGCCGGAACAAACAAACAGACAGACACACTGACAAAAATTGTAGTTATGTTATTAGTACCGTATATACTTTCATATGCATTTAGTAAAAAGCTGTAATTTTGACATTACAAACAGACACTTCAATTTTATTTATTTGTATACATTATTCTTTTCTATTCTTCCAGGCATCCCACTTTTTACTCAAGCTATATCCACAGTTTTAATCCTATGATATTTTCTACTTCATTCTTGTTCAGCACTGAGCACTTGCTGCGTCGAAAAATATCTTGAAATAATTCAGCTATTGTTATTATGATTAGTATAAATTTGGATGTAATAACATAAAAAAGAGTGAACATTTGATTCAATTCTTAGGAAGGGTCAATATCGGTTCGCATACAACGGCGACAACAAGCGACAGGCCATAGTGGATTTCATGAAGGACCCAACATCTCAAGTGCAGCAGAAGAAAAAAGAAGTGGCCGAGGAGAGCTGGTCCCAGGATTCGGATGTGATTCATTTGACAGGTAAAAATTAAGTCTATTTAGTAGAGTGGTTCGCTTTTTTGTTTTTAGGTTATGGCTGGAGCACAAATGTGTTGGATTGATCAGTGAGGGATCACACTCTTACTGAATAATCATCATTATTTTTATTATATCCCCTTATAAGTTTACTACTGAATACAGGTCCCTCAAAAACATGGCTCCAGCCACCTGTATCGCTTATCAGGTCGTCACACCATCTAGCGGATGGCCGCCTGTTTACCGGTACGAGGTTGCCACTGTAGAACCTTTCGTACCCATCTGTTGCTGGATGTTCATGGCCATTACCACTGCAACTAAGTTATCTTTGCTTTTGTTTTGCTATGCTGGGTCTCTATTTCTGCTGCAAATATTTTTATTATCGGATTATATCTCGCAGAGAAACTCCAAGTGTTGCTTACCTTAGCTTCCTGAGCGACGATGATGAAGGTGAATGATGTAAAAACGCAAATCCTTTTAATATTGAATACAGTGGAATCCGTTTATATATATGACATTGAAGGGAAATAACAAACACGTCATACTAAGCGGACGTCATATAAAGTATTTTGTAGAAAATAAACAATCTCCAGTTTTTGTTAGTATGTATTTATTCTAATAGAGAAAAATCTTTAATTAAAGTAACTTAAATTCTTAATAATAAATTCTTGTTTTTTAAAATCATTGAGATTGTCGAGTGACCGACCCCAAATTCTGCACGTGCACTGACGTTGAAATTTCATTTTTTCACAAATCACTAACAAACAATGTAGTGGGCCGTTTATTATAAAGAATTTTATATGAAAACCAAACTTCGCTGTGTAATTACGACATAATAAGCGGTTGGTCAATATAAGCGGAGTCTATTCTACTGTACTTTAATATTACTATTGGGATGTTTCGTAGGGAGTATCCTGATACCCCATTTATATCCTCGCGCGAGCGACGAGGCGATTCGCGAGGCGAGCCACGAGGCGCTCGCGTCCCAGCCGGTTGTTTGGGCACGAGGCAAAGGGCCTCGCGAGGGACGCGAGCGTGCTGTTTACACTCGCGTCTCGTTTCAGTTTGTTTACGGCGCCCTTCCATAATAACATTCGAATTGCTTTTGATTTAAAATTACAATTTTAATAAAATAATATTAATTAATCTTGCACAATATGTACTAGCAATTTATATAAAATTATGAAACTGAAAAGGTTCTGTTTCGATGAATAGATATCATCCGTCATATTCTTCCTCAACGACGTATTTTTATTAATTTCCTTTTTTTTTAAATGGTCAAACATCGATAAATACTTATTAAGGCAAGAGTTGACGCCGCTATTATTTCGACGTCATTCATCGTTGCTGACTCAACGCAAACTGCACAGAGTACTTTTTATAAACTGGAATAGAGACCAATCTCCGACACCAAAATGAGCAACGTGTTTTAGCGACATCTGGATTTTGTTATTGGCAACTTTTCAACGAAAATATTTTTTTGTAGATATTTTCATTATTTGGTATTCAAAATTCTGCGCTGAATTAATTAATATTGGTAACTAATCGACTAATTGTTATAGATAGAAGATTAGCTACCAATGTCAATTCAGCGCTGAAAAAGGGCAAACTTTGCGTAAACTATAAGGCTTCAGAAATAAAACAAAAAAACTTTTTAATTTTTATCTTTTATTTTTCAAAAACTTTTTATAATAAGAGTGAGCCATTAATTGTATACTATCATTATTATCATCCACGCTCCTTTTGCCAAAAATAATTTTATTTATATCTTTACAATAGTTATACATAAAGAAAATAATAATTTGGTCAATCAAAAATTCTCTTAACTTTATTTTATGAACAGGACAATCAAGATAATTTAAATTTATAAGGCATGAAGCTATAACTTTTGTGTACTCTTTCAGTAAAGGTTTTTCTATATATTTTTTTAACATATAATTACATATATCCTGCATTTCAGATAATGTCTTTAATAATAAATCGTTTGGGCTGTGAAGCCAATTTCGACCTGCAAATTCTCGATGTTTAATATAATCTTTTTCATTTATATTACATATGTTGTTATGACATGCCTTACATCCCCTCCAAATCTTTTGTTTAGATTTTTTTATAAAGTATCCACTTACATATTCCAATGGCGCCATTATTCTAGGATCGCTTTTAGACGCCAATGGTACTAATTGAATTTCTAATACGTCATTAATATCAACTTCACAGGTCTTATTGACTTCACTGTCCTTATTTATTATTAGAGAATATAATGATTCACCATTATCATTTTCACAGTTAGATCCTGGAGCATGAACACTTGTTAAATTGTTTATTAGGAGTGTAGCAAATGCAGACTCAAACTGTTCTGTTGTTGGATTATTGTTGCGGCACCCATGACTACGAATGGCCCCAAAGAAATTTTCTAAAGGGTCTTGGTTAAGGTGCCGCATCCAAACAGAAGTTATTTTATAATCTTTTTCCAACTTCGCAACAATGTCTTCCATGCCATTAATGGTAGTTATCCAACTCTGTACTGTTGGTACAAATTCTGTTTTTAGGCTCTTTTGATTTACAAATTGTAATGTCTGAAGTATTTTTTTACCCTCCGTCCAAATTTTTTTATGAATTGACGTGGGTGTTACTGGACCGAGTAAAGGTTTAACATATTTATTTTTTGGATAACTACCATTTACGGAGTCAAATAAATTATCCATAAAAAAAAGAAAATCTGCAGTCTCCTTACATGCTTCAGGAAGAATGCCTTTATCTGAAAGTAAATAAAAAAATATATTGTGATATAAATAAATACACCTTGGGTTTTAAAAGTATAAGTTACAGTTGTTGCATTAATAAATGCAATTGAATTATCTCACATACTAAATTTTACATTCTAATTTCTTCGAATTGTGTATCTTTATATATAGGTAACAGACTAGTTTTATTAAAGTGCACAATATATTGATTAACTATGTGCTAAGTGGTGAAGGAAATCATTGTAAGAAAACCTGCTTGTTGTAGCTTGTCGAAGACAAGTGAAGTCACAGAAATTGGCAGGCATGTGCCCAACAGTGGGATGTATATATTTGATTATTAATTTTTAATTATTAATTTATAAATTATAATTATTAATTTGTTGTTACGGATGGATGCAATTTTAAAAAAAATTGCATATAAAATGTCACTTTTTTTTTCTTATAGGATAAGGGTGACAAACGAGCATACAGTCCACCTGATGGTAAGTGGTTTCTGCGGCCCATAGACATCTACGTCTATCCTCGATTATAAATCAAAATGCAGAAGCGTTGTAACCCCTGAGGACTAAGATGGAATGCCTCATTTCCAGTAAAAAGGGTCTCCGGTTTTCAACACTCACCATACAAAACACAGCAGCGTTAAGCTGCTATTTTACGCTGCTATTCTGTGAGAGCGTGGTACCTCCACGGTCGAGCCGACCCATTCGTGCTACAACTATACTACTAATATAGCTGCAGCATGGCTCCACCATATAAAGATTGTGTACTAGATTTGCTGTAAGCCACAAGTTTTTGAATTAAATAAATAGATATATGCTGTAGCTTTACTTTTAACTTTTACATTTATTATTAAGTAACTATTTTAATGATTTTAAAAACTATTTATATACCTGCGAGATATCCCATATTGGATGAGATTGTTCGGCTGAATATTTGACTGGCGTATTTGACTTTCATTTTTGGTATTTTGGTAGGAATTATATGAGTTTCCGTTAACGTAGGCATAAGCCTTATGCCTTTGTAGCCAGGATTTTCTTTATAGAGTAGTTCTAAATGATGCCATTTAGCTGTGCCAGGTTTTCCATCCATTTTGTAATTAAGGTTTTTAGTAAGAAGATTGTTTCTTATACCTTTTAATAAATGAGGTGGATCAAATATTGAAACAATTTCTTGAGAATTTATAATAAAAATATTATCTCGAGGCATTTCCGTTTCATTTTGGCATAAATATGACCTCCTTGTCTCCTCTTTGAGGATTTTGATTGCTTGCCTATTATTTGTGCCTTGGTCACAGATAGTAGCTAAAACTTTAAAGCCAACTTGCTGCAGTTCAGTAATAATTTCTTTTATTTGTTTAGCTAATTCACAACCTTTTGTCATACCTGATGAGAAGGTATAGGCTATTGGTTGCTTAAAATTTTTAATAAGGCCCCGGATTAAGAAAACCTGAGCATGATCAGCAAGGATTTTCTTAGCTTCCTGTCCATCTGTTACAAAACCACTCACTGCATCTTTTCTTCTATTATAGGTAATACTTGCCCGTAACTGCATTTCATCAAACACGAGAGCACACAATTTGTGTTCATCTTTCATTTTTTCAGCTCTTATCTTTAATTGTGAAAAAATATTTTTGTTTATCCCAGGTCTTAATGTACACCTGTTTAACATTTTTAAAAGAATTTGAGGTGATGGCAGAATAAACATTTTTCTCAAAAAGCGGTAAGCTTTGGGACTTTGCTTCATCATTGTCAGTGCAAGAATTTTTTCCTCAGTAGAAAATCTTCTGCCTTTACTCTTTTTTTTATATTCTCTAAATTGCACTAATGTTAATAATTTTGCAGAGGTAGTCCAATTATCCATTATTTTGAGAAATTTTGGATTGGTAAACAGTTTTTTTGCAGATTTCAATTCACCACTTTGTTTCATAGCCTTATTCTGACATTTGGAGAGTTTCATTTTTAAAGCCCTGATCTTTCTGTGTAGCTCTTTCTCAGACTTTGTAGCAATTACACGTTTTGTCAGTTTCTTTACAGCATTAACTTTATTTTCACCTATAAAAAAGGTAAAGCATAAGTAATTTCAATTATTATTTAATAAATTTAAAAAAATATGTTGTATAATATATTAGCATACATCATTTATTTTATTACAGAAATAAAATTGTTAGTGTTATTTTAAGTGGTGATTTACCACATACTTGGCGGTGAAAAAAAATTATTAGGAAACCTTGAAGAAAATATATATTCATACTTGAAGAAAAAATATATTTAATACATATAATGTGTCAATATGGATGGATTAACACATTGTGTCTGACTAACTGCTGCTCAACCTTCTCTAATATTAGAGGAGGCCTGTTCCCAGCAGTGGGATGTATATAAGCCACTTACAACTAAGTGGTTTAGCATGTCTTATATAAATGTAGAAACTGCTGACAGACTCAATAAGAAAATGAACATTGCACCCTGGGGAGGGTACCCTAATGTCCTCTTCCAAGTTATAACTTGAAAATCTGCCAAATTTTTCTCATTCCATTCAGATTTTTCCTTAGCATCCAAATCGACAAATTTTTACATTTATAATACAAGTAATTATGTTACTCATATTGTTCTGTTGTATCTCAGGGGTAGCACTCTCTTTAAAATTTCATAATACCAATGAAATGTTTAAATGAAGTTATAAATACTGATTTACTAGATGTTTGGCGAAGCAAACCATACTAATGTATTTTTATATTTATTTAATTTATATTAATTAATAATATTACATACCAACAATTGCAATCACATTTTCTTTACTTTGGTTAATACTTTGCGTTAAAGCCGCCTCAGATGCAAAATATACAGGATCTGTAACAATGGAATTTATATCCATATAAAATGATGTACCTTTAGAATGCTTGTATGTATAAAATTTCTGTGACATATTTTTCTTTATCAAATGAAATTAATGTAGTCCGTTAAATGTGTTAACATAATATTATTGAAATAATAAAAGTTTATAGTAACTCAATTTCATACTAACAGTTCATGCCCTAGAATTCGATGTATAACAAGCTAAAATACTAATTTTTTCCTCATAATATAGACCTATTAGTATTGTATAGATAAACTATAATTAAACTTTGTAAAAAAAAAACTGTCTTCAAAAACTAAAAAGAAAAGAACAATCTCTACATAGTTTAAAAGCTTCTGAAATCAGGACTATAATTCTTCAATACACTTTGTCCTAGCAAGAACTTCACAAGCTATTAAGTTGTATGTAAATTATTCCATTCTGTTTAGTCTATTGAAGTTAGTTTTTGCTTTTTCTTTTAAGTTTAATTATGTAAACCTTTTGAGTGGACTAAGTAAGACAAAGACTAAGTAGACAAGATCAAGATAATAACTAAAATGTTGTCTAAATAGCAACACTGAAAACCTCATCCCTTATTTTTCCACACTTAGGGGGAGAATTTTTTCTTCAATTTTAAATGGTAGCACCCTTGAGGCTTATTTTATAAAAAAAGACACATCAAAATCAGTTTACAATTGGCAATACATCACATAACAATGTTGCTACAGCAGTTGAATTTAAGTAATTTGCCTCTAATATGAAAGGTTTCCATTATCAAAACCTAAGTAAAATATAAGATCAATGAAGGGGTAAGAAAAAATGAACATCAACATGGTGTGGTGGCGCTGTCGTCGCACCACAATCGAAACACATCGAAGCCTAAATCGCGCTAAGAAAGTTTCGAAGTTAAAGCAGTATATTTAGAATAGCTCCGAACTACCACTTGGGAGTGTTGGCCGCTCCCTGGAAAGAACACCTTGCCCGGCAGGAGGGGAGATCCCTTTTCCTTCCACCCGCCACAATGGCAAAAAAAATCATTATGTTGATTTGTATTTGAAAGTGAATGTGCAGTTAGTATTTTTGTTGTTAGTTTATAGCATAATGTTATATAACAATGTCTAATGTGTTTAATTCTTTTGCTCTTAAATTTTAAAATTTAGTTGTAACGTAAGAAGTGGGTGAAAATAGTATTTATTTACCTTTAGAGCTTGATGGAGTTCCAATCAACATATTCTCTTTAGCTCGTAATGGTCTACGTTCAGCAACAGTTAATTTTGGAATGACCAGTGGCCCTAGATAAAAACAAATATGAAAGTAAATTATTATTATCTTTACTTCTATACTAAATTCAGATTATATTATAAAATATTATGAACTTCTATTGTTACATCTTGAATAATTTAATACAATAAAGTAGCTCACCAGGTAAATTAATTGTTGGCACTGCTATTTTACTAATCCTATGGTAACGGCAGCAATATTTTTGTTCAAAATGAGCATGACATACACGCCGTAGTTTGTAGATATATTGATTATCTAATCCAAGAATATCACCACCCACAGCATAAATCCAAGATCTAAATAATTCTGGATTATTTTCGGGATTTGGAAATCCATGCAGCACTGAATGGGAATCTGCAAAAAAAAATGTGACATGTATATTATCAAATTAGGGCATCATATAAGTGATAATTTTTTTTATACAAACAACTTCAATAGGAATATAATTTATTTGATTTTTTTTAAACCGCTCAACCGATTTCGATAAAATTTAAATGGCACTACCTGGGAAGTATACCATTTGAAACAAAAAAATAATTTTGCAAATCGGTTCAGGTGGCTTTGAGTAATCGGTGAACATACATAAAAAAAGGTTCTGACGATTTGAGAAACTCCTCCATTTTTGAAGTCGTTTGAAAATACGACTAAGAATGCATGGACATAAGGAGCTTTCCGAGACTTTTTACTTGTGTACATATTTTATAAGGTTAAATTGTAACCGTTATTTGAAAAACAGTCTATTTACACAAACTACAGACCTTTAATTAGTTAGTTATGAATAAAAAAATTGTCTTTGACTGGCAACTTGATAAAAATAATTTATTTTTAAAGTAAATTTATAAAATGTTAATATGGATAAAGTTAGTATAGTGCAATCTACAGATACATATCTAAATAATGTGTGATATTTTCAAATTACGAATAGTTTTTTCTGTTTGTATATAAAATAACTGAGACCATAAAAACATGTAGTTTTGTTTTTGTTTAACATCATATTTGTTCTATAAAAGCGGCACAAGTTATAGATGTGACGGTTGAGGTTACATGATTTAAATACTAAATTTTAAAATGCTACAGAATAACATATTATATAAATAAGTACTTACTTCCACTTTCAACACATCCAGGCACACAACAGCGGTTTCGCGACATATTAGCAAGTCTCAATAATAGGTGATAAAAACTTAAAACTAAACACTTAACTAATGGAGTCCAATCTCAAATTGTTTATATAATATACACAGTGAAGAAAGATGTAAATCTTATTCGGAGGATCTAGGCGTAGCTCAACTCAACGAAATAGCGGATAAAGCATCTAATCACACAATATAACAAGAACACACCACGCGATTGTAGCTGAACAACACAACGCAATTGAACAAAACACGCCATCGCCATTTGCAATTTTGCAATTTTAGTTGTCAATTCTACCGACGGCGATTGGTCAATATTTTCACATTAAATGGTACTAAGCTTAAAAGGACCCTTTTATGTAATAAATTTCAAAGAATTGTATAAATTCGTAACTTATTCGTATTATAACGACGCTAGTGACATCTGATAGTTATACATGACATCATGTTATTATGACGCAGTAAAATCAAATGTTACACTAACTACGTATAACTTATATTTTGATGTAGTACATTTAAATTTTATAGGATAATTTTAACCAATTTCCATATTCATTGTATGGAGATTGTACCGCCTGGCAAACTGACCGCATCGCGAGAGTATAAACAGGCACTTGTTACCTCGCAACAACACACGAGCCGCGAGGCGAGAGTCTAAACGAGGTATCAGGACATATGCTGATTAAATGGAATTTCCGACTGTAACATTACGATTTAAAAAAAATGTATTGTTTTTATTAATTTTATTTATTTTTATTTTTAGTGTTTTATATTAATTTAACTTTACTTCTACTAACTTTCATATAAAAAAATACTAATAAGATAAAATGTTTACATACTGAATGAGTATTTATATTACACCTCATTCCTAAATCGCGCCGTCCTGATGAAATAAAAGTTGTGGATGCGAAAAGTTTACTATTTATTACGACAGCCTTTTTGATTCTGGCTTTAATATATTTTTTTCATTCTTAGCCCTTGTCAATTTTGACGTATTAGCTGTCTTTGTAATTCTTTGAAATTATTTAGCACACTCAAAATTAATCCAAGTGGAGAAAATAATAATTGATACACAAAAATTGAAAATGCTTCTGATTAACGTTTTTAAAAGTTTAAAATTAATGTGTTGGTTTAAATATCAGACTTTGCTGTTTCCTTTTCCACGTGGCTATTGTAAGAGTCGAATATTTTTCTATTTTCTAGTTATAGGAGCGTTTTTTCACTGGCTGATAATGATATCACAATATTGTATCGTCACCTACATATCACAGCGACACCGATATTATCTAAAAACTTAGTATTCAATAACACGGTTCCGATATCTTGGCGATAAAACTGAACTTTCACGCGTCATTGACAAATTCTACATGTTCAAGATCGGTGCGTCAACGAATTGATATTTTAATGTATTTATTCAATATACCTATGTTCGTTAATATTATGTCATGCACACATGTATTTGTTTTTTACGTCAACACATTCTTGATGTTTTATCCGAAGGATTCTTTGAGGAGCGGACAAGGTACCGCCATTTCTGCGACGATGTATTTGTGTCGTGTCGGTCAATGAAAAAGCATCTTAAGACAGTGCCATAGTTTATAATGATATGTAACATAATGATGTATGATGCGTGGGATCATCATCATCATTATAGCCATTCACAAGTCCACTGCTGAACATAGGCCTCCCCCAAGGAATGCCACAAAGCACGGTCCTGAGCCACTAGCAACCATCGACTTACTGCATGTCTTACCAGATGCTTGGGATACAAAGTCATATATGCCAACTTGCCAATTTATTCTTTTTTTTACAGCGGATACATTTGATAATGTATTGACTAAGGCTGAACATGCACTTGTGGTATTCTATGCTCCGTGGTGTGGACACTGCAAGAGGATTAAACCAGAGTTTGAAAAAGCAGCTACGAGGATTAAGGATGAAAAAGTATGTAAATAAAAGTGGTCATTTACTTTTTTCTTAAAAAAAAAATGTTCATATTCCGTGGCAGATTGCGCGGAAACAATAAGTGATATCGCATTTGTATTTACAAGAGTTTGATAGTAAATTTATCAAGGATCAATGTGTACCTACGCACTTTTCATGTATCGTTTACGGTTTTCTTTGAAAGTGAACAAAAACCGCGCTTCGGGACACTTTCAATTTTTTTTTGAGTCGATAAAATCTCGCTTATAGAAGAGTTTACTGCTGGTTTCTCTCACTTGTTATCGGGCGGTTAGGGTTTATAACGCTCAAAAACATAGGGTATCACGCATTGTTTTTGTAGAACATCTAATACGCCAGTGCCCGCGGATAAATCATTTCGGGAGCGCTTTTTCTACTGACTTGCTTAACAAAAATCAATATTTAAGGCTAGCTGAGAGGTGTAGCCTAATGCTAGATAACCTTTACTGTTTCTCATAAATCTGGCTATAATATATACAAAAATAACTTTTCAAATCGGACTGGTAGTTTCAAAGATTAGCGTGTTTAAGAAATAAAAAAAATAATTAATAGAATCAGGCGTTACTTTGCGGAAATCCATTATATAAAAGCTTTTAAAAAAATTATTTATTCGCGGATGTTTGCGTAGTAAAATTTTTTTTAAATAAAATAAAAAAAAGTCTTCCGCTTTATTATATTAGTTTTTCAACTGAATGTTAAAGTTGCGATTGCGGCTATTTTGAATTCTATTTCTTTTTTTTAATTCGTTCGCTTAGTGGTATCTGACTCGAGTCCCGCCAGAGTTACACAACCGCATTGCTGATTCTGGGCTCGAAGCACACTAGAAGCCAATATTTCTGTATGCAATATATACGTATTGAAATTTTCCATGAGTGACTGCCTTCTTATAGGGGTAAGGATGATGTGACACATAATGAGCACACAGTCTATCTGATGGTAAGTGGAGGAATAATAATCAATATACTGATGTTATGGCACACCTGTGGACTAAGATGGAATGCCTCATTACCCATAAAATGTCTCCAATTATACGCTGTATTCTGTTACGCTACAGCGCTGTATACGCTGGTATTCTGTGCGAGCAATTTCGGTCGAGCTAATCCTATCGTATTGCAGCTATAGTATGGTGTAACATAATTCTACCATGTAACACGCGTCTCCGTGTCTATAGATACAATTACGGGAGTATATGTTTTCTTAAGGTGATATTTTATGTCTTTCGTTGATATTCATCATCATTATTATACCATTTAGATCAACGGCGTACTCGCAGCTGTCGACGCCACCAAGGAGCCCGAGCTTGCCTCCCGCTTCGGTGTCAAAGGTTACCCCACTCTGAAGTACTTTAGCAGAGGCGAGTTCAAGTACGACGCCGGACACGCAAGACAAGAGGAGCAAATTGTGAACTTTATCAAGGTGAATATTTTACTGTTTAAGTGTTAGTTAGTTAAACGTGTTTACATTTATTGCAACGTAAATTATGAGATGCATTAGAATAGCGCATTAATCAGTTGATGTGAAATATAAGCGAATATGCGGAGAGGGATGTTTTTTTTTTCTATATAATTTATGATTTTAACATTTACGAGATTATAGCTTGCGAATGTACGCAATGCTAAAGCTAAAGCAGGCGTCCGACTCGGCGTTATGCTGTAGAGTTAACCACAGGGCTAATATTTTACCGGTCACTTTTCAAGAACTCATGAAAAGTCGCCAAACATATAGTGTCGATACATATATGTAAAATTTGAGAAAATATAGTAAATGGTAAAACTAATATTAAAGTGTATTAAACTAAACACTGATAAAAACAGAAGTATTAATTCTTAAAACCATAGTTATTAAACCACAAATAAGACTCGTAGCGGTAGTCGAAGTGTAGGGCGGCCCCGCACAAGATGGAGTGACGACCTGGTCAGACATGCGAGAAGTCAGTGGATGCAGGTGGCTCAGGACCGTGCTTTGTGGCTTTCTTTGGGGGAGGCTTCAACAAAGAAAATCATAAATGTATATTTATTAATGTATTTATTCAGAACCCACAAGAGCCCCCACCCCCACCGCCTCCAGAGAAGCCATGGTCCGAAGAGGAATCACACGTGCGACATTTAAACGCTTCGACCTTCAGGAACACGCTGAGGAAAATTAAGCACGCTGTTGTCATGTTTTACGCTCCATGTAAGTATTTTTTAAAGATTTTGTTCTTGGTAGTGGGACTCCTCTCTAGGACTCCGTCTGGGCAGGTACAATGCGATTCAAATAAGACCTCGAATGACTGCGATCTGTCAACTGTCATTTGCAAAGAACGGCTTGCAAAGAAAATTATTTTTCCATTTTTATAATTACTTCATCGAGTGATTGTTTTACCAATTGTATGAAAGTTAAAATCAGTTGTAATAATAATTTAAAACTGTTTTTTATTTCTATTTTCATTGTTGGCAACATTACGCCAAAAAATTAATAAATTAATGAAATAAATAAAATATTTAATTATATGAATTATTGAGTGCTGGATTCCGATTAAAAATTTTCATTCACGGTTCTTTTGTTTTCATTTGTAAATAAATATTATTTCAATAATATTTGTTTTGCTCACTCTACCTAACGTGTTTGAATTGACAACTATGACGTCACAATATGGCGGCAAGTCAGTTATGTTCTTATTCGAATCGCATAGTACCATCCTCTTACCTCTCTGTGTTCCGATCTGAACGGTTTAGAGAACCAGAATAATTAAAGGCTATGATGCATTCCAACTTAGTACACAGGTTTGATAGCGCATCTGTGGTCTTTAGTGTAAAGTGGAAGTTAGCTATAGGTGCCTTAGACTGCAATAATCACAAACCATTCTCCTGAACTGTAAGTTCTTTTAATACTTCAGTTTAACTGAATATGTTAGTTATGTTTATTAGCCGATAGACAGAACGGGCTGCTAATTGTTGTGATAATGTTGTGTTGTAATGTAGCCGACCTAATCGTGCTGCAGCTCTATCATTCATAGTACGACTAAGAACCACGCTCTCACAGCATGAAATAGCAGCATAATACAACTTCGTTTCTTATGATAACGAGAACTGTCATCTTATCCTTATGGGTAACAAACAACCCATCTGCATTTTTATTCTTAATTGGAAATAGATTTAGATATTAATGAGCTATAACATACATTTACCATCAGGTGGATTGTGTGCTCGTTTGTCATGCTCAGTATACAAAATTACCAATGAATTATTTCCAGCTTTGTGGAGCTCTTTTTGTTGGACGTAGATCATAATCATTTAAACTACGTGGTAGAGCCATGATGCTACAATATAGTTGTTGCACGATGGGTCGGCTCGACCGAGGTAGGACCACGTTCTCACAATACCAGCGTAAAATAGCAGCTTAATGCTGCTGTGTTTTGTATGGTGAGTGTAGAGAACTGCAGACCCTTTTTACTGGAAACGAGGCATTCAATTTCAGTCCTCATGGATGACAACGCATCTGTATTTTGATTCTTAAATGATGATGAATGTTGATGTTTATGGACCACAGCATTCACTTACCATCAGGTAGACTGTGGTGTGCTCGTTTATCACACTAATTCTTAAAAAAATCGTATCATTTAACTAAATACTGAATGAGGCTGAGTGGTTTAAACCTGTTTGGAATAATGGCATCTAGTTAATCATTTTAAGTTATGTACAACTAGCGTAATTTATCGTTTGATTACTGTCGTATCCTTACATATGAATAAAAAAATCTTAGTCCTTTTTTTTAAATATGTTACTTCTGTTTTTTGCTGTTCGAACGCTGTTTTTGACTGTACTTGCCAAATAATGGAAAGTACAGTCAGAAACATGTAAATGGGTTTTAAATTTATAGGGTGTGGCCATTGCAAAAGTACGAAACCCGAGTTCGTAAAGGCGGCGGAACAGTTTGCCGACGAGCTCACTGTAGCCTTTGGCGCTGTCGACTGTACGGCGGAGCAAAAGCTTTGCTCCAATTACGAAGTACGAGGCTATCCCACCATCAAATACTTCAGTTACTTCGATAAGTTGGTGCAAGATTACACCGGCGGTAGGAAGGTATGATTTGAATAGACTGTACTCAACATTATAGTTTTTTTTTAAACTGTTATAAGCCAATGTTTGACTACTGTAGTGTATGTGAATACAGCAATTTATATACATAAATAATTATATGCAGGTAGATGGATTACTTCGCTCCTCTACTAGCGCTCGCTGTAAATTTCACAGTGCGCGAGCAACCCGGGCTCGTTCCCCGCCATCACCAATGAAATTGTTAATTGCAATTTTAAGTGCTGATTTACCACGTGTTCGGCGGTGCAAGAAAACATCATGACGAAACCTGCATGTCTGAGAAATAAGAAAAAGTATTTCGAAGACATGTGAAGTTCGTCAACACGCATTGGGGCACAGCGGCAGACACTTCCTTGCCCTAAAACCCTTTCAGAAATGAGAGGAGGTCTGTGCAGGACATATGTATGCTATAGTTTTAACTTCAACTACTAGACTGGCAATTCTAAACAATATCTGTGTCACAGCTAAGGTTCGCGCGGGCATCGGCGGGTTGCTGGTACAGTAAATATGACACGAAGTTGTATTTTCATTTACGACAGTTACTGTTTTTAGGCGAATACGTAACAAAGTTACATACTTATTTGAAATAAACTTTAAATCACGTTGACAAAGTGTGCACATAACATCATGGTTTCGTTTCTGAGTGACATTAAACAAAATCAGTGTTAGATTGTACAAAACAACGTTCGCGGTTTACAAAGTAAAGAGTATTCTCGTCCACTCGCAATCGCCAAAAGTAGTTACTGAGAAATGACGGTAACTTGGGGCGCTATGTAATTAGTACCGTAGTGCCCGTTAGTTATATATACCCGTGTATACATGGAAGTCTTTGCTATTGTCTAAGGCCATTCACTACGCAGTTGTATTTTTTTTTATAGACTATATATTAGGGTGACAAACGAGCACACAGTCCACCTGATGGTAAGTGGTTGCTGTGGTCCATAGACATCTACATCTATCCTCGATTACGAATCAAAATGCAGATGCGTTGTCACCCGTGAGGACTAAGATGGAATGCCTCGTTTCCAGTAAAAAAGGGTCTACGGTTCTCTACATTTACCATATGAAACACAGCAGCGTTATACTGCTATTTTACGCTGGTATTCTGTGAGAGCGTGGTCCTTCCCAGGTCGAGCCGACACATCCGTGCTACAACTATACCAGTAATATAGCTCGAGTATGGCTCTACCACGTAATAAATTGTATTGATTAAAATGGCCATTTGTAATTGTGTCTGCGCAGATTGAACACGTAGTGTGTGTCTTAAAACTACTATGATTACACAGTACAGTACAGTACACTATAATTACTATCCTACCTGATGGTACAGTCCGTACAGATAAACAATGGGATTAGAAATGGCGGCTCATCGTGACCGTAGTACCGTCGACATGCACAGTACCAATAGCGAAAACCCGCTAATAACGGTACAACGTTATATTATTCGGCTACTTGGAAATTTTCTATTAATGGGAAAATATCTGAAAAAAATTGTATACGCAAGTACATAAACTTTAAAATAATATTTGTACCTATCGACCCGCTTTGACTTTACCTGGGTGAGATCTATTGATGTGGCTGTATTTAAACTAAGATAATCATTAAATACCATTTATTTTATCAATATTTCTATTTTAATAGTCTCTAAATTTTTGGGATAAAATTTAGTCTAGATCACTACTGGTATTACTCTCTATTTGTTCGTGAAGTTTTATTAAAATCGATTCAGCCATTCAGAAGATTGGCTCGGACAGACAGACAACACGTTTTGCACTTGGTAGAGCCATGCTGCAGCTATATTATGGTTGTAGCACGAATGGGAAAGACCTCGCTCTCACAGAATACCAGCGTAAAATAATAGACCCTTTTTACCGGCATACGAGGCATTCCATATTTGTCCTCAGGGGTGACAACGCATCTACTTACCATCAGGTGGACTGTGTGCTCGTTTGTCACCTTCACCAAAAAAAAAAGAAAATTTTAAAAATGATTGTATGTAAAAATACCATAGCATGTAATCATTTTATACGAAAATATTAACAAACAAATCAATAATAATTTTGGTGAAAACTCGCAGAACGCGTCGTAGCTTATGAGCGAAACCGGATAGAACTTTTTTTTATGTTTTTGATATTTTGTTATAATTGATTACAATGACGAGATGGACTAAAGTTATAGAACGTACGAAAAACGCATATCGCAACGTATTTTTTTTTGCAGTCTACCGGCGGGTGTAAGTATAGATAGCGACAATGCGTGAGCGAGAGGTGAATATAGGTGATGCCATTTTCAATCCCATTCTTTAACCGCACGGGTAGTAAGTGGTGAAGTAGCGCACAATCGTTAACGTACTGACTTGTCTTAACAAAAGGCTATCCACTCATGTTTTAAAAACATTTTTGCATTGCAGGAGGGAGACTTTGTCTTGTTCATCAATAGCCAGCGCGGGAAACACGAGGAGACGAAGAAATCCACGAAGACAAATCAGGACGCCGGTTTTGGTACCAACGTTCAACTTGCGACCGATGACGACTTTGAGATGATCATATCTTCCCCAAAACCCACTTTCGTCATGTTTTACGCTGTCTGTGAGTTGATAATTATATCTAGCCTAGCCATTGGTTATTTAACCGATATAGCGTAAGAATCGGAAATCAGAAGTGGCAATGGGCGGCCCATATACCTCGAATTGACATACAGGTGGCTCAGGACCGTGGACATATGAAGGACTGTAATGGTGTAAATGTTGATTATTGTGATTATTTAATTGTCCAGAATAGAATCTTTAAGCAGCAAAAAAATAGGAATTTCTAGCTAGCATATAACTATTGAGAGCCGTGGTAGCTCAGATGGTTAGCGCTCGTTGTAAGCTTCACAGTACTCGAGCAACCCGGGTTCGATCCCCGCCGGCACCAATGAAATTGTTAATTGCAATTTTAAGTGCTGATTTACCACGTGCTCGGCGGTGAAGGAAAACATCGTGAGGAAACCTGCATGTCTGAGAAATAACAAAAAAAATATTTCGAAGACATGTGAAGTTCGCCAACGCGCATTGGGGCAGCACGGCGGACGTTTCCTTACCCTAAAACCCTCTCAGAAATGAGAGGAGGCCTGTGCCCAGCAGTGGGACGTAAATAGGCTGCAACTTTACTTTTTTATACAACTATTGTATTATTTCCAACTATCGACCCGCCATGGCTTTGTCTGGGTAGGAAAAGCTCATTTTTGTGTTAATAATGTTTTGATTCGTAAAAACAATCTCCAAGTTTTTCACATAAAACATTCAGATTAATCTTGGTGTTGCTCTCTATATATGTTCATGAAGTTTCATTACATTCGGCTCAGCCATTCCGAAGATTAGCCCGAACAGACATACAGACAAAACGCTTAAAAACTGTTATTTGTCTTAATGGATGTAGACGTCAGCTCTATAAAAGGCAGTTATTTCGATATTAGACACTTCAATTTTATTTATGCCATCAAAACATAACTTAAAAAAACAAGTCTCACAACTCAGTTCTTCTACCGTAAAAAGTTGTGAGATCCATGTAATATCAAGTCGGTTAATTTATTCAGTCCCTACTTAAGGGTCCTTCTGTCTCAAGTTATTACGTAATTAGCTAACCTAACAACATCTTATAGTGACCATATCAATATTAAAAATCTTTGTTTTAAATACATCGATTGACTTGGCCATCACATGAAAACTCAATGTTATCTCACAAGTAATACATATTATATTAAATTAGATTGTTTAGTGCGATTGCCAAGTCAATCTATGTATTTAAAACATAAAGATTTTTAATATTGATATGGTCACTATAAGATGTTGTTAGGTTAGCTAATTATATTAGGTTAGATATGTATGGACTAGCTGCGCCTGCGACATTTGCATAGAATAACTTTTAGTGGTTCAAGCCCGTCTTTCACTATGGGATATAATATAATATATATTACATCTCAGATATAAATTAATATCGCTCACCATACATTTCATATGGAACCGTTTATACTGAGCTATAATATATATTACATCTCAAGCTATAAATATTTTTTCGATCGACTAAGCGTTATTTTCATATTATATTTCGCCCCCTGTACCCCGAACACCGTTCCGCGGCCCCGCAGAACAGTGTACGGGGTAAAGGGGGGTAATCCAATGGCCAATGACGAACGCATACTGGTTAAAAAATATATCTCACAGTGTGAAAAGCCAATCGCGGAATATAATTTATATTTCGGGATATAATATATATTATATCCCATAGTGAAAAGCCAGCCTTATTGTTATAGTTTCCTATTTAAATCGGATTTTCTTTACAATGTCATGGACTTTAACTGTACCCTAATTTTCTTTCTAAAATAAAAGCCTAAGCCTAAGTTACTCCTTATAAAACTAGATATCTGCCGGTACGTTTCGGAGATTAGCTAGTTAAAGCTGTTATTTTGACATTACGAACAGACATTTCAATTTTATTTATTTGTGTAGATATGATGACGATATCCGTCTTTCAGGGTGCAGCCACTGCGTAACCGCAAAGCCGGCATTCAGCCGTTTAGCGACCACCTTAAAGTCGGACAACTGGCCCGTTAAAGTCGTCGCCGTGGAGGCGTCCGACAATCCGAAAGTGGCCGACTTTGCCCACGTCGAGACGCTGCCCACTTTCAAGATGTACGCAGCTGGGAAACACGTGGCCGATTACGAAGGCGACAGAACCACAGAGGATATGCTCAAGTTTTGTATGTCTCACGTAAAAGTTAAGGACGAGCTGTGATTGGATTTTACATTTGTTCATTAAACCTTGCAAACGTCACAATTATGCGGTTGATTACGTTAATCGAGTTAGAAAAATATTATATTAGGCTTAAGTACGTTAAATATGATGTTTGTGTAAGTGGGGTGGGGCAAATATTGTTTATTTTATATACATAATTTTATTTATTCATGATAATATAATTATTGTTGCAAAGTAAAATTCAAACAATAAATTAATCTATATGGAATTAAAAACATTTATCATTGTATTAAAACTAACATTGGTAAATTATTATTTATTTTTAGTTATGTAGGTTAGCAAAAAAATATAATACATTTCCTTATACATTTAATTGTTATGTTTGTAGCGGCTAAAAGAAATTAAGTTTATCCTGTCAACACTAGTTTAGTTTAGGCCATTTCTTGGTTGGTCGACACGAGAACAACACAACGTCCCGTCTTACCGAGATCCTACTTGTCAACATTATTCAGCGTAATATGTGACACTTCTTTAAATTATTGAACAGAGCTCTTTTAAAAGTTCGGCCTGAATAAGATAACAAGTAAAACATAAAATAAATATGAAAAACCTCACGCCTGTTGCCCATTTCCCAGAGGGGTAAGCAGGAACAATGGACTTCCATTTGGCATGATCCTGACACATCTCTTTCGCTTCTTTACATTCTCCCCGGTTAAGGGTTACTCTCAATTTGGCCCATCTTCAATATAAATATGAAATAGGAAATATTTATTGCAAACAAGCCACACACATAACCAGGCACTAAAGTTTAAATACTTATGATTACAATCAATATAGGTATAAAAAAATAACAAGAAAAGACAACAATTAACAGATTTAACGTATAGCAAAAGTATATAACTATATTTACAAATTAAATTATATATATGTACACGTCAAACTTGTTACGTTAATGTTCAAATTATTTTTCTACGTTCTATCCTCATATCTCCATCGTGTGTTCCATCGTTGCTCTAGTACTCTAACACATTTCCTGTAGGCAGATTTTTCGCAGATTTAATAATAATAATACTTAAAAATTATCCTGCCCTCAAAAATTATTATCCGCCAGTAATCTTAAGAATATATAAATACAGTGGTGCCAAATCAGATGAATAAGGTGGGTGGTTCAGTATTTCGAACCGAGGTTTGTGGAGATTAGCGATTGCGAAAACAGAAGTGTGTGTCGGAGCATAATCATGATGGAACAGGGCCGGACTTTTCATCATTTCTTGCTTTTTTAAAAATATTTCTTGGTATGTGTCTAACATTTTCTTTATTTCCCAGAACTGCTGTGCCAGTTTGACTGGGTCATACTTCACCAGGGTGTCCGGGTCGTGATATTTCGACAGAAGAATATTAACTTGGCGTATCACCTTACACATCTTTCCAGAGAGTGGTGTGGAGCTCTTAAGAGTATATCCGACTCCTTGTTTTTCATAATAAAACTAACCATGAGGGAAGGTTGTGGGGCGGGCTGACTGGGAGGGGGATTGTTTATAGTGTGTACTGTGATTGGGTCAGTCATTAGCTCTGAGTACGTTTTGAGTTGGGCCTCGATTTTAGATTGATAGTCTGAAATAAGGGAAGACCCTCCACGTCTGTTCGGCTGTGAGGATAGAGATTTCCGTAGGTAATCACCTTGATAGCAGCGGTGGTCAGCTTAGAATCTGCAGTTAGATTTGCCATGGCTTCCAGCGTCTCTAAGATTATCCCGTTTGTTTTGTATCATGGAATCGACAAATCCTTGGAGGTAGACCAACGGGCCAGAGTCAGTTGTGATTTCCTCTTTGTTGGGTGTAGTTAGAAATTTAGACAAAAACATGCAGATGCGATGGGCTTTTAGCCGATCCCACTGTTCGTCTAATAGAATAACTCAGAGCTGCTACACTGTCTTCTTAATTCTCCCCAGGGTCCCTTCTGGTGTCACTGGTGGATTTGCCCAGAGCTAAAGGAGGGTTGCTTCCTTTGTTGGCCATTGATGACGGACTGGTTCTAATTGGCTATTCCGTCCTTTGGAAAAGTAGTTAATAAACATAATCCCCTTGGAATCTTAAGAACTCTACACGAACACTTTCCCTCGCCGAAGGTGATAAAATTTAATGAATAATATACGGCATAACGAAACAGCAATTTTGTCTCAGGAATATAATGGTGGATTCAAGTTGTATCAGTAGAAATGAATTGGCTCAAAAAGTCAGCGTGATTCATTTTCAACAGCGCTATATTGGAAATATCAACGTGTTTGCATTTTTAAACTTTTAGCGATCGCGACACTTACTTTGGAGACACCATAGACATTCTTTACTCATCAGTTGAAACATAATGCGTCTCCGATTCATTGTTATCTCCATATAGCAATATCACCAATTTTTATCTTCTATAACAATTTACAAATTTTTCTCTACTAGAACCCTGTTTGAAAGTCAATGGATGCAGGTGGCTCGGGACCGTGCTTTGTGGCATTCCTTGGGGGAGGCCTATGTTTAGCAGTGGACTTGTGAAGGGCTGATTAACCCTGTTTACCGGTAATGAGGCTTATTCTATCTTAGTCCTTATGGGTGAAAATGCATCTAAATTTTGATTCTTAAATTCAAATATAAAAATACATCTACCATATAGGGGCCGGATTTCTTGGCAAAAGCATACACTTACCATCAGGTGGACTGTGATCTCGTTTGTCACTATTATTTTATAAAAAAAACTATTCGACGATTGACGGATTATCTTCCACGCACTTTGCCTTGCTTACTGAAGCCGTTACTCATCTATTGGATATCTGCTTTTTTTATCATAATACTAAATCATAGCTCTGTTTTTCCGTTTTATCCATTCTCCCACATGCAGTATAGCAGATTGATAACATCGTAAAAATATTAAAAAAAAATTAAGTACAAAAAAGATGTCGCAACTCGGACGCATTACATTGCTTTTGCGTTGCGCCGAACAATGAATAAATTTTCTTAATAGGGGATCGACACGACATGTTATGCCGAGTGTATGTTGTACAGCTGTCGTACCGATCAGTCAAGAGACGGCCTTTAGTTACAATTGCAAATTGTGACTACAACATAAATGAATTTTTCTTAACAGATCATAATCATTCAATTATTATAATAATCATTCAATCACAGTTTATCGATATATCAATTATACTCGTATCATTCCGAAACGAATTTGAACAATTCTTAGAATGCTTATTGCTATATACCAAATACTTCTATGTATACTACTAGATGGGCTCTACGGCCTTAATACATAGCGCGCTAAGTTAAGGTCAATTGTCCGTAACTCCTTTAGTCGACGGCGAGCAGGCAAGAAGACTTGTTCTTTGTTGCGTGAACCGCTAACGTTGTTTTCGACTATCTAACACTGATTCTGTTTAATGTGACTAAAAACGAAAACACCAATAATGTTATGTGCGCATTTTGGCTTTGGAACGGTTTTTTTTCTTCATCTGGATTGCCGGTCTTGTAGTATGCATAGAAGTGTTTGCTAGATAGTATTGATATTATACGTATATACATTACATTAATAGTTAACTAAGAACAATTGAGAGAAAATTATTTTTGTATTTTAGATAATTATAATATAATATTTGCTTTATAGGGAATGAACATCGAAACGTTTGCGGATTTAAATTAGCTTAATCTAGTTTTCTTATTGGTCCCGCTGTTAGTAAAGGTTTATATAAGCTACCTGATTGATAGAAGACAATATATTTCCTATAATTAGATACGGCTTTTGCTATTTTATTAACGATATGATAAATCTCTCATTTTTATATACTATGATTAATCTTATATAGTTGTAAATTTCATATTATTTAGAAGAAAATGTATATTGACTGGCCTGTTGGTCTAGTGGTTAGTGACCCTGACTGCTACGCCGGAGGTCGTGGGTTCGATTCCCACCCAGGACAAATGTTTGTGTGATGAGCACGATCATTTGTTCTGTGTCTGGGTGTAATTTATCTATAATATTTATGTATTTAAAAATATATAAGTATGTTTATCAGTTGTCTAGTACCCATAACACAAGCTCTGCTTAGCTTGGGACTAGATGGCGTTGTTTGATAGTTGTGGAATATTATTATTATTATTATTCGGTTATATGGATGTACGTATTAAAACGTTGGTGAGATTGCTAAGATCGAATTTTCCTATGTAATAAGTAACAGTATAAAAAGTCAACGACATATTTGACAAATCATATATTAACGAAATAAATAAAATTAAAAATATAAGCATTAGTTGTCGCCTTGTATTTCATTCAAAAGTGAAAGAATATTTGTAAAAAAAAAGGCACTGCAAGTTGTAAAAATATATCATTTTGTTTCTCGTCTTTAAGTTGCATTAAGCCTTTTTTAATTTATTTAAAATATTTGTATTTAATAATGACATCCAACAATACACCAATGTGATAATATATACATACATAATGTGCATCCTGATATATTCCCCGTAATAAAGATTAATGTAACTGATTAATTCATAATAGAAACTTATTGTTGAATATCAGATGACTAAAATGTATGTGCTATTAATTAATAGGGCTTTATGTGTACGATAAAATAAAAAATAGTTATTTCAGTTTCGAATTTACATAATATTATTGCTTATGTATGTTTAGCGTGCGCGAATGATTTATTACTATATATGCATTTGCAACTCCTGCGGTTAAGGAATGGGGTTAGAAATGGCGGCCCATCGAGCATGTAGTGTAAGTATTCTGTTCGTTAATATAGATAAAACAGGGCGAATAACATTTTGTTATATTGCAAATAACGTTATTACATTTATTAAAATTTTGTTTATTAGGAATTTTTTGATTAATGGAAAAAATCTAATTAGTATATTAAAACCTATTGAATTATGTAGTGGAAAAATCTGATTAGTATATTAAAACTACAATTGTGTTATGTAATGGAAAAATCTGATTAGTATATTAAAATTACAATTGAATTATGTAATGGAAAAATCTGATTAGTATATTAAAATTACAATTGAATTATGTAATGGAAAAATCTGATTAGTATATTAAAATTACAATTGAATTATGTAATGGGAAAATCTGATTAGTATATTTAAATCCCAATTGAATTATGTATTGGAAAAATCTGATTAGTATATTAAAATTACAATTGAATTATGTAGTGGTAAAATCTGCTTAGTACTTTTAGGTTTTCTAAGTTTTATTTCTTAGAGACTTGGCCCTTGTCTAATAAAAAAAGTTATTGCGAAATCTTCATTTAATATAAAGTAATTAAAGTTTTAAGTAACAACGATTTTTATAAGCTCTACGTGTTCAGTGATGTGTGTTTTCTTTATATATATCAAGCAACGCGGATGAAGTCGCGGGTATCTGCTTGTAAGTACATACATATAGCGTCAGTATGCAAGCCAGAGAATAGAGTCCACTCTGTTTATAACTTTATCTGCGCGAGTAGTATGACGAAAAACACGTGGTTAATAATAATTTAAAATCTCGTATTAAAAATTGATTTTACATAATTACAAATTAGTAAATCATTTCAAAAATTTTAATACATTTTGTATTTTGTCATTATCTATAAGTATATATAAAAATTACGTGTCACGTTGTTTGTCCGCGATGAACTTCTAAACTACTGAACTGATTGCAATGAAATTTTGCACACTGTGTGCAGTTTGGTCGAACTTGATAGATAGGTTAGTTTTTATCCCGATAAGTAACCCTCGATATTTTTTTGCAGTTTTTTTAGGAAATTAAATGGTCGTCGGAAAGGGCAGAACAACGTCTGCCTGGCCGGCTAGTATTATAATACGTTATTATTTAAATTTAAATCGACTTATTTTTCTATTATGTATCTAACAGCACTTGTTGCAACTGAAACACTCTAATACAAATTAATTAACATACAATTACATTTTGTTCCTGTTATTTGTGCTTACGGTAGTAGGTACTGATTTTTGCCTTTAATTTTCAATTACTCTTCCCAAATGAGAACGCAATGAAATCAGCATTTACGCAAACTTAATACATAGATCCAGATTGATTTTCTTTGTTTTTTTTTTTCAAGAACTACAACGTCTATTACAAAGCGTGGTTTGTTGATAGTCTCGGGTTTAAACGACAGTGCAGCGTCGTCACAGTCTCCGCGAAATTTCACGTTTGTCAAATCCCATATATTTTGGTTCGCTTATTTCCGCGGGACTTCTTTCGTGAAACAGATTATAGTAAAGGAATGAAACAAACGCTGGACCAACGAGACACATGCAACCTCTCATCAGTCAACATGAATAAACATTCACTAGATATGATTCACTGAGAATGAACTGTCTCGTACCGTCTTTATACTCAATTGTTTATAATGAATGTTTCTCAAGGAAATATTGTAAAGGAGTTATATAACCAAATTGTGTATTATTATTATTATTACTATTATTATTACAGTCTGTCTTTTTCTGTTTAAAAAAAATACAAATGAACGTGCATTTATTAGGATTTAAAAAGTTTTTATTTAGTTTCAACGTAACAGAAGTATAATAATTTGTGTAACTTTACGTTCCATTTGAAAGTACCCATTAGCTGTGTGTTTAAATCTGTATAAAAGTGAGAGCATAAATTTATTAATAGTTTAAATTGTTACGATGTAATCACAAGAATTATTGTGCATACACAAGATACACAAACGACATATCTTTATCAAATCATATAGCGGATGAATTCAGCCATATCACACCTATATTTTTCAATAATTAGGCAGTTAAACATTTAGCTAAGAATATAGCCGTATTTATGTGACGCCTGGCACACTCTTAAATGACGTAATTATAAGAACAAAGCGATTTATTGCAAATGAAGTTTTTTCACATTTTGTGAAGTAAAGGATATATAGTTTTATAGAATAAATTTTGTGTATAACGTTTTATTTGCATAATGATATATATATACGTAAATCTAGACTAAATATCTTGACAATAATCTGCAAGCTTTTAAGCCTTATACAATGTTATACTAGTTTGTACTTCTTAAAAGTTAATCATGATAAGTGCTCTGCTTTGAAAATTTCATGTTGAACTCTTATACCTGTGTAAATGTTTCCGTTCTATAACCTCAGTTTAGAAGGCGTATAACTATACAACATGTAACAAAAACCCTGTGGTTCCCGCTAAGTACGTTATCAGGATCAGTATTCAAACCTATAAAAATAACTTTTTTAAAAAACCTGGCCATATTTTTTTTAAATTTCACAATTTTTTTTTTAAATTTTATGTGGTTTTATTACCTCTTACTTACACTAGCCGATAATAAAGCCACATACAATTTGCATACAATTTTTTTTTAAATAAAAAAAAATATTGTTCGAGTTTTTAAAAAAAAGTTATTTCTATAGGTTTGAATACTGATCCTGATGACGTACTTAGCGGGAACCACAGGGTTTTTGTTACATATTGAATAATCTTAGTATTGGATTAAAATTATGTTGTTAAGGAATTCCACATTTTATATTTCCTTTCTGATATATAATACGTTTTTAAGTTGCAAATAAATAGTGTTACTTCATAATGTTTCAAATATTTTTAATTATTAAACTTATATAATCACATATTAATAAACACTATAAACCCTGAAGCGTTACTGTTCTTAGTTACATTAAAAATTTTATCTTTAAATAATTCTGTTCTCTTTTCTGAAGTTTAATTTTTTTTACTTTAATTTTTTTTTATTACTAAACATGTAATTTTATACAGAAATATAATCTCAAACTTTACATGGTAAATAAATAAAAAAGAAATGAGTACTTACTACAACTTTGTGAACTTTGTTATGCCATCTTGACGAGGGTGTCAACAAAAATGTCTTCGTAACAAAGTCTCTCTCTCGACAACAATTGTTTATAATTTAAAATAATTTAATCTTATACAATGTTGAATGTTGTGTGTAGATAAAATGAAAATAGTGTTTAATTAAAATAAACAAACGATACGTCATCAATTAGTTAGAATTTAGTTCATGTAACGGCTCTTTTGTATACTGGATTTTCCTTAAAAAATTTTACGGTTCAGAATGGAATGAGTCTCAGTTACATTTGCCGACATCTCAAGAAGTAAAAAAAACAATATTGTTTTCACGGTGCGAGCCGTAAACTCGTAATTCTTTGTCTGGTGTGACGGGCTTACCACCGTTATACTAATGTGTAATTACTAATTGTTCTAATAGCTGTTTAAAAAGTGCAAGAAGTGAGAGCATGTTGTAATTAACTTGGTTCCTTTATTCCGGACATGTATAAAAATGTTATTTACTCTTCTTTGTATAAGTGTTTGAAATTTACGACCTCAGTAACATTCGTTGATTATCGCTTCAGTATTTATTATCTCTATACCAATCTTTTTCTATAGTCATTTTCCTGAAATGAGAGAGAGACAGAGAGAGCGTAACTTTAAACATTTCTTTAAATGACGTCGATTTTTCTAAGTAATGCCGTAAATGTTTTATGAGATTTAATACTATAACCGTTGGAAAGGGTCAATATGATAGACTGTAAATTATTTTATAAAAGAAAATATGTTCATGTTGTTTTTATATTTGTTGTACTTATACCATGTCAATTTCAAATTACTGTGTTTTACCAACGAGCCCCCATTTCTAAAAGTTTATAAATTTTATACGTTATTTATACTTGAATAGAATTATATCTAACTGTTGGGAATAGTGTATGTAGTGTCTATCGCAAATATGTTTGTATCGAGCAAAATGTTTGATGATAGTACTGTCCTTTTAAAACACAATAAACTAATATTATAACAGTTGCTTGGGTTTTTATTTGAATTTTCAGATCGATTTATGTTAAAATAATTATTTAACATTTTATGCCTACAAACATACACGTTCCAATAGATTACTTAATAGCAAATTGACTAAAATAAATCTTTGATTTCTATAAATCTTGTTCATAAAGTAGGTAGAGTTGTATTTCTATAAAAGAGTTTTGTAAGCGATGTTCACATTTAAGACAATTTAAGTAACTCATTCGCTCATTAACCAATAATGGTGAAACCTATTTTATGAGCATTGATTCGCAACTCGTCTATAAAAATGCTATTTGTTATATTGTTGAAGATGCGCACTTATCAATTCTCTTTTTACATTGATGAGCATTCGCATTTTCCGCTTTAAAATATGAATGTACATGTATTGATTGAGCATGGTTATACAAGAGCAAACAAAGAAAAAAAGCAATCGAGTACATTTCAACGCAACTGAAAAACAAAAGAAACATTTTCTTTGACAATATTGTAAGTGGGTTATGGATAACACACAAAATTAAACTATAGTATTCGTTATGGATGAAATAACCCGTGGGAATGAGTTGAGAAATTATAATTTATTGTGTTGTTATTGTAAGCTGTTATTTAAAAAAAAGTCCCGCTGGATTTTTTCCCAGGACAGAGGTTTTCTTCGAACCAGTGGTAATTAAACAAAAGAGTGACTTTCAATAAGTATTATTTATAATCTATATTGAATAAAAAAGTTTCTGTTTCTGCTATACGATATGTTTGGAGTTGAAAGCATGTGTTAGTAACATAAATCATAGTATTTAATCTAGTCAGCTATTTTTATAAAACTTAGTGCAAACGAACATACAGTACACCCGATGGTGGCTACTGCAATCCATGGACACCTGCACCTTCAAACAAAGCAGGCTATAGATGCGTTATAACATCTGAGGGCTAAGATGAAACGCCTTACAGCCTGTAATTGTACAGCCTTTCTATACCCTTTACAAGGGTACACAGCAGTGCAACTATTTGGCGGCAGTGGTAGGCAAGAGGGTGGTACCCACACAGATACCTAGGCGGGACGGGAGTCCTCCCACCTAGCAAATTCGCAAGATTTTTTTTTATAAGATAGGGTGACAAACGAGCACACAGTCCACCTGATGGTAAGTGCTTGCTGTAACCCATAGACATCTACATCTTTACACAATAAAAAATCAAAATGCAGATGCATTGTTACCCGTGAGGACTAGATGGAATGCCTCTTTTCCAGTAAAAAGGGTCTCCGGTTCTCTACACTCAACATACGAAACGGCTCCGTAGCGCAGTGTCTTAACAATGAGTTGTTACGCTGGGGGCCGCGGGTTTGAATCCCGCACGGAACAAGTACGAGTATTTGTATGGCCTACAAATAATTGTGCCGGGTCTGGATGTTTGTCCTCGTGCAATTTGTTTGTAAGCTGCCTCCACGACGCAGGAGAAAATCCTAGTATGGGGGTAACGTTTTTTAAAAAAAGAAGCAGCAGTGTTAAGCTGCTATTTTACACTGGTATTCTGTGAGAGCGTGGTCCTAACCCGGTTGAGCGGACCCATTCATGCTACAACTATACTACTAATTAGTGTTGCCCAAATGCAAGAACAAGACGAGACTTAGCAAGTCTTGGCCTTGGTCTTGCGCCAATACACCTGGTCTTGGTCTTGGTCTTGGTATTGCGCTCCGAGTCTTGGTCTTGGTCTTGGTCTTGCAGCAAGAGTCTCGCAAGTCTCGCAATGACCTATTATATTAGCCTATTACTATTTATTAAACGTTACTTTAGATCTTAGAACAACTTAACAGAGTAGGTACATATTGAGCTTGAATTAACATAGCCATAGTAAAGACCAACCATATTAATAAATGTCTAAACATTTAATGAGATATTCGAAAAATCAACTGACACCGGGTGGGGTTTGAACCTACGACCTAAGCGATCCGTGCCGATGCTCTAACCAACTGAGCTATCTACCGTGTCCCACGGCCACGGGCGTCAGTTTCATAATAAACGTTTACATTTAATAAGCTTACAAGTGCTAAAACATGGTTAAACATATATATATAAACAAATTAATGGCAATAACTACACTGTATTTTAAATAACATTATCTCTCTAGAAAGAGATTGATAGACCCTCACCATATATGAAATGGAATAAAAGAGTTATACAATATACAATTTATTTAAATAAAAAATAAAATACGATGCAAATTAAATTACTTCACAGTATGTACACAACAGCTTTGACATTACTGTTACTTTATATTTATTCTTTTGACAAAGCATTAATACAAATTAACCATCTGGCTGACTCATCACTTAACCTATTTCTATGTTTTCTAATTACTAATGATGCTTTAGATCTTTAGAAAATAATCTCTCAGTACCTGCAACTTCAGTACAGAAAATCACGGGCCATCTTCGATAAAATCGGATATTTTGTCTCATGCGTCCTCCAACAGTCTAAAATGTCTTCCGAGATGACGGCTCTGGGTTTACCTAGGTACCCCTTCAACTCCTTAATAACTAAGTCTTGAAGACAAGATCCAGATTCATTTTTACACATTTCAAGTGTTTTAAAAGTGCTATGGTGTCCATATTTATCAAATGTGTGCCGACATATTCGAGCACTTTGTGTTTTAAAAACACACACTTGCAAAAGTCGAGATTTGCATCGAACTTACTAAACATGTTTATCTTTTAGGTAATAATAATAACAATAATAGTAAGTAATTATTATAAATCCATATAGTTAATTTTATAATAATTACTTACTAGAATAAATTACTATGATACCTACCTATTATCTAATTACAACATTTCTTGCGAGATCGGGATAATGTATTCGTGTCCATTCTGAGCACCCGGAAACTTATTTTATTCTTTGAAACATGTACTCTGTGGCGGCAATCAAACCGTGTCAAATGTAGTGCGTGTGGCGCGGCGGCGACGATTATGCGATATCAATAGTAGCCGCCGGCACGTGTATCTTGACCTTGTACTTTCGAATAGCTGCACAATTTCTTTGACAGGTCAGTATCCGACCTTTGATGACGCCGACAACAAGACGCCGCGCACTATCAAAGTGCCGATGGTCAAAACTAGGGATGCACTCTTTTTTCTTTTAATGGATATTTTCATTCGCTATGTATATTTATGGTATTGTTCGTAATGCGCATAAGTCCAATTTTCCAATTTTTTTAATTATATTTTTTGCGTCTCATAGAGTCCCTAAGCGTATACCCGAACTCCTATACTCCCTGAAACGACACTTAGTCCTAACTGCAAGACGCAAGAGTCTCGCAAGCTTAGTCTTGTTCTTGCGCAAATCTTGCACGGTCAGTCTTGGTCTTGGTCTTGCTAAAAAGAGGCGGTCTTGTTCTTGGTCTTGGTCTTGCAAAAATGCAAGAACAAGACCAAGACTGCAAGACCAAGACCGATTTTGGGCAACACTACTACTAATATAGCTGCAGCATGGCTCTACTACGTATATATTGTAATGTATTGGACACGTATTGGACTTGCAATGTTTTTAAGTGTGACCGGCGCTTTTTATTTAAACGCTGATTGATAAGCGAAATTGAACCCTAACCTGTACCATCAATATCATGTCTATTGTCGTTCTAAATCTTTTTTCCCCATCGGTTGTCGGTTCTTCAAGCTATATAGCTGGCCCACTGCCTCTTCACCTTATTGATCTGTAAAGTCATGTGTAATGATGCCCATGTTAGTGTTTACCACAACAATCGATCGATCGTCGATCGAGGCCATCGATTGACGTCGATCGTCGATCGATGCCATTGATTCATGTCGATCGAATGCTGTGTTATCTTTAGCTAATCGAAGGAAATTGGTCGATAAAATGCTGTTCAATCATCGATCTACAATTAATCGATGTTGTTGTGGGCTCTTCATCAGTATTTTTCAAAATGTATTCAGAAATGGACGCGTTGTTGACCAGTACGCTAAGACTGGATGCGACTGTTTTTAAGGTTAGTGATCGCCTATTTCATCTAAACGACATTTTAAATGCGAATTCTCGAATAATCAAGCAGCTCCATCGATGTCGACTAATCCATTCTACCATCGATCGACGACTCACTCTTACACCTTTGCCAGTAGTTGTTGGGAGCACTACGCTTGAAATTGTCGGCGAGTTTGTTTACCTTGGTCAAATTATACGACTAGGAAGTCCAACTTCGACCGAGATCGGAGATTACGACATATCTTCTCTTCACTTTTAACTCAAAACTTGAAGACAAGATTGTACAACCAGTGCATGTTTCCAGTGATTATATAATATGGATTTGAGACGTGGTCCTTCACTGCAGGCCGTATGAGGATGCTCAAGGTCGCTCAGCGAGCTACGGTGAGGGCTATGCTATGGATTTAAAAATGAGTATATCCATAGTAGAACCAGAGTAACCGACATAGCCCAACGGATATAATAATAGTTATATGTAGAAGAGTAGATGGCAAAAAGATTTAATATGTTTCAAATTAATAATTAAAAAAAAAAGAATACCTATTTCAACTGCTGCGAATCCTTATTAACATTAACTGGTATTTTGATCTACTGTACATTTTTTAGAATCATATTATTAGGCTCCTAAGCCCCTAATATTTGAAAATAAACTACTATACATTAGGATGGGCAACTTTAGTTGTGATTGAAAACACCGTGACCGTGTTTTTTCTGTTAAAGCGGCGTATCTTATGAAACAAATAAATGTAAGTAAATCGAAGTATTTTCTCATATTGTCGGCGCGGTGGACTTTTATTTCTACTACTTCCCAAAATGAGAATCCCAATAGCAAGAGAAGCGTCAGTAGCCTAATGGCAGGGCGCGGACCGCGAACTCGAAAGGTCGTGGGTTCGAATCCGACATTCGACTACTGTCGTGGACCACTTCTAACACAAGCATTTTAAGCTCACCAGAAGTGGTTAAAGGGAATATTGTTAATGTTTAATGGCATTACTAGTATTTTTACTATAAAAAAAAGTTTTCGCCCTTGTCAAACGTAGCTATTAAGGCAAATCTCCATGATCAAAATATAATATAGAATAAGGCTGATAAACGAGCACACAGTCCACCCGATGGTAATTGGATGCTATGGCTCATTGACATCTGCATCTATTCTCTATTAAGAATCAAAATTCAGACGCAGTATCACCTCTGAGGGCTAAGTTGGAATGCCACGTTTCCAGTGAGAAGTGTCACAAACTATTTACAAAATTTGTTACAAACTATTTACAAAATTTATTAAGTGTTACAAACTATTTACAAAATTTATTTTAGAAACTGCTTGGAAGCGACCACCCCATCATTCCCAGGGGTTATTAGCAACCATGTATTAATTTATACTATAATAACCCTTTTTAAACAGTTTCAGCTCCGATTCGTTGCGGCACCGATTTTCGACAACTTTTAGCTGTGGCGGCGAACAAATATTTCGCCACAGAAGTTGAAGACACGCCTATTGTGCCATCAGCCATGTGTAAAAGTAATTTTCTTTTTTAAGCTTTTTTCACTTGTTTAGACCTAATTAAGTTTAGTTAACATCAAACATCAGTTACTAATAGAAGGATACTTATTTTTAGTGGGTAACTACGTGTTTTTCTACGAGTTTTCTTTGAAATTGAAAGTGACTTTTTATGCAGAGATTACGAACCTTTTGTACTATTTTGTTTTATAAAAAAACATTTATATAAGTAGGTACAGCTAAATCACCCGGTAAAACCTTCGTTTTTATTAAATTAAACTTTCACCTAATAATAACATTTGTAAATATCAAGAAGAACCTTAATTTGGAAAAAAAATAATAAAAATAAAAATATTTTTTTCCAATAATTTGGAAAAAAATAAGGTGTATGTTTACAAATTTACAAATGTTAAATATTATTTAATGTTATACAAATGTAAAAGTAAAGTCGATCTGAAAACGTCTAATTAGTAAGCATAGCAAAACAAGTGTTTTAAAAAGGAAAAAAAACGCCGGCGCTATACGGCGGCGGATTGACAAAAGACTTTATTAGCGAACTTTTAAGTATAAACGGTTTCGAACAGTTCAAACAAAAATAAACCTTATACCATATCAAAAGAGCAAATGGTACTTCGTAGGTCTATTCGGCCATATGATAGTAATTGACGGCAGCTCAACCATTTTAAGCAAAATTAAACAATAAGACAAACACATTGTTTTTTTTTTTAACAAAAGGCTTGTTTTGCAGTAATTTATTTACAACTTGAGTTTGTGAGCGATCTCAATGAGTACTATTATTTGTTACTTATTAGACTTTTTTCCCTCAACATGATTTAAAACCCACAAAGTAAAAAGAGTACCATGTACAAGTTAAAAAAAAGGTTATCAACCCCTAAAAATTTCAAATTTTCAAAAGATCCAGAAACAAGCCGTAGGCATGAACTACTTGCAAAATAATGAATATTTTGTTTTGGATATATTTTCCAAAAACGAAATTTGAGCGAGTTATAACGATTTTTAAAAAGACACGTGTCGCGTGTCATACGCCACACACAAAGTAAACTTGGTAATAGAGAGAACCTACACTTTCCGGGACGTTGTTGTAATAGCGTATACATTGCCCCAAGAATGAATTACTGACTCTGTGGAGTCGAGAAACTGGTATTACTAGCTTGTGTTTGTTCCTAGTGTCTACACTCACCATACGAAACACAGCAACATTAAGCTGCTATTTTACGCTGGTATTCTGTGAGAGCGTGCTCTTTCCCTGGTAGCGTTGACCAATTCGTGCTATAACCATAATATAGCTGCAGCGTGAATGTACCACGTATAAACTTTTCGCAGAAACCTATGTTGAAGATGGATGAAACAGTAAAAATATGGGCAATTTCATTGTTGTGAAAATAATATTTTCACTAACTGTATAAATAAGTATATTATATACTGTAGATAGTACACTAGAATATACAGAATATAAAAATCAGTTTATTACGAATATCTGACAAATAATATAACAGGCCTGCAGATCAATCGCTACCTTTACAGCATCTGTAATAAATGTCATCAAAGCATAATCCGAAATATACCTATCTCTAAATTATATTGGACCCGGTAGGTGACTACCGGGTCCAATAATTGTTGTTGAGATCCACAAATCACTCGCGCGAAGCCGGGACGGACCGCTAATTTCTTACAAATTCTGAAGAGTTTCTAGCTCTCAAAGGCGGGGGGTGATGGTAATGCATGTAGGATGCATAAGATATAAAAAATCCGAGTAAAGAACCGCCTACCACATCTTGCCAGTGATGGCGATTGTCATAGACACGTGTTATGCTTATAAATGCCGCAATGATTAAAGGGAGAGTGCACATTATAAAAACAATTCCTCTGCTTTGTATTAATCTTAGTTTTCCATACAACCAAATACTTATAAATCCAAGAGAGCAGAAAGCAAAGCTGCTATGACCGCTTGGAAACGACTTCCTCCCATCTATGACATCACTCTCTTCTCCCGTGCAAATTAAATCTGCGGTGAGCACGCCGTTAGAAAAGCAACGATAAAAGAAATCTGGACGCGGACGACACACTGTTATCTTGATGGCTTCAGTGATGACGGCGTTCGTTAGTATGGCTAAATTCCATCCCAGTAGACCTTGAAAGGTTTCGACGTAGTTTCTGAGCAGACTATCTGACGTGATTATTATTAAAGGTATGCAAATAATCAGAACAATAACTGATTGCAAGGTCACGCGCGACTCCTTTCGAGGATGTCTATAGTTTAAATTAAGAAGTTCGGCTTCAGTGATGTAATGTTTACGTGGTTGAAATTTTTGATATAACACACACAAAACAAAAACTAAAATTGCTCGCACTGATATTTCTTTGTATAAATTGTATGTCCGGGTCGGAACATTCTCCCGCCACATAACTCATGATAATTTTGACAAAGTGACAACTAGTTTTTTCTTCTAAAGAAAAACATAGATATACAACCTATTCTATTAACCGTATAGCCCCGAAGGTGACGTAAGGGTTGACAGAGGGAAACAAACCAGGAGATGGGAAGTAACGTCTTCCTAATAATAACTAGAAAATAACAACTACGGATGCAACATTTGTATGTATGTAATGAATGAATTAAAAAACAAATAAATACAACCTCAACCAACACCAAACCTGAGTCAACTTACTTTATATGTTTATAGTTATTTATATACTAGCTGTGCCCGCGGCGTGGCTCGCGAATATAGGTTTTACTTAAAGAATTTGACGTTTCGGGTAAGAGAATATTAAACGATTTATATCATTACTGTATGAATAAGTGGTAACAAAATAAATCGATATGCTCAAAGTTCTAAGTCGTTTATGATAGAGCTTCTGTGTAAACGACGATAGAAGTAGACTTAGCCGGGGCGTACAGAAAAAGGTTACGGGGACTACTAACGCGGGAAAAAGAAACATAGTTGGCCATGTGCAAAACAATCAGTACTGAGGTCCACTCCTGCAACGCGTAAATTTTGACCTTGCGCTTTATTTACGATCGTCGCATAACACACGCTGAGTGGGAAACACACTTAAAATAGGGATGTTAGATGATCATCGATGTTAAAAATTAAAACTTCGATGTTTTAACATCGATGTTGACATATGTCAAACATCGAAACATCGACGTCAATGAACCCATAATCGATAATTGGGAACTTGCAAACAATGCGAACTCGCGAAATCAATATAACTAAATATTGCATCTGCTCTGTAGATTAAAAATTTTGAATAATTCAGAATTTCTGAACGCATCGTTAACCTAAAAAAATGAAGTTTCTCCTGTAATCTCACAATGGTCACTATAATAATAATAATAATAAATTCTTTATTTCAGATAATTGAAATCCATATGTGGGTTAGTAACACAATAATAACTAATCACTAACTACTAACTACTGAACTAATCACTGCTTTCGCTTTATTTTGTAGTGTCGTTGTAGGTTGTCGCATAATAACTATTCTACGTAAAGTGATATTCAAGTTAATTGTTACTTTTCCCTTGCTGTGTATACCCACATGATTTTGAAACAATGTGTAAGTATCTACACATATACAAAAACCATCGATAATGGCCAACATCGATGTTTTGAGTAGCCTAAACATCGAACATCGATGTTGAGCTGTCGATACCAACATCGATGTCATCATCGATCATGTTGACAACAGTGCTACGTCTTGAATGGCCATATCTCTCGCGCGATATGTACTTATCGCAAGGGCGGCATTTTGACGACATTCTCCGTAAATTAGTATCATGTGCGCATATTCAGCTGCTGTGTAGTTCGGACGTGTATTTGCCATTACGATCACAAGTTTATACAAGCTCTGATAAAAAGCGTCCGTATCGCAAGAGATGTAAACGTACCTACTAGATTAGAAAACGAAAACAAAACAAAGCATCTTTATCGCAGTACCATAATCTAATTACTATCCTAATTAGACAAAAAATAATAAATAAAACAATAGGTAAGCGTCTTTTTCGCGGAAAAGTTCACAAAAATATTGATAAACTTGATAATACGCTTTATGATTTTCTTAAGGATTTCATTGAAAAAATGATGTTTACTCAAAACGTCATGCGTCCATAAACAAACAGACAGATCGACAGGTAGTACACTTCTAAAAATTATAAAAATGTACTTATTTAATGATTTACAGTACCCATAATGATTTTAGTCACAAATTAATATACTATACAATATTCAGAAACAGACACAATATCTTATTACCATTTTTATTATATGTATAGATTTAAAGAGAGATGGCGCTGTTAACATCAATTCTAAAAATAAGAGATTAATTGATACGATTGATACAATAAAAAACATAAAAGAACTTATAAATCAGTGCCTGCATACTAAGCAAAAAAGAAAGTTTGATCCTCGCCGAAAAACGAAATTGTTAATAGCTCTTAAAATTTGATTTACCGCATAGAGTACTCGGCGGTAAAATAATAAAAAATAAATGAGATTGTCAACACGCAGTAGGGCAGCGTGTCGTTAATATAAAGGTTAGAAGCAAATATGAAACTCATCTACAGGAAAAAAATTTAACCTGCCTTTTTGTATCACATTTTTGCCACACCACCATCTATCGATGAAATTGGTTAACTATTGTACTTTAGTTTAGATAATAAGGTTAATATATTTATTACGTTCTTTATGTAATACTTTTGTTTACTGCGTTTTAGATATAATTATATCATTATAGAACATTATTTTACATCATTTAATTATGATTTATAATATGATGTTAATTTTAAAAGGTACTTGATGAATCATCCAACGCCACTATTGAACAAATTCGTACCTATACGTAGTACCCATACTTCAGAATATTTGTCATAACTTTTGATGGAATTAACCAATTTTAATGAAATAAAGACTAAATGTAACCTGAATATACACTTAATAATTTCCTTAACTATTCTTATGATATAAATTAGTACTTTATACGTGATACGTTAACAAACAAACAGACAGACAGACAGACAGACAGAAAAATCTAAAAATGGTAGAAATGTATTTATTTACTTATTTTTAGTATCTCTCAATCACTTTTATTACAAAAATATAAAATGTACAGACATCTGCTATTTACATTTTTATTATATGTATAGATAAATTTATTGAGATATATATGTATAAATGTGTGTATTTATTTATATATGCACAAGAATAATATATATTTTTATATATGTGTATATTTTATGTATGTGTTGTATGTATATAATATTTAAACTGAATTATATCATGACAACTTAACTGCCCAAATTCACTCTCTGTTCTACCCAAGGTAGAGAACTACGCTACGCTGGTAGAGAATGCCATATAGCATTAAGCTCGCCTTTTGTACAAGTATTTGGTGCAATAAAGAATAAATAAATAAATAAACCTCTTCTAACTGCATATTATTATACATTTCCTTGCTGCTTTATCTTCCACATTCTTCCTGCCGGTTTCTTTGGCTATTAAAAGTAGTGTTTACTAATTTTTTGAAGATTCGTATCCATGCCGTACAATTTCGGAAGTATTTATGTATAGGTATATTATGCCTAACGTTGACTCGTCGCTGTTTAATAGTAAACATAACATAAAACATGAACTTTCACACCTGTCACCGAAAGGGGTAGACAGAGAATATGGACTTTCATTTGGCACGATCCTGACATATCTCTTTTGCTTTTTTGACATCCATATACGCATATATGCATAGGGCGTCTCTTGCTGACTCTGTCATCCAAGTAGATACTTCTGCAGTATATTAGTGTTAATGAGTTAGTTGCTTAATAGTGCATATTAAATACGGTGATTATATAGACATATTTCAAATAATCTTGTAGAAGCGTGATACTGAGGTAGTAAATGATCTCCAACGGAGGTTGGGATGTAATCTACGGCGTTAAGGAACTTTCAGGGTCGACGGGAGAACCTAAGAGCTGTAGGAAGTAACTTGTAAGTTATCAGTCACAGAATACCTGTAATCCTTTAGCTTGTTCTATCACCAGGAAGTGGATTGCTAATAAATATAGTCTATAAAGCAGACACTACAGTTAAAAAATACTCGGCAGCATTATTTATTGCGGCAAAGCGCTACAAGAGAATTACAGGTATTGGAAGTACATTACGCAATTGATATTTATTGGTCCTATCACTATCCCGGACGTACAATTAAATGTATAACCATAAGAAATCAACTTATAGCTCACTTCCAGCCTCTCACTAAGCTCAAGAACACGTGGTTGAACGATTTCTATGAATCAAAACTAATTTTAGTTTTTATATTATTAGAAAAGTTGTTTCGTTAGTTTACTATATTGAAACATTAAAGTAAAAAACTGTATTTAATAATTTCTTACGTTTTAGCGGACTCTCGTTAGACATACCTTAAAACCTGAAAACGAAATTGTACAACCAGAGCGTGTTGCCAGTTATGACTTACGGATCTGAGACGTGGTCCTTCACTGCTGGCCGTATGAGGAAGCTCAAGGTCGCTCAGCGAGCTGTGGAGAGGGCTATGCTCGGGGTGTCTCTGCGTGATTAACTTAGAAATGAGAATATCCGCAGTAGAACCAGAGTAACCGACATAGCCATTAGTAAGCTGAAGTGGCAGTGGGATGGCCATATAGCTCGAAGAACCGACAACCGATGGGGAAGACAGGTTCTCGAGTGGCAGCCTCGTACCGGTAGGCGAAGTGTAGGGCTACCCCCACTAGATGGAATGACGACCTGGTGAGACATGCAGGAAGTCGATGGATGCCGGTAGCTCAGGACCGTGCTTTGTGACATTCCTTGGGGGAGGCCTATGTTCAGCAGTGGACTTGTGAAGGGCTGTAATGATGATGATGATGATGATAGCGGACTCAACAGATTGAATCGAATTAATATATATTTTTATGAATTTTATGGAAATTTATTGATTTTTATAAACCTACGTTGAGGCCTTTCCAGACTCACGGAGGAGACGGGAATTCAACATCCTGATATCACTTAAACGCGCTACTTTCAGATTTATTAATTTTTGGTCCAATTTACGCCGAATAACTTTATACTTACGCATTGAGTTTAGAGTACTACGCGTACATTATAACTCAATGTACTTACGTAGGTATATAAATACACTGAAAGTTTTGCGTAACTCATGAATAAACAATTTATATATAAAGTTTTGCTTTTCAAAGTGTTCTCCGTTGTATTTCTTGTACTATTATTTATTCTGTAGTTATATTTAAAACACGTCTAATTCGTTCAAACATTTTTGAAAACAGGAGCATTGGTCTAAGGCATATTCTTCACGTGCTGGTTGAAAATAAAGGCATTTTTGGCTGTGTGCGCTGAAGCCTAGTCTTGGTGTAATAGTTTGCGACTTAATGGTTGTTATTACCTAGCTTTTTTTAAAGACACTGGGCAAACTGTGCTGGGGAAAGTGTACTTAACATTAATTGTCTTTTTGGTCATTAAGTGGGATCGTGCAGCCAGGATCCGTCTGGGAAAAAACGCAATAATTTTGTTCCAATGCTTCTTGCCTGCCTTAATTTTGTTGTTTTGCTCTCGCCTCCGAATTCGAACCCTTATACAGACGACTATTTGTTTCATCTCCTATCCCAATGTCATAAACAAAACTTAGCGTCCGTGATCATACTTTAACATTATTTTTTTACGAGAATTTTCTCGAGATCTTTTTTATTCTGGTGTGAGTTCACGAGGAATCCAGTGCCAACAAACTTTTCTCACGTTTCAATGTTGATATTAATTTTTTAAAATTCCTTTATGAATTTAATAATGGAGAGAAACACGACAATATATTACCAACGTCTTGCGTAGCTCAAATGAGGTGCTTGCCTCCTAAAATCATTTAGCAAACGAACAAAACGAACAGTGCAATCTTGCAGAGAGAGTGCTGCAGTTAAAGTTAAAGAGAAATAAACGGAGCGGACCCTTAAGAGATGATAGCAGCCAGCTATCTTTTCGATTGAAATTAGAATGTTTTTCAATTTCGAAAGACTTAGGAATCATCTTTGATAGTAATCGATGTTGAAAAATATATAAACTGCGGTTTTTTTTATAGGATAAAGGTGACAAACGAGCACACAGTCCACCTGATGGTAAGTGGTTGCTGCGGCCCATAGACATCTTTTTTTCATTTTTTTTAAACGTTCCCCTCCACTAGGATTTTCTCCTGTGTCGTGGAGGCAGTTAACAAACATAAATTGAACAAGGACAAACATCCAGACCCATAACAATTATTTGTAGGCCATACAAATACTTGTTCCGTGCGGGATTCGAACCCGCGGCCCCCAGCACTGCAACTCATTGCTAAGCCACTGCGCCACGGAGCCGTCGACATCTACATCTATCCTCTATTATAAATCAAAATGCAGATGCGTTGGCACCAGTGAGGACAGAGATGGAATGCCTCATATCTAGTAAAATGGGTTTCCGGTTTTCTACACTCACCATACGAAACACAGCAGCGTTAAGCTGCTAATTAACGCTGGCATTCTGTGAGAGCGTGGTCCTTCCCCGGTCGAGCCGACCCATTCGTGCTACAACTATACTACTGTTATAGCTGCAGCATGGCTCTACTACGTATGAACGCTGGTTTTCAAACCAGCTGCTATACGCGGCAACTATGCCAAATATATGAGGCAATCCATGAGGTAAACAGTAGTTTTTCTTATTCTTGAATTGTTGTTAGCAATATGCTACTGTCCACCTCTTATATCATGTCCCTCCGTCGCCTCTTACGATACTTACGGGATGATATGGGCTCGTGTAAACCACATACTAATTTCAATAACTATGTATAATAATAACGTTCTTAATCAAATTGAAATTCTATAATTGTAAGTCATATTTATAGTTTCTAAGTTTGGATGATTACAAGCTAAGAAAGAGGTTTGAAGAAAGTGTTTAATGTTAACTTGTGTATTATAAATTTATAATTGTATTCAAAGTGCTGGACCGTTAGCTTCGGGCGAGTCGAGGAAACTGGTTCCATGTACTCGTACAGTGTAAGTTGTCTTTTCCGTGCTTCTTAACCGACGCCACTCAGACACCGCTTTCTATCGAGACACCACGTGTTACATTATCCCACATTCTAACACAAGATATGGTCAATTAAGTCACAAATATTTCGAATGATAACGTAAACACATTCAGAAAATCTCGGAAGCGATATTAAATATATTCAGACGTTCCGATAAAAGCATTTAAATCGTGTCGAAGAGAATTCTACAGGCAATGCCTCTAAGTTTTCATTTAAGTTGAAAATGGAAAGGTTTTCGCTTATTTAATTGTAAAAAGACCTTAAAGTTACTTACAGTCTCAGACTAACAAAGAAAGAGAGACGGAGAGCTGCGTTGCAAACACTGAGGCTAAACAATGCTCAACTTACTGTAAGATCACGCACTCACGTACACTTACTTATCTAAAATTGTTTGCTATCAATAACATGGTTTTACGTGCATGTCTGTGCGTCCAGCAGTAAATTATTGCGGGCTGATAAAGAAAGAAAGAAGAAAGATGTCTACGTGAATGCGCAGAAATCCGTCTAACTTTCTTTGTTGATTTGGGCCTACGACATAAACAGTGACATTCTTTACGTTTCAAAGTATCTTGAGTCAAATGCTATAGCTTATTAGGACTACCTGTCAGATGAGATAAGACAGGAGCTAGGCTTGTACTTAGTGTTAGAAACAACTGCAAAACCTCCATCAAACCCAAAAACCAGCGAATGGGATATATATACAAATGTTGGCCAGTCGGTAATTAGATATTGTGACCACAACGTCATGCTTTATTTTGGGTTCATCCATTACATCCTTTAACAAGTCTATTGCTGAACATAGGTTTCCCACAAGGAATTCCTTTTAAGGAATTTTGTACGTGGTAGAGCCATGCTGCAGCTATATTACTACTATAGTTGTAGCACGAATGGGTTGGCTCGACCAGGGAAGGACCACGCTCTCACAAAATACCAGCGTAATATGGCAGCTTGACACTGCTGTTTCGTATGGTGAGTGTAGAGAACCGGAGACCCATTTTACTGAAAAAGAGGCATTCCATCTTAGTCCTCACGGGTGACGACGCATCTGCATTTTGATTCTTTATTGAGGATTAATATAGATTTCTATGTGTCACAGTAACCACTTACCATCAGGTGGACTGTGTGGTCGTTTGTCACCCTATCCTATAAAAATGCCATTAAACAAGGTCCTGAGCCAACTGAATCGATTGACTTCCTGCATGTCCTACCAGATCGTCACTCCATCTAGTGATCATCTCTATCAGTTCAAAATAACAAAAACTGTGCCAACCCGCCTGGCAAGCAATCTATGGGCCTCCCCTATATATTGCCTCATAGGGGGATGTTTATGAATATGCCCCGATAACCGCAATGGAAGTATTTTATGCCACAATTTTTGGAATGAAGTTTTTATCGGACGGTACGGATATGGCGGATGGGGGCTAGGCGACAAAAAGTGTAAAATTTTCTATCACGACCCCTTCTGACGTAGTGTAGACGGCCTTGGCTACTTAAAGAAACCGAGATGGAATAATATCCATCCATATTTTCTTTTATCTTGCCATGAAAGACATATTATTTTGTTTTAAATGACGCTTCATTTTAATAGACGCTAGTAATTCATTTATTTGTATTTGTTTATCAATAATATAATATGTTATCAATAATGATATACCACGAAAGGAACTTCGTTCCAACCGAGTGTTCCACGACACTGACGCATGTTTTATGTTCCGTTTTTCTGAGGTTTTAAAATAAATTGATTCTCCACATTTCCTGACCTAGAGACTAACATAATATAATCGTATATGATGAGTAAAGCCTTCCTTTAAGTCAAGTTCAATATATTTGCATGTGATGGCAAAAGTAATTTATAGCGGAAATGTAAAATCTATGGGTCATGGGAATGTGGTGAATATTTATTTATTTATTTTATTTATGAAGTCTAGGTCTATTGCACAGATTAGGCCGATTTAAGTTTTACAATATAATTATTGGAATTCCGACTTTAACTTTTTGGGTATGAGAAGCAATTCCTTAAGTGAATTAAGAAATTTATGTGGATAATGCACAACGACCTCAGTGTCTAATACGGTATCAACGAATGTGTGTTTTTATTTTGATCACCTAGTGTTCTTTCTAATATTTATTCATTGTCTTCCCCTTTGGATCATCATCATCATCATTATTACAGCCCTTCACAAGTCCACTGCTGAACATAAGCCTCCAACAAGGAATGCCACAAAGCACGGTCCTGAGTCACCTGAATCCATCGACATCCTGCATGTATTAGCAGTTCGTCTCTCCATTTAATGGGGGGACGACCTACACTTCGTCCGCCGGTACGAGGCTACCACTCGAGAACCCCTTTGGATATCATAGGCGAATTCACCGCCACGGCCACGGAAACCGCCACAATAATTATTTTGTCATACGGGAGTTTATGTTTTTGTTTTGTACCTCCTTACTCCTCATCCTCCTCGTCCTTATTCTTATTTAGGACTTGTTTGAAAAATCGGTTCGACATGAATTTATTCAGCCTTATCAATAAACAAGCCCTACTCCTGACGTTTGGTGGCGTTGTAAGGGAGTCCGTCATTACGTTTAGCCCCATTGGTATCTTTTTTATATAACTATAAGGGTGACAAATGAGCACACAGTCCACTTGATGGTATGTGGATGCTCTGGCCCATAGGTATCTATATCCATCCTTATTAAGAATCAAAATTCAGATGCGTTGTCACCCCTGAGAACTAAGATGGAATGCCTCGTTTCCAGTAAAAAGGGTCTCCGGTTCTCTACACTCACCACACGAAACACAGCAGCGTTAAGCTGCTATTTTACGCTGGTATTCTGTGAGAGCGTGGTGCTTCCCCAGTCGAGCCGACCTATTCGTGCTACAATCATAATATAGCTGCAGCGTGGCTCTGCCACGTAAAACCACATAAAATACTACGTAAAAACTTGTTTGGCTCTTGTCGGATTTATCTATAACTGCCTCGTTCGTCTAGTGGTTGTAAGCGCGACATCTAAACATGTGGTCGATGGTTCGTATCCCGGGTCTGGCCGGACATCAGGTGGTTTTTCTGTCGAGAAGTGTTTTTGGTGGCAACCCGGATTCAGAAATTTGGCAGTAGTAAGTATATACCCCGTCTCTTAGTAAGAACGTTAAGCCGTTTGTACTGTGCTTCATATCTCTCTCCGGTCATGTCGGATTGTTGTCCGATCGGATTATGAGTGGATAGTAGCCTCTCCCTCAGCGGCTCGTAGCCGCCTGCGCCCTCTTCTCCTAAAAGAGGGTTGCTCAAAAGAGATTCGGCATAAAAAGCTTAAACATTTGCACTTTGATTCGCAAACGAGGATAGATGTAGATGTCTATGGGCCACAGCTACCACTTACCATCAGGTGGACTGTGTGCTCGTTTGTCACCCCATCCTATAAAAAAAAACAGCTAGTTGCCAGTTCCAACGGCGGTTTTTAGCGGGTATCACTTAGGTCCCACGTAGGTAGTTACAATGAGTCCTGCATAACCACGACAGACCGGCTGTCGTGGTATGCATAAATGCATTTTCCGCCTCCCTGCGCATCGGGGTAGCCCTTTTTCCAATTTCTCCTGGGCGCAAAAAAAATCCAGAGAAGGCTAGTTTCCGTTGAGATTGGATGCCGTAACCGATATTCGGTCTGATGGCTATTAATATTTATCGATAATTCGTGTGAGGCCTGGAATTATACACCGCATAAAAGAAAAACAATATAAATAATATGAATAAAAAGCATTAATCGTCCACGTCTTTTTCTACCGACTTCAAAAAGGAGCTGGCACTCAAGTTTTTTATTTTATATTATGTGTTACCTCATAACTTTTATCTGGGTGATGCGTTTTCGATGATTCTTTTTTTATTTAAAAGCTGGTGCTTCTCATGTGGTCTCATATAAATTTGATCTAGGTATGAACAGTAGTTTTTGAGTTATTCTTAGTAATTTATATTGAAGTCGGTTGTACAAAATTTTTAATTTTAAGTTATGTTTTATTGCGTACGAGGTACCAATAAGTAACTCCGGTTGGATGACCTGTCGGTCCCTGTTTCTCTAATTGAACGGTCAGCTATCACCCAACGCCAGCAACATACATAGCGTTCGATTATATCGAGTCTGACTCGATAGGACGCACGGCTTCATAATACACTCAATTACTGATCCAAAGGCCTAGGTATAAACATTGTGTTTTATATATTTCTAATGTCAACTTTATTTTTCAAGTCAGTGTTAAGTATTAAGTACGAACGTGTAAGAAGTAAATCGTTATTACGTTTTAACCTCGTGAAAGATCGCAATCTCGATTTAATGCATTTCTGTTTTCAAGTTTGAAGTGAATTGCAAGTAGATAAACGTTTCGGTAACTCACGCTTAAGCTATGGTTACTATGGTTATTCTTATATCTAGTTAAAATGCATACAACTATTATTATAGTTAATTTGATATGAGTACTTTTTTATCCAAATAAACAAAAATTTTACATTTTAAAATTTTTCTTTTTTGTTATAGCGAGTCAAACTTAATATCTATTACATATGGCGTCCCGGATTTATCTTTATAACTCTTTGGGAAAAACAATTCCACCGTACATTATTTTTATTTAACTTTATCGATTTATGCAGCATATGCCATGGAAGATAGCATTAAAAATACATAAAACTTCCATTTTTCACGCTTCTACGATCAACACCTGTTTTTTTTTATCGCGATTTTTAAAACTAAAAAATATTTCCTAGAAATAATGGCAATACAACGTTTGACGGGTAAGTTAGTATTTTATACAATTGTTATGAAAATATTTAGAAACAGCATGTTAGTGACCATCTCATTCCGAGGGTTATTATCAATCATGTAGGTACCCTTATGTTTGCTTAATAAATATTAAGTATTGCCACAGAATAAATAATAGTAGAAGAAGTATTGCTTAATAAATACTCATCATATAAACAGTGGTAGAGCCACGCGGCAGCTTTTGCTGTCGCACGGATGGGCCGGCTCGAACCGGGGTGGTACCACGACCTCACGGGTGACAACGCATCTACATTTTGATATGTAACAGAGGATAGATATCTATGGGCCGCAGCAACCACTTACCATCAGGTGGACTGTGTGCTCGTTTGTCACCCTTATCCTATAAAAAAAAAACTCAAATCTCATTTCCGGGTTTAAATATTATATATTTATTATTATTATATATTTAAATATTTTCTGTGTGTTTAATAAAATTACTTTACAAAAAAATATGTATATATATATGTATGTGGTTCTACGTATTTATGATAGTAGCGCAAAACCAGAGGCGTGTCATTAGAACATAGAGAACCGGAGAACCTTTTTTCTGGTAACAAGACATTCAATCTTAATCCTCGGAGTTGACAACGCATTTGTAATTTCATTCTGGGTAGTTACCACGTTTTCACCTTTTTTACCTCAAGCAGCAGTTCATACTTTGTTGTGTATTGGTTTGAAGGATATGGACAGCAATGATAGCAAACAGTACCCCCCTTTGTTTGTAGTTGGCTGCAGGTTCATTGACTGTAAAAACTTTACCATACGGTTGACTGTTAGCTGGCTTATCGTGGGCTGGTATCTAGTGTGTCACTTAATAAGCACCTGATTGACTCAGTTTTTCTCGGTGTCAGAAAAATAATTCTCAGGCATGACGCATATGCTACCAGACAACTTGGAAAGTAAAACTTCATCTAAATACAAACTTCCAAAAGATATTTTTATTCCATTTTCGAGATACCAGTTATACATATTGTACAAAAAATGCTCTCCTAAAATATGGGATAAAAATAGTTGGAGGCTCACTTTACTGTTTTTTTTATAGGAGAGGGGGCAAACGGATATGCGGCTCACCTGATGGTAAGTGACTATCACCGCCCATGAACAACTGTAAAATCAGGAGAACCAGGGGAATTGCAGATGCGTTGCCGGCCTTTTAAAAAGGAGTAGGCTCTTTTCATGAAGGTCCCAAGTCGTGTCGTACTGTTTTTAACAAATGGGAGACGTCACCATTATAATGGACATATTAGAATAAACAAGATGCTTATATTATTTGGATCGAACTTAACATTAAAAAGAATTCAATCGACTAAGCAACGCGTTTGAGCTGGAAATGAGATTGTCGTTCTTAGAAATGTACACATCTACTATCCTACATGACGATTTATAGAAACCATAACTTAACCATATTATTATTTTTTATTATTAACTATTTCCTACTTATCTTTAATTGACTGAAACACTTACACTTCCTTGACTCAGGGCAGTGTTACATAATGCACCTCTCTAAAAAAAGTGAACGTGTACTCACATAGATAAACGCTGCTACGCGATACCTAGCACATGGAGAAATCGCCGTTGTGGATTAAAGAAGATGAATCTTTGTTACATATTATAGCAGACGGTAAATAAGAGCGGTAATCGCTCGAATTTTATTAGGGTCATGTCGTTACGGGTCATACACCTCAACGTTTTTACGCTAGTTCAATGATAATGAACTATCAGATCAATTGAAAGTGAAATGTAGTGATTAACATAACATAACATAAACATAAACACTCACGCCTGTCACCCAGAGGGGTAGGCAGAGACTACGGACTTCCATTTGGCGCGATCCTGACACACCTCTCTCGCCTCTTTCACATCCATATATCTACGCATACACGCTCGTCGGTTAAGGGTACTCCAAAATTAAATCTAAGCCCAAGCATACTACTATAGCAAGACCTCAGGATATATCTATATATATAAGATCAGGTACTGAAAGCTCGTTCTGTGTAGATTGTATCAAAAATTAACATCCGGAAGTCAAAAATTTCAGCCCCCCTCCACGTGACCATGGGTGCTGTAAAGTATCCAAAACGGCGGGATTTAAAAAAGTTCAATTAAACGCAATAAAATCCGGAAAATTAGTTTTATTCCAAGTTTATATATTTTTATAACTTTATGAATATGTTAGCATTACCTAATTATATCTAATGCATTAATTAATTAATTCCGTCCACTATAGACATTAGTATCGGTTATAGTAGCGATAATTAGAAAAAAAAATGAAATAAATTACACTAACCACAAGTGTGCTATATCTGGTCTCTGGTCTCTAGTATAAAAATCAATTTCTGTCCGTTAGTCTCGCTAAAACTCAAAAACGGCTCGATTGATTTTGATTAAATTTTTTTATGTGTGTTCGAATGGGTCCCTGGATGGTTTAGATTCACAATTGGACCCAGTAGGTGGCGTTGTTCTTGAGATCCAGAAATCAAACAGGCGAAGCCGGGGCAGATCGCTAGTTTTACATATATTTACTCTCAACGTTGACTAGCAATTTGCACAGAACAGAGTTATAGTGCACGAGAGTGTGCACAGGTGCACTCAATATAACTTAGTTCTCATAGTCTGATGGGGCTTCAATCAGACATGACTGGAGAGAGATCAGGCGCAGGTTCAACGGCTTTAAGTGATTTCCGAGGCTTGGAGGTGAAACACCGCCAATTTCCTGAATACGGGCTTGTACCTCATGGGCGGGAGATCACGATCCCAAGACCATAATATAGAAGAATATAAATTTACTCTGTTATTTACTCGGTTAATAATTCCCCTTTTTTATTTCACATATAATGAACTAAAAATAAAACTAAATTATTTTGACTTAAGAATAGTATCATCATCATTACAGTCCTTAACAAGTCCAATGCTGAACATAGGCCGCTCACAAGGAATGCCAGTACGAGGCTGGCACTGGAGAACCTTTATTCCTCATCGGTTATCAGTTCTTCAAGGTATATAGTCGGCCCGTTGCCACTTTAGCTTACTCTGTTGGGCTATGTCGGTCATCTGGTTCTACTGCGAATATCCTCATTTCTAAGCTTCCTCATACAGCCAGCCGCGAAGGGCCACTGTTCCGTGTGACAACTGGCATCACTGGCAACACACACTGCACACGCTTGTCTGTATGTGTGTCTTGTGGCCTGTGTGCTCGTTTGTCACCTTATCCTATCAAAAGATATCGTAGTCAAATCGAAGGTGAGTGATGTACTGGTGATTGATGTTAATACCTGTTATCCTTTCCAGTCCAGTAACTTGAAAACGTCTTGCAATGCAGCGATGAAGAGTTTCAGGGATATAACGTCACTCTGTTTTACACCTCTCTGCAGTTGGATGGGTTTCGTACTTTGGTTTTGTACTCGGATAGCCGTCGTAGTCCTACTGAACAAACACTTCAGCACTTTAATATACCGAAAGTCAACTTGGCACTGCTGAAGGGACTGTAACCTCTCCCCAAATTTCGACAGAATCAAAGTCTTTCTCATACTTCACAAGGCAAAGTGGTACATTGTACTCTTCGGTCTTCTGTACAATTTGCCGAAAGGTGGTCTATGGTACTAAAGTCTTTTCGGAAACCAGCTTGTTCGGGAGGCTGGAAGTCGTCGAGTCTGCGTGCGAAATGATTTGTAATGACTTTTTTTTTATAGAATAGGGGGCAAACGAGCATGCGGCTCACCTGATGGTAAGTGACTACCGCCGCCCATGAACAACCGCAACACCAGGGGAATTGCAGATGCGTTGCCGGCCTTTTAGAAAGGTGTAAGCTCTTTTCTTGAAGGTTCCTATGTCGTATCGGTTCGGAAAATTTGATGACTCTCGAAAACAGCACGTAGACACGTCTAGAAAAGGAAATCGGTCTGTAGTTCTTAAAGAGAGCGTTGTCGCCTTTCTTGAAAAACAAGACTAACGTACTTCTGCTCGATGCCTCCGGAGTAGTTCCATCATGGAAGACAGAATAAAAAGCTTCTGAAGGACTTCAAGTACGAGTACCGGTTTTCCGTCCGCCTTCAGAAGCTCGCCTTGGATCTCGCCATGTTCAAGGTGCTGGAGAGTCATTTTATCTCGCTCAGACTGACGTCCGGGAGGGATATCATCAGAATAGTGTCGGATAAGACTTGTTTTTGGAACGTTATTCACACTGAATTACTCACTGTGTGCTTCTGAAGACTGCTGCCACAATTCCCTTCTAACAGCCAAGAGATTAAGAGTGTAATCGGAGAGTTTTGTGTTCTTCTGAGACGGGTCTTGCAGAACTTAGCTCCGACGTCATGAACGGTTTCCACGAGCTTGTCATTTATATCGTCCACTGCGTTGCAGCCTTCTAGACACTGAAAACAGTTTTTACTTCATTAGACGTGACCTCTCAAACTTATAGTTTAGGTTCAGTGTGCCTCTCACTATTCGGTTATCGCTGCCAGTTTTTACCGTCTAGTCGTCATAATGAAGTCAATCTCATTTTTTGTCGAACCGTCGGGGCTCGACTAGGTATACTTTCTGTGGGGCCGCTTCTGGAGGACAGAGTTCAAATAAAGAGTCCCTCTTTCTCCATGAAGTCGGCCACCTTATGGCCTCTTGGATTCCGTTGCCTTATTCCGAATTTTCCTACCTTCAGCTCACCGTTTTCTCTTGTGCCTAGTTTTGCGTTAAAATCTCCCATTAACATTGTATAGTGGGTCTTGGAGGAATGCATTGCTTTATATATTTCCTCCACCTCCTCATCGGGATGTGCCGAGGTTGGTGCGTAAACCTGTATGACCTTCAATGAATAACATTCGGTGATTCTGAGTATGAGGTACGCAACTCTCGTCGACATACTTCCACTTGTGTACGATAAATCTGACATTTCCTTGGAACAGATGGTCGCTACCCTGGTGATAGAACAAGTTGCTGGAGGTTAACTAGAGGATTAACGTGTCCTCCTCCTTTATTCGAACCTCAGATAATCCTATAATATCCCAGTGTAACTTGTCTATCTCTTCGTCCAGCTCCAGGAACTTATCTTCAGTCCTCAGGGTGCTTGCGTTAAATGTTGCCAGGTCAAGTCGTCCTAAGTGGCAACTGAACCTCCAACAAGAGATTCTTAGCACCCCCTGTCCCGCCGTTACCATGGTCACCACTGCAGACATGAAGAGCGAGGCTGCCGTGGACTGAGGGCCATTTATTTGTGTCGTTGCTCATGTTTGCCACAGTTGCCATGATTGGAGAGTGGGTTGGTAACCGCAGCTTTTTTGAACTATTGCTGTTATCAGAAAGGTGCTGCTGCTCATCTCCTGCCTCAGTTTCCCTCTGTCGCCTCTTATGACACCCACAGGGAGATATGGGGTAGTGGATATTCTTTGCCGTCACTACACGGCACTACATAAACAACGGTATAAATACTATAAAATAAAGAAAGTGACTAATAATCCGGTAACCAGGCTAATTATTTTAGTTTATTTACTATCACTGCTTAACCGGATACAACCTAGTTGCAGCCGCTTGCAGTTGGTTAACATTAGGTGTTTTCAATTTATTCATGACTAAAAGTAGTACGTGTAGGCAGTTGCTTTCGGCTGAAACTGGGTCTATTAAACTCCGAAAAATAATTATAATAAGTAGAATTTTGTAAAATTTTGTGTTTTGTGTACTACCAATGCACAGAATATGTACACACACATTCTGTGTATTGGTAGTATCCTGATTTATAATAATTAAAAATTAAAAATTTTGTACAGCCGACTTTAATATAAGTTATTAAAAATAACTCAACAACTATTGGTCTGACCTTGATCAAATTACTGTACACGATACTACATATGGGACTACACAAGAAGTACCAGCTTTCAAATAAAAAAAGAATCATCTAAATCGGTTCACCCAGTAAAAAGTTATGAGGTAATACACAAAAAAAACATACAGTCGAATTGAGTACCGTCTTCTTTTTGGAAGTCGGTAGAAAAAGGGCTTAAGCTCAAAAGATAACATCAACATCAAGTATAGATAATTTCAAACGACAATTTATGCGAGTTTATTATTGCTTGTTATGCTTACAAAAGATAGCGAACTCTTTAGCCCACTCTGTAACGTCTTCATTGTAAAAGTTGGAAAAGTTATTAAAAATTTACTACTGTCCAGATTTTAATTTTATTTCAATTGATATATTAACATTAAACTTATGTTTAAGTCACTCATATAATCTTGGGTTTGATAAAAACTTTGATGGTACCTGTTGTTAAGATTAGGACATGGTAACAGTAACTTTTCTGCCGACTTCCAAAAAGGAGACGGTACTCAATTCGACGTATGTTTTTTTTATGTGTGTTACCTCATAACTTTTTACTGGGTGGACCGATTTCGATGATTCTTTTTTTATATGAAACCTGATACTTCTCGTGTAGTTCCATATGAATTTGATCAAGGTCAGACCAATAGTTTTTGAGTTATTTGAGTTATTCTTAATAACTTATACTGAAGTCGGCAGTACAAAATTTTTAATTTTTTAATTATTATGTTTATAGGATAAGGGTGACAAGTGAGCACACAGTCCACCTGATGGTAAGTGTTTGCAGTGACCCATAGACATCTACATCTATCCTCGTACGAATCAAAATGCAGCTGCATTTTCAACCGTGAGGACTATGATGGAATGCCTCGTTTTCAGTAAAAATTACAGCGAAAGATCAAAAAAAAAAACAGGCTTATAGTGGAATGTGTCTATCGGCGTAACACTTGACTGTTATTTCAGACTCGGGATGGCAATCTCTGTAGACATTTGGATCGAAATCCAAATTGAACATCATGCAGCTGAAAGTACCTCTTCAGATATTTGTTTAACACACTATCAAGCACTTTCGCTTTGGTATTGACGAAAACCGGCCTGAAGTTTTACGTTATAAAGCCATACTGCAGCTTTACTGGTATAGTTGTAGCACAAATGGGTCGGCTCAACCGGGAAAGGACCACGCTCTCACAGAATAACGGCGTTAAATAGCAGCTTAATACTGCTATTTCGTATAATGTTCTTTTACTGGAAACGAGGAGTTAAGACTGCATTACGCAGTAAGCAGGAGTGTTATCAAGCCTGGGCTGCGGCTTCGGCGACTCGGGATGTAAACACCAGCACACTTAAAAAGAAGTATAACTTCGCCTCCAGGTCCTTCAAAAGAGTTATTGCCAAGGCAAAGTCAGAGCACATAGGCAGAATTGGCGAGAAACTAGTTCGCCTTTCTTCGGGAACCCGTGCATTCTGGTCTCTCGCCAAGGCTGTCCAAGGGAATTTCTCTAAGCCATCACTACCATCTCTGCACAGGGAGGATGACTCACTGGTCCAAGACGCAAAAGACAAAGCCGACCTTTTAGGCTCCCTTTTTGCGTCCAACTCGACTCTTGATGACGGGGGGAAAACACCGCCGACCATCCCGCGGTGTGAGTGCTCCATGCCGGATGGGTGGTTCTCACAGCGCTCGGTTCGCAAAGCACTGCTCTCCCTGGACATCCAGAAGTCAAGTGGCCCTGACGGAATCCCCCCAATTGTGCTGAGGACGTGTGCTCCGGAGTTGGCACCGTTCCTAACGCGTCTTTTCCGGTACTCCTACTCCCAAGGCGTAGTCCCAAATTCATGGAAGACAGCTTTTGTCCATCCGATCCCTAAAAAAGGTGACCGCTCAGACCCATCCAACTATAGGCCTATCGCGATCACCTCCTTGTTCTCCAAAATAATGGTATCCATTATTAACTGCCAGCACATCCGGTACCTTGAGGATCACCAGCTGATTAGTGACCGCCAATACGGTTTTCGTCGGGGTCGATCAGCTGATGATCTTCTGGTCTACCTGGCCCATAGATGGGCGGAGGCAGTAGAGTCCAAGGGGGAGGCGTTGGCCGTTAGTCTGGACATTACGAAGGCCTTCTATCGGGTTTGGCACAAAGCGCTTCTTTCGAAGCTCCCTTCCTCCCCTATGGGCTTCCCGAGAAATTGTGCAATTGGATCACCAGCTTCCTTGCAGATCGGAGCATCAAGGTCGTTGTAGACGGTGCATGCTCTGACTACAAGCCTATTAACGCTGGTGTTCCACAAGGCTGTGTGCTATCACCAACGCTGTTTCTTCTACATATCAATGATATGTTGCTAACTGGTAACATTCATTGCTATGCGGACGACAGCACTGGTGACGCTCTATACACCGGCCGTGCCAATATTTCTCGGGAAAACGTCGCCGAGTACCGGAACAAACTTGTGTCTGAAGTCGAGTCTTTGCTGAACAAAGTCTCGGATTGGGGGCGACTAAATCTAGTCCAATTTAATCCTCAGAAGACACAAGTTTGCGCGTTTACCGCTAAAAAGAACCCCTTTGTCGTATCTCCTCAGTTTCAAGGCACTCCCCTTCTTGCCTCAGCCAGTATCGGTATCCTCGGAGTCGACATATCGAGTGACGTGCAGTTTCGTTGTCACTTGGAAGGGAAGGCCAAATTGGCCTCTAAAAAGCTTGGCGTGCTCAGCAGAGCGGGACAGTATTTCATGCCGGCACACCGCCGGCTACTTTACAAGGCGCAAGTTCGGCCTCACATGGAATACTGTTCCCATCTCTGGGCAGGGGCTCCACAGTGCCAGCTCCTTCCACTTGACCGCATCCAACGCAGAGCGGCTCGAATTGTCGACGACCGAGCCCTTTCCGATCGGCTCGATTCATTGGCACTGCGAAGAGATGTTGCATCCCTTTGCATTTTCTTTCGCATCTACCATGGGGAGTGCTCTGAGGAATTGTTCGGATTAATCCCAGCCGCCAAATTTCACGAACGCACATCGCGGCAGAACTCCCGATACCATCCACACCATCTGGATGATTGGCGGTCCACCACTGTGCGATTTAAAAGATGTTTTCTTCCTCGCACGACTTCCTTGTGGAATCGATTACCATCAGCGATTTTTCCGGACCGATACGACTTAGGGACCTTCAAGAAAAGAGCGTTCTACTTTTAAAAGGCCGGCAACGCATCTGCAATTCCCTCCCTGGTGTTGCAGTTGTTCATGGGCGGCGGTAGTCACTTACCATCAGGTGAGCCGCATGCTCGTTTGCCCAATCTCCTATAAAAAAAAGTTATTTTACATTCCATCTTAGTTTTCAGGGTGACTAAGCATGCGTTTTAATTATTAATTGGAGATAAATGTCACCACAGACCACAGCATCCACTTACCATCAGGTGGACTGCGTCCTCGTTTGTCACCCTCATTATATAATAAAAAAACAGAGTGAGAACAGCAACAGCAACCTGCACGTTATAGTAAGGAATATATGGATAGTCCGTTTTTTTTGATGGTTGGGAGAGCTCATACAGAGAAAACCCTATTAGTGTTTAAGTACTTACATATCAAACCCTATTAGTGTTTAAGTACTTACATATCAAATAAGTTTTTATAGATACCTACTGACACATATGGAACCTTATGTTGTCTGAACAAATGAATAAAAAATAGAATAAAAAAATGTATCTGACAGTCCATTATCTTTCTGATAATCATCGGCGGTCTTACGTCATGAATAAGCAGAGGAAAACAAAAGACGTATAAATAAAATATATAGTATAAATAATAAAGAAAAACACATTGCAAATTTGAAATTATAAACATAATGTTTCGAAATGTTTACATTTCGAAACATTATGTTTATAATTAAAGAATCTTTTTATAACGACGCCAAATCCTAAAAGAAAAAAATTAGATTCACATTGTTATAATGCACATAATTAGAAAGCATATTCACTGCGAGGTTTAATTAAATACGGAAAATCAATTAAGTCAGGCAATTGATTAAAATCTTTGTTGAATCTGTTATTCAACTATAACGTAACTCGAGTATCTTATAATAACATGCTGTGAAATTAAAATGTGTGGGAGATTTTATTTTTATAATATACGGATGTAAACTGTACGGCAGACAATGTATACCCAAAGACGTATTGTATACCTAGTTGGTAAACATTTTATGCTTATATCGCCGAGTCCGGTTTTTACATTAGTTGTTGTCGCCCTTTTTTTAAATACTTTATTTAAATTTCTCTTTTTACGCGGCTTGTTGTTGTTAATTAACATTTCCATACATTAATTAAATTTAATTAATTTATGCAAACATTGTTTCATAAGGTAATGTTATGTAATTTCTTCATTTCAACATTAGGCGTATGTTATACAAGGTGGCATATGTATATCAACCATATGTATATCAAGCGTGGCAACTATGGCAAATATCCATAGACTTAGAATATACTAGCGCAAGTATATTGTAAGTGTATGCAAATATCATGAAAGAAAGAAATCCCCTATGAAAGAATGTAACGGGGAGGCCTATGTTCAGCAGTGGACTTAATTATTATTTTTATAAGAGAGGGGGCAAACGAGTAGTAGAGAGTAATTGACTACCACCGCCCATGAACAACCGCAACACCAGGGCAATTGCAGATGCGTTGCCGGCCTTTTAAAAAGGAGTAGGCTCTTTTCTTAAAGGTCCCTAAGTCGTATCGGTCCGGAAAAATCGTTGGTGGTAATCGATTCCACAAGGAAGTTGTGCGAGGGAGAAAACTTCTTCTAAATCGCACAGTGGTGGACCGCCAATCATCCAGATGGTGTGGGTGGTATCTGGAGTTCTGCCGCGATGTGCGTTCGTGAAATTTGGCGGCTGGAATTAGTCCGAACAATTCCTCAGAGCACTCTCCGTGATAGATGCGATAAAATACGCAGTGCCAGTGAGTCAAGCCGATCGGAAAGAACTCGGTCGTCGACGATTCGAATCGCTATGCGCTGTATGCGTTCAAGTGGAAGAAGCTGGCAATGGGGAGCCCCTGCCATAGATGGGAACCATGTGAGGCGGAACCTGCGCCTTGTAAATTTGCAAGCAGTATGCTGGCATCAAAATACTATCCAGCTCTGCTGAGTACGACAAGCTTTTTAGAGCTTTTTTTTATTAAGCTATAACCTACGTATACGGCTGTAACCTGTAAGAGGAATTAAGAGTTCACTAGTTGTTCGCTGTTGTCTCGACAGTGTAGTGACGTTGACGGTGAAAGAATATCCTTTACTCCATATCGTATCACTTCTGCAACATAAATTTGCTTTGTCACGCTTTTCTCATTCATTCTTTCATTCATTCATTCATGACCAAACTACCGAAGCATTCCTTAATCCTGGTCACAGAATCATCTTTCAAACTACACTTTTCTCTTATTACAAAATTTGTCACTCTGTCATTCAGATTCAGTACTAGCTATTGAGAAATTATTACTAAGTGAATTAAATAAGTATTATGATATACTTTTTTATTAGTATATCATCTAGTATAGGCACAGATATAGGTGTCTGTAGAGACGACAGAGGTGAATAAAACAGGACAGGCGTGGGCAGTAGTTTCGCATCTCATTTCTTTTTGTAGATAGTTATATCTAGGTACCAATCTACACCTATTATTCCATTATATTACACATATATGGGTACACTGATTCATTCACTGCAAATATAAATTTGTAATATTTATATGGGATTACAAAGTTATTTATGCAGTTGGTGTATCTCAAAAACTGGACCGAAATTGCAAAATATTTTAATTTATCCTTGATTTATATACTAAACAATAGTTGTATTCTATATTTGAAGCTTCTATGTCTTCTAGAAGTGCCTTAGAGTTTTGATGATCGGTCAGTCAGTGAGTGACAAGATTAAGAAAATGGTATTCTGTGAAAGCGTGGTCCTTCCCCGGTCGAGCCGACCCATTCGTGCTACAACCATAATATATTTCTTTATTGAGGATAAATGTAGATGTCGATGGGCCACAGCAACCACTTACCATCAGGTGGACTGTGTGCCCGTTTGTCACCCTATCCTATAAAAAAAATGTTATAGCATCGCAAAAGAGGCACTCACACGTATTATTAAATGCTCTTTTACCTATTAAAATTGGCGTTAATACAGTATGAGACTGCCTTGTTGTTCTAGTGATCGTAAACGCTATTATCGATCATAAGGTCCCGGGTTCGAATCCGAAAATGAGGTGTAAGGCATTTCTGTCAAGAAATTCTCAGTAGCAGCTCGGAGCCAGAAAGTTGGCGGTGTTTCACTTCCATACCTCGGTAAGCAAGTAAAGACGTTGACTCTTCGGCCGTGTTGGATTTCCGTACCATCGGACTATGGGAGTGAGGGAATAGAGAGTGCACCTGTGCTTGTGCATACATTCTGACACTAAATATAATACTGTCCTCCGAGACTGGCCGCCGTGACCGAAATTCGGTCTAGAGGCATTTATTAGTACAGCCTTACATGATATCTGTTTAATTTTTAACAGTCTCAACAGAAATGTCTCACTCGAGAAGAAAGTCGTATTAGTTTTTCTACACTACAATTATAAAGAGGAAAGATTTGTTTGTTTGTTTGAATTGAATAGGCTCCGAAACTACTGGACCGATTTGAAAAATTCTTTTACCATTAGAATCCTACATTATCCCTGATGAACATAGGCTATATAATATTTCCAAAAAAGTTAGGGATCCGTATGAAAAATTCGTTAATGTAACCCAAGATGTGAAAAAAATACCAAAAAGAATCCTTATATCGCGTACGCTGCGGAAACTATTGATAATAGAGCAAAGTAATGTACTTCAGTTTTATAGAGGATATCAATATCTACAAAAAAGTCTGCAATACCATGTGTTTAACTATTACAGTTATGTCACAATAACTACTTTTTCATGTTAAAATGTAAAATAGTAACGCCTGTACAAACTAGGCCATATTATTCGTATCAGTACCTGTATCATGCATAACCACCAATTACGTTAACCATGTAATTTTAGTAACATATTTCACTTTTTAAATCTTTGTTAATTCAGCAACCGTCCGTCGTGATGTCTCTCTCGAAGTTCGCATGTCGCAAGGCGCAGACGCGTGATATACGCGGGTGAAACCGCGGGGCACAGCTAGTATTAAATAACGACAAAAATATTTATAATTCAAAATATCGAACATTTTATACCTCGTTTCCAGTTCTGAGCTATGAGTTTAGTTTCAAGTCTAAGTTATTTATTATTTTATTATTTAATACACAAGACATTCTATCTTAATACGCAGGGATGACAACGCATCTGTACTTTGATTCTTAATCTAGGGTAGATGTAGATGTGTATGGGCCACAGCATCCACTTACCATCAGTAACTGTGTGTTCGTTTGTCATCCTCATCTCTATATACAAAAATCAATTGCTGTCCGTTAGTCTCGCTAAAACTCGAAAATGGTTCGAATGATTATGATGATTTTTTTGTGTCTGTTTGAGTGGTCACAATTGGACCCGATAGGTGGCGCTGTTGTCGAGATCCAAATATCACCCCTGCGAAGCCAATGTGAATCGCTAGTTCCCTTATGGCGGCTCTTCACGTTGGCCAACATAGTGGCGAATGTGTTGGCAATACCAATGGCCATCGTGTAGAGCGGGTGTTTGTGCTTGCGTACACAGTTACGATGCGTGCATATAAATTTTAAATCAGGTGCGTACGATCACTCTGGAAGCTCATAGCAAACTAAATGTACGCCCAACGTGTGGCCAATACTCTGCCACAACCCTTTGATCTTTTGTAAAAAACCGACACCCACGGATATCGCGCCAACTTGTGACCCATCAGTCCAATACCATACCAACGTAAGCACAAATACGCGCTCTACACGATGGGCATTGGTATTGGCCAACACATTCGCCACTATGTTGGCCAACGTGAAGAGCGGCCTTTGTAAAAATCACCAGCCCGTGAAAGTCTATTGGGAATGTCCTCTTGTACGCAGGATTTACTTTAATCGTCACTAGTACGAGAAGTCTTGCGCTGTTGACGCTGTTGTCCTTAGCACATATAGGTATTTTACGTTTTAAGAGATGATTATACCCCCATGTATCGTAAGCTATTAGAATTTTTCATTTACTCGTATCATGAAGATGGGGCAATCGAGCATGCAGCTCACATGGTGGTACGTGATGGTATATATGGTGCGGTATCCTTTTCTGGAATTTCCTATAGTCGTCTCTTACGATTTATGATAATCATGTTTTCTCTTTAAGCCACCACCTCATGATATTTGTGCAGTCTAACTAATACTAACAGTCGGTCTCGGTCATCATTATATCATCGGCGTCTAGATGGAGCAATCGTGCGATGCAGTGCGGAGTGAGACGCGGGCTGAGCACTTCCCGAGCGGCCCTTAGCCGCCCGGGAGCTGTCCGCTAGGGTTGTCCAGTCACGCAAATGTGACAGGACAACGCACGCACGTTTTTTACGCCGCGCATGTGCGATAAAAAACTGTGGGTCGTCCTCATTTAAAGATAAATTAGTTTCATCAGTTGCCACATACACATTAATTTGTTTAAAAGTGAAATAATAAAAAAAAACAGTTTTTTATTACTTCCCGTTCCGCTTACGTCCGTAGGCTTCGACCACCTAATCCTAGGCCCCGCTACACGTGTTCCCCGGGTGGTACTAAGCAAGCGACAAAGCCGAAAGAACAGAATCGGCTCCTCGCCGTGTGGTAGCGGCGTAAAAATACCACCCGCTACTTTCGCACCATGAGGCAAAACGTTTACGAAATGGCCCCGAGCTCCCGGCGCCCCTTTAGAGGGGCAGGGGTGCGAAGAATCTCCGGGAGGAATACCGGCAACGAGGTTCGCCACCCGACGCGTTCTGTCCCCCGGAGGGGCGAAAAGTAGATTGCGGAAGCCCGGCTCTGCTAGCTAGCTAGCTCTTGCTGGTTCTTCCCAGGACAGAGGGTTTTTTCGAACCAGTGGTAAAGTAAAAAATGACTTTCAATAAGAATTACATATGTAATGTATATTGAATAAAAAATATTCTATTCTATTCTATTCTATTCTGGCTACGTTAAGTGTATGTGGGACAATGAATGAAAAGATGGATGAAAAACGCGATATGATGTATGATAGAGGAATAGATGTGTTATGAGTAAATGAGACGAAACGGAAGGGAAAGGATACCACGACAAATGGCATGTATACCGCGTACTGGTCTGGTGTAGACGAGACCGAGCGGGCACGCCAGGGAGTCTGTATCATCCTTTCAGAAAGAATGGGTTATTGTGTGAAAGAGTATGAATGTGTAAGCCCGAGGCTGCTATGAATACGAATGAAAGTGGGCTTAAAGAAGTTGTTTGTTCTAGGGGGCTACGCCCCAGACATGTCTAAGTCCACTTATATCCGAGAGCAGTTTTGGGAGTTAACAAGGATGGTGCTAATGAAATTCAAGGTTAATGAAAATATTGTGATATTAGGAGATTTTAATGGAAGGGTTGGGGTGAGGAGGCTTGGTTATGAGAGGATATTGGGAACGTTAGGTGATGAATGTATAAGTGAGAATGATGAAAGCCTCCACACCGTATTTGTTGAAAAGAATATTTTTGTGACGAACACTTTCTTTCGTCATAAGAAGATTCACGTGTATACATGAGAAAGAGGTGATGATAGTAGCGTGATAGATTTCATAATTGTTGATGAAAGAATGAGGAGCGCGGTGGTAGATACAAACGTTTACCGGGGTCTAACGTAGGGACGGACCATTACTTGGTCTTATGCCGAATTAATGGTGTTTTCAGACGTTGGAGGCATCGAACATCTGTGTCTACCACTGCGTTACAACGTATAAGAACAGAGAGGTTACAAGATGAAGGTGTGAAATAGAAATTCAAATGCAGATTGAGAGAAAGTATAAGTGGTATGGCTGAATTGTGTATGAATGATTTAGACTTGGAGACTGTGTGGTATAATGTCAAGAAAGGTTTGGTGGATGCAGCAACCGAAGTATGTGGTGTAAGTAAGAGAACGAATGAAAGGAAAAATAACACATTATGGTGGGAGAATGAGGTACGGAAGGAAGTTGAAGCAAAAAGAAAGCATGGATAGATTTACTAGCAACCAAGGCTAGTAATTCTAGCGGTATGAATGATGATATTGAAAGGAAAAAGGCAGTCTTTAGACATCTAAATAAGAGAGTAAAAGAAGTAGTTGAAAGGAAAAAGCAAGAAAGTACGGATAAGAATGATAGAATTCATATCGGATAACTTCCAGGTAAACATTAAAGTGTTCTGGAAACTCGTAAGAACTGCCAGGGGACAGCCTAGAATGAAAGCTATACGAGACCAGAATGGCTGTATTCTGAATGACGAAGTTTTGAGTTTAAGGAGATGGAAGAAATACTTTGTAAGCGTGTTTATGAGTGATGAGACGTTTGAATTAAATGAAATAGAAATTCCGAAAGAAGAGGAAATAGATAGAGACATAAGTATAGATGAAATAATGAAAGCAATGAAAATTAAGAAAGCAGGTAAGGCAGCCGGATATGATAGAGTATCTCTCGAAATGCTAAGGGCTGGAGAAGGAGTGGTGGCAGACCTGCTGTGCACCTTGTTTAATTTATATTGGGAACTTAAGCGGGTACCAGGAGACTGTTGCAAAGCCGTAATAGTCCCAATATTTAAAGGAAAAGGATCAGAGCAGGACTGTAAAAACTACCGTGGTATCAGCCTTCTTAGCATTGTGGGAAAACTGTGTGCTAAGGTACTAGTTGAAAGCGTTATGAAAGAAACTGATGAAAAAATTTGGGATGTGCAAGCGGGATTTAGAAATGGGATGTACATGTTTGGTCATGTAGAAAGAATGAATGAGGAAAGAGTGACAAAGCAAATTTATGTTGCAGAGGTGAACGGCAGAGTCGGGAAGGTACGCCCTAGGCGAAAGTTTATCGACTAAATTGGCGATATATTGAAAATGAGCCAAATCAAGAGTACCTTTAACCGACGAGCGTGTATGCGTAGGATGTGGAGGAAGCGAGAGAGGTGTGTCAGGATCGTGCCAAATGGAAGTCCATAGTCTCTACCTACCCCTCTGGGTGACAGGCGTGAGTGTTTATGTTTTATGTTCTGACAACCCTAGCAATTTATTGTTTATATCGGCTTTCCCAACAACATCAATCGCAACTACTGACTGTATGTTCTTCTTAGGTTGTGATATTTGATATAATCGTAATATCTTTGTACCCTGTAAAGAATATCGTTAAATGGGATAAAGATATTTATAAAAATATCTTGTGCGGAAATACCCTACGCCTAAAGCCCTACTTTATAAAAGCAGTATTAATGTTTTAAACCTTTCACTGCTTGTGCTCATTATTACGTAACCACCAAATCTTTTTTAAGTGAACGTCCTAGATATTTGTTATACTTCGTATAAAACTCTGTGCATATCCCGTATGGTTGCTACGCGCGTGAAAGTATGCGCTTATAATGCTCATAATATATACGTTTCCGTAAACAATCTATAACCACACTGTATGTATGTATAGCTAGATGGTATTTTGCTCAATTCACTCCGCTTATAACCTAGGAAAAAGGTGCAGCGCACGATATAATTATGCCCAATTATTAACACAAAAAATTGTTACAACGGAGCATTTCCAAATTATACTGCGTAAAGTTATAATTACAGTTACATTGCATAATATAAAACGTTGTTATTACCTACGTCTCGTTGAAAAAACGCACTCATCTTTATTGAAGCTCGATTTCTTGCCGCCCTCACACCTTATTAAGACTAAAAGTTCACGGGTTACAAACCCAATTACTTTATGTAATATATTATGGGTAAGACGCAAGATAACTTTGCGTTGAAGAGTGATTACGATTGGTTTTTTACACTTACGTGTGTGCCATGTGAATGACAATTACATAAAAATCTTTAGAATCGCAGTAGTATATGAAGATATTATAATTTAACTTATCCAGTGCAGTCGTGTTGCGATTACAATCTTTTTTATAGGATAGTGTGACACTATCTATCCTGGTTTGCGAATCAAAGTGCAGATTATGGATGATAATAACCCCTGGAAATGAGGTGATCGCTACCAAGCTATTTCTAATTTGTTGTGTTGTTAATTTGTGTAACATCATGATTGTAAGCTGTTATTTTTAAAAAGAAAGTCCCGCTGGGTTTCTTGCTGGTTCTTCCCAGGACAGAGGTTTTTTCCGAACCAGTGGTAATCAAACAAAAGAGTGACTTTCAATAAGTATTATTTATAATCTATATTGAATAAAAAAGTTTCTGTTTCTGTTTCTGTTTCTGATACGTTGTCACCCGTGAGGACTAAGATGGAATACCTTTTTTCCAGTAAAAAGTGTCTCTGGTTCTCTACATTCATACGAAACACAGCAGTGTTAAGCTGCTATTTTACGCTGGTATTCTGTGAGAGCGTGGTCCTACCCCGGTCGAGCCGACCCATACGTGCTATAACTATATTACTATACTAATATAGCTGCAGCATGGCTCTACCATGTATACGAACGTAGCATGCAAATTATAATTTTGACCTGTTCATATGAGAACATCAATTATTATCGAAACTTTTAATAATTACTATGAATACTTTTAGTTCTCAACCAAATCGACAAATATTTCTCCGTTTAATAATTTAAATTCTCTAGGCATTTCATTATTTACTAGTGATCCAGCCCGGCTTCGCACGGGGTCTGGATCTCCACAACAGCGCCACCTACCGAGTTCAAATGTGAAATTAAACCATCTAGGGACCCATTCAAACATACAAAAAATTTCGTCTAAATCAGTCGAGCCGTTTTTAAGTTTGTGCGGGACTAACGGACAATAATTGAATTTTATATATAGACTTTTACGCACACATTTAGACATTTATTGGTTCCGTTTAACGAGCCTAGGAATGACAAGTTTGTCTGGGTTACGTCGTGTTCAACACAATATATATTAGCAATGACTATTATGAAATAGTCATTGCTAATATGTATTAGTTTCTTGTTACCACGTTTTTATGAACGTGTTTTTTTTGTCATTTGTTCGTAAAACATTTTTAATGTATTTTGAACTAAATTTTCGATGTTATATGTTTTAAATTTGATTTTCGATGATCTAACTCGTCGAAAATCTATAACTTTAATATATTATTTTATAGCTATTTCACGCTGGTATTCTGTGAGCTTGCGGGCCTTCTCCAATCGTGTCCACCCATTTATTCTATAACCATAATATAGCTGGAGCATGGCTTTACCACGTAAAACGTGATGATAATAATAAAAAAGATATATATAGCAAATAAGTTTGAAGAGTGTAAGTATATATATTCATACTTAATATTTGATCCAAAAAACACAACAGAGTATATAACCGCATAGTAGAGGGCACAATAGCGCAGTAGCTAAGCGTTTGTTCGTAGCGCTGAGAGGCTGCGAGTTTGAATCCCGCTTGGAAAGAGTGTTTGTATACTTTACAAATAATTGTTCCGGGTCTGGATGTTTAACTCCTGCACCGTAGCTAACGAGGGACAGATCAGTTAGCTGATGTGGCAATGGGCCGGTCATATAGCTCGAAGAATCGACAACCGACGGGGAAGAACTTCTTAAGTGGTAGATTCGTAACGATAAGCGATGGTGGTGGTGGATGGTGGCACAGGAGAAAATGTTAATGTGTGGTGTGGATATCGTTTTCATCTCATTAATAAAAAAAATCTTACTTATATTTTATAGGTACTTCTTTTTGTATATTTATCTATAGAAATGAATAAAATTGAAGTGTCTGTTTGTAAGGTCAAAATTACTGCTTTTTACTAAATGCATACGAAAATGAATACGGTACTTATAACTAAAATACAATTTTTAAAATTTTTGTCTGTCTGTCTGTCTGTTTGTTCCGGCTAATATCCGAAACGGTTGGACCGATTTTGACGGGACTTTCACTGGCAGATAGCTGATTTCATAAGGAGTAACTTAGGCTACTTTTATTTTAGAAAAAGAATTAGGATTCCGCGCAAAAACATAAAAACCCTAACACGCGAGCGAAGTCGTGGGGAACAGCTAGTATACAATATAAGTGCAGTGGAAGAGTATAACGGTGGTAGAGCCACGCAGCAGTTTTTGCTGTTGCATGTATGGGCCGGCTCGAGCCGGGTTGGTACCACGACCTCACAGAATACCTGAATACCTCACAGAAGCTCAGCTTCTGCGTTTCGTCTGGTGAGTGCAGGTGGCCGGAGGCCCAATTCCCCCCCCCCCCTCCATCAACATGGTAGCGGAATTACACGATGAACTACCCCAGGAGGGTACCAGTACCCCTGGGGAATCCCTCGCTGAGCATCCACGACCATGTTAGTTCCGATCCTGAGCGTGGGTGCTCAGGCTGCCCCGCGTATTCTGGGGGGGCAAAATTCCGCTCAAAAGCATAACTGCTAGGGGCAAACTGAGCAAGAACACCAAGGCGACCCCTGCCACGCTATCCGTGAATTTCTGCAACATCAGGGGACTTCACTCTAACCTAAACGCCGTCCACTACCATCTCGAGACGGCGAAGCCGGCCTTGCTTTTTCTGACCGAGACGCAGGTTTCCTCTCCGGCTGATATTTCGTATCTATCCTGCCCGGGGTACAAATTGGAGCATTCCTTTGTGCCTCGGGCTGGAGTTTGCGTGTATGTCAGAGAGGACATCTGTTCTCGACGCCTCGGCAGTCTTGAAGGTTCGGACCTGTCCATCCTTTGGCTACGCGTAGACAGCGACGACCATCCGCGCGTCTACGGGTGCCTCTATAGGTTCCATAGCGGTAATGCCGAAACAGACCGACTCATCAACCACGTCCAAATGGCTACAGATTCCTTGCTACTACAGGTCCCACCCGCAGAGATCGTGATCCTTGGCGATTTTAACGCCCACCATGCCGAATGGCTCGGTTCACGTCTAACCGATCATGCGGGGAGATCTGTTTATGACTTTGCCTTGGCATTTAGTCTGACACAACTGGTTACTTCGCCTACGCGGATTCCAGATGTGGAGGATCATATACCTTCCCTGTTGGACCTTCTGCTGACCTCTCATCCGGACGGATATCAGGTTTCCGTCGATGCCCCTCTCGGCTCTTCGGACCATTGTCTGATCCGGAGTGTGGTGCCACTCACGCTCCCTTCGCGGTTGCGTTCTGCAGGTTGCCGCCGTGTTTGGCATTACAGGTCGGCGGATTGGGACGGAATGCGGTCTTTCTTTGCATCCTACCCATGGGGGCGGGTTTGCTTCACGCCGGACGATCTCAGCGCTGTTGCTGACTCTGTCACTGATGTGGTGCTACTGGGAATAGAACTATTTATTCCATCATCTGTGGTACCCATCGGAGGCAGATCTCAGCCTTGGTTTGGTCGCTCCTGTAAGACTGCATTACGCAGTAAGCAGGAGTGTTATCAAGCCTGGGCTGCGGCTTCGGCGACTCGGGATGTAAACACCAGCACACTTAAAAAGAAGTATAACTTCGCCTCCAGGTCCTTCAAAAGAGTTATTGCCAAGGCATAGTCAGAGCACATAGGCAGAATTGGCGAGAAACTAGTTCGCCTTCCTTCGGGAACCCGTGCATTCTGGTCTCTCGCCAAGGCTGTCCAAGGGAATTTCTGTAAGCCATCACTACCATCTCTGCACAGGGAGGATGACTCACTGGCCCATGACGCAAAAGACAAAGCCGACCTTTTAGGCTCCCTTTTTGCGTCCAACTCGACTCTTGATGACGGGGGGAAAACACCGCCGACCATCCCGCGGTGTGAGTGCTCCATGCCGGATGTGCTGTTCTCACAGCGCTCGGTTCGCAAAGCACTGCTCTCCCTGGACATCCAGAAGTCGAGTGGGCCTGACGGAATCCCCCCAATTGTGCTGAGGACGTGTGCTCCGGAGTTGGCACCGGTCCTAACGCGTCTTTTCCGTCTACTCCCAAGGCGTAGTCCCGAATTCATGGAAGACAGCTTTTGTCCACCCGATCCCTAAAAAAGGCGACCGCTCAGACCCATCCAACTATAGGCCTATCACGATCACCTCCTTGTTCTCCAAAATAATGGAATCCATTATTAACTGCCAGCTCATCCGGTACCTTGAGGATCACCAGCAGCATTAGTGACCGCCAATACGGTTTTCGTCGGGGTCGATCAGCTGGTGATCTTCTGGTCTACCTGACCCATAGATGGGCGGAGGCAGTAGAGTCCAAGGGGGAGGCGTTGGCCGTTAGTCTGGACATTGCGAAGGCCTTCGATCGGGTTTGGCACAAAGCGCTTCTTTCGAAGCTCCCTTCCTATGGGCTTCCCGAGAAATTGTGCAATTGGATCACCAGCTTCCTTGCAGATCGGAGCATCAAGGTCGTTGTAGATAGTGCATGCTCTGACTACAAGCCTATTAACGCTGGTGTTCCACAAGGCTGTGTGCTATCACCAACGCTGTTTCTTCTGCATATCAATGATATGTTGCTAACTGGTAACATTCATTGCTATGCGGATGACAGCACTGGTGATGCTCTATACACCGGCCGTGCCAATATTTCTCGGGAAAACGTCGCTGAGTACCGGAACAAACTTGTGTCTGAAGTCGAGTCTTTGCTGAGCAAAGTCTCGGATTGGGGGCGACTAAATCTAGTCCAGTTTAATCCTCAGAAGACACAAGTTTGCGCGTTTACCGCTAAAAAGAACCCCTTTGTCGTATCTCCTCAGTTTCAAGGCACTCCCCTTCTTGCCTCAGACAGTATCGGTATCCTCGGAGTCGACATATCGAGTGACGTGCAGTTTCGTGGTCACTTGGAAGGCAGCAGAGCGGGACAGTATTTCATGCCGGCACACCGCCTGCATCTTTACAAGGCGCAAGTTCGGCCTCACATGGAATACTGTTCCCATCTCTGGGCAGGGGCTCCCCAGTGCCAGCTCCTTCCACTTGACCGCATCCAACGCAGAGCTGCTCGAATCGTCGACGACCGAGCCCTTTCCGATCGGCTCGATTCATTGGCACTGCGAAGAGATGTTGCATCCCTTTGCATTTTCTTTTGCATCTACCATGGGGAGTGCTCTGAGGAATTGTTCGGATTAATTCCAGCCGCCAAATTTCACGAACGCACATCGCGGCAGAACTCCCGATACCATCTACACCATCTGGATGATTGGCGGTCCACCACTGTGCGATTTAGAAGATGTTTTCTTCCTCGCACGACCTCCTTGTGGAATCGATTACCATCAGCGATTTTTCCGGACCGATACGACTTAGGGACCTTCAAGAAAAGAGCGTACTCCTTTTTAAAAGGCCGGCAACGCATCTGTGATTCCCCTGGTGTTGCAGTTGTTCATGGGCGGCGGTAGTCACTTACCATCAGGTGAGCCGCATGCTCGTTTGCCCCCTCTCCTATAAAAAATAAAATAAAAATAAGTATTGACTGGGGTATGTTATATATAATACAAGAAAATAGATTACTATTAATAAAATCTCTATATTTAAAAATAAATTACTGTCCGCTAGTCTCGTAAAAACTCGAAAATGACTGGACCGATTTTTATGAATTTTTTTTGTGTGGTAACTATTGTATATATTTGAAAATACAAGATAAATATGTAAATCCAAGAAAATATTGAATTATATGTACTCACCTCACAAAGCAAAAATTAAAAATAGTTTAGCTTTAGCAATTCGTAACAGTCCATAGGTGCATATGGAATATTCCCCAAATTATAGCGCTTGTAGTACCAGACGTTTCGCACTATATAGTTATTACTCATATAAACAATATTATTGGACATTTAAAAAATGGTTAGCATTGCACTTAACTATAAATTAAGTTAACGCTGTTTAGAATGGAAGTTAAAAACCTACCGCAGTTATGTTTAATGTTTAACTGTTAATAATGTTTACGTAATTTATTTAAAACGTTGATTCTAAGCTTTCGTTAGCTTTAATCTGTACATTCTTGTATTACACGTGTGAACTGCGTTATTTTCTATAACCCGGGAAGTTATTATCAAAACATCAAGTCCGAGTCGTAAGCGAGTTTGTGACCGTTATGCAAAGGTGTCATAACACTACCTACTGTGTGTGGTACAACAGGAAATGCTGACGGCACAATGCACGGGCAGTGAAGCTTTCGACTATCGTCAGCGAATGACGTAGGTAGTAGATTTACAGGTTCCACCCTTCACACGATTAGCCAACGTGACGCCTATTAGGGGTACCAAGCCTTAGCAAGCAAAATTTCGGATTCTACTTTGAACCTTAATTTACAAAAATTTTTTAAGCCACAATAACTGTGGAAAATATCCAAAAAGGAAAAATAGTGGCAGGAGCGTCTGAACTGCCTACTTGTTATATTATATTTATATTATATACATAGTGCTAATTACGATGAATCCTCTTTCTTAAATCTGACAAAAGTACACTGCGGGCCGCGGGCGGACTGATAGGGCGGAGTGACGATTATATAAATAAATATAATAATACTAGCTGCCCAGGCCGACGTTGTTCTGCCCTTTTCGAAGACCCTTCCTATAAAAAAATCTTAAATTCGCAATAAAAAAATATTGAGGTTTAGTTTAGACTTATCGGGATAAAAACTAACGTGACACATAATCTTTATTAAAATACTGAACTGATTTCAATAAAATTTTGCACACAGTGCGCAGTTCGGTCCAACTTGAAAGATAGGATAGTTTTTATCCCGATAAGTGACCTCAATAGTTTTTATTGCGAATTTAAGGATTTTTTAATAGGACAAAGGGTCGTCGGTATGGGCAGAACAACGTCTGCCTGGCTAACTATCTTTTTTATATATAAAGATGTACATCGTGGACTCTTCATTTAAAGTTTTGTAGTGTTTGACTTGTATTAAGCGCTTGTAAAGGTCATTATAAAATACCCCACTGTGTTTAGTGTTTTTGAAGAATTGTTGATGTAATATTGATTTACGGTTTATTTTGCGAACATCAGATAAAAGTTATTCATTGAGTAATATACTACATAAACAAATCAAACATTACAGTTGCATGAATAGTTCAATCGACTTTGATATTGAGTTATATAATTATTAATTTGATGAAGAACTTTTGTCTGACACTTGAAATACTAATCTTTAGTTGTGGGAATACAGGACTGTCCGCTATTTTCAATACAAATGGCGAGCTTCAAAGCGAGATTATGTTGTATTATTTCGATTTTGTGTAACATCTCTTTACATAATTTTTATTACAAAAACTAAGTAAAGTAGGTTTTATTTTGTTGAATTATTTTAGGTCGCTTATAAAACTTCTTAATGAGTTAATAGCAGGTTACGAGTATTTTGTTTAAGTTGTTTAATTTTTTTTAAATGGTATATTCTATCCACACAAATAAACATAATGATCGATTAGCAGGGGTGAATATGATATTTATCTTGGGGAAAACCAGTTTACATAGAATTGAAATGGATAGAATAAGATTGCAATGGTCTTAGCTAAAGCCTATGTGAGTGCTGGCTACGCACGCTGTATACTCCGCCCCGCTGCACGCTCGAACAGACCGCATTGTTTCTTGCACTTCGACGTACGTCACTTAAGGAGGCATCATCCGTGCGCTTCAGACTATATGTTCTGGTGATGACGAAGGTATTTATTTATGGACTTATGTATCCATTTATAGGAAATAAAATTTTACTTGCCTTTTGGTTTATGTATATCTTAGCGGTTACACATATTTTTCTGTCTATGAATGTATGATAATGTATATCTCCCAAATTATTTTTATTAAGTTATTACACTGGTGGCGACAACCATAGCGCAGAAAAGTAATTATTACCCAATTATAAAAAAATTATGAACCCATTTCGTCGTGTGGATGTTGCGGAAGTTGGCTGTAGTAAATGCTTCAGAGATCGTATTATCTTTATCGAGATCGTATTTTATTAAACCTTTAAAAATTATGACATAATCATTACCCAGAGGGGCCAAGTCAAAACTTCTGGTACTGTAATCAACATTTTACCAAATCTTTCCGAGAGTTGAGAAAGTAGAATAAGTGGTTAAACTGAAGGCATTTTATCAGATATGTTACTCTCACTGCATAGACAGGTACAAACTAAGAGTAAATACATGCTCGTTAGAATATACTTGGAAACCAATGTCCAATAACTAAAATAGTGAGTGTAGACAACCGGAGACCTTTTTTACTGGTAGCGAGGAAACATTCCATCTCAGTAATCAGGGGTTGTAACGCACCTGCATTTTGATTATTAATCGAAGATGTATATAGTCTTTGGGCCATAGCATCCTTTTACTACCAGGTGAAATGTGTGCCCATTTCAATCCGTGGGTGTCGTAGGAGGCATCAAAGGTGGAACAGGAGATGGGCAACATCATCTTCCTGATAACTGCTTAAAATAATAAAAAAACTGCAGTTGCATAATCTGTCTGCCAAGTATGATGACTTTGGCATGTGTCCTCAATATGCGGCAACCTATAGAAAATGTCTATGTATACAGGTTGTCCCAGTAATGGTGGATAATCTTGTACGTACGTGTTCGGGCAGGGAGGAGGTGGCCTCAGTTCCCTAAAAAAAATTCTATTCCGAACGGTTCGCGGTCTACGCCATGTTTTATAAAATTCCGCTCACATTTGTGGTCATCATGTCCGCAGTTTAATGCTTAGATCGGATTTTTTTCTTTCAATGTGTTCCCTAATAATGATGTTTCTAAATTACCCTTAAAAGTTTTCAACTACTATGGGTACTCGTAGTATTTTACAAGACGGCACTAAACATAAGTTTAAATTTTTTACCTTATTTAACTGCTAACTTTGAGCACATGTGGTGAAAAAAAAAAACGTATAGGATCTGTGTGGCCAACCATTTAAAAAGTTTGTCTATATCATAAGGATTCTAAAACATTAGCATACCATGTACATAATGTCATTACTTGTAGATGTGGACTTATAATAGGCTGTAACTGATTTTTAAATGTGGTAGAGCCATGCTGCAGCTATATTAGTAGTATAGTTGTAGCACGTATGGGTCGCCTCGACCGGGGAAGGACCACGCTCTCACAGAATACCAGCGTAAACTAGCAGGATAACACTGCTGTGTTTTATATGATGAGCGTAAAGAACTGGAGACCCTTTTTACTGAAAACGAGGCATTCCACCTCATTCTTCAGGCGTGACAACATATCTGCATTTTGAGTTTTAATTGAATATTTATGTTAAAATTATCCATGGACCACAGTATCCACTTAGCATCAGGTGGACTGTGTGCTCGTCTGTCACGCATATTCTGTAAAAATAGTAAAAAGGATCTCCGGTTCTCTACACTCACCGTATGTCTCTATCGTCTCTATCTACATGCTCGAGTCATGCTGGCTGTATTACGATTGTAATATAAACGGGTCAGCTCGACCGGGGAAGTACCGCTCACACATAATATGTGAAATGGCAGCTTAAATATTGCTATGTTTCATATGGTAAGTGTAGAGAACCGCAGACTCCTTTTGCTGGAAAGGAGACATTCCGTATTAGTCCTCGGGGTGACAATGCATCTGCATTTTCATTCCTAACCGATGATAGATGAAGATGTCTGTGGGCCACAGTATCTACTTAACATCAGGTGGACTGTGTGCTAGTTTGTCACCCTTATTTCATAAAAAAAACGTAACACAGCAGTTACAAGCTGCTATTTTACGCCGGTATTCATTGAGAACCTAGTTCTTTCCCGACTGTGGCGATCCGTTTTGTGCTGCAACATGTGGTTTATGGCTTTTATATTATTATATAACTGCAGCATGGCTCTACCACATTAGTAACGGCTAGTCCTTAGCTCCTGACCCACCACGGCTCTAATATATCTACATAATTTTACTATTACCCGCTGACCGTAGGTGACATAAGACTTTTGCCTGATTTTCAAGTAACACAGAACAACGAGAATTATCGAGAAAAACGTCTGGTATGTCTAAATCGCATGTGCCGAGAAAGGGTAACTTAACAAATAACAAAAAAAAATCCTTGTCCCCTTATAGGGCCAGTATCTAACAGTGGATACAACATAATGATTTGATGACAAAGAAAATGAAGAAGTATTACAAAATGTTTAAAATCAAATACGTCATGTGTTAAATCAAGCCGATCCTACTGTATTATTACTTAATTAAAATTTCTTGGCTTATTTACTCGATTTATGTTGCCATCTCTTTATTCGCTACAAGTCACTCCTCTTATGAAAAATCTAAATGTCGACCAAAATATCCACCTTTAAGAGGTGCCGCGAAAGGTGGTGCGGATTCAGAGGGACGGCTCGCCGGACCTACGACCACCTCATGCAGCCCTCGACAAAATGGATATTTAAAAATAAAAGTTAAATAGAATAGAATAGAACCACCAACCAGAATCTACAACTATCATACTTAAGTCGAACTTACACTGAGCTGGCGTAGGCTACCGGCTAATAAGCACCTATGTTTTAAAAACAATTGAAAAAACAGGGCAGCATTAGAAAAATGACAAGGAAAAAATACAAAAATCTGTCTTATGTCACACACCTCCAGGAATCGTCATGACTGAAATAAAAAAAGTAAATATACCTTCGGGAGGTGTCCCAACTTATGAGTTTAAACTTCAATCCTTGCTAAAATTTGTCTGATAGTGATATTCTGTGAGTTTACGTTGGTATTCTGTGAGAGCATAATCCTACACCGGTCGATTCGACCCATCATAACATCATGTCATGCTACAACCATAACATAACTGCAGCGTAGTTCTACCACGTAAAACTTCTAGTATTGAGGCATTTACTGTAATTTAATTCTTAATCAATGATAGACGTGGATGAACAAGAACAACAAGAAATGGATGCCGAGGCTCATACACACCTGTCTATGAGCCTCGGCATCCATTTCTTAAAAAAAAATAGCATGGAAGTAATCCGAATTTGATCGCCGCAAGAAAAATATGTGGAGGCGTAAGAAAATAGAACATCCCAAATTAAACTGTTGATATTGTAAAAGTCCGATACCAGATTTATTATCTCATGACTACAGACTTCAAATTTTTAGAATAGGGCAATCGCCATTTCATCAACTATACTACAAAATTAGTATACCACAAAAATAATTACAGTCTATAACTATACTTCTCACTGCTAGGCACAATTCTCTTCTTATTTCTGAAGGGGTTTTAGTCCAAGGAAATGTCCGCTGCTCTGTTCCGAAATTCACTTATTTACGAGATATATTTTTTTTTCTCAGCCCTCTTCGCAATGTTTCCTACACGAAAGTGGTAAATCAGCAATTATAATTGCAATTAACAATGTGATTGGTACCGGCGGGGATTGGATTCCCGGGTTGGGAGGTTGTACTCAGTTTCCTAGCGCACAGTGAAATTTACAGCGAGCGTTTAGCCCCTGCCACTGCTTTTTAATTATCTCTATACATGTCTCTTTCTATTGTCATTTACTGGAAAGGGAAAGAGCAACTTTAAGCATTTCTAATTGATGTCAATTTTTATAAATAAGATTGAAATGTTTTATGATAAAATGTTAACAGAGAAATACGTTTTACACTATGACAGTGCGATTTTCTATCTAGGGCTTCATCACCACTTATCATCAGATGAGATTGTAGTTAAGCACTTACTTGCTTGTAATAAGTAAAAAAAGTGAATAAAATTTTTCGAAAAGAAAAATAATTAAGTAAATATATTTTAATTAAAAATATTTGCGGCCAAATTTGAATAGGCATAAACGTATTTCTCTATTATAATTTTTCCATAAAAATCGTATATCTATTAAAAAAACAAATTGGCTTAGTGTGTAATTATGCCGATCCACCGTCTCTCAATTATTAGCCTCTATGATCTCGACCCTTTTCTTGGCCCTTTTCTGGGCCCTTGTCTGAGGTCTCTAAGTAGGCCCGGACTAAGTTGTTACAGAAATTGTATTGATGTTAAAATTGCATTTATATTGTTTCAAGGTTTAACAATGGCTATTTGTCCACCTGAATTCATTATTATAACTTCCCGAAAGTAACACTATTTGTATACGAACATCGTGATATTTTATTGTAAATTCAAAGATGCTAAAATTTAATAAAAAACGAGACTATAAAATAAGGAATAAATGAAGAAAAAAAAAAGATTTTAATGTATGTAAAATTAAATTAGTTTTGGTATTTCATTTTGTTGCTTACTGTATTGTTTAAAATCACTGGCTATTAAATTTCTGTGTGATTATTACTTGAGGAAATTACATTGAGAAAAACCTGAAGTTAAGAGATTAATGATAGACAACAGGAAGTTGCAACGATGGTTATAGTTCAATGATGTAATGTCTTATAACGCCAAGTAAGTTAATACTGTTTTAATTATAAAATCAACAATTACATTATAAAAATATATTAACATTAATATTTTATTTAAGAGACAGAGCTAGGCTCATACCGATTGGTTTTAAATTCTAGCTTAAGATGCTTAAAAACAAATTTATTTATTGTCAATGGCGCGTTTTTTTTATAAATGAAGAATTCCATTACCTGCAGTTTTTGTTATTTTGTTATTTGTGTTATATGCTCGCAGGTAACAGTGGATTAACATTAAACAATTATTAAATTACACAAAAAATAATCAATGCTATTCGATACCGATTTGTTTATCTGAGGAAATGTTGCTGTCAGCCCCATTCCAAGATAATTTTATTTAATTACAGAAATGTTAATTTTCGATACGATTTAGCGTCGCGAGTAGGGGTTGCTGTACATTCACTGTCATATAAAAGACCATGCGACTGCAACCGCGTCACAACACTTGCGTTCATCTTGTCAGCGCTTGTGCCGTTCTAAGGAGCCAGTCGCTGCCACACATAATGGCTTTCCGTTTGGCCGTGAGTAACATTACGTGATAGTAAATTAGTTCCGGATTATGTGATAACAAATATTACTTTGACGTGGGCGTAATGGTCAAAAGCTCACAAAAGCAGTGATGCTTGTGACAACGTATAATCAAGTATTTAACCGATTGAGACAATTTAAAATATCTACTGAATTAGTTTTAATGAACATGGTTTTGCACACGCTTTTTTTAATTTTTGTTTGGTATTTTTTATTAAATTCTTTTATTTTAATGCCCAACATAACAAAGAACGTGATACTTTAACATTTTGTTGTAAACTAAATGCTTTTTTTTATACAGAATTCGAAATAAATTATAACTTGACTAAAATTACAAGGAGCAGAAAGTTTTACTAGAATAATTCTAACAAAATTAGAACTAAGCTTTCTGCTCCTTATAATCTTATATACTTTATACCATAATAAATTATTATGTTCATAATTCTTTCTAAATATATAATATTTTATAACATATTTGACCATTATAGTGATGTACGTTATTTCGAAAAAGTTAACATTTACGTCCAAAGTCGTATATTAATTACCATGGTAGTCGTACGGTAGTCATACATATTTGTCAAAATCTGTCAGCTGGGCTTCAACGATCGCTTTTCATGTTGTTGGGAACCTAATCGTTTCATAGAAATTGTAACAAAATCATATTATGTGTGTACAGTGAAACGTGAGCATTATAAATATACAAATATGTAGAAATAATTTTTAAGCACTAAAAGCCATGTGTTATTATTTCAGCTGACCTGTTTCCTACTGGCTAGCGTAGGCATCTGCTCCGCGACTTTTGGCCATGAACAGTTAGTATCATCATGTTCCTATTCTCCCAAATTGCCTCTTCTTCAGCAAGTAATTCTCGTTTATATAAATATAAAATTACAAGCGATAACGCAAAAACTATGGAGATGGGGCAATTTGGTTGAGATTTCTATAACTGTTTCTCACGGCTCTTCCTAGCCGTAAATGAAAAGAATCAACCTATTGTATATGTATTACTTTTATAGTTTTCACATGTGTCTTACCTGACCTGCTGGCTTTGCGATGTATCATTTCACATTATTGTTTATGAATTCAATTATTTTTTATTGTAATTCAACGCTAAAGCGAATGATTTATGTGCAAAGTCGTAGTTCATATATGTTTTTTTTGTTGCAGCGTTCATATTCGAGTACACATACCGGAAGAGCATCATTCATCAAAAGAAGTCATAGTTCACGAGCATCACAGTGACCACGGACACGGGGGTGGCGGCGGTGGCTTCGGTGGTGGCCACGGTAGTAGCTTCGCAGATCACTTACATGGAGGTTTTATAGACCACTTAAAGGGGCATGACCACGGAGGCCACGGAGGCTTTGGCGGAGGTGGTTTAGGAGGTGGTTTCGGAGGTGGTTTCGGAGGTGGATTTGGCGGCGGTCATGGCCATGGTCATAGTATCTCCATTGGCAGCGGATACGGCGGCGGTGGACATGATTTTGGAGGTGATCACGGCCATGGAGACATTGGAATCGGTGGCATTGGAGGCGGCCATAGTGGTGGGTTTGGGGGGCATGACATTGGGAGTGACCACGGGAGTGGTGGATTTGGAGGCCATGATATTGGAGGCCATGATATTGGAGGCGGCCACTTAAGCGGCGGTCTTGGAGGACACGATTTTGGAGGTGGTCACGGAGGCAGTTTTGACTTCGGAGGTGACCATAGTGGCGGGATTGGCCATGGAATTGGACATACTGGTGATATCGGTGGTGGATTCGGAGGTGGCTTTGGAGGTGGCCATGGCGGTGGACTCAGCAGCAGCTTCGGTGGCGGCCACGATAGCCATGACTTAGGTGGCCACGGCGGTGGATTCGGTGGTGGTCACAAAGTACACGATCACCACAGCGGCGGTGGATTTTCAGGAGGAATAAGTGGAGGATTTTCATCCGGTGGTCACGATAGCTTTAACAGCGGCGACGGTTTTGGCCTTTCGTCTGGAGGCAGTCACGGATCTGGTGGACTTGGTGATTTCAGCCATGGCGGTAGTCACGATAGTTACAGTATCGGTGGTCATGGAGGAGGAGGCCACGACAGTTACTCAGTTACAACTAGTCATGAGTCGTTCAGTAGCGGAGGCCATGGTAGCCACGGTGGAGACAGTTACAGCAGCGGCGGTGGATTCGGCGTGAGCCACGGCGGCGATAGTTTTGGTATTGGCCACGGGAATGGGTTAGGCGGAGGTGGTCACGGGGGTGGAATATCCTCAATAAGCTTGACTGACATCGGCAGCCACGGTGGGGGTCACGGAGGTGGACACGACTTTGGCGGAGACAGCTACATAAATGCGCTCGGCTCAGGCCACGGTGGCGGCCCATACCACAAAAGAAAATAAGCAGGTGCAAAACCTACATTGTTTGAAATCAACTAAGTCATAGTTTCACATATAGAAGCCTTAACAACGATGGTCATCCAGTATTACAGTTGAACTATATTTTTTGTTTGTAAATAGATTTTATGATAAGTTATTGTTATGTCGTTTTATAGTAAAATCATTATTTAATTATATAACCTTTAGTTTTATTACCTAACTAGTGACCCGCCACAGAAAAAATCTCCGAGTTATCGAGTAAAATATAACCTCGATCATTTCTGACATTTCTCTCTACCTGTTCGTCAAGGTTCATTACAATCGGTTCAGCTGTACCGAAGATTAGTCTGAACAGTCAAACAGGTATACAGACAAACAACAGACAGAGACACAAAAGAAAAAACAGTTAATTCATGTCAACAGCATGAAAATGAAAAAAAAAAGGAATATACTGCTGCCGATCTCCTGTTCCAGTTACTTGAATAATCTTACACAATATCACGGTTAGTTGCCAACCGTGGCAACTATGGCAAATATCACCTATAAGGCGAGTCCCTGTGAAGGAGGTCCATATTCAGCTGAGGACTATCATAGGCTGTTAAGCATGAATAGGATACTACTTACTACAAGGGAACTCCATAAGGATATACTGAGAAAGTTATGTTAATACTAAAACAAAACGCCGTGTGTAAGAGAAACGCTTCGTTTGAAGTGGGTGGCGTAAGAGGTGACTATGGAAAATTCCTGATAGATTTCATGATTTCCAATAGATGGCGCTAGTAGTCGTTCCTGGCAACATGGAGCGGCGTCAAGATTACCAATCGGTGTAGCTCATAATATGGACAATCCTCCCAACCACCGGAACGAAATAAAAAAGGAAGGAAATAAAACGCAACATATGGAGCGGTAATAGTTATTTATCAAATCAAACACAAAGAAATGTTTTTGTATTGATACGATACGATACTTTTTGGTCATTAACAAGATTGTGAATACCAGCGTGAAATAGCAGCTTAATGATGCTTTGTATCGTATGGTGAGTGTAGAGAACCGGAGATCCTTTTTACTGGAAACGAGGTATTACGTCTTAATTCTCAGTAGTTACAACGCATGTGAATTTTGATTTTTATTTCAGGATAGATGTAGATGTCTATAGGCAACAGCATCCACTTACCACCAGGTTGTTTGAAAGTTCGACTTTCATCCTTATTCTATAAAAAAATATTTAAGTTGAGCTTCGAACACCAATAACAGCGAACACTAAGTTAATCCTGCTGTGTTTCGTATGGCGAGTCTAGAGAACCTTTTTACTGAAACGAAGCATTCCATCTTTGTTCTCAAGGGTACAAAGCCTCTGGATTTTGATGCTTAATTAAAAAAAAAATCAACAGTGTATAAAATCATCTAGCAGGGACATTTGTGTCTTATAAAGTTGTGTATTGTAAAGAGTAATTCAAATTGCGAATGTGAAATATTTTGTTGAGTGACAATTAGGTGTTTAAATTAGGAAAAATATATAAACTACAAAATCTAAAATCCGTCACGATTTTGGTATATATGATGAAACTATGAGATGTGTGTCGAAAAATAATTATTGCTAAGATATTATGATTATACAATACAAGACTGTTTTATCGGCTGGACTGTATCTTTGTATTATAGTCTTTACGTAACCTTTGCATCGTGAAAGTGATCCGACGAGGAAGGAACTCACCTCATGAGGTCAAAATACTATGCACGAGATTATGCACGCCGTCCGGTTTTGATTGAAATGTTGATGGGTTGTTATTTTAAAGTAATTTTACACGTTACGAGCGCTATTATAATAATAACATGATACGTTTTTCTTATATTTCTGGGTGTTTGTTCGATTTACTTTAGTTCATTTGTCACTAGACTAGATGTCACTCAGCGACTTGTTTGTGTCAAAATGGTTTAGTTAATGTGGTACTAGATGTCGCTCATTGATTTAAAAGCGCGTTATGGTTTGATCATTATGTAGACTTACACCATTTATTTGACTTTTATTAAAATATGTATCATATATTGAGTAACGGCTGTTTGATTATAGAATAAATTGGTAGTAACTTTCCTATCCAGTTCCAGCATATAGGTAGATAGTTAAACACTGGGTTATTGATAGACAGATTTACTTATGAAAGTTGACATCCATTAAAAATGCTTAAAGTTGCTCTCACAGTCTCACACTTATAAAATAATAAATTAAAAAAATTAGCTGGATTTCTTGATGTTTCTTCCCAGCATATAGGTTTTTCCGAACCAGTGCTAAAGGGGGAGAATGACTTTCAATAACAGTTGCTTGAATTGAGATTGATTTGTTTCCTATCTCATCAATTATGACATTATCTTATAGTTTAAGTGAGCCATTCTTGTACATATGTACAATGTATAGATGTCAGTGGTTTCTTGGAAATTGGAAACTGCTCTAACGATTTGGTTAAAGTTTTGTATTTGGATAATGTTTTATTTTCCAAGTTTATCTAGATGTCATTTTTCGAACGCCGAGCAAAGCTCCCAAATAAGTATATTAACTTATTTTATATTCCTGATGTTTCGAGCACTGACCGTTAGCACTGAGGGCATGGGTGCTGTAAAGTGCACAAAACGTAGGGAATATAAAAACATACGCGATAGAATCGTAAAAACTAGTTTTATTTAAATGTGTAGTGTTTGCGTAAATATAACAAATCATTAACTATATTTTAAATCGAAGCCCAAACTATTAAAATGTAGTAGGGCCGTGGGATAGAAAACATCGACTGTTGAACGCGTGAATGTGTCTGATATGAATCTGTAAGTTATGGATTAACATTAATTACATACATGTTAAGCATTCGCACATACGAAAATATTATTGAAGTAGATTATTTTTCTTATTTTATTGTATACACACACATGTATATACAATAAAATATACCTAGCTCACAGTTTCACAAATATCTCAAGAGAACAGAAACAGACGTACATATTCCATGACCTTTTTCAAGACACGTGTTATTTTTTATTTAGAATTTTTTAGGTAATGTTTTACCTGGGTTTCCCCCTTTTCATTAATTCTTAACACCCTATCAAAAGTCAACTGCTGAACGTAGGTCTCCCCATAGATTGCCTAATAGATACATTTTACTATAGTTGTCACGCTTGGCCTACGCCTTGGTCACGTGAGTAAAGAAACTTGGTAACCGTATATTTAATTATTTTGAGTTATGAGGAAGACGCTGCTGCTTATCTTTTGTTTGATTTCCCTTTATCGCCTCGTACAATACCCACGGGATGATATGAGGTAGTGGATCTATTTATGCTCCCTTTTTACTGGAAAAGAGGCATTCCATCTTAGTCCAACGCATCTGCATTTTGATTCGCAAACGAGGATTGATGTAGATGCCTATGGGCCACAGCAACCACTTACCATCAGGTGGGATGTGTGCTCGCTTGTCACTCTACCCTATTAAAAAAATACTTACGTCGTTTTTACGCGTTAATATATTTTTATGGGTGGACAACGCATCTGCATTTTTGAATATTATTCGAGGATAGATGTAGATGTCTGTAAGCCACAGTATCCACTTAACATCAGGTGGGCTGTATGTTTATCACCGATAGTCTATAAAAAATAACGATAATAATTATGTAATACTTTTTACGTGTTAAATGTGGCGGCATCACATATTAACTGGCTCAGCTTACTAGTTGACTATCAATTTGTAAAAATTACAGCCGTAAGTAATAGACTACCGATAAAAGAAATAGCTATATTTGTACATTTAATGCCAGTATGAAAAGTTGTACACTTACTAATTTGGTGAGCTCCAAATGAAGCAATTTAAATTTATATTTAATGTTATAAACTCGAACATGGAGCAGGAAGTTACAGGATTTTTAATTATAAAGCGATTCTGGTGGATTTTTGACAGTGGTCAATGAATGCGTACTTGGATCAAAGGTCAAATGTTTTAGTGGTCCACGTCCTTAGCGTCATAAAGAACACATTCTTCCTTCATCCTTTTCAAATGTAGCAGATCTTGGACCTTTTGGCCCAAGTTTTAAATTTTTTCATGCTTTTTATTTCAGCAATGAACTATATGACACAAATCTCCTGGATCATGTAAGTTTCTTTACGTTTCTTACCGTCACGCTTATATAATTTTGCCGCAGGACAGACACACGACCTTACGCAATTCATTGATCTTCACGTTACGTGATATGGTACGCTTAGAGCGGACTAAAATACCATCTTGTGCTCCACAGGTAGTACGAGCACGCTGTCGATTAAATGTCTGGCTTTTTATCACCCACTGTACTTTATCGAAGAAAATTCCGCTCATGGTGAAATTTACTGGTTAATAATCAGCTGAAGTTCTTATACACTTCCTAAGGTAAGTTTCGTAGAGTTCATACTTTCGGCTTGGTTTATCAAAATCGTGCACAATTCCAGCATTTTTTTAACAAATGACATCCTTAACATCGTCCTTCTTCATTCACCATCACGTATGCTATGCACTCTTTTGCAACAATATTGTTAAATTCGAGTTAAATGATTATAACTTCTCGATTAGGTAATACAATAATTAATTAACAAGTGATCTTTTATAACTTTGTATCTTATCTCTAACCATGACTTTTTTTCTTATTTCTAAGTCAGTATGATTATGTGGAATTATTTGTAATGTAATTGTTCGTAGATATATATCTAATACGGAACATTTTCGCATTGTGTACTACAATGGATATTAATAAAATAAAATTTATTCTTGTGGGATTAATCCATAAGACAACAGTGATTTAGATCGTGAGATTAATAAGCCAACTTAACGATATATTTTTATTGTTGTATTTCTAGTGTATTGTACCCAAGGTGAAGTGGCTTCTGGTACCGGCCTAAGAGAAACTATATCGTTCCGAAGTTGTCGTAAAAGACGACTAATGCCAGTAAAATCTCACGGCTAACACGTGGCGGACCCGTACTGCAGCTATATTATAATTGTACCACGAATGGTTTGGCTCAACCGTTGAAGAATAATGCTCTCATAGAATACCAGCGTAAAAATAGCAGCTCAATGCTGCATTGTTTCGTAAGGTGAATGTAGAGAACATTTTTACTAGATAGAAGCCATTACATCTTATTCCTCGAGGGTAACAACGCATCTGCATTTTGATTCTTATGATCTCTGATGAGGATAGATGCAGATAGTTATGAGCCACAGCCTGCACTTACCATCAGGTGGGTTGTGTGCTCGTTTGTCAACCTAATTCTATAAAAAAGCTTCCGATAGATGGCGGCACAAGTAAAATAAAATTGTAAAATGTCCAGACAAGTGACGGGGAACTACATCAAAGGTAAGTGTAGGTTTGTACTACAATCGTTAATTTTAGTTTATTCAAGTACTGTTTTACTACATGCTTGGCGGCGATTGACTATAGAGTCGAAATCTGCATGTTTGAGAAATAAAATATTTCGAAGATATATGAAGTTTGCTGACATGCACTGGAGTAGTGCTGTAAACCAATTGCTCCAAAAACCTTTTTTTAAAAGGTGGCTAAACTGTCGGGACAAAGAAAAAGACAAATATATTAGGTTAGATAGAAATAGGATGATATAAAGGAACTCCAAAGCAATAGACAATGATCCATAAATAAATTTAAAAAAAAAACATCTTAAACATTAGCCTTCTTCAGGGTTATTCGAATAAAACCAGGATTTTATTATTATTACAAGTCAGCACTTGTCAAATAATAAATTGAATATGCAGTTACTTATTAATAACTATGTACTATATTTTATATTTTGAACATTATATAAATTTATATGTCGATGTTTACTGTATGAAGACAGTGTTATTTTTCCATAAAAATAGACAAATTTTAAATGAAGGAATATTTTTTTTAATGTTTTTTAATCTTCACTATTTTGATCGAAATTCTATATGATAAGGTCCCTACGACAACGTGTTTCGCTGTCGTACACATTTGCATTTTGATTCTTAATTGAGGATAAATGTAAATGTCTATGGGTCACAGCGTCCAATTACCGTCAGGTGGACTGTGTCCTCGTTTGTTCGTTGTCGTGTGTGTTGGATGCGTGAAGCCGTAACCAAGCTAAGTGTTGGGAGAGCCCTACGTCTACCAGTGGACTGCCGCACGTTGATGATGATGATTAACCAGTTTTAAAATTATCACCAGTACGAAATATTTAACGCAGCTCCCTAGGATTTTTCTTTCTTTCACTGCAAACCGCGACAGTAAAAAATGCTCTGTTTTCCAACTAATCTACTTATAAGTTCTAAGTAAATTTGCTTTTCTTTATGTAGCCACTAAACAGCTGCTCCACAGTACCGTAATGTAGACAGGTATGTTTGTGCGTGCACACTTATTGTAACACGAATCTTCTGAACCATTTTTATAAAAAAATGATAGAAGTGTTGTGTTACATGGTGGTTGGTGTATCACAAAGGTTTGTGTAGGAACGAAATGATTAGACTGTTCACATTACTGGTTGATGTCGATTTATTTTATCGAACCCGAGACTCGTATTTGCCTCGTACACTCCAAAGGAACTGAACTAGTCGCTTACAGGCTGCCGTCCCGCCGGTGGCGGTCGTTATCGTATTTCGCAAGAATTACACACACATTGACATGGGTGACGCATGTGTGTGCTGTGTCAGCAGCACCCACAGGAGCCTTGTTTCTCTTATACCACTGCCGTACATTTATATGATATTGTTCACAATATTTGTTTGTCTTTAAAAAAAGTCATAAAAGCGCTAAGAGCGGACGATACTCCTCAAAATCTCAGTCGCAACTTTCGCTTAATCGTAGGTTAATGTTCGTGTTCCAAACGATGTTCATTTGCAATAAGCTATTTCATCTTTTGCCGAATAATTTGTATATTATATAAATGTTTGTGTTCGGTGTTGTAATTGGCGACACAGGGAAACTGGAACCGGAGATATGCGGCATTTTCTAGATAACTGCTCAAAATAATAAAAAATGCGGTTGTTAACTTAACTAATTAAACTGAATACCAGCGTAAAATAGCAGCTTAACGCTGCTGTGCTTCGTATGGTGAGTGCAGAGAACCGGAGATCATTTTTACTGGAAACGGGGTATTCCATCTTAGCCCTCACGGGTGACAACGCATCTGCATTTTTATTTGTAATAGAGGATAGATGTAGATGTCTATGGGACGCAGCAACCACTTACCATCAGGTGGACTGTGTGCTCGTTTGTCACCCTATCCTATAAAAAAAAAACCAGACGGGTTAGTAATCGCGGTAAATCAGCACTTAAAATTGCAAGTAACAATTTCATTACTGCCGGCGGGGATCGAGCCCAGGTTAATGTGAAACTTATAGCAAACGTTTAGCCCCTGGGCTTCCACGGCTCTCGCTCACTCTCAAAATAGTACTATGCGTGGCAATTATAGAAAATATCTACCTTACGAGGTAATAAATAGGGATGACTATGTTCAGAAGTGAACTTTTAATTGACTCTACTGAATGAATGAAAAAAAAATATGTGCGGCTGCCTGCCAGCCATACCTTAGCCTTATGGCATCCAGCTACAACTAGTTTTCGCCATGATCCACGAATACCCTCAACTTAACCAAGTAGCGTGTAGTTTTAGTTACTCAATTAACAATAACTAAAACTACATGCAAACAATATAAATATAGTAACTAATTTTATTTTTTTCTTTCGATGTTATTTACTTCTACATCTTTAAGCCGATTTGTTAAGGTTGAAACTAAGCGTAAAAAATATAAGATTAACCTGCTTACAAAACCAAACCTAAGCTTAGCCGGCTGTACTGGAGTTTATTATTTACAATTAACAATCCGCCCCGGCTTCGCACGGCCGATTTCTGGATCTCGACAACAGCACCACCTACCGGGTCCAAATGCCAATCTAAACCATCTAGGTATCCATTCAAACAAACACACACACACACACACACACACACACACACACACACACACACACACACACACACACACACACACACACACACCACACCTCACACACACACACCACACCACACAAAATTTCATCAAAATCGGTCGAGCCGTTTTTGAGTTTTAGCGAGTCTAATTGATAATAATTTTTTTTGTTTTTAAAAAACGTTAGTGTGGGGGACACTAGGATTTTCTCCTGTGTCGTGGAGGCAGTTTACAAACATAAATTGCACAAGGACAAACATCCAGACCCGGAACAATTATTTGTAGGCCATACAAATACTTGTTCCGTGCGGGATTCGAACCCGCGGCCCCCAGCGCAACAACTGATTGCTAAGCCACTGCGCCACGGAGCCGTCTTTGATTTTTATATACTCGGTGTACGATCAGGTTATCACATTAAATAACACAGCGGTAAATATATAGCGCAAACTTTGACACGAAATAAATTACCAGTACAAGCGGAAACGGTGCGGCAGGTGCGCAGTGCTCAGGCGGCATCGACATAGGTAATTATTTACCCACACTTTCGCATTCATAGGTAATTAGGCAAAAAAACCAAAAAAAGGGCTACCACGACTAGAATATTAATTATTATATATTTTTTAGCTGTGTATGCTCAAATAACGTTATCTAGGATAACTCTTTTGATTTAATGTGATAACTTTATCCCCCCCCCCCCCGCAACCGTGTAGAGATTAAAATTGTCGTACCATTGGGCAGCAGTATCTTCCCAATAATAACTAAAAAAAAAATGCGGTTGAAAAACCCACCTGCCAAACGTAGCAACTATTTCAATTACTTGCTAATAATTATGAAGCAAATATCCCACCTATCCGGATATTTCAAATAGTGGGAGAAGCCTATGTTCACCTATGCTAAACACAGCAGTTTTACGTGGTAGAGCCATGCTGCAGCTATATTAGTAGTATAGTTGTAGCACGAATGGGACGGCTCGACCGGGGAAAGACCACGCTCTCACAGAAAATCAGCGTAAAATAGCAGCTTAATGCTGCTGTGTTTCGTATGGTGAGTGTAGAGAACCGGATACCCTTTTTAGTGGAAACGAGGCATTCCATCTTAATCCTTATGGCTGACAACGCATATTCATTTTAATTCGCAAACGAAGATAGATGTAGATGTCTATGGACAACAGCAACCACTTACCATCAGGTGGACTGTGTGCTCGTTTGTCAACCTTATCCAGCAGTGGACTTTTGATAGACTGTAACTTTAACGGTATGTTTCGATTATTAGGAATCTATTTACAAAAAAAAACTATCTATTTACTGAAAATTTTATTAGCGACAAACCTACATTTATAGTCTAGATTATAAATGTCGTCCTTAAAAATGGCTTTTAACTGTGGCTGTTATGTTGTAATGAGTGGTCTAATTTATTATGTAATAAAGTTATATAATGGACATAAGAAACTTATGTCATTCGCACAGTCACGATAGGACTTTTAAATGCAGTTATGTAAATATCGCCACACCCAACCCTTCTCTTGTGAACTTCCCCGCCATGATCGAGATCGAGTTCCGCATCTATTAGCTGTACGGCTCGAGACACGCTTACGTTTATTCAGTTGGTGGACAATATTCGTGACTAAAAAAACTTTAAAAAAAAATTTATAGAGATATCCGATTCTCTGTATCTCTCATAGATGGACTTATTTAATTATTCATTCAAATTTTGTGCTTTTCCATTTACAAGCAGTTTTATTTGTGTCTTTTTGCCGCCAAACACAAACCGCCAAAAAGTTTCCAACAACTAAGGACGGCTAGATATTATGTATATGATATTGTAAACTGTTTTTGTTACAATATTAGGATTAACTTTTAAGCCATATGTACTACATATTTTTGTGCATAAAAGTTTAAATAAATAAATAAATAAAAAAATAAGAGGTGAAAGGCGTTTGCAAGTAACTGAAAATAATAAAATAATTTTTAGAGAAAGAGTTAAGACATAGAGTATAGATGAATTAAGGCCCCGATTTCAGAAGCATATCATGTTTACAAAAGCTATTATAGATTTTTTTTAAAATAGATTACCACCACTATGATTTTCTCCTGTATCGTGGAGGCAGTTTCAATACATAAATTGCATAAGGACAAACATCCAGACCCGGAACAATTCTTCGTTGACGCCGCAAAGGGCCGAACCTCAAGTTTTAAATAATTACAGGAGTGCAAGAAAACATATATGTAATGTAATAAATGTTTTCTTGCTGTCCCGTAACCTTTTGAAAATTGAGGTTCGCCGCTTCTGTCTGCAAGTCTGCATAACTTGAAAGATTTATCTAATACACACCACGTACGTGATCGTACGTGGTAGAGCCAAGTTGCAGCTATATTTTTTTATAATATAGTTGTAGCACGAATGAGTCGGCTCGACCGGGGTAGGACCACGCTCTCACAGAATACCAGCGTAAAATAGCAGCTTAATGCTGTTGTGTTTCGTATGGTGAGTGTAGAGAACCGGAGACCCTTTTTACTGGAAAGTCCTCTTAGTCCTCAAGGCTGACAACGTATCTGCATTTTGATTCGTAAAGTAGGATAGATGTCGATGTCTATGGGCCACAGCAACCACTGGTCAGGCAGACTGTGTGCTCGTTTGTCACCCTATTTCTATAAAAAAAAAACACGCTGTGCAGGTGTGTTGATGACATTACAAAATAATTACACTTAAATTGGATTTGGATTTGGCAAGTGAGCCAAGCAGACGTTACATAATAATATTAAAATGATTCTGCCTCTCTTAGTGATGATCTGATGAATCTTGTTTACTCTACTAAGTATTACTGAAAACAAAACTTATATTTTTGTACAAACTTACTTGTGTTGTTAGGTGATTGAATTCCTTTTCTGTCTAAAAGTCCATCTGTGTAGGTACCTCCCACTTTTTTCATTTCTGCCGCCAATTAACAGTGCCTGCACTGTTGTGTTTTGATCAGAAGGGAAGCCAATACAATTATAGGTTGTGAGGAATGCCTAGACTTACTTAAAATCTTAGTCCTCAGAGACAACAAAACATCTGTCTATAGCCTTCTAGTTAGAAGGTGCAGGTGTTATGGAATGTAGTAGTAGTAGCTACTAAATTACCATCAGGTGTAGTTCGTTTGCCACTATAGTTTTATTTAAAAAATAAACTTGTTCCATTTCGCCTATCATAAAATATTTTAAAAGTAAACTAAATTTCACAGCACATTTTTTTACAAGCGCTTTTTATTGGTAATTCCATTAATTAAACATGAAGAAAATCATGTCAAATTATGTACAAGTAACTGATTTTGTATTAAATTTTATATTTCTGTACTTACAAATTCGCTTTATAATGCGTATAAAATGCATAAATGTCGTTCAGTCGACCAATTATTAATCAAACTGATTGCTATAGTTGTATTACGGAATTTAATAAATATTTTATTGTAGTAAAGTACTTTCGGGTATTCTATCACTAATTATTATTCGTTGTAAAAATATAGATCTAAGATCACGAATATCTACACTATTAACTTACTGAATCTAAAACATATGTCCATCATTTATTAAATTTTGTCACCATATTTAAGTTTACTTCTTTCTGTTGCTGGAGAAGATATTATGCCACTTAATGAAAGGGTTGCATCTGTATGAAAAAGGGACTTATGTGTTTTTTTTGAAGGTTGTATTTCTTTTAAAACTCGATAACTTTCTCGAGAAGCTGAATTTGCTTCATTATTGACGTCGCTTTCTTTATATTTTATATTTTGTTCGTTTTCATTAAGAACTTCAGGTGGCTTAGTAGATGGGTCGCTACTATATTCATTGGTTTGAAGTTGTTGTGTTGAATTAGTTGTTACAACAGTCGAAGGAAAAGACGTAGTTGAAGTACTTGGTGCTTTTGCATACTGATAGTGATCATTCGACGCTTCCGGAACAGATTGCTGGTCCTCATTAAAAGACTTAAAGGCCATTCCAGTATAATATTGATAAGACGAGGATGGATTCTTAGCAGCGTATGCTGTCGGAGTAACGCTATAAGAGAACTGTGATTGATCATAGTTTTCAACATTTTCCAAAGCAGAAGGTGCCCCATCATTTTCACCAAAACCATCGTTTGCTAAATTACTATCATATGTATTGCGATTTTGGCTTCCAAATTTAATATTTTGCGTTGAAATTGATTTCTTTCTGCTTTTCCTATCAGTATTGCTAGAAGAAGACTTGTGACTTTTGTCTTCAGAATGATGTATGTTTGATGATGAGGCATAGTTATCATATTCAAAGTTATTTATATAACTATCTTTTAAATCAGCAAAAGGATCGTCGTAAATCGAAAAACCATTTGCACCAGACGTTGCTCCTGAATAACTCTGTGTAAGTGGCTTATAATCGTGAATAATTTTCGATGTAACAGAAAATGGAGCTGGAACGTTAGACGGTTGCTTCAATCGGTAATCGGGTGATGGTTTCCCGAAATATGTAGGAACTTTACTGCGACTTTTACTACTTACACTATCTTTATATCTATAAGTAGATATAGGTTTATATTCATTTATATTTTCGCCTTGTGAAGATAGGTACACTGGTGCAGATGTTACTGTTGTGGGTTTAACTCGATTCGACGAATAAATATTTTCATAATAAGTATAGTCCATAGGTGGTGATTTTGTGGTACTTTGAATGTATTTGTTTTTCATTCTATTTGGCAGACCAGTGTCAATTCGCATTCCTTGGCTGTTATACGACACTCTTGGAGGAATACTTAAAACGTCTTTATTTACGTCAATTTCCTCGGGTAGCTCACCATGATCGTGAAATATATGGTCATGAGTGACTTCGTGTGGACTGTATGCTGCGTATTCATATTGAGACGGAGTAACCATTGAACCTGCCACTGCTAAAGCTTCATATGGATCCGAGGCCAGACTCAGCAATTGGCCGTTCTTATAAGAAGTAAATGGATGAGTATTAAATGCATCGATTGGTTCTATTCCAACCATACCAGCATACTTTGGTTCATCATCGTACACAACTTTGTGAATATGTTCCTCACTGTAAGTGTGAATGTGTTCTGTATTACCGTCAACAATTTTCTCAACTCGTGGTGGTTTCTTAATTTTCTTTATAGTACTGGCATCTTGAACATCAGAGTAAAATTGCTCGTGAAAAGTTGATACCTGATGTTCTTCTTCTTGTTTCTTTGAAGCACCATGTTTATTGCGAGCTGGAACTCGTTTAGGCTTAACCTTACGAATTATTTTTTTCCTAGATTGCTCGTTCACTAATTTAACTCTTTTAGGTGAATGATGACTAATGGGTTCTTGAAAAGGTGCTAATATAGAAGAAGGGATAACGTAATTATCTGTAGGTTCTGAATGTATAGCTAAGTCGAAATCTAGGTTGTTCAGCTCTGTGTGGGTAGGCCCGTAGTGACCACGCGCTCGATAAAGCGGCAAAATTTTAGAAGTGGATGCAGTAAGACCTGGCACTCGTACATGTTCTTCGTATAAATCAACCGCGTTGAAAGGCATAATTTTGGTCACAGCTGGCAGCGCGATGTTGGTCGGCATAGCTACTGCACCCTCTGCGCTAGGCATGAAAGCCGGAGCATATTGTGAGGGTGCAGGGTGATTTGTTATATATATCTTCTTATGGTGGTGTATGTGCTTTACCGCTTGCGGTAGATGTATGCGAATTTTTTTCCTGTAACAAAGGAACTTTACTATTTTAATATTCAAGAGCATTTTAATGAATTTATTAGAAAGAAATATTAATTTGCGAGACTTTTTTACGCTAAGCAAGTTAATTTCAGTGATGTGTTGATATGTTTTGTTATAGATGGTTGATCGCACGCAAACAAGTTGTTTGTTTGTTAAGTATGTGTGTTTTACGCGATTCCGCATTAAGTCATTGGCACAACGCGTGTCGCGGTAGTGACTTTCTCTCGTGACGTGGCATCGCTGCCGCTGCTCTATATATCGCCTGATTTATAACATACAACAAAAATCTAAAGGCAGACGTTCTTTTTACAACATGTTATAAATGAGATATCAACTTACGCTTTCTATGAAGCGCGGTCATTACTCATTATACACCTGGCTGACTGACTTAGTGCATGTTCAGTGCAGTACTATTTAACCAATTAAATATAAGAAGACTAATAGGTACTGTTGTACTAATAATGCTACAATTATTAATAGTACATTCGCGGGTATATTAACGCCTACATTAAATTAAGTTTTATCGCTTTAGCTTCAGATAAAGTCATTCGCGTTTCTTTTAATAATAATAGCATTTGAAAATTAAATTTCGCAAGCAATAACAATTCCATTATCATTTGTAATTACATTTTTTTATTAAATGTACAATTTAAGTGATAAATATTATTGAAAGACAAAATTATATACTCACTTAGGCCCATCTGCCTTTATGTGAATTGAAGCAACAGCAACAAGAAGAGTTAACTGTAACAAATAACGCTTGCGTCAGTCAATATTTAAAAATATGTTGATTAACAGAACTTTTTCTAAAACGACACGATGATGTACATAAAAACACAATATAACACAAAACATAATATGATTACCACAATAGTAACTTTCAAATAACATAAACACTCACGCCTGTCACCCAGAGGGGTAGGCAGAGACTATGGACTTCCATTTGGCACGGTCCTAACACACCTCTCTCGCTTCTTTCACATCCATATATAGTAGTAAATAATTTCTTATATTAACTTCACTTCAACAACATTAGACCGATCAGTTTCGAGTCAGTCAGTATTCCTGTGACTAAGGATAGTTAATATATGACAGTTAGTAACATTTATTGATTATAGTTTTTCCTAGAGGAGAGGATGTGTAATACAGAACCTCACTTGTATGTATTCGTCATTAGACATCTACATATCATATGAAAATACAAAGGAGTAGTATTTCTTTTATAGAATGGGGAACAGAAACGAGCACATAGTCCACCTTATGGTTAGTGGATGCTGTGGCCCATAGACATCTACATTTAGACCCGATTAAGAATCAAAACGCAGACGCGTTGTCACCCTGGAGGACTAAGATGGAATGCCTCATTACCAGTATAAAAAGCCTCCGGTTCTTTACCTTCACTATACGAAGCAAAGCAGCAATAAACTGCTTTTTTTTCATTTTACTCTGGTATCCAGTCAGAGCATGGTTCTACCCAGGTCGCGGAGACCCATTTGTGCTACAACCATCATGAAACTGCAGCGTGAATCTACCACGTACACTATCCATTATATCCAGTATGATATATGAATATCACGTAAGATATTTTATCACCTCAAATTCAAACTCAAACGGATTTTGCTAAACCATAATGTACACAAGATTTTATAAAATAATGTGATACCAATGTTGTGGACCCTGTTGGGCACGCAATTTAGGGGCTAGGAGAGAGGAAGCGTATTTAATTACTTGTAAGAATGTCATTGTGGTTTATTTGAGATAGAAGATTTAAATTTAAAACATATTTTCATTACACCTCAGGCGACCCGGGAAAGATCACATAGCTTCCGATAGATGATGAAAAGTTTATCTACTTACTCAAATAAGTAATTCGGATGCAAGAAAGTGTGGAGGTGAACTGGGGAGTCAGAGTCGTGGAAACGTTACAGGGTATACGTTACAATATATTAGCGAACGCGTCATTAATACTTAATTTTTAAGATTAATACGAATTGACGTAAAATGATCGAAAGACGTTATAGCACTGACGAGTGGACCAATCAGTTAATAATTCAATACCTAGTGCCAACAGTCATAAGTGATATTTCTTTAGTATTATTATTATTATTTTACAATATGTTTGTGGCGTTTATTTACAAACACTTGCGTGTCGATTTGTATTCATATTTTTACGCGTAATGTTTCAAAATATTATGCAGTGATGTTTACAACTCATTAAATAGTAATTTGAAATATTTTGTAATACTTCTGATTTGTTTTGATATTAATAGTCAGTGTAAAGTTTCAAGACATACAACTTATATGTCTTATAACTTTGTGCCATTGTCTTGTTAAAAGTAGCTGATGTAAGAACATACGAAAAAACGGGCAAGTGCGAGTAGGACTCGCGTCCTGAAAGTTCCGACTTAATTATTTATGTAGGTTATAGGTAAGGCAAGCACCAAACGTTGCTCTAACGAAAAGGAAAGTCAATCTGATGGATAAACTTGACTTGGCAGTAAAAAAAAAACTGTTCTTCCATACACCGCTCAATATTATGTTTGATGTTCCAAATGCAATTGTATTCACAAAAAATATATTATTTGTGATATTACTAGAACTTGACGATTTTCGCAATTTTCTTTTACTTGTGCTATAAGTTTTTTTCGAAAATTTTATAATTCTAGGTCAACGGAAAGTACCCTAAGGTTTTACTAAAGAAGGTTACAGGTGCGTGGTCACATCTGGGTATTAAGGTGAACTTTACGTGGTAAAACCACACGGGTTGAATCGACCGGGGATGGATTATGCTAACACAAAATAAAAGTTATAATAAATATACAGCCTATTTACGTCCCACCCTGGGCTGAAAGGGTCAGCCGGTCGGTAACAGGCCTTCTCTCATTTCTGAGCGAGTTATAAGGCAAGGGTGTGTCCACCGCGATGCTCTCATGCATGTAACCAGACTTCATATGTTGGCGATTTTTTGTAAATTCCTCAGACATGCAGGTTTCCTTACTATGTTTTCCTTTAACTCCGAGCACGTAGTAAAGTAACACTAAAAATTGCAATTAACAATTTTATTGGTGCCAGCGGGAATCTGAGCTTAAGCTCTGAGATATCACAGCTCACAGCATGCACAAAACCGTTTTCAGTGCCTGGAAGACTGCAATGAAGTGGGCGATATAAATGATAAGCTCGTGGAAACTGTCCATGTGGTCGGAACTAAGTTCTCCAAGACCCGCCTCAGAAGAACACTCTAATATCATGGCTGTTAGACAGGAAATGAAGCTACATTCTTCAACAGATTTGACAGCATACATGCATCTGAACAGACAGATCTCCAAATGCATGCAGCGGGACTTACGCAACTTCAATACAGCTTGTATTGAAGAAGCGATCCAGCGGAACCAAGACTCCAAAGTCTTTGCCAGAGATCTGTCTGCCAGAAAGAGCCAACTGTCAAAGCTGAAAACCGAATGTGGCAGCATCGTTTCCGGGGCACCTGAGATTTTGAGTGAGATTGAGAGGTTCTATGGGCAGCTGTACACGTCATCGTTGGAGCCACACGCAAGTGTGAGTAACGATCCAAGAGCGAGTCTTATCCGATACTATTCCGAAGATATCCCGGACGTCAGTCTGAGCGAGATTAGAATGGCTCTCCAGCACCTTAAAAACGGCAAGGCCCCAGGCGAGGATGGAATTACAGCGGAGCTTCTGAAAGCGGGTGGAAGACCGGTACTTGAAGTCCTTCAGAAGCTCTTTAATTCCGTCCTCCATGGTAGCGTTACACCGGTGGCGTAGAGCAGAAGTGCGGTGGTCTTGTTCTTCAAGAAAGGTGACAACGCTCTCTTGAAGAACTACAGACCGATTTCCCTTCTGAGCCGCGTCTACGTGCTGTTTTCGAGAGTCATTACGAATCGCCTCGCACGCAGACTTGACGACTTCCAGCCTCCCGAACAAGCCGGTTTCCGAAAGGGCTTTAACACCATAGACCACATACATACCCTTCGGCAAATTGTACAGAAGTCCGAGGAGTACAATTTGCCTCTATGTCTGCCGTGTGTAGACTATGAGAAAGCCTTTGATTCCGTCGAAATTTGGGCGGTGCTGCAGTCCCTTTAGCGGTGCCAAGTTGACTGTCGGTATATCGAAGTGCTGAAGTGTTTGCACAGTAGAGCTACGATAGCTATCCGAGTACAGAACCAGAGTACGAAACCTATCCAATTGCAGAGAGGTGTAAGACAGGGCGACGTTATATCCCCGAAACTCTTCACCGCTGTATTGGAAGACATTTTCAAGCTTCTGGACTGGGAAGGATACGGTATTAACATCAATGGCGAGTACATCACTCACCTTCGATTTGCCGACGATATAGTCCTTATGGCAGAATCGCTGGAGGACCTAAGCACCGTGCTCAATGACCTCAATAGTGTCTCCCAACGAATAGGTCTTAGGATGAACATGGACAAAACAAAGATCATGTTTAATGTCCATGTCACACCTATGCCGGTAGTTGTTGGGAGCACTAAGCTCGAAGTTGTTGACGAGTATGTTTACCTGGGACAAATAGTCCGACTAGGTAAGTCCAACTTCGACCGAGAGGTCAATCGACGGATTCAACTCGGCTGGGCAGAGTTCGGGAAACTACGACACATCTTCTCGTCAGACATACCTCAAAACCTTAAAACGAAATTGTACAACCAGTGCGTGTTTTCAGTGATGACCTATGGAACTGAGACGTGGTCCTTCACTGCTGGCCGGATTAGGAAGCTCAAGGTTGCTCAGTGAGCTATGGAGAGGGCTATGCTCGGAGTTTCTCTGCGTGATAAACTTGGAAATGAGCAGTAGAACCAGAGTGACCAACAAAGCCCAACGGATTAGTAAGCTAAAGTGGCAATAGGCCGGCCATATAGCTTGAAGAATCGACAACCGCCGGGGAAAAAAGGTTCTCGAGTGGCGGCCTCGTACCGGCGGATGAAGTGTAGGACGTCCCCCCAATATATGGAGTGACTATCTGGTAAGACATGCAGGAAGTCGATGGATGCAGGTGGCTCAGGACCGTGTTTTGTGGCGTTCCTTAGGAGAGGCCTATGTTCAGCAGTGGACTTGTGAAGGCCTGTAATGATGATGATGATAATTTAAAAATCACTTGCTGTCCTGTTAGTATCGCAAAAACTAGAAAAGGTTGTACCAATTTTGATGAATTATTTTTGTGATTTGAGTGGTTCTCTGGACGGTTTTGGATTTAGAACTGGATCCGGTAGGTGACACTGTTGTCGAGATCCAGAAATCACCCGTGCAAAGCCGGGGCTGATACCGCTAGTTTAAAAAATATTTGCCTACAAATAGTTGCAACTGTGTTGTCATATACCATTCAAATAGAGTTTCGTTTTCGCCGGCTTGTTAAAAGTATTTCAATAAGAACTAATAATTTTCTGCTCACCAGATGTCGCTAGTTGACACTGAGATAAAGTTTTTGTTACATAATGTGTTTTAATTAAGAAGTTGTTTTTTTAATAAAAGTTAATCAGTTTCTAGAATATTATATTAATACACAAAACAATGTGTCAGTAGTTTGCTCTTTAATTTTTTGCATATTTTTAACTATTTATTTATATTTTTCTGCTTTTATGAATATTTTTGGTTTGGTTTATTTATTTTTAATGTTTTTAATATAAAATATAGCTAATAGTACAAAAAAGAAACAATAACTTTTACATTTTCCGAACAAATTAATTTCCCCGCTATGGAATCTGTCAAATATTATACCTCACTTTCTAGGGGCGCCGCCCTGGTGCCAGTAAAAATCGTGGATACCCTCATTGAAATTATTGTCAAGTATTATTTTGTCGTTTGAAGATTTAGTTTAACTTTAAATAAAATACCTTAATAAATTTAAAAAAAAACGTAAAAAGTTTGGAAAATACAAAAGTGCGCGCCGTGCGAGCGTTTTATATAGTTTTGCTGAAAAAAAAAAATTACCAAAATCAATCGATTACACCAATAACTATAAAATAGATTTAGGCTGTTTGGTTCATATGTCATTTGTCTATCAAAGGCTAAAGAAAAAATGAAAGCGCCTTTAAATTTTTAATAGCAATAAAACTTGAAAATAAATTTATTAACAAACTACGCTTACTAGGCTATTGATATGAAGTAAGGTTGACTGTAGTTGCTGTAATTCTGAAGCTAATAAAAAAAGCGCGATCTCGATACGTCAATTTTTTCGGGAGTTATCGTGACCACATACAAAATCAACATCCGGACGTTCACGTAAAATTATTTTCATACCGTTTTTTATCAGAGTAGCCATACTTATAAAATGATTTTATTCAAAAATATAAGATGGATTAATTAGAGTGTTTTCGTGATATATGGCTACTCATATTATCGTAATAAGTGCAATATGGTTATGATAGAGATATTTTAAGAACACAAAATTGCTTGAACTTGATGTGTCGAGAGTATAACTACTCGTACCTAATAAGGCTTCGCGTTATAAGGCATGCAATAATAATAATTTGCGTTTAATTAAGGTAAAAATTAAGTTATTCAACTAACGTAAGTAAGCTATTCTAAGTAAAGCACAAGCTACTTTTCAACAGAAAGTTTGTATATTGGTATATTACTGGAGGTAATGTAATTGTTATGTTAAGATTGTCGCCAATCGGAAAGACTGTTGATGTGATATATGAATAATAAAAAAAATTCAAAATAGTCTACAACGAATTGATCCGTGAAATTTTCATGGCAGTGTTATGACGGTAACAAATATATACATGTATCTAGTATATTAATATGGTAGACTGTTGAATGCGAGAAAACTTAGGACCAAGTGAAGTAGAATGCACTGGGAGAGACCAACATTAAAGTATTGTGTGCATTAATAGTAGCCAAAGGGACAACGGATGGACTGCAAATTTAAAAAGTCGTTGATTCAAATTCGCATTTCAACTACTGCAATGCATCACTCCTGACACAAGTACTTTAAGCTTAATTGGAGTGGTAAACGGGACTAATAGCGAAAGCGAGTGGTATCGTATGATTCTTATAAAACATAATAAAAAATTATGTGACGAAAGAGTTAAAATGATGAAGTTAGAAATTAACTCAATGGTGATTTATTTTTTATCTAGTCTACGTCGGAAAAGTGTACTTAAATTTTTTTTAAAAGATTTTTCCATAACCGTTATTTATTTTAAAAAACGACTAATAATAAACAATATTTTTAGATATTGAAGGTTTATTGGATTTTTTAACAATTTTAAACCAGAATCGTTTTCACCACAGACGTTAAAACTGATATTATAATTGAGAAAATAAGGACCTTTTTACACTGTATAATTTACCTTCACCACAGTCCTAGTAAGAGAACCGATGATCACCGAAATCACAATAAGATGTAAACCACTAAATCACTATCACATTTAAACACGCCTATTTAAAATTCCACTACAAAAGATACCGACCAATTTCAACCAATCCATGGCTGCCATCTGATGCTGTGGTGTAGACAAACTTTTTTAATTTATTGATTTTACACTAGTGAAAACGTTGCTGGACTTCGGGCTCGTATGATAATCGTCCGCGATGTGCTTGTTTATTTATAACATACATTTTTACGCCTGAAAGAATACAGCAATATGTATGTGTGTGTACGAAAGAATGCAACTACAATGCATTTGCTATCGTCGAGACGATGTATACACATGTGTTGCATGTGTAAGTACATATGAATACATTGATAACAATTCATAAATTGATTTTAACACAGACTACCTTGATGGTAAGTAGATACTGTAACCCATAGACCATATACATACATCCTCCTCGTAGATTAAGAATCGAAATGCAAACGCTTTGTCACCCTTGAGGACTTAGATGGAATGTAACATACAATTAAGTTACTTGTATATTAGTTTCTTTTTATTTAGAATCTTTAACATTTACCTAGAGGTACACTTAAAACAAACAGTGTTTATTTAAAAAAAAATCTCCAAATCTTTATTGTTTTACTCGGCTAAATTTGTTGATTGTGATGTCGGAGAGAGACAGAGTGTTTTACAGCACAACTTTGTTTAAACTCCTTTACTTTACATTGATTCTTTAACGTGGTAGAGCCATGCTGCAGCTATATTAGTAGTATAGTTGTAGCACGAATGGGTCGGCTCGACCGAGGAAGGACTACGCTCTCACAGAATACGAGAGTAAAATAGCAGCTTAATGTTGCTGTGTTTCGTATGGTGAGTGTAGAGAACCAGAGACTCTTTTTACTGGAAAAGAGGCATTACATCTTAGTCCTCATGGGTGACAACACATCTGCATTTTGACACACAAGTAAGACTTCAAGATACTTTAAGTTTTTTCGGCGTAGATCGGACCAGAAATTAGTAATATTAAACTTAAGGTAGTTGTGTATTCTTACAACGTTGGGACGTTTGAACACCTGTCCCCTCGTAACCATGGGTGCTGTAAATACTAGAAATGTCGGGAATATAAAATAAGTTAATATAACGCGATAAAATCCATAAAAAGTAGTCATTCAACGCAGAAAAATTGCCTACACTTGGCATTGTTGATCAATGAGCGATCATAACGCAATATGCGTAATAGTAACTGTTACTGCTTGTTACATATGACGTCGCATTCTTCTCGCAATAATTAATACATTACTGGCAGCATTTATTCCGAAGATATCCCGGACGTCAGTCTGAGCGAGATTAGAATGGCTCTCCAGCACCGTAAGGCCCCAGGCGAGGATGGAATTACAGCGGAGCTTCTGAAAGCGGGTGGAGTCCTTCAGAAGCTCTTTAATTCCGTCCTCCATGGTGGCATTACACCGGAGGCGTGGAGCAGAAGTGCGGTGGTCTTGTTCTTCAAGAAAGGTGACAACGCTCTCTTGAAGAACTACAGACCGATTTCCCTTCTGAGCCGCGTCTACGTGCTGTTTTCGAGAGTCATTACGAATCGTCTCGCGCGCAGACTTGACGACTTCCAGCCTCCCGAACAAGCCGGTTTCCGAAAGGGCTTTAGCACCATAGACCACATACATACCCTTTGGCAAATTGTACAGAAGTCCGAAGAGTACAATTTGCCACTTTGTCTGGCGTATGTGGACTATGAGAAAGTTTTTGATTCCGTCGAAATTTGGGCGGTGCTGCAGTCCCTTCAGCGGTGCCAAGTTGACTGTCGGTATATCGAAGTGTTGAAGTGCTGTACAGTAGGGCTACGATGGCTATCCGAGTACAGAACCAGAGTACGAAACCTATCCAATTGCAGAGAGGTGTAAGACAGGGTGACGTCATATCCCCGAAACTCTTCACCGCTGCATTGGAAGACGTTTTCAAGCTTCTGGACTGGAAAGGATACGGTACCAACATCAATGGCGAGTACATCACTCACCTTCGATTTGCCGACGATATAGTCCTTATGGCAGAATCGCTGCAGGACCTAAGCACTATGCTCAATGACCTCAATAGTGTTTCCCAACGGATAGGTCTTAAGATGAACATGGACAAAACTAAGATCATGTTTAATGTCCATGTCACACCTATGCCGGTAGTTGTTGGGAACACTAAGCTCGAAGTTGTTGACGAGTATGTTTACCTGGGACAAATAGTCCGACTAGGTAAGTCCAACTTCGACCGAGAGGTCAATCGACGGATTCAACTCGGTTGGGCAGCGTTTGGGAAATTACGGCACATCTTCTCGTCAGGTATACCTCAAACCTTGAAAACGAGACTGTACACCCAGTGCGTGTTGCCAGTGATGACATACGGAACTGAGACGTGGTCCTTCACTGCTGGCCGGATGAGGAAGCTCAAGGTCGCTCAGCGAGCTATGGAGAGGGCTATGCTCGGAATTTCTCTGCGTGATCAACTTAGAAATGAGGATATCCGCAGTAGAACCAGAGTAACTGACATAGCCCAACGGATTAGTAAGCTGAAGTGGCAATGGGCCGGCCATATAGCTCGAAGAACCGACAACCGATGGGGAAGAAAGGTTCTCGAGTGGCAGCCTCGTACCGGTAGGCGAAGTGTAGGGCGTCCCCCCACGAGATGGAGTGACGACCTGGTAAGACATGCAGAAGTCGATGGATGCAGGTGGCTCAGGACCGTGCTTTGTGGCATTCTTTGGGGGAGGCCTATGTTCAGCAGTGGACTTGTGAAGGGCTGTAATGATGATGATGAATGATGGCAGCATTAAGCAGCTAATGAGCAACTTTTGTAGATTGATCCTCACGGGTGACAACGTATCTGCATTTTGATTCTTTGTTGAGCATAGATGTAGATCACAGCAACCACTTACCATCAGGTAGACTGTGTGCTCATTTGTCACCCTATACTATAAAAAAAGTCAGATTGCGAGAAAAATTACAAGAGCCTTCTATAGCATACACTAACCTCCACTGCTTTTTTAATGCCACCGTTTGCACGACAAATGCCTTCCCCAGAACATACATTCTAGCTGAAATGCATTTCTTGTAGGATTTACTAGGTTCTCGGAGCCCTATTCTGTCTACGCGTTGGTCTATTTTATTATGGCTTTTATAAGGGTGACAAGCGAATTTACGATCCATCTGATGATAAGTGGATGCTGTGACCTATATACATCTATATCTATCCTTAATTCAGAATTATGCAATGAAAAATGCAAACACGTTGTGTCCGGTTCTCTACACTCACCATGTGAAACAGAGCAGTCCTACCCGGATCGAGCCGATCAATTTGTGCCGCAGCCACATATAGCTGCAACGTTACTCTGCCACGTGAATAAATAAACCATAGGTAAACCGTCTGAATACGTAGCAGCCTGTACGCTACCAAACAGCAGTGCCTTGATTTATAGAGATTTCATCTTTGTCCTCGGAGGTAACAACGCATCTTTAGTCTTCTTAGTATGAAGTTCCTTGTAGACTTCCATAAGCAGCAATAACTACTTACTATCGTGTAGGCCTTAAGCTTAAATGCCACATTATTTTAAAATAAAAAATACTTACCGTACTGTACAGGTGAGTTGGTGAGTGATGGGATAATGCTCTGGTAATAATGATGTTCCATTACAAAAGTATAGTTCGGCATTGTTAAAGAATTTTCAATTATGAGTTAATCGTTAGACATTCGTAAAGCTGCGTACAGGCTGAAATTTAGGGGAAAAGTTTTTTTTTATAGAAGAAGCATGACATGCGAGCAAACAGTCCATCTGATTATAAGTGGATGCTGTGGCCTATAGATATCTACAATAAACCTCGATTAAGAATCAAGGTGCATATGCGTAGTCACCCCTGAGGACTAAGATGGAATGCCTCATTACCAATAAAAAGGATCTCCAATTTTCTACACTCACCATACGAAACACAGTAAGCTGCTATTTTACGCCAGTATTCTGTGGGAGCGTGGTCCTACCCCGGTCTGGTCGACCTATTAGTGCTACAGCCATAATATAGCTGCAGCGTGGCTCTATCACGTATAGACCCACCCACTACATAAATAGGGATTAACATCATCAATTCCCTTTAACTTGAATCATGAATCGATGTATTACTAACTTTAATAAATCACATACCTATTTTTTGTCATTGTTTATACCTTTTATTTTTTTATATAATAGTCTGAAAATCTTGTAACGATAACAAAAACGTACGCGCATCCATAGGAAACGGATACTGAAAGTAATTACGCTACACGATCAATTAGTTGCATCGACTGCGCATGACCGTAGGCTGAGAGCCTTGCACTTGCATATTATACGCTCCATTACTCTGACAAATACAAGTTCTTTAACAATAACAAAAGTCGAAAAAAGGATCGTCTTTAAGGAAGTAAGATTAAGTAAGAGTTCCACGAAAATACTCCAGTGGTGTTAGGGAAATTGATCACACCAATTCGTCCCGTGGATTCGTAAGAGGTGACTAAGGAAAATTCTTATGACTTTCAAGAGATGGCATTAAAATCGACTCGTTCACTTCAAATGTAAAATACACTAACTGGCTGTTATTATATTGCGATCATCATCATAAATACTCCCTAAAACCTGAGAGACTCAGTGGCTGTGAGCTGAGAGTGTGTGTGTGCGCGAGCGCGCGCGCGTGTGTGTGTGTGTGTGAGAATGAGAGAAAGAGAGAAAGAGAGAGAGAAAGAGAGGTGCGCGTGCGTGAGTGTGGGTCTGCGTGTGTTTGTGTGTGAAATAGAAAGTATGTGTGCGCGCGTGAACGCGTGCGTACGTCTGTGAGTGTGGGTGCGTGTGCGAAGAAGTGGAAACAAATCAAATGCTTAATATTATTATACTTTTTGGAAACTTTTTGAGCCACAGCAACGCGTGGCCAAGGACCTATATATATATATATATATATATATATATAGAGAGAGAGAGAGATTTCCACCTATGTACTGACTCATCACGATATCTCTGGAATCATAAGCCCTAGAGACTTGAAATTTGATAGGAATATTTCTTTTGCCGAGTAGAAGTCAGCTAAGAACTTAATTGAATTTATTATAATATTAATAGGCCTAAATATTCTTTTAAGCATGTTCGAAATTACTAAGGGCGGATTTTATGAATTTCCACCCACAAAGAGCAGTGCGAGGGTGTTAAAAATAAAAAAAATTGGAAAATCCTATGGGCATGCCTTAAGCGCATTAAAAAAATTACTTATAACATGATTATACGGAAATTTTTAAAGTATTTTAAATACATTTCGACAGCACTATCGGCTTCAACACCCTCGAAAACTATGAAAATGACACCCATGATGAAAAAATTGGTACCTACTTCAGCCGCCATCTTAAATTTACATTTCGACAGCACTATCGGCTTTAACACCCTCGAAAACCATGAAAATGACACCCATGATGAAAAAATTTATACCTATTGCAGCCGCCACCTTGGATTTACATTTCGACAGCACTATCGGCTTCAGCACCCTCGAAAACTATGAAAGTGACACCCATGATGAAGAAATTGATACCTATTGCGGCCGCCATCTTGGATTTACATTTCGACAACCCTATCGGTTTCAACACCCTCGAAAACCATGAAAATGACAAAAAAAATTTATACTACTTATTTTTAGTACGTACTACTACTATTTATTCTGTGCTTTTAAAATATTGTAATAAAAAATTTCTTATTATTATTTTAATCAAGTATTTAAGAAATTTGGTTATTCGAATATTGTATATTTATACAGCGATCTTTTTGAGCCACTGCAAACAACCGAAACAATGTCCACTCACGACGGCGATTGACGCCGAACTCTCCAGTATTATATATTAGTCTATGCGTCGAACTGAGTGTGAGTAAACTACTCTGTGGCTGTAGCTCCCCATTTACAGAAATAATTTACATACAAGGCTACCAAATCAACGAAAATTTCGCCATTTTGGAGCCGAAAAAATTTAATTATAGCTAAACAAAACAAAATTACACTACCCTTTACATTCAGTGGCTTCCCACATGATAGATGAAGAGATTAAAAAATAGATTGAGTTAATTAATAAATTAAATTATAGTGTTTACAAGCCTTGGGGACATGATAAATCCACACCATAAGCTACTAAAACCCCTTTTTTATTTAAAAATAGCAATTAATCGATTTAAAAAAAAATGTTAATAAGATCAACAATCATTCATCTTTCTAACAATGTACTTTTTATATCATTTATATGTATAATATGATTGCTAGATACGATTTTATTCCATAAAACGTTGGAATCTTAATTTTTAGGCGACAGTAGAACATACCATGCGCTTTCGCTTAAGGCATGCAATATCTCTATATATAAAAATCTAATGCTGCCTGTGAGTCTCGATTAACTCAAACAAGGCATAACTGATTTTAATGAAAATTTTTGTGTTTGCGACTTAGAAAAAAAACGGCTTGAAAAAAAAATTTACGTGGACTTCCGGATTTTGCTTTTGTATAGTGTGGTCACGATAACTCCCGAAAAAATTGACGTATCGAATCCGGGTTTTTTTATTAGCTTCATAATTACATCAACTAGTTTCCTATTTCATAACAATAGCCTAGTATGCGTAGTTACTAAAATGATTTGCAACTTCTATAAGTTTTATTGCTATTAAAAATTTGAAGGCGCTATCATATATATTTTATTAGCATTTCATAGACAAAGGACAAGTGTACCATACAGCCTATATCGATTTTATACTTTGTGTAATCGATTTATTTTGGTAAACATTATTTTTTTCCCTGTAGGTAACACTACCTGTTAAAATAATAGGACGCTAAATTTTATTCATCTTTATATATAAAAATTACGTGTCACATTGTTTGTCCGCGATGAACTCCAAAACTATTGAACTGATTTCAATAAAATTTTGCACACTGTGTGCAGTTTGGTCCAACTTGAGAGATGGGATAGTTTTTATCCCGATAAGTGACACTCAAAATTTTTTATTGCTAATTTACGGATTTTTTATAGGACAATGGGTCGTCGGAAAGGGCAGAACAACGTCTGCCTAGCCAGCTAGTTAAATAATATATTTTAAAAGTCAGGAATATTTTTTTTTTCATCAATATTAAATTAAACGCTCATGAGGCATGCACTCTTGGATTTTTCAAACTATTTAATAACGTGTGAACAGAAAATACTAGAGTAATATTCATCCTCCAGTATTTCCATCCGAATATAATGAAGGTGTTTTTGAGAGAAAATAAGATTTAATTTAGCTATTAAACAAAATCTTACCGTGTAGTGGTGGTGTAAGAATATCCACAACCCTATATGTTTCGTGGGTGTCGTAAGAGGCGATAGATGGAAACAAACTAGGAGATGGACGGCAGAGTCGTCCTAATAATAACTAAAAATAAAAACTGTAAATCGCTTGCCAAGCGTGGCGACTATAGCAAATATTTCCCCTATGAAGCAGTCCATGGGGAAGCATATTTTCAGCAATGGGTTTTTGTTAAGCTATTACAGTAAACATAAGAAGCAAGATTGTATAACCACTTTCAATGAGATATGACCATAGTCAAACACTAGGTTATTATTAACAATAAATCTGGCTAAGTATCGCGCCTTACTTTATTAGGGTTCTGTACATATTATGACAAATTACCTTTTTTAATAAAAAAAAAATTTCGTTTGTTTTGGCCACTGCTTACTGGAACACTAAAGCTGCAGAACCCGGAAAGAAGATTCCCTCAGTCGCCATTGGCAATACAAGACTCTTGTATAGTTATTAATAGATACATACATTTTAATAATATTTTTTTAACATTTAGTGGATTATACAATTTCACCGTTACAGACCTCGCACAATGCGATTTCTTTTTTTCCCAAAAAATCAAAGATTTGTTGAAAGAATTACAGCATTGAGATGAAACATAATAATATACAGGTGAGATGCTAACCAGGGTCTAATATATTTTTGAGAAGTCGAAAAATTTATTCATCAATTTATGTTTCTTTTGCCTTTTACTCTGTTTTTTTTTTATTTTACTATTATTTTATTTTTTTCGTGACCGTCTTCTGTACATAATTTATGGCCGAGTAATATGCCACTCCCTTTGGTATCAGAGGCAACGAAGTCGCAGGAACATTATATCATTCAGCAATATCAATCCAATAATGTTACGGGGCGTAATATTGTTACGAGCTTGGTTGTTCTAGACAATTAAAAACTGCCGATTAAAATACCAAAATTGACACTTTAATTACAGAACACTAATTACAATTTAAAACCACACTAATAATAAAACACAATTGTACTACGGATCACTTTAGTTCGCAGTTATTTTGCTTCGAAGTATTCTCTTGTATCTCCAATTCAATACTGACTCGGTCGTGGTCTATACTGGCCTTATGTAGGGTCTCAGATAGTTTCCAGAACATTTTTCTATAGAAACATCTAGAATGTTCGAGTACATATTGGTTCCGAAATTTCTAGAAGGATCTTGACTCTCCTAGTTCTGCTACGCGACACTAGAGAGCGCTAGTGGTAACTAGTCTTGCTATGTACAAGAAATTAATAGTGGCGCGCAACACTGCCCCCTCCTAAGACATGCTCGTCCCGAGCATTTTTGGCCCCATAATAACGCGCCAGCCGATCCACATGGACAATATTAGGAGTACGTCTTCTAACATCATTCAGCTACCGCCAGTTTTCCTGCTGCTACTGGGCGGTGCTATTAGCCACACTACCCTCTCGAGATCGATCACCTTCCCTTTCTACAGTTCGTTTAAGGCAGCTGGATCGAAGATGGCCCCTTTCCCCACAGCCGTAGCACCTAGGGCTGTATCCTTTTTTGCGGTCACGAACTGCCGCCTAGGAGGTAGCCGCTGCAACCTCCCTGACGCGATGGGAACGATGATCCTGCCGCACGGCTTCCACCTCCAGTGCATGGGCCAACGCGTCCTTAAGCGTCTCGTGGTGCCCGAGCCTCACAGCAGCTCTGACTTCAGGGTTGCGGATGCCGTCGATGAATGTCTGCACCAGGTTCCCTACAATGAGAGCACCCAAGCCGCATGCAAGCTGTATACGAGCTGTATTGTAGTTCCTTTTTATACTAGAGGCTGCATTTACTAGCTGTACAAAGGCTGTATAAACTCTTGTACAGCTCTTATAAGTAAAAAATTGGCACAAATTATACAGCTATATGCGATAGTAGTAGTACGTAGTAACTCAAAAGCCTCACAGTTCGTACTTTTGGAAACTGATTCAAAAGAGATAGGTGCTTTACTTATGAATCTTAACGATTCTTGAAACTCGCTAGGGAACATGTAGCTCCTGTGATAGATCATTTAGCAAATCTTTGCTTTAGTCAGGGTATTTTTCCAACTGCCCTAAAGCGAGCAATAATAACACCAGTATATAAGTCTGGTGACATGGAAGATACCTCAAACTATAGACCTATCTCTGTTTTACCGGCCATCTCAAAGGTCCTAGAATTTTTTTTAAATAATAATAAGTTGCTTTCTGACCACCAATTCGGATTTAGAAAAGGGATTTCCACCGAAGATGCTGTTACTGCACTGACTTCTCTTATCGTAGATAATGTGGACAAAGGTAACAAATACCTAACTGTATTTTTAGACTTGAAAAAAGCCTTTGATACCGTGTCGGTTCCTACCTTAGTACGAAGGCTCGAAGACTTAGGTATAAAGGGAATCCCTTTAAAACTTTTTGTTGACTATCTCACTAGGCGTGAACAATGCGTTAGAATTGGACCCTATGTGAGTGAGCACTGTGATGTAACTTTTGGCATTCCCTAGGGTAGTGTACTTGGTCCGACCCTTTTCCTAATATATATTAACAATCTATGTTGTATGAAAATCAGAGGTGGACAGATATTTGCTTACGCGGATGACACGGCTGTTGTTTTTAAGGGGCGCAACTGGGATGATGTTCGTTTAATAGCAGAGAGAGGTCTCACTGAGATAGCCAGTTGGTTAAATTCTAATCTCTTAACTCTCAATACCACCAAAACATATACAATAGCATTTTCAAATTATAATAACTCACAACCGGAAACCAACTTTGAAATCAAAATTCATACATGTTCTGAATTCTCAAACTCTGACTGTATTTGTAACAAAATATCAAAAGTAAGCAAAACAAAATATTTAGGAGTAATAATTGACCAGCGTCTATCCTGGCATGCACATCTGGAACTGATGATGACAAGGATAAGAAAACTCATTTGGATTTTTATAACACTTAGACATATCACAGATAAGAACTTACTGAGCCAAATATATGTTTCATTAGCTCAATACATCTTGACATACTGTATCCCGGTTTGGGATGGGGCCACTAAAAGGAAGTTTCTGGAACTGGAAAGAGTACAGAGATTGTTACTAAAGGTGATGCACTTTAAGCCATATAGATTCCCTACTAAAGATATCTACTCTCTATGTGACCACCTTTCAGTCAGGAGGCTGTATATCCTTAACTCTGTCTTAAGATTACACAAGACACTGACATACAACCCCAGAAATTGCGACAGTAGAAGAAGACATGCTGTGGCTAAAATAGTTCCTATGAAAACGAGATTTGCCAGAAGGCAATTTAAAAGTCAGTCTGCTTATCTCTATAACTACATTAATAAACATATATATGCAATGACCCAGTACAATGTGAAAAAACACGTTACAGTGTGGTTAAAGACAATAGGGTATGATGAAACTGAAAATTTATTAAAATAAGTAGATCAATGTACACCATAGCATAAAAACTTACAACAAATACTATAATACACAAGCAAACAAGAGCACACACACACACACACACACACACATACACACACACACACACACACACACACACACACACACACACGCACGCACGCACGCACGCACACACGCACGCACGCACGCACACACGCACACACACACACACACACACACACACGCGCGCACACACGTTTAATCTTTATTATCTTATAAGTATCAACAAAAAATTGTTATGGACCAGCGGGGTCCCCTAACACAGGTATTGATATACTTAAAAGGAAACCCCAGCCTAGTTAATTTATTTAAATTTAAAAAACTGAATAAAGAATTTTGAATTTTGAATTTATGTATTTTGAATATGCCGGTAGTTGTTGGGAACACTAAGCTCGAAGTTGTTGACGGGTATGTTTACCTGGGACAAATAGTCCGACTAGGTAAGTCCAACTTCGACCGAGAGGTCAATCGACGGATTCAACTCGGTTGGGCAGCGTTCGGGAAATTACGGCACATCTTCTCGTCAGGTATACCTCAAACCTTGAAAACGAGACTGTACACCCAGTGCGTGTTGCCAGTGATGACATACGGAACTGAGACGTGGTCCTTCACTGCTGGCCGGATGAGGAAGCTCAAGGTCGCTCAGCGAGCTATGGAGAGGGCTATGCTCGGAGTTTCTCTGCGTGATAAACTCAGAAATGAGGATATCCGCAGTAGAACTAGAGTGACCGACATAGCCCAACGGATTAGTAAGCTGAAGTGGCAATGGGCCGGCCATATAGCTCGAAGAACCGACAACCGATGGGGAAGAAAGGTTCTCGAGTGGCAGCCTCGTACCGGCAGGCGAAGTGTAGGGCGTCCCCCCACTAGATGGAGTGACGACCTGGTAAGATATGCAGGAAGTCGATGGATGCAGGTGGCTCAGGACCGTGCTTTGTGGCATTCTTTGGGGGAGGCCTATGTTCAGCAGTGGACTTGTGAAGGGCTGTAATGATAATGATGATGATGTATTTTGAATAGTAGCGCTGTACAGTAGCTGTACAAGCATAAAAGGGCCTGTATAATAGCTGTATTATAGCTGTTATTTGGTGTACAAGGAAACTATTACACTACAAATACTATCTTATAAGTATCTCTTAAAGATAAACGTTCTAAATTGGTGTTTGAACGGTATCACAAATGAATTTATGACAAACATAACTTTATAGATTTATTTATATACTTTATTGAATGATGGCGACATTTAATGAGTGAAAGATTATATTACATATTAATATTACTTGAATTGGAGTTGAGTTTTGACGGTGATAACTGGTGAATAGAAAGTGCAAAATTAGATTTACGGTAAACTTGTGTATGATTTCTATAAAAAATTGCCACGCCAGCAAAATAACGAAATAATATAAGGACAAAATACTAAATATGGTAAGTAAATATTGATTTTATAGTTTAGAATAAGAAAATAATTAAATTAGTAAATATGAATGCATATTGGGGCACAGTGATCATTAGTCAAACTAAAAATAATGGTTTAGGCTAAAACTAATGTCTCATATTCCTAAATTTACAATTTAAATTTTGTTTTTATAGGTCCTAAAATGGCGACAATTTGCTAAACAGCCTAAACGATATTTCAAGGGTCTTATAGTCTTCATAGCTGTACTATGTATGTTATGGATTCTATCATACAGCCATTATTTTTTAATCAGCTGTATAACAGAATCTTTTTATTACTAACGCTATATAGTAGTTTTTAAAACATCACAGATAATTGCCTTTAGAGATATGTATAAATGATGAAAAAACTTTGTCTTAGAAACAACACTTTTATCCCTTCATCACTTTATCTCATTTAAATAATAATATTTTAAGATGTAACCGTGTTTTAATAATTTCGTTATTTTATTTTATGGACAAGGACAAAAAGTGCTTACTTCTTTCACTTCTTTTAAGACAGAGACTATATAAAGCCACACAGACAAAGTTAATAAATTGAAAAAATATTTTTTCATTTTTGTACCAACCTAAAACCATCGATTTAATTGAAATGATTGTATTTATTGGCAATAAATTACTACCCCTTTAATTCAGTTAAATTCACAAAGCAAACCAAAAATATGACTACCTTTATCAAATAAAGATTACCTGTACATCTTTTCTTTCTAATGTTAAAAAGTGGAGTAAAGAATGAAAGCTATCTCTTTCTTTGCCAAACAATATTAAGGAAGGTACATTTTATGACAGAATATTTTATCTCGCTCAGCAGTACGGTACCAGTACGAGCATGCTGTTTATTTTGTTATTGTATTTAGTTGATAGCACAGAGTACATTATATATAGGGAAGTTGATATGTAACTCCTGGCAAGCGCATACGCATGTCGTTTTCTAGTCATACTCTTACGTCACGTAGGTACGGCAAAACCAAAAGGGTTAGCTACATATTTTATTTGATACATAAGTTAACTTATTGTGAAGTAATTTGACTGTGGTGTGTATGTTATACTGGTTTTATTTTACTTTTTAGGAAAATATTGCGTTTAAGATTTTGGAAAGCATAGAGAAAGGGGAAAATTGCATTTTCATTGTACCAACTTTGTGGAAATCAAAAGGCGTTTTAAGATGGCCAAAAAAGTGATTAGATGCTAATATATCTAACTAATATAATCTACAATTTGCAATTGTAGCTAAATCATTTATAGCTACTTTAGATATATTTCTTTCTGTGGCCCAATTCTTTATTTGCTGGCAAAATAAATAGATTTTTTGAAAATTCGCTGTTATCATCATTTGAACTACTTGTGCTGCTGCATGATAAATCGTCATAATCAGGTGCCGAAAACTAAGTTACATTTGACATAACTGTGATCACGATTAACACTGTTTAATGTTTTTGTTACGGAACCTTCTTTGTTAGCCGTCGATGGGATTGACGCTTGACTGTAGCTTGTCTGATTTATTAAAATATTTCCATATTCTTCAGTATCACTATTATTTCGTTGATAATTTGTAATATTTAAATATTCCCTTTTAGTCCTTCTTCTAACTGCACCAAATCTTTTTCTTTTATTACACGTATGGATAACAACTTAATTTCTTTACTATAGCACAATATATTAAACACGCAATTCCGAATTCAAAATGGCAATATTCTATCACTTATACAGGCTTAAGCTGTACTATAGCTGTTATTAATTTCTTAACTTTATATCACTCTCATAGACAGAAGTTATAAAACTGCAGTATTTACAAGAGTGTACAATTACGCCATAAGAATAAGTTTTAGAAGGGAGTTCACATATACCTTTGTACAGAAACAATACTTGAATGATACTATTATAACACTTAAAGCTGTAATAAGCAATAGACAGCATGCAAAAAACAGCTTCTATACAGCTTTAATGATAAAATCAGATTGAAGTGTTACAAAATACTTAAAGTTGTATAGTAGAGTTTTTATATTTTGATTAAGAACCCTAAGCTTACTTAGATCCCATAATACAGACTTTATACAGCTTGAACTGTATAATAACTCATAAACCACTCTTATAAGGGTACAATTTCTTTTCGACGCTATTATACGCTTCTAAAAGAACTCTAAGTTCTGTATGGGCTGGTATATTGATGTTCATAACGCTTGTCTGCTGCTTGGGTAGGTACAGACTGGTATGCTTTTCGAACCAGCTTCTCCACCTCTGGGGCCCACTGCTGCAGGTTTTCGTTACTGCATTGCACGCGATCTTTGACCTGCACACGAAGGACGTGTTTCAGGTGACCGTTGCCATATCTCGCCTCCAATGCCTCAAGGAGCTACTCGTAATTCACTTCCTTACCGAGAGCTTCCAGAACAGTTAAGTCCTGGTCGCGTAGGCCTAAGGTGAGAGCAGTCATGGCCTGACTTTTATACCAGCCGTTCGCCTTCATAACAGCCTCGAACTGGATTTTGTAGGCCAACCAGGAAGAAGTCCCGTCAAATGGCGGCACTTTGAATAATCCACCTAGCGAAGGTGCTGTAGCTACCATGGGAGCTGTAATTCCATCTCCAAGTTTGAGGTCGTCCAGCGTTTTCTTCACGCCAGCCGACGTGATATCAACCTGATTGTACAGACAACGTGATGTCAACCCGATTGTAGACTTGATCGATTCAGGTTTCAGCTTCCGACAGGTGGTTGTCATATTGAGCAACCCTATCCTTCACCTCTTTTATCTCTTTCCCGGAGGTAGCGTGAAGGTCCTTCATGAGGAGCATCTGCTCTTCCTTATAGCGTTTGAACTGCTTTTTCAAACAATGGGCCTGTTCCTCCAGTCCGCGTTGCAGCTGCTCTTCCAACCGACGGGCCTGTTCCTCCTGTCGGCGAGCCTGCTCCTGCAGCATCATTATCAGAGCATTTAAGTCAGGTGCTGCACAATCAGGATCTGCTGACGGGCCGGCCTCCGTGCTCAGCAGCTGGCTCTTCGACGTTTGCGGAGTTGCATTACCAAATCGTCTCTGGTCTGTCTCCAGCTGGCGTTGACTTCGGGTACGGATACCCTCCATGTCGTCCTTTGGTAAAATCGGCATGATTTGATCCCACTTCTGACTCCAATTGTTACGAGCTTGGGGGTTCTAGACAATTAAAAACTGCCGATTGTATTACCAAAATTGACACTTTAATTACAGAACACTAATTACAATTTAAAACCACACTAATAATAAAACACAATTGTACTACTGATCACTTTAGTTCGTAGTTATTTCGCTTCGAAGTATTCTCTTGTATCACGAATTCAATACTGACTCAGTCGTGGTCTATACCGGCCTTATATAGGGCCTCAGATAGTTTCCAGAACCTTTTACTGTAGAAACTTCTAGAATGTTCGAGTACATATTGGTCCCGAAATTTCTAGAAGGATCTTGACTCTCCTAGTTCTGCTACTCGACACTAGAGGGCGCTAGTGGTAACTAGTGTTGCCATGTACAAGACATTAATAGTGGCGCGCAACAATATTATGTTTGTCATGCACGTCAACGCCAAACATGAAACATTGCGCGTTTGATACTGAGCATATACAGATAGACTAACATAACTCGATTCATAATAAGATTGATTTTATTCATAGAAAAGTTGTGTTTGTAATTTTAATATATTCTTGAAAGAACAAGACAGGGGACTAAATAAAGGGCACTGAAGCCAAATTAGTGGTTTTAAGAATTTTTGTCTGTCTGTCTGTGTGATTCATGATTCACGCAGAAACTACTAGACCAATTTCCATTTATTTTGTACGTAGATAGATAATAACCCGTGGCAAACTATAGGCTTCTTTTTACTCCATGACGGAAGTTCAAAAAAGAAGGTTAAGTATTTTCCTTCCTTTATTTTTTTATTTGCTTAGATATTAATTTTCTAGTATATATGATTATGTATATATTTGTAGTACGGGATGACAGATATTTTTTCAAATAAATACCTTGTAATTAATTTGTAAGTAAAGTTTAAAATTAATTTTAATTGTTGCATAATAATTTGAAACTACACCGACGATCTATCATCAAATGGAAAAAGTAGTACATTTTGTCTTCAGTTAGGTACTAATAAATTAGATAATATAAATAACTTACATTTATATGTTTAAATAATTAGATTTATGAAGTCATTAAAAAATCCCTAACGTAATTTTTCTAGTTTTCTAGTGATAAACACTCATGCCTGTCACCCAGAGGGGTAGGCAGAGACTATGGACCTCCATTTGGCACGATTCTGACACATCTCTCTCGCTTCCTCCGCATCCATATAACTACGCATACACGCTCGTCGGTTAAAGGTACTCCTTATCTGGCCCATTTTCAATATATCGCCGATTTGGTCGATAAACTTTCGCCTAGGGCGTCCCTTCCCGATTCTGCCATTCACCTCTGCTACATAAATTTGCTTTGTCACTCTTTTCTCATTCATTCTTTCTACATGACCAAACCACCGAAGCATTCCTTTCTTAATCCTAGTCACAACATCATCTTGCAAACCGCACTCTTCTCTTATCACACAATTTCTCACTCTGTCATTTAGATTCATCCCTAACATACTATACTAATTTATCACTCTGTCATTTAGATTCATCCCTAACATACTCCTTAATGACCGCATATCTACAGCATTTATTCTACTCTCGTACTTCTTCTGCCACACCCAACTTTCACTACCATACATTAAAGTAGGGCATACAGCATTGTGAATTGCCATACGTGCCTTTTTGGACACATTCTGACTTCTCACAACAGGGTGTAGAGCCCCATTCACTCTATTTTTATTATTATTTTAAAAATATTTTTTAGTTATTTCATTTTAAAAGCGTAACAATTTAAATAGATAAAAGTGACGTCTATCAAACGTATGAAAATTGATTTGGTTTTTAAATCAATTACTCATCTATATGTAAAATAATTAAAACTTGGTCTGCCTACAATTAATGCAAAATTTTCATTATCATTATAATTTTTTTCAAACAATTATTTTTATATATATCGTGGCCAGATTGTAGAATTGATCATATATCATAAAGTAGTCAGTCATTTTGTGAAATGGTGTAATTTCAGGATATTTAACACTGTTTGTTGACCATGACCGAGCCCTTTCCGATCGGCTAGATTCATTGGCACTGCGAAGAGATGTTGCATCACTTTGCATTCTCTTTCGCATCTACCATGGGGAGTGCTCTGAGGAATTGTTCGGATTAATCCCAGCCGCCAAATTTCACGAACGCACATCGCGGCAGAACTCCCGATACCATCCACACCATCTGGATGATTGGCGGTCCACCACTGTGCGATTTAGAAGATGTTTTCTTCCTCGCACGACTTCCTTGTGGAATCGATTACCATCAGCAATTTTTCCGGACCGATACGACTTAGGAACCTTCAAGAAAAGAGCGTACTCCTTTTTAAAAGGCCGGCAACGCATCTGCAATTCCCGCCCTGGTGTTGCAGTTGTTCATGGGCGGCGGTAGTCAGCCGCATGCTCGTTTGCCCACTCTCCTATAAAAAAAAATAAAAAAAAATGTCATAGCTACATAGCTTGCCGAATTTAATGAATAGAGATCGTTTGACGATATTAATATTTATCGTCAAATAGTTTTTCACCGTTAGCGGTGCTGATAGCTTTAACAGAAACAGAAGTGTTAACAGAACCAACGTCCCTTTATGACTTATTTATATAATAAATAAACGTTCGCGGCTTTGTGGTGGCTTTTGATCCCGTCGTACCCCAACCTTCTATCGCTGATATTACTAAATAGTACAGTTTTATCTTTTATAGCTTTAATGTAATAATAGCGCCATCTACTTTCTGCTAAATACACTAATAATAAGTAACTGATAGAATGCTACTGAATATTTATTCGTACAGCATCAAAAATTGTCATACTTAAAATATCAAGAGTGATTGCCATTCTCGGGATAATATACCGCAATTACCACGTTTGGAAAAATTACTAACGACACTGTTACGTTGGATACTGTAAGCAATACATGTGTTTTGTGTGCATCGTATCCAGTAGTAGTGTGTACACAAAACTGAGATTAAGAGTGAAGCTCTTTAGTTGACTATCGGCATAGCTTTTATTTCACCAACTTCATTTCTTATCGAGTTATCAGATGTAAATAATTGAAAATTAAGTGCACTGTGATATTTTTAACTCTATTTGATGAAATATAGTTCGTGGTTGTCTTCTTGTACCTAGATTTACATACTTACTCCGCTCAAGTCCAGTCTGGAAATGTTCGGATATTTTACAAGATATTGATAATAATCTTAAAATAGCTTTAGAAAAATTTCTAAATTTAACTTTAAATACAACAGCCTGGACTCAAGCTACTTTACCTATAAAATTTGGTGGCATTGATGTGAGAAATCTTTCTAGCGTTGCATTGCCTGCTTTCCTTTCTTCCGTGCATAGTGTCAGTGACTTATGTAACATAATTTTAAATAATAAAGTAGACCTATGCTTTGCTACGGAGGCAGCGCAGACATGGCAAACGCTCTGTCCTGGTGAAAATATTCCACTGGAAGTTAAACAACAAAAACAGTGGGATATTCCGTTGGTACAGGGCGTGCAGAAGGATTTGTTTCATAATTTCCATAGTGACCAAGACAAGGCACGCCTTCTAGCTGTTTCGACTAAGGAATCTAGTCACTAGTTACATGCTTTACCATCAAGTAATCTCGGCACATTACTTGATGGGGAAAGCTTGCGCATTGCCGTAGGAATCCGACTAGACACACGACACGACATCAGTGCCCCTGTGGTAGCAGCGTCGACAAGTTTGGGCTCCATGGACTTTCATGTAAGAAAAGCGCTGGTAAGATTTCACGACACAGTTCTTTCAACGATGTCATCCGAAGGGCTCTTGCCTCTATAAATGTTCCCTCGGTTTTAGAGCCTTGTGGAATATTTAGAGACGATGGCAAGAGACCCGACGGTATGACATTGGTCCCTTGGGAGAGAGGTAAAGCCCTAGTGTGGGATGCTACTTGCGTAGACACTCTGGCGGCCTCTCATCTCAGGGATACCTCGTTTAAAGCTGGGGCGGCATCAGAGGCAGCTGAACTGAGTAAGTGTCGCAAATATGAGTCTCTGAGAGATGACTACATATTTGTGCCATTTGCTGTAGAGACTATCGGTCCGTGGGGTCCACGTGCGGTGAAGTTCCTAAAGGAACTCCATCCGGGGCTGGTCGTTGCTGCTGGTGATAAGAGGGCTGGTTCTTTCCTCGCTCAAAGGCTAAGTATAGCCATTCAGCGGGGAAACGCAGCCAGCGTTCTTGGCACGATACCGCGGGGAGTAGGACTATATGATAATTAAGTTTCTAGTTTTAGGTATTTTTTATCATAGTTTTTAATATTGTTGATAAAATTAAGTATTATGTAGAATTTTATCCTATCTTAATAAATAAAATAAAATAAAAATTAAACTATAATATGGTGAGACGAAGTATTGCAGACACTGGCCATTGCAACGCACTAACAGATCTTCGTACAGCACGTCACGTAAATAAATAATTAAAATAAAATATCCGTCAGCCCATTTCCTAAATGACGCACTCGTGATACTAATAAATTAAATTAAATTAAAAGTCATTTTTTTCTGAACTAGTCCATATCACACATCATAAATACATATCGAAATTAAAATATTAAATCTAAGTTATAATGTCAATTTTATACGAATACCATAAAAAATATTTAAATTATATATATATATATATAAAATATAATATTACAATTACTTAAGTTCATATAAATTTATATAAAATACACAAACACAACAAAACTGATACACATATAAATATACACATATAAATATACACACATAAACAGATACTATTTGTTGTATTTGAACATGGAGTTTCTGTGAAAAATCATGAGCGAGTTTTAAGTAAAACGTAATAGTTGTTTCTTAATTTGTAACCTTGATGTCTTGTTTTTATTCATATTCACCATTTGGTCTAAATCTCCTTATCAAATGGGCATATTCCTTTGGTAGTTTTGATTTGAAAGTTACAAAGTTTTCTTCAAACCTAATACTTAGTTTATGCTTGTTAGAGGAACAAAGGTAACAGTAACGATGTGTTTGCAAAATGGCCGCAATTGAGAAAGCGTAAATTAACGATGAAAGTCTTTATAGACTAATACGCCTTGCAGGAATTGCGTAAGGCACAGCTTACCTTCCCGCTTTCTAGCAATCCGGTGCATCGGCCATCGGTTATCTGATGCTGGAAATATAAAGACTTTTATAATTTCCGGACTTTCATCGTTGTTGTTTTAATACGTTTCTGTGAATCTTAACTTGGAATAAAATCTCCTGATTTGAGATAAGTATATCGAATACCTTATATAATAACCTTACTATGATAAAACCAATAAGTTTTTCTTTTAATCAGTGAAAGTCGATGCTGCTGATCTCAAGTTAGTGTACTCGTATTGTACCACAGGTTTTACCAATCTTCCTACGTGTTGCTGAAAAAAAAATTAATTAAAAACAAATTATAAACCGCACAAAAAGCCACTCAGTGCTTTTTCTATTTTTATAGAACCGAAGTGACAATCATTCTCAAACTGCTACTGCAGTCCATAAACACAATTTTTTTTACATGGGGAATGCCTACGCATACATATTTCGAAGGTGGACGGGTTATATCGGACTCGCACCGACTAAAGATCCATGGTGTTCCACCTTCGTCGCATACTGGCAAGGCCACGGGAACGCTTTTGCACAAATCCGCGGCCCAACCAACGCCGGTCGCCTCACGCCAGCCCCTCCTCAAAAGAAGACTACTCCCTCCATCTCCTTCCCAGACAAGGCGCACCAGAAAACATGGTGCGCCTTCTTTCAAGTCCTCCATCTTCATTTAAGCACCGACGCCCCCGTGTCCGATGCTCGAAAGCCATAGGGCCAGGATAGCGAGCACTCAGAAGCACTAGTCTTCCTGATCCCAGCGGCGGATCTTGTCGATGACTCTAAGAATCGGCTGCGGAGGGTAGGTGATATCCCTAACAAGTGCGGTGGCACTGGAAAATATTTCCATACAATATGGGTTCAACCGTTACCGATAGATACCGTTAAAGTCCACTGCTGAACATAGGCTTCCCATATATTGCCTCATAGGCGGTATATTTTCCATAGTTGCTACGCTTGGCAAGCGATTTGGCAACCGCAGTTTTTTTTTTATTTTAAGTCGTTATTAAGAAGGCACTGCTACCCATCTCCTGATTCGTTTCTCTCTGTCGCCTCTTACGACACCCACGGTACGATATCGGGTAGTGGATATTCTCACATCGCATCTAGACGGTCATGATGGCCCTCGTAAATTTTTATTGTTATTAATGCACGACTCTATGAGAGAGATCTACAACCTTTGTTCGATTCCCGTCGACACGACAGAATTTGATAATTGTAATTTTAGTGTTGATTCATCACGTGTTCGGTGGTGCAGGTCGATGTGAGTTTATAGGCCAAATCATTCATTTACAATCTATCCTCGATTAAGAGTCAAAATGCAGATACGTTATCATCCCTGACGACTTAGGTGGAATTCCTTGTTAACAATAGGGTCTTCGGTTCTCGTAATACGCCATAAAAAGCACAGCAGCATAATGCTGCGTTTTACGATCGTTAACTATACTATTACGACTGGGGCTATATGTTTAGTTTAGTTTTCTATTGTGGTAAATACGTATATACATACATAGAGCATAATATATTTTGCTTAAAAAGTATGTAATTTATTTGACGAATAGCAAGACAAAAAGAAATTCTGTTAGTAGCAGTCTTCTAATTCTCTCTACATTATTCCTTAGTGCATCTCCGTTTATTCTAGATCATTAAAATTATGTAACTGAAATGTTATTAGCAAACTTTGCAACTAAAAATCTAACCGTTTGAAGTCGCGCAAAAAGGTTAGTAGATACATATAAAAATTGTCACTTGATTTTGAAGTCGGTGATTGAAAATAATCTTAAATATTTACGACAAATCTTAATAACTTTATTCAATATAATTATTTGTTTATATTAGTTTGTATTACAGCCTGTTAATGTCCTCTGCTGAACATAGGCCTCCCCCATAGATTGCTTCATATTTGCCATTGTTGCCACTTTTGGCAAGCGGGTTGGCAACCGCAGTTTTTTTTAATTTTAAGTCGTTATTAAGAAAATGCTGCTGCCCATCTCCTAATTTGTTTCCCTTTGTCGCTTCTTACGACACCCACGGGGTGATATAGGGTAGTGGATATTCTACAACCACCACTGTACGTTCAAATCATTACTAAATAAATAAATCACAGACATACTTTGTTGCGTTTGATCGTAATTGCGGTACATTTTTTTTCGAAATTGTAATATGTAACCGAAATCCATTACCGTTACCGTTATGTTTAAGTTACGATCAAACTCGTACCTGTTCTTCTAGGGTCTAAAATTACTCGCGAGTCGCGGCCCACGTAAGTCGCGCCGCTTGTTTTGTTTCCCACACAGAATGTGAGCGCGCTATTAAAATGTTACGAGACAGTAACCAATGTAATTGTGACCAATTTCTGAACCTTTTTATTACCCATGCAACTATTAAATTGTTATCTGAGCCCGGCTTGGAGAGGTGCCACGCTCCGATGGTGCAAATGGTGACAATGTATATTTTATAAAAATACTGGATACCGTATGTAAGTTGTCCGTCACTGTATTTCGAGCCGTAGGTCGTGGTCGAGTAAGGGATATGTCAAAAGACTGTATCCATTACGGTGACACAATCAGATAAGTATCTACAAGAACAACAGGTTTGGGATCAATGCATCTGTTAAACGCATGATTAAAAAAAATCTCACTAACACAGTATCTTAGTGAGTTTTTTCTGAAATTCCAACCTAAGGTCTTATATGTGGTAGAGCCCTACTGCAGTTATATTAGTTATATAATTGTAGCAGGAATAGGTCGACTCGACCTGAGAAGGGCCACGTTCTCACAGAATACCAGCGTAAAATAAAATAAAAATCAAATAAAAATGCTTTTATTTTCAAAAGTCTTATAACAAAAATTTGTCGAGTTTTCCCTTTAAGTAGTCATAGACACTTGTGTTGGGAATAACTCGCTACTTCCCTTACAGTTTGCTCAATAAGACTATTAAAGTATATTATATCTAGAAGCTTAGAATTATAGAAATGTGGGTTAGTTAGTGTGTATATATTTTAGTGTATGTGTGTGTGTGTGTGTATGTGTGTGCGTGAATGTGTATGTGAGTGTGCGTGTGTATGTCGGTCACCTGTGCGTAAAATAGCAGCTTAACACTGCTGTGTTTCGTATGGTGAGTCTAGAGAACCGGAGACCCTTTTTACTGGAAAAGAGCCATTCCATCTTAGTCCTCACGGGTGACAACGTATCTGCATTTTGATTCGCAAACGAGGATAGATGTAGTTGTCTATGGGCCACAGCAACCATTTACCATCAGGTGGACTGAGTGCTCGTTTGTCCTATATAAAAAAGGTCAGTGCTATGTTTTATATAAATTTTTTGATTATTTGATTATTCAGAAGTAGCTAGTATCATCCAGAAAGTATCATCATTAAGGTCTAGATATATTCCAACATACGATATTGTACCATATATTTGAATTTTCATGGGTAAAGATGTTCAGAATTGGTAAAAGCATAAATTAATTACAAATATTTCTATTCTTATCTCATTTTATTACTAAATTAACAGTATTACAATTTCAAGGCGTTAAATAACTGTCCAAAAATACAAAAGTGGCATTTTGTCACATCTATTTAGGACCTTAGTAGTATTCCATGGATTACGACATTTTAGAAAATATTCTGAACACTTGGTTACTCTAGCCATACCCCGGCCCGGACATTGAAGACGGACCGACGACGTAGTTTTTATGCTCCCATCAAACGCAGGACGTTCGATGTTACGTCAACATAAAATATGGAGCGAGGGCTCAGACACTCTAAAATGGTTTCATCGTATTTCAATTTTGGAGTTAAAATGATTATGAACTACTTAAATTCTATTTCATTTGTATTATGAGGTTAAAGCGGCTTCGGAATATATATATACCTAATATAATAACTTGTTCTTCCTTTGGATATTGTATTGCGTGTTAAGCTATTTAAATGCATGAGAAGATGGTAAAAAAAAGTAACGCATCACTTACGTTTTGTGATGGCGTCTTATATAGCGTTTACTGTTTGCTCATGTCGCTGCGTTCGATGAAATATTTCATGTCCTTGTGAATATAAGAAAAGTCCATACTTTAGATAGGTCCAGAATAGTTAGGCTCTTGGACTAATAGGTACCATGTTTATGTAGAACTTATAATGAAAAAGAACGTTCCAACTGAGTTACTTATCTGGCATGTCGTATAAGGTGATTAATAGGATATTGGGTTTATGATTATTTATTTAAAGCCGTTATCGTGTTTACCTTAATAGAGTAAAAAAGGGTGCATTTAAAAACCAGTTGGCATTCTCTGCCAGTGGACCTACGATGTGGTGAAATGTAATAGATGCTATGTATGCTAATAAATAAAATATATATTTCACATATATTCACGCACACATACATACTATAAACTATATGTTTAGATACATAATATATGTACATAAATATTAAACACTAGCTGACCCGGCGAACTTCATACCGCCTAATAATCGATTCTTTAAATTTTTATTTTTTTAATACTTATTCTGCTATTCGGGACACCGGGTCAGCTACTACGATAGAAAAAGAAAAAAGAAAGCTGTATTATTACGAATCTTTTGTATGGGATTATAGGAAAGTGTTATTTTTAGACTTTTTCATGCTATTTTTTTAAATTTTTCTCTCCGTAAGAACCGTCTTCCTACTTCAAGGAATATTATAAAAAAAGAATTAGCGTAATCGGTTCAGCTGCTGTCGAGATTTGCGCTTAGCAACACATTCAGCGATTCATTTTTATATTATAGATAACCTAGTATAACAAATTCTAATACAGGTAGATAGTAATAATAATTGTTACGAGTAAGTCGGAATAAGTTTTTAAAAAACGTTGTCGAACGAATCTTTTGAAAACGATCATAATAGAATATTTCTTGATGTTATCGCAAGGCTGGGGTTTCCAGAGAAGTGCATTCTTGACAGTAAAATAGGCGATGGGCTATCCCCCTATCACATCCTACCATCCTACCAGTTCTCCTTTTCTGCCTCCTAGGTGGTAGGACTTCCTTTGTACCTAAGACTCCGTTTGGGCGGGGGTTAGTCAATTCCTAATTCTCACGTTTTACATTTTTGTATTAAAAAAATACTAGTGATGCTATTAAACATTATTAATACTCCCTTAAACCACTTCCGGTCAGCTTAAAATGCTTGTGTTAGAAGTGATTCACGACAGTAGTCGAATGGCGGATTGGAACCCATGACCTTTCGAGTTCGTGGCCCGTGCCCTGCCATTAGGCTACTGACGCTTTGTTATTCATTATCAATAGGACTAGATTAACATCTATTCTGCTCTCCTGTCCGGCGAGCAGTTTGGCGAATGGCTCTGGGGGAGAGCGTTGGTCGTGTTGATCCTCAGGGCAAGTCTGAAGAGTTCCTCAGGAGGCAGAGCTCTCGGGCTCTGACGTGGCAATGGAGCCTGAACTGCCCCAACTCCAATCCCAAAGCCCTCTACCTCGCGGGGTGAGACTTGAACGTCATCATTGTGAGTGACTGAGACCCAAGGCGCTGATTTCGCCTCGGTCCGAGGACTTCACTAGTCGCAACGTTAAGCTTTCTACTATGGGCAGCAGTGAAGGATCATTATTGTTAATTGTAATTTTAATCGCTGATTTACCAGCTGCTCGGCGGTGAGAATATGGGAAATTGTACATATCTTGAGAATTTGAGGTTACAAATTATACATATCTCAGCCAATATTACAAGCTTAGTTCTTTTCAAAAAGCCGGCAAAGCACCTGCAATTCCCCTGGTGTTGCAGTTGTTTGCGGACGGTGGTTGACAATTAGCATCAGATGAGCCGCATGCTCGTTTGATCCCTCTACTATAAAAAGAAAAAACATGCGTGAGTGTTGTGCAACAGTCGGTTGGAGCGAAGTTCCTTTCGTAGTATATTATTATTGATAATTTATTTATATATACCTAGTCAGATCATAAATTCTGTCACATATTTAATATAAAATAATTGAAACAAGTTTATTCATTATGTAACCATTTATATACCAAAATTAACTTAACAAAACATAGATTCTTATGATACTAAAGTTTATTCAAAATGACCTCCGTGATTTTGAATACAGGCCTTCAATTTGCGCAGCCAGTCGTCTATCGTAGCACGAACGAGGTCCATGTCAATATCGGCGGCTGCCTTAATCAAGGATGTCTTGAGTGACTCCAAATTGGGATGAGGCTTTGAGCACGCCTTTTCCTCCAAATGTTGCCATATCTTGTAATCTAACGGATTCAAATCTGGACTGGAGCAGGGCCAGTCTACGTGCCGGATGAAGTCGATTTCACGCGCTGCCAGCCAGTCTTGTGTGCTCTTCGCTCTATGAGCTGACGCCGAATCTTGTTGGAATACCCAGTGCCTGTTATTGAACATGGTATGAGAAACAGGTTCCACAAGGTTCGTCAGGACTGTATTTTGATACACAACTGCATTCGTTTTTACACCTTTCTCACAAAAATGTACCTCTGTTAAGCCCCAATAAGAAACTCCCAACCATACCATGAGCGAGGATGGAAAATGACCTCGTTGGACACGCGGAATACGGTTGCTCGCTTCTTCAGTACTGTGTGCGTACACCTTATCATTTTGTTTGTTGTAGCTCTCTTCTACGGTAAAAATTTTTTCATCCGAAAAAATTTTCGTCGATATGCCCGAAGCCCTAAGTCTTCATTTAACACCCGTTTCACCGTGGTTCTACTTAACCCCATCTGAAGGGCCAACAGTTTCTGCTTACGTGTGGGATTCCTTTGAATTCGCGCCTTCACAGCTTTTATCACTGCTGGAGTCCTAACAGGCCGATGGCGACCAGTTCTTGACCTGTCATCTATACTAGAGTCTTCATTATATCGTTTGATGGTACGATAAACGAATCTTTTCGTTATATTCAAATTTTTCAGTATGTCAAAAATTTGAATTGGCGCGTAACCGCAACGATGCAACGCAATAACTGCCACACGGTCTTCTTTAAGCGTCCACTCCATATTTAAAAATGAGTAAAATTCTAAAAAGTATACAGTTTTATTTTTATGAACAATTCGAAATTCGAATTCAATAAACTTTTTTGGCCAGCATTCTAAAAGAAAAGTTTTTACTGTGTGACAATACTTATGACCTGACTAGGTATATTAATATTATATTATTGATTAACAAATACAAATAAATGAAGTAAATCTATTAAAATGAAGCGTCATTTAAAATAAAATAATAGTTCTTTCTTTCAAGTAAGTTTCACAGTACGCGAAAAACCCGGGTTCGATCCCCGCCGATAAAAAATATATATTTCGAAGACATGTGAAGTTCGCCAACAAGCATTGGGGCAGAGCGGTGGACCTTTCCTTGCCCTAAAACCCTCTCAGAAATGAGAGGAGGCCTGTGCCCCTGGGATGTGTATATAGGCTATAACTTTAATAGTTCTTTCATGGTAAGATAAGAAAAAATGCAATGGAGATGGATATTACTCCATCTCGCTTCCTTATAGCCGCCAAGGCCGTATTCATACAAACACAAACACTCACGCCTGTCACCCAGAGGGGTAGGCAGAAACTACGGACTTCCATTTGGCGCGATCCTGACACACGTCTCTCGGCTCCTTTACATCCATATATCTACGTGTACACGCCCATCGGTTAAGGGTACTCCTAATCTGGCCCATTTTCAGTGTATCGCAGATTTGGTACATCAGGACAGGGTGAGAAATAGTGTGATAAGAGAAAAGTGTGGTTTGCATGATGACGTTGTGACCAGGGTTAAGAAAGGAATGCTTCGGTGGTTTGGTCATGTAGAAAGAAAATTTAAGCAAATTTATGTTGCAGAAGAGAACGGCAGGGTCGGGAAGGGACGCCCTAGACGAAGGTTTATCGACCAAATCGGCGAAACATTAAAAATGGGCCGTATACACAACTTCAGAATGGGCCGTGACGGTAAAATCTTACACTTTTTCTCGTCTAACCCCCATTCGCCAAATTCGTATCGTCCGATAAGGAATTTCGTTCCAAAAAAATGTAAGGCGGATATTTACATATGTTTTATGGATTTTCAATTTTCTGGAGGTTTATGGAGAAATTAGACTGTTGTGCTGCTCAGTGTGTTGGCGGACTTGACTTATCTTAGAAGTATTTTTATTCCTCATACATATAGGTTTCCTTACGATGTTTACATTCACTGCCGAACACGTGGTAAGTCGTTACTTTAAAAAAGCGAATACAGTTACATTTATCCCACCAAGAACTTAAAAGTAAAAAGGAGGCACCAAACTTGGCCCCTTGCTCACATTTAAATGACGTTGGCAAAGAGTTGAAATCTGAACGGGCGACAAGCTCCATATAAGTTGCTTATATCATAGGGCGTGTGAAGCAGTTCCAAGAACGTTCTTGGAACTTCCTAATGACTAATTCTAAGTTTTTGAATAACCTTTTAGGATTTTTTAAGAGTGAGCCAGTGAGTGTTTAGATTTTGTTAATACTTTTTATAGTGTCGTGCCGAAGGGGATTGAACTCAGGTTTGATACGTACAGCGAAATTTACAACGATCGCTTGACCCCTGAGCTACAACGGTTATTTACATTAAATAATTCTCTAATCTAATTAGAAAAACTATATCGTACGTATATGAGTACGCATGTATGTATGAAAATGTCTGAATAATCTGAAATTTTGCAGACGTATTAAGTAGACCTAGTATTTATTACTACTCTAATTGCAGCTTATGATCAATGCTTGTTGTGTAAGTTAAACTCGAATATCATATCTTTCTGCTACTTGGGTTTAATATCGGTTGATTTTGGATTGATTTAATAAATCACTTTCGCGGTATGATTTTCCTGAATGGTGGAGTTTTTCATAAGTTTCACCACCGCCAGCGTAACTGCAGGAAATGCAATACGCGGGCACGCAACGCCTTGACACCTAATTCTAAGCAAGTTTTACACTGCGATTGTGGTAGTAATGTATGTACTATTAGGTTATCTGAATTGTATGGAGCTTATGTTTCTCTAATACGAGAGCACCCGCTTGTCGCTTATTATTAATTACAACTTGCTGGTAATTAAATAATGCATAGACTTTTAATGTGAGAGTTGGCTTAGTTGGTTACTAATCTTACTAGATCTAGAAAGGTGACATTAACAACAAACGGTTAACTATTTCATAGAACTGTGTATATGTGACTTTATATTACAAAAATACGTAAGCGGGTGTAAATTAGAAGTAGGTAAGTATGTATCCAATATGAATAATGGAATTAACTGCAATTATATATGAATACATCAATCATGCTGGCTTTAAATCACAGTTAATTTGATTCAAGTTTGATTTCATGTCATATTAATTCATTGTCAGCTTCAAGTTGGTAATTTTTTAGTATTTTGCTCGGTAACGTTGGACAAGTTATTTTTCCTAAGAAATTTGGTTTTATCGAAAAAAAAACCAGGAAATTTGTTTAATAAACAATCCTAATATAGTAAAGTGAAATTAAAGTTACTATTTAGTTATGTCCCACAGCTGGAGACATACCTTCTCTTATTTCTAAGAAGTTTTAGCGGAAAGAAAGTGGGGCCCTAATGCAATGTGGACTTCATAAGACTTCAAAATATTTTTGTATAAATTTTTTGGCATGTAGCTTTCACGATGTTTCATTCACTTTATTAAGCACTACATTGTTTCACCAGCAAGCAAGCAATCAGAACTAAAATCGCTATGATTGCTATTAAACATTTCATTGGTGCCGGCGGGGTTCAAACCAGAATTGCCAGCGTAATGAGAAATATACGGCTAGCACTTAGCGCTTGAGCTAATACAGCCCTAACCTTAAATAATACTGAATTATTATACTAAAGTTTATCTATACTTTCTAAAATATCTACCTCTTATATTCACAATAACGCTTGTACACTCCTGCAGAGTACCCGTCGCCAATATGCACATTGAAGACGGGTTTGTTTCTCTTGACTTGACTTGATTGTGAATATAGTCTCTTTTATATAGGACTATTAAAAAGAACACTGGGTAGTCTGGAATCTGTATAAAAATGTTTCTAAGACGTGATATTCGCCAACACGCATTGGCGCAGCGCGGCGGATATTTCCTGCCCAGATCTTGGGACGTAAATAGGCTATAACATTACTTTAATTTTTACGGTCTTGAGCTACCCACAAGGGAGTCGATGGACTCCCTGAATGTCTTACTAGGCCGTCACTGCATCTAGTGGGGAAGGGGCGGGGGCGCTTAACGGTACGCGGTGGCCACTCGATAACCTTTCTTCCATATCGATTGTCGTTTCTCTGAGATACATGTAATAAAATACATACTCATATACAGTAAAACTTGCTTAAGTGGGACCTGGATAAGTGAGAAACCTCCATAGCTGCAACTCATGCTTACGTCGCGACACTTAAGCACTAAATCACCTGTGTTAGTGGGACTAAAACAAACCTCTATATCTGCGATTAATTCATTCGATTTTTATTTACATAATTACCTCTATAATTGAGATTGCGAGTATATTTTACCTCTTTTACTAAGACTATATTTGCTGTACAGTTTTGTTTACTAATTCTTTTCTACCCGCTAATTCCGCACTTGGCTAATTGTGTAAACGTGACCTTCATATTTAGTTTCTTTTTGTTACCGTCCGGCTGTTTATGTTTCAAAGGTGTTAAAACTTTGCCTGTGAATTACCAAAATAATCAAAAAGCTTGAATGACATCTACTATTTTTGCCAATAGAATGAAGAATTTGAATCAAGTAATGAAGTCCCAGAAACGAAAAATTTTGATGTTTGTTGACAATTGTATAAGTCACAATAATATGCCCGATCTAAATTTATAACATTGAAAAACATTTTACAGCTGATACTTCCAAAAGACAAACTAAAATAACAGATATTGTTGATTGACGCATTCTGTATGCATTTTTCTATTGTTTATAAAAATATTTTTGTTTAATAGCTTTTTTGATTGTTAATATAGATTACAACTCATGTATAATGTTTACAAAATACGTTATATTATTAATAATCGCACCTCTATAACTGAAATAACCTCTTTTCTCACCTCCAATAATGGAACCCTGTGTAAATGAGACAGATATTTATTTATACCTGTGATACAAATTTACAGGTCCCTGCAGGTCTCAGTTATCCAAGTTTAACAGTATATATAAAATACTCGTTTCATTTCAATCTCATTATTATTTAAACAATTATAAAAAGTTTTCTTAACTTTTATTTCCTGTCTTCCGCTTTCAATGTAGTTTGCTATATTCCGGTAAATAAATTTAACTTAGGCCATTGACAGACGTACAATTTCGGCAGATGTTTGACAGTGAGCCCCATGCCGTGTCTCTTGTCTCAGAGATGTCAATGAGGGCTAATAATTTTCCGCTCACCAGATGACACTAGCAGATACTGAGGTGAATTTTTTTGTTACAAAATCTAATTTATTTAAAAAGTTGGTTTCAATTAAAAGTTTATCAGCTTCTGTTCTTTAAGTTTTTCATATTTTTGATTCTTTTTTTAATTATTTTACTTTTTTTAAATATTCACCTGTGGTTTAGTCAATTTATTTTTATATATTTTTAGTAGTATTATTATTTTAGGGTATTTATAGAGTAATTCTCTGGTTGCCTGATTAAATATACAAAAGGAAATGATAAATATACATAAATATATTGCAAATATACTAACATAAATAAATAAAAGCCCAACCAGATGGAAGCCCTCGGCAGGGGAGACCAAACGGTCCAGTCAGTGATGATGGCCCGGTTCCAGTAGAGCCAGGCGCCATCATTTTGAGCACAGCTTAGTAGCTGTGCTCAAAATGCTAGTGCAAGTACTTATAATAAGTCAGTTTCCGAATCACAAGACCGTATTTCAGAGCGAGCTCCCTGTGTAAAATCTTGACTATTAGATTGTGTCTGGAAGGGAGCCGACAGTATCTAAGAAAGGCTCATGTAGAGCCTTGTAGAACCTCCCATGAAGCTCCTTCTCCTTCCAGACGGTCTCACGGTCGGACATGTTCTGTACTGTCAGGTCTTGCCATTGTTCGTTGGCTAAGGATAGAGGTGTAAGCTCTTTATCATAAGAACTGACGTCCTTATGGAATTGATTAACCGATCTTGTCAGGAAGTAAATAGCTGCACACTTCGTGATTATGCAAGGTGAGAGCGCTTAAAAAGCCACACCCGTCATGTTTCCGAGGCACGTAATGCCTCATTACCGATGATCTCGGATGGTGTATCCTATGAGACGTTATGGTACTGCGGACTTTTCCATCCAGAGGGTTAAGTTCAATTTGAGTCCACCTGAGTATCTCAAAGGCATACATGAGTACATGACCCAACCGTTATATGCGTGTGTCTTATTAACGCCCGACAAAAGACTGTTAAGCAATTTGCAATCTGTTTTATGCACGGCTAAGCGTGCAAAAAAAAGATCGTACACTGATTGTTTCATATCTGCTTATGCTTATGTTATTCGTATATCAATATTTTATTATCATTTTATTATTACTAGCCTGAAATGTCTCAAAGCGAAAGGCAAAGGCCTCCCTACTCTCTTTCCACTTCTATCTCTCCAGAGCCACCACAGACCAGTTCTTCATGAAAGAGTCCAGTTCATCACACCATCTCCGCATGGGTCTGCCTTGCTGGCGTTTGCCTTTTATAAGGAACCATTGGGTTGTCACTTTGGCCCATTGATCATTTGGCATTCGGCAGATGTGTCCAGCTTAGTCCCATTTTAACGTCGCAGCTTTTCGTGTCACATCAGAAATTTTCGATCTGGAAGGGGTTTCGGTGTTCATAATCCGGTCTACAAGCTTAATGACCAGAATACTCCATTCCATTGCTCTTTGGCAAATCTCAAGTGTGGACCTGTTCTGAACTGTCAAAAACCATGTCTGGACATCATAGGCGAGGATAGAAAATATGCACACTCAGTCCATGAGTTTCCTTTTCAGAGACAGAGGAAGATTACCTTTCATAAGATTTTGCATAGATTAATAGCTCTTCCAGGTGTTTTAAGTGTGTATTGCAATTTCTTTATCTTTTCTTGCCTGGAAAGAGACTATTTAGCCCAAATAGAGATAATCTCCACACCCTCTACAGTAATATTGTGCTTTGCTTTTACAACAAAATCCCAGAAAATATACTAAAGTTGTCAATAAACAAGTTTAAATGTTTTATTAACGAAAAATTGAAAAAAAGGGGTTATGAAAGAATACATAAATGAAAATAACCCCTGGGAATGAGGTGATCGCAACTATGCTGGTTCTTTTACAATTCATTTCTAAATTGTACAAACAAAATTATTGTAAAGTGAAATATGTTTAAAAAAAACCACTGGAATTCTTACTGGTTGTTCCTAGGACTGAGGTATTATCCGTACCAGTAGTAAATAAAAAAAAATTATTTTCAATAAGTATTATGTAATAATCTATTTTGAATAAAAATTATCTTTTTCTATTCTATTGTGATGTATTCTATTTGTCATGAACTTTGACTTTGACATGTTCATTCAAAGTCCAACCGATAGGTTTGTCTTGCTAAGATCGTCTAACATCTGATTCAACTCGTCGCCTGAAGACGAAAAGAGGCCAATATCGTGGGTGAAACCGAAATTGGATAGTCTCACATGTCCAATTTGAATACCGATACGACTTAGGGACCTTCAAGAAAAGAGCGTACTCCTTTTTAAAAGGCCGGCAACGCATCTGCGATTCCCCTGGTGTTGCAGTTGTTCATGGGCGGCGGTAGTCACTTACCATCAGGTGAGCCGCATGCTCGTTTGCCCCCTCTCCTATAAAAAAAAAAACCTATCGCCCAGCTAGCTGCCATCGTTCTAAATACAAGAGGTATTTAGAATATTAAATTTAGAAGAAAGAAAATACGGTCGATTCACATCTTTACTTATGCAAAAAGATGAGCCTATCATAGAACTGATCTTAATTGATGCAGTGCTATTCTTGTGCACGATTACAAATAACTTCGTTCGGAGTTTTACAGCTAGTTCTGCGTTCATAACAGTATGTAACTGTTTTAAACGCATCCGTTCACAACGGAACACGTTTAACGGAAATTATATAATCTATGACACAGTAACTATACACAGCTTCACCTGTGTCACGATTTTTTTCCGTCCTTTTTTGAACGGACAAAGGTTGTAACGACGAAATAAAGAATCTATCATTTACCAACGGCTTTATTCTTCTAACCATCCAATAACACACATGTGCAAAGTAGGTATATCAGTAATATTTTATGCATAAATCAAGCTATGTGCTTAAGTAAACTCAATTTGGTTGACGTAAATGTCATTCGATGGTTTTGAATGGGTACAATTCTTTATTTATGCAAAATGATTTCAATATCCTTCAATGTTAAGGCGTTACATATACAAAGGGACTTATTCATTTATTATTCATAGCCTATCAAAAGTACGCTACTGATTATAGGCCTTTCCATAAATTACCACATACGGGTGATATTTGCTATAGTTGCCACGCTTGGCGGGCGTTATCAGAAAAATGCTGCTACCATTTCCTATTTCGTTTCTCTCTTATGCCGCCTACGACAAATACTGGATAGTGCGGGATGGGTTTATTGCTTCGATGGTCTAGTGGTTGTAGTAGTGCGACTGCTGATCATGAGGTCCCGGGTTCGATTCCCGGGTCGGGCCAAAAAATCACTTATTGATTGAATAAATCTATGTTTACGGATTTTATCGCGTTTAGTTTACTTTTTTTATGGAATTAGGGTAATAAACGAGCACACAGTCTACATGATAGTAAGTGGTTGCTGTGCCCCATATACATCTACATCTATCTTCATTTGCGAATTAAAATGCAGATGCGTGGTCAGCCGTGAGGACTAAGATAGTATGCCTCTTTTCCTGTAAAAAGGGTCTCCCGTTCTCTACACTCATCATACGAAACACAGCAGCATTAAGCTGCTATTTTACGCTGATATTCCGTGAGAGCGTGGTCCTACCCCGGTCGAGCCGACCCATTCGTGCTACACTATACTACTAATAGAGCTTACAATGTCTTGAATTCTTGCAGTGTTATGCTTGGGTTTGAATTTAATTTTGTTAGTTATATGATCCCAAGCAGACGGCAGCACCCATCCATCTTCTCTATTGAAATGAGGATTTTTTTTTATAGGATAGGGTGACAAGCGAGCACATACTCCACCTGATGGTAAGTGGTTGCTATGACCCATAGACATCTACATCGATCCTCAGTAAAGAATCAAAATGCAGATGCGTTGTCACCCGTGAGGACTAAGATGGAATGCCTCTTTTTGGTCCTAACCGAGCTGACCCATTCGTGCTACAACTATACTTCTAATATAGTTGCAGTATGGCTTTTTCCAATTTCAATAGCCTCGCGTATCATCCTTGGTAGAAACCCGAATAACACCCGTAAACATAGTTTTATTCGATGTGTAGTGTTCGCGTAAATATAAGAAATAATAATCACTTATTTAGTTTTTCCGTCCAATAATTCACAGTACCTGCCCGGAGTCAGGAATTTGGCGAGGTCTCACTCCTGTGCCTCGGAAAGCATGTAAAGTCGTTGGTTCTGCGTGACTTATTGATAGTCTCTGGTACGGTATAAGACTAGTTTAAAAGGAATATTGATGGCCTCGTACGTCTAGCAATCGGGCCAATATCAGGTATTGGGTTTTTCTGTCAAGAATTCACAGTAACAACCTGAAGTCAGGCAATTTGGCGGTTTTTCACCCATGTTCTTAAGAAAGCACGTAAAGCCGTTGATCCGGTGTTTGATCCCTCACCGGTCGTGTCGGTTTACCCTGAGAGTGAGAGCATAGAGAGTGCACCTGTGCTGGCGCATACATTTGGGCACTATAATCCTGTCTTGCGCCGATGTCTAATCTCCGTTGAGGCTGGCCGCCGTGACCAAAATTCGGTCTGGAGGACATTATTAATATGAGATGTTAGATTTTTTTATATCGCCGATGTGAAATTGATCGTGATGCTACACGAAAAGCGATTCTGTAGTATAAGAATCAATTACGTTGTGAACAATATTGGTTACAACAGAGCCGCGGGTGAAAGGTAGTGTAAGTATAATAAACAAATAAATGTTTAAAAGCGGGCCTATCATCGAAACACGTGGATATGGGAGTTCATTCACTGGCCGTGCATTCCTAGGCTCATAAATTGTGGCTAGTAAAACAGCGAGTAGACAGAAATATAATAATTATAAATATATTTTATACGTAGTAGAGCCATGCTGCAGTTATATTAGTAGTATAGTTGTCGCACGAATGGGTCGGCTCGACCGGGGAATGTCCACGCTCTCACAGAATACCAGCGTAAAATAGCAGTTTAACACTGCTGTGTTTCGTATGGTGAGTGTAGAGAACCGGAGACCCTTTTTACTGGTAAAGAGGCATTCCAACTTTGTCCACACGGGTAACAACCGGGTATCCTATATAAAAAAATGTGGGACAAACAAACCGCAAAGAGAGGGGCAAATGTCTCTAGTTGTCTTTATGATTTCTTGACTAAACTAGCTTCAAAGGGAGTTACTGAAATATATTTATGGTCAGATAATTGCGGAGGGCAAAACCATAACCAGATAGCTTACCACAAGTACTTTTTAGCGGCAATTAATCTGAAAATTAAAATTTATCATCGCTTCATGGAGAAGGAACATACACAAAATGAAGGCGATTCGGTGCATGCCCTGATCGAAAAATCAGCCAAAGGAAGGGAAATTTATTCGCCAGATGAATGGTATTCGTTATTACGATGGGCAAAAGTAAATGATATGCCGTATAATGTCATAGAAGTAAATCAAAATATAATCTTAGATTTAAAGAAGGTTATTTAGAAAAAAAAATAACAAAAAGTGTTTGTAATGACAAGGTTTCTTGGAATAAAGTCAAAGAGATCGGGGCTTCTCCAGAAAATATAGGAATGTTACGTTATAAATACAGCTAAGGGGATGTAGAAAGTCAGCATATATAATGTTTTAAACAATCGAGTAGGAGACAGTCTCACTCCAGAATCTTTGCCAAACAAAGGATATACCCATTTATTGAAAATAAATAGGGTTAAATACAAGGATTTAGTTTATTTCCGTGATGATAATGTCGTACCTCAAAAATATCATAATTTTTATAAGAATTTACCAGTGGCAGAGGTCGATCACGAACTTGATTGAAGCGAAGAAGAGGATTGATGTCATCTGAAGGTCTTGCTTCCGGATTTCTCAACTCCTTCAGTTTTTTTTTCTATATCAGAATAATTGTTTTGTAAGTACATAGTTATGTAATGAAACATGTCATGTGTACTATTTCATAAAAATGTTGATGTTAATTTTATTTGAATCTTGACGGTAATTGAGATTGTTCTAATTCTTTTGTATTAATTAAAAATATGAAAATTTGTTGAAAATAATATTTGTTAATTTAGTTCACAACAATTATTCTGATTTATCTCTATATTATTAAATAATTACGTTTATACAGTGATTAGTATATAAGGTTAAAATTTTATATTTACTATTGAACTATAAAAACATTTTTGTCATTTCCAACTTAGGTATTACCCTCTAGAAAAAAAAGTTTAATTATAAATAATTTTGATAATTCAGTATATTCGTAACATGTTATTAATATTGATAATAATATTATTTTACTAATTTTGTAAATTTTAATATATAATATCGGAAAACGATTCGATTTTATTGATATCTTGTGGCAAACAAAACGCTAACTGTTAACACTGGTCGTGTTATTCTACGCAATGTAAGTGTTAGTGGCATGTAATACGGTAGTTGATTTTATTACTTTCACGATAACAAAACGCTAATTTTTTAATTTAGAAATAAGAGAACATTTCATCAAGGTATGTTAGTTGAAACACTAAAATAATTCTATTATTTGATGTACTTTAAAATAAATACGTAATTATATCCTAGTATTGGTTTAATTAAGATTTTTGTGTTCTCTCAAATTCCGAGATACAGCGGAATGTAACGGAATATCAAAAAAATAAAAAACAGCGACTTGGCGGAGTGTAACGGAATATCAAAAAAATAAAAAACTGCGACTTGGCGGAGTGTAACGGAATATCAAAAAAATAAAAAACTGTGACTTGGCGGAGTGTAACGGAATATAAAAAAAAAACTGCGACTTGGCGGAGTGTAACGGAATATCAAATGACATTTTTCCGTCTTAAACTCCGCTAACTAGAGCAAATTTTCAAAATAATTTAAAATCCAATTATGCAGTTAGAAGCAACAATAAATTATTTATTTATCCTAAAATATCATTAATAGAGGTGTGATAATAAAAAAATTATGAACGTTTTTTCTTTAAACGCTTCTCCTGTAAACCTATAAAATCCTAGTTGGCGTAATGTAAATTGGAGGTATCGATCTGACAGAGAGCATGAGATTTTCCTGACATTTCCTATAGTTATTCCACGACATATGCATAGGTGAAGTGTGAAGATTGTCTTACGGAACCAAGACATGAGAAAACGTAGTTTATGATCATTTCATTGCAAAATAATATAACACACAAACAAAAACTTTTTTTTTCTCATTCAAACTTTTACTCACCTGAATAGGAGGCATTTTTGCTAGGTGATAGGACTTTTTTTCTGCCTTGGAGTCCGTCCAGGTAGGTACCACACTTACTTATTTCTGCCGCCAAGCAGCAGTACGTCAACTGCTGCGTTCTGTTTTACAGGATATATAGAGAACAGTAAACCTTCAGGCTGCATCTGTAGCATTCTTTGATTGAAGTCAGCTTGGATATTGTCACAATACATAAGTAAAATGCGATATAAATAAACTGTCACTTTTAAAAATTCGATACTTGCCATAATTGCCATGAAGCTTGGCTTCTGCGCTATTCATCATCTGATAATGGTGACCAAAATTATATTTAAAATTAGATTAGACTCCGCAGCAAGATTGGTGAATTTAGTGCCAGATGTCGGGGACATCAGAGAATCACCACACGTCACATTACACACCCGTAGATTCCGTAAAGGTGACTTTAGGAAATGTCTCACAAAGAAAGATTTCATAGTGTAGTATAACCCCGTCTCTATATTTTTCTATATTATTTTTCAGTAGTTTTTTTCTTTCAATAACCTCGTATCTTCAGTTTCTTCTATCATGTACTGGCAGGGTGGTAATTTTAATAATGAATGACGAAAACTCTGAGCACTTATGGCTTCCCACTTCATGGCCTCGAAATTAACGGTCCAAGTCCCTTATTACGAGAGGCAATATTCAAACTAAAGATAAAAAGGGAAAAAATACGAGCTTCGATAAGAGTGAGATGACCAACGGCACCAACGAGAGGGCATCAATCTAGAGCCATGCTAAAGCCCACCTGTACACTTCACGGTTTTTTTTATTCCCATCCTGATTATTAGGCCACATTAAAAAATCAGTCAGCAGTTGTAAAACTTTTTCTATGTTTGTTGTTATGTTTTTAACTTCAATCTGAATTAATTTAAATTATAATAAAGGTGTATTTTATATTTTCAAATAACTTATTTCAAGCACTAAATGTAACTTTTCTTCAATTAAATTATTAATTAGTATTATGTATTATATTAAACTATTTTTTTTTCATAAATACTGTAAGGTGTAAGTCAAGAACTTCATTGCAGCATATTGTATCTTCAATACAAATGAGCTAACTCGGCTGAAAAAGGCTACGCTGATATGGAATGCTAGCACGAAATAACAGCTTAATGCTGCCGAGTTTCGTACGGTGCGTGATGAAAATCGAAGACCCAACAACGAATCGGCATGGAAAGGTTGAAGTATCTTTGGCCATAGCATCCACTTTTCATAAGTTTGTTCATGACCCTGAAGTCTTTAAAAAATCTATGTCTACGGTTAAATTTATGTGCATTTTTGCTTCAACCAATAATTTGCCAAGATACGCCAGCAAAAGCTGAATTCGATCACTAAAAATATTTTATTAATTATTTTTCTGGTATATTTTTAAGCAATGTTTTGTGTTGCTTAAAATTTTGACGAATTTCACAGAAATGAAGTAACGATGTTAGATTAATGTGTACAATTAAAAAAAATCTAATAATTGAAACAGATTGAGCATCACTGCGCTTAAGAAGTGGACTTCTTAAGATTTATTATATACAAGGAAGAAGGCACGACGGTCTAGTGGGGTTTATTAGAAAGTCGGCTTATCGAAACATTTTTTGTGTTACGGTCTCAGACAAGCAAAGAAAGATAGACGGAGCGATGCATACATTTCAAGTGACGCCCAAACTATGCTCCATTTCTGACACGCACTCACGCACTTATCTTTCTTCTTTCTTTTATTAACAGTCCAAAAATCATATTTTGCAGGTATACATATGCACCTAAAACCACGTTATTTTAGACAAATTATTTTATGTGCATTATGTGCGCTCGCTGTAAATTTCACAGTACGTGAGCAACCCGTGTTCGATCCCCGCCGGCACCAATGAAATTGTTATTTGCAATTTTAAGTGCTGATTTACCACGTGCCCGGCGGTAAAGGAAATCGTCGCGAGGAAACCTGCATGACTGAGAAATAGGAAAAAAATTGTGAAGTTCGCCAGCAGTGGGATGTATATAAAATTGCGTAACTTTAACCTTTTAAAGCTTATGTGCGTGAGTGCGTGTTCTTATGACAAGTTGAACATGGTTTTGGTTTCGGTTCAAGCGTCTTGAAATGCATGCAGCGCTCTGTCTATATTTTTTTATTGGTCTGAGATTTCGATAAATCAGAGCCGGACGTCTCCCCAGGGTCGGGGAGTACCGTTCCGAGCTGTCGACTCCCTCCATGTTTCACGACATCCTTATTACGGTACTTTGGATAATTTGAAATCTAGTTACATGTACACTGCATTTTAGTAATTAGGGTGTCGTTACGGAATATAACGTTATATTTGAAGTCCAAATTAATAGGTAACACTTACAAAAAAGGATAATATCGATATACTATTAGATTTGATTGATTAATCGTTCATGTGATTGTGGCTACGAAAGCCTCACTTTATTCACACCATCTTGAAGAATTTCTAAAAGTAAAAAAAACTTCTAGGTGGTAAGACTCTTTTTGAACCTAGGAGTCCATATGCACGTGATAGAGCCATGCTGTAGCTATATTGTGGTTGCAGGTTGTGGTTGCACGAATGGGTCGGCTCGACCGGAGTAGGACCACGTTCTCACAGAATACCAGCGTAAAATACCAGTTCAATGCTGCTGTGTTTCGTATGGTGAGTGTAGAGAACCGGAGACCCTTTTTACTGGAAACGAGGCACTCCATCTTAGTCCTCAGGGGTGACAACGCATCTGCATTTTGATACTTGATCGAGGATAAATGTAGGTGTGTATGGGCCAGAGCATCCACTTACTATCAGGTGGACTGTGTGCTCGTTTATCAAACTTATTCAATAAAAAATCCGAATAGGTTCCCACTACCTTCTACCTACTCCTGCCGCATAAAGGCCTAAAGGAGAATCAGTATAGATCTAAACTGTGAGGTATTCCAGCTTAGTAATCCCAGGTGACAACGCATCTATTATTGTTGCGGTGTCGTTAAAGGTAAAATTAATGTTGCAGCCTATATATACGTCTCACTGCTGGGCACATGGCTGATCTCATTTCTAAGAGGGTTTTAGGGCAAAGCAAAACCGTGCTGCCCGAATGCGTGAAGGCAAACTTCGATTTTTTTTTATTATTTTTCAGACATGCAGGTTACCTCACTATGTTTTATTTCACCGTTGAGCACGTGGTAAATCGGCACTTTTAATTGTAATTAACAATATCATATGTGCCAGCGGGGATCAAACCCGGGATGCTCGCGTACTGTGAAATTTACAGACAATAAATAAATTTACAGAAATATACAGTGGTAGCTCAGGGGCTAGGCGCTCGCCGTGCCGTATATTTATTTAAAGTTGGCTGCTGTTAACTTGCACTATGGAATGCAGTAGCTATTTACCGTCAGGTGGGTTGAAAGTTTGTCATTTCAGTTTCTTAATGAAGCGACGGCAATTCAAGCGAATTATGCTGCTACGACAGATAATATTTATTTATTTATTTATTTATTCATAGGACATCAGCAGTGCACACATTATTACATTTTATTGAAAGTGGGCTTAATCTAGATATGTGCACCCTTATAAGTGACACAGCATTACAAAATACTATGAAAATTAAGACATGGCAGAGCTACAATAGCTTATAAAGAAATATGTCACAAAATATAATACTTAAAGATAATGTTTAATCAAGACAATAAAAACATGCACATAACTAACCAGCAGCTGTAGAGAACATGGATATTAGAACATTCACAAATTATTTATAATAGTGATCTATAACTTTTTGCTATATTTAGGGAAAGTATCATGAAAAATATCGACAGTAGGCAACACACCACAGAGTGAATTATAGGTGTCACACATTCGCGGTACCGGGGCGTATGACCCCATGTTAGTCTTGGATTGAGGAGTGTGTAACTGTTTTGTTATTGGACGACGAGGGATCTTGTATGGTACATTCAGAGAGAAATATTGTAGTAGTTCATAGCAGGCAGTCCGTCCGTTTTCTATTTTATATAATACCAGCAGGTCGTGAATTTTTCTCCTACTATCAGGGAAGGTATTTCAAAAAATGCCAATCGTTGTTCGTAAGGACACCTATGTGAAATTCCATTGCATATGAAAGCAAGATATCTTGTAAAGTAAAAGAATTTAAAAATTTGGCTCACCAAAAAGAAATTGAATTACATCGATACAATTATAAAATATTTAAACAGTGGTAGAGCCACGCGGCAGCTTTTGCTGTCGCACGGATGGGCCGGCTCGAACCGGGGTTGAGGGGGGGTCGAACCACGACCTCACAGAATACCAGCGTGAAGTAGAGGTTTACCTCTGCGTTTCGCTTGGTGAGTGCAGGTGGCCGGAGGCCCTTTTTACTGGGAATGAGGCATTCCATCTTATTCCTCACGGGTGACAACGCATCTGCATTTTGATTCGCAAACGAGGATAGATGTAGATGTCTATGGGCCGCAGCAACCACTTACCATCAGGTGGACTGTGTGCTCGTTTTTCACCTTTATCCTATAAAAAAAATTATAAACCGCGAGTATAACAATTTAAACAGCTGTAACCTTAGTAAATTTAAGGAAAGAAGCATTTGTAATATATTGTGCCATTTGTGTTAACTGTTTGCAATGTACATGTTCATCCATTTAAAAATAATAAAGTAAGAAAATACTGCGATGCCATCTACAAGCTACGGTGAACATTTGCTAGCTAGATCGTTTGCGAAAAAGAACGGCAAGCAAAAGACATCAACGCGTACAACAAGTCTACGCTAGATGGTGCTTTCTTTGTTAATTACAATTATTATTTTTGTTATTTATTAATTAATTATAGTTATACGATTATTATATTTGTTCTAGAAATTCATAAAAATCTATCTGATAGTAAACTTTATTTATTAAAAATTGTAATAATACCTTTTTAAGTTGCTAAAACCCAAAAATGCTTTATACGTGGTAGAGCCATATTAATAGTAAAGTTGTAGCACGAATGGGTCGGCTCGACTGAGGAAGGACCACGCTCTCACAGTAAAATAGCAGCTTAATACTGCTGTGTTTCTTATGATGAGTTTAGAGAACCGGCGACCCTTTTTACTGGAAAAGTGGCATTCCATCTTAGTCCTCACGGGTGACAACACATCTGCGTTTTGATTCTTAATTGAGGATAGATGTGGATATCTATGGGTCACAGCAACCACTTACCATCAGGTGGACTGTATGCTCGCTTGTCACCCTATCCTATAAAAAAAGCAACCGGGTTCCCACAACCCGGGTTCGATCCCTGCCAGCACCAATGAAATTGTTAATTTACTATTCACTACACATTCGACGTTGAAGGAAAACATCATGAGGAAACCTGCACGTCTGCGAGATTAAAAAATATATTTCCATGGAATGTGAAGTCCGCTAACAAATATTGGGGCAACGCGGTAGACACTTCTTTGCCCCAAAAACCCTTCCAGCAATAACTTTATTACTTTCGTTTAAAGTTTTTGGCAATACTTTTAGCTTAGCACTAAAGTGATATGTTGAATTTTAGGTAAAGGCTTGGCCTTTCTAACAATACCGCATCCTTTGAAATATGTTGCTTAGAGATCTTATGGAACAGAACAGAACATACATAAATACATATATAAATACACACATACGTCGGTTAAATATCACTCGCACTTGCATGTATTCGTGTAGTGTCTTGAAAACAAACCTGGATTGGAGGAGATGGCAGTAGAGTCTTCCTAATAACAAATGAAAATATAAAAAAAACTGCTTACAAGACCGCCTGTCAAGTGAAGCAAATATGGCAAATATCCTACCTATGAGGCAATCTATGGGGGTGGTCTAAGTTCGGCAGTGGACTATAATAGGCTATAATAGTAATTTTGCCTGCGGTGAGGTTATTTAATTTTTATCAGAAGTTTAAGATACGTTCACATTTATTCTGTAAATGCAAGCGTGAACTAAAGCTCTCTATCACTTTTAACTGTTCTCTTTTTGACTCTACTTTTTTCAATGAATGTAACACGATACGTTGGAGATTAGCAAAATAGTTAAGCTAATTATAACGTCTGATAAAATATACTTTCACAGCGGTCTCATAGAGATTTTAACCTTATGCGAAGATAATTAAAGTTAGTTTTTAAGATATATTTTTTAAATAATCTAATTACCTCCTTATCTTTACCAATAAAATAGAATTACAAATACGGTGCCATAAAAAGAGCATTCGGTCAGACTCTAGAACAATTCCGTACCATATGAATGATCATAACAAATCTTAATCCGATAACTAATAATTTGTGTTTTTGTGCAAATATTGAGTATAATTCTAATAAATATATCCTAATGCTTGAGGGTAGGGACTGCAAATTTAAATAATCGTTGGTTTCATTTCGTGAACCACTACAAATACAAATGTTTTAAGCATGCTTATAGTGATTAATGGCAATATTACTAATTTAAACAAAGTCAATAGTATTTTATTACAAAAAAAATCCGCTTCCATCTTAACTGAGGCTTATACAACAGTCGTAAAGTTAAACCATCACTTCATATGCAATATGTTATGGCCAGCAGAAAGCCACTGCCGTTAGGGATTTGCTAGTGTATGATAACCCTTCTATAATGGAAGAGACCTAGGTCCCTGACTTATGTAGTAAGATACATACATTTCATACACGAAACCATTCGCGCCTAATAAATCTCATCGGGTTTTAGCTTTTAGGTTAAAGGAGTATGCTGTAACCTATACGAGGCCTCATCAAGGGTGGGTATCATAAGTAAGATTTCCCCAGATCAAAATGTTGATAAATGTATACAACTCTGGGGCTGCAATTATACGTACTTTTGCAGCCCCACAACATAGTAGTTGATATGCTCGTGTCATATTCAAAACTTGTCACCGCAATTTTGTGATGCATTTGCATTTCCTCCGGTAATGCAGGTGTTTATGAGTGACGGTGATTATTTTCAATCGGGCTAGCTTCGTCGGGTACCCCTTTAAAGTTTAGAATTTATTAGTTATAGAAGATTTTCTTCCCACAGTAACTAAAGTTTTACTCGCCCAGTGTCTACTTCTGCCTATCCTTAACTATGTTGATATTTGCTATCTTGACATTACCGAGGAGCAGCTTTATAAACTTGAGCGCATTCAAAATGTATGCATTAGATTCATATTTTGGCTTCGCAAATATTATGGTCACATTTCTGAGTTTCGCAAATAGCTCAAATTGCTCTGTCAAATGTGTGCTGTTTAATCCTTCCACTCCCCATTATTTAAAAGATCGTTTACAGTATCTTTCTCTTTACGATAATCGGTTCCTTGGATCCTCTGTCAATCTTTCTGTCTCTACTCCTTTGCACTGCTGTGCGTTTGTGGAACTCTTTATCTTTCCACATTCATCGTGCTAAATCTCTTCATTATTTCAAAAGTTTTTGTTGAATCGTATTACTTGGAATGCTATTAGATAAATGACTTTTGCTTTTTCTTAATTATATATAATACAATATAGTTTAATCTACTATATCGTATTCTATATAATTTTCACTTATCTTTACTTATATGTATTTTTATCCTTTTATCCTTTACTTGCCTGGAAGATACCACTTTCACACTTTCCACTTAAGATTTAACATTACTCGTTATTATGTATTTTGGTGTATAATAAATAATAAATAAATTAAATAAATAAAATAAGATTGCCAAACAAGAAGTAAGGATGACAAACGAACACACAATTTACCTGTTAGTAACTGGATGCTTTAGCCCACAGACGTCTTCCTCTATTTCAATCAATAATCAAAATGCAGATGCGTTGTTAATGAGATGTAATGAAGGAAGTTTACAGAAGTAACAAATATTGAAATCGCCAAAGAGAACACCATCAATATTTTGCTATTTATGATTTCAATTAAATAAGTAGCTTCTGTGAAAGTCAGGTCTATGGAAAGATCTTGACGATTGCAAGAATCGAATGGAACATTATGATATTTAAAGAACTACGGCTCGTGGCTTCATCTTTTAAACCTATTACGAATATCGTTTATAAAAACAAGTATCCGAAAAATTACTACCGTCAAAATAAAATAGAGGAACCGGGTTTTAATTAATTGGAATCGTTGAAAGAGATGGGATATCATATTTCTAAATAAAATACTATTTGTAGGTGTACGGGGGGTCGGCGTTGGAGACGCCTGGGATTAATGATATCCCGTGCCACCCATCACGAACGCGTGGGTTATTCTAAAATAAACTTTTATTTTAATAACATCATCAATTATACTTTAATAATAATCTCAGACGGTCGCGCCAGTTTTCGAAAACTACGGCTGTTTTTAAACGTCTACGGCAGTTTTGGAAAAATATTTTGCTATTTTATAGTTAAACGCATTTTGAAATTAAATAAGTGTTTGCGTTTTATTAGGAAATTTACCACTCATATAAAACCCATGAACTCATTTCATCCCGTGGGTCTCTGAGATCTATTGTAGGAATTTTATTATAATTGTTGTTTGTTATTACATTAACTTCTCTCTCATACTCTCTCAGTAGAAAGAGATCAGGCGCAGGGCAATGGCTTCACACGCTTGTCGACGCACGGGCTTCCACTAAAAACTTCGTGACAGTTTTAACAGGATTAAAAAACCCGGGATTGCATGTCGCACTTACGACAACTGGATTAACGAGGCAGTCATGTTTTGTGATACAAAGTCTCGCGATACGAATTCGATACGATAGAAAATAAATACTCAGGTGCAGATAAATTATTGGCTTGTTTGTTATTTTAATGTTATAAAATAAGTAGGATATCTTTTGACTTAGATCAAATAATCATTTATATTGTTAATCTGGAAAGCTTAAGCATAGCAGTATAAAATTACGTACAATAAATTATAACCCAGTCGCGCATAATTGATATTTTCGGGCCACGTGCATTGGCCCGCTCTGTATGCATATGCAACGAGTCGGGATAGGGCTGATTGCCTTGAATTGTACCTGATCTTGACTTTCTCTTTAGAATTATTTAAAAATTATAATCTATCGTGTATAAACGACCACGGATAGTGTTACCGCTTTATTAACAGAAAAGCCGGTCCCTTGATTCTTACCGTGAAAATCACGGAGTGGAATAATTGCTCTTATTATTAAGGAAGAGCAGTTTTAAAATACACTTTGGTTTAGATTTCAGATAAAACCTGTGTTAGTAAGCTATATAACTATGTTAGTAAAATCACTAAGCGTGTAATTGTAGACGTTGTGTTAGTTAGTTGTCTTATACATAAGATCTCTGTATATAAAAATAAATTGCTGTCCGTTAGTCTCGCTTAAACTCGAAAACGGCTCGAACGATTTTGATAAAAACTTTTGTGTGTCTTTCACTTGGTCCCTGGATGATATAAATGATTCACAATTGGACCCGGTAGATGGCGCTGTTGTTAAGATCCAAAAATCAACCGTGCCAAGACGGGACGGATCGCTAGTATCCAATATAATTAACAGGAGATTGTTTGCAGGTCTATATTACGAAAATGGAAAATCAAAATTAACCTATTGTATTTGTTGTAAATGTATTATATTCGTTAGAATTTAAATTACTACACACTTGAGAAAAACAAGACAAGATGACATTACTTTATTGCCAAAAAGTGTTTGTTTATATGCTCTTGCACAACTTGCATATTTTATGTAGTACTGCAGGTAATATATCTGAATATTAGGGGTCAATATTATTTATAAAGTGCCGTGTGGTACTTTAATAAAATAAATAAGTAAAAAGCTGCAACGTGGTAATGGTGGCAGTAATTTTTGACAGAATATAATTAATGAATGAAAATATTATATTTATAATATTTTTATTTTATAATAAATTTATATAACTTTATATTGAAATAATCTGACTGTAGTGCTAATTTTAGAAACCAATTTCACGCAATAATGTAACACTAAAATAATAAACCAGTTTTAAAGTTAATGTGTATCGAACACAATAGGTTGCGTGTCCAAAAAAGTGTCGGATTTAGTGACCCACTTGTTCGTCTCACAAGTAGCCTCCCAAGCCTTCTTTATTTGAAGTTGACTGCAGGTCTCAGATGGCCTCAGCAGACACTTCCACCAGGCGGACTTTAAATTGGTCTGTCGCTACAGTTTTATATAAAAATTGTGCTGGAGTTATCGTAATTAAAGATTTTATTCGTGAATTTTCAATAATTAATTGAATGATAAGCCGAGACAGAACTATATTATCGATACCATCAAATCTTTGAAAGCGTTATTATGAGCTTCGAAAAATATAATTACACTTTATATCAAATAATACTAAGATAATTTACATGGAAGTTCAAATGTTTTAAAATTCATTTCAAGCAAAAGTCTTTCATTGATGCAAGGAACTTTCTCATATTCGTACCATTTCTAGGCAAATTAAAGCTTATTGACTACATGATTCCTTGTTCCATCAGAACAGCTAAGATACTTTAGCGATGGATTTAGACTAAAAGTTATTGTAACTGAAGATTTTATTCGTATAATTTCAATAATTAATTCATAAACCGAGATAAAACTATCACTGTCGATACCTTCAAAGCGTCAAAACGTTCCTAATACTGATTACACGTGAAAGTACTTCTGCAAACTTATGTAATTCAAACGACTTCTAACGCAAGAATGGGCTTCTTTTTTTTATTTTCTATCCAATGTCCGGTACGCACGCTTCCTTGGTCGTTATACTCTCTGAGATGGAACAATTATGTTTTAATACACATTCTGATGTCTGTGCATTTCATTTAGTTGGTTATTCTTTTTACCCTTTTTGAATTAGAGTGGATTTTAAAAAGTAAGAGGTGTGTACGTAATATATTACAAATTGATACGACGTCCAGTTCTATGTGTTTTATCTTATATTTAACAACATAAAATTGCATGTTACATAATTAAGAAATGAGTGCATACTTCCGAGATTAAAAGGCAATATTTAATCGGCATGCATATAATTTATGTAATAACTTACAAATTAAATTAAAGTAAGTAAAGTCACAGTCCACATACGAATGATTTCATTACACATAACTCATGATTTCCTAATTGTTGAAAACAACGATGTTGTCACCAATTTCATTGATTATTGAACCAGGTTTAATCGCGTACTTTGTAGTTCACGGAGAACGATTAGCTCCTAAGCTACCACGGCTCTTCTAATTAATTTAATTAATTATTAAACCAAAAGAGGGTCATAAGAGCAATTTATAACCTAGGTCCGAAGGAATCCCTTAGAGAAAAATTTAAAGAAATAAATATATTAACTTTCTTCTCAATATATTTACGGGAACTTATTGTATGTACACAAAAACAAAAATAGTTTTATTAAAAAAATAGTGATGTACATTCTGTAAATACTAGGAACAAGCACAAGTTAGTTATACCAGTTACTCGACTCCAAATGGTCAGTATTTCATTCATGGGGCAATGTATAAGCAGACCTTTTCTATCAAAAGGTTTAAATTATTTATTAAGCTAAAATTGTCTAGTAAGGGTTATTATACTACTAAAGAGTACATGACTGATAATAACCCCTGGGAATGAGGTGTCACTACCATACTGTTTCTAAATGTTTTCATAGTAATTGTATACAATATTATATTGTAAATGTGTTTTTTTTTAAAAAGTCCCGCTGGGTTTCTTGCTGGTTCTTCCCAGGACAGAGGTTATTTTTTACTAACCAGTGGTAAAAGTAAAAATTACTTTCAATAAGTATTATGTTACATAATTTATGTACTACAATATATATTGAATGATTATGATTCTATTTTATTCTATTCTAATTATAGCAATATTTATATTATTATTTTTATTGTTGGTTTTAATTTTTACAATCATTTTCATTTGTTTTTCATTCATTCATCCATTATAGCCTATCAAATGTGTATTATATAGATACCTAGCTGTTCTCCGCGACTTCGCTCGCGTGTTAGGGTTTTTATGTCTTTGCGCAGAACCCTAATTCTTTTTCTAAAATAAAGGTAGCCTAAGTTACTCTTTATGAAATCAGCTATCTGCCAGTGAAAGTCCCGTCAAAATCGGTCCAGCCATTTCGGCGATTAGCCGGAACAAACAGACAGACAGACAGATCGACAGACAGACAGAGAGACAAAAATCTTAAAAATTGTATTTTAGTAATAAGTACCGTATTTGCTTTCATATGCATTTAGTAAAAAAACTGTAATTTTGACATTACAAACAGACACTTCAATTTTATTTATCTGTATAGATTAATTGTTAGCAGGAAGCTGCTGCTGCCCATCCTCTGTTTCGTTTCTCTCAATTATGTCTTTTTGTTTTTCTTACGTCACCAACGGAGTGATATGAGGAAGTGGATTCTTTTACGGCGTCACTACGAGACTAATTTTATTCAAAAAGGTATACGAATACACAAAACTGCTGCAAAGCAACCTAATACAATTTTTTAATACAATTTTTTTAATGCCTGCCACTAATGCATAGTTAAATGTTGAGTCCATCACGCAGCGACGCCATTTTGAGTTTAGTTGAGTTGAGGCGTTTGAGAACTTCCTGTCTGTATGACCTAAAAATGTTTACTAAGAGTCTGGATGTGTATTTTTATACGTTTTACTTGTAAAACGTCTCTACAATACGTGATACAATTGTATGGATAGCTTTTTTTTTAATTATCTTACATTTCGTGGCAAGTTAGGGTTATCTCCATTAGTTTATTATCATAATCATTATGACTCTTCCCAAGTCCACTGCTTCACATAGATTTCGGATAAGTTCATAGCAAATAGTCACAGTCTCTCAAGTGACACGCAGTTTTGATTACACTATAACAATCCACTGAATTATAGGATGGCTCTTCACTCCAACGATAAACCTACATTTGATTTATTTTAGCATGTTTGCTATCCTTCAGAACGCAATTATTCTGATTTTCGTCAACTGTTAATGCGAACGCATATTACTTTACACGAAGTGACAAATTAACTTACATTCTACATGATGGTACTATATCCCCTGGATTCCCAACTAAATTCAAACATAGATAAGTTGAAGCTCCTTATATACCTACTGTAATATCCAGTATATTCTCTCTATTTACCTTTCAGGCTGGCTACAGAAATCTGTCACCGTTATTTGATAGCATAATAGAAAAGAGGGTGGAACCTAACCAGACGGACTTCCAGTAAGAAAAGGGTCCGACCACCACTCTTCAGTTTATTTTTTAATTTCTCACACTTGTAGGTTTCTTCACGTTTTTTTCCGCCAAGCAAAGTCACCAAGAGAGTTGCCATAGCAATTAAAAGTTTCAGTGGTGACTAGCAGTTCAACCAAGTAATTTACTACATTATAAATTAACGGTTTTGTTGTATTGATAAAAAGAACTAGCTGAATTATTAACAAAAAAAACATTATATGGATATAAAAATGTCAAAGGTAATAATGCTATCATAAGAATCGGTCTTTCGTGACGGCATTTGGTGGAAGTTTTATTGGGAGGCCTATGTACACATACTACAAAGAGAGGACAAATGCGACAGGGACGTTGTGTTGTTTTGAAATAAGTTGCTTGCGTCTGTAATAGTGTTTTTACTATAAAACTAATACAGCCGCTAACGATCTACAATATCTTACTAGTATGTTGTCAAAGATACCGTGCATGTAAACAAAGTGAATAAATTTATTATTATTATTATTACTCGCTATATGATATAACAATTTGTCGTATTACGTCTAGAATACCCCCCTCAACGGATGAGGAAGTACATGAATTGTTATGTACTGTAGTTGTAGGGAACTTTGTGTTTGTTGCCTCTTATAGCCGTGTATAATGTAATGCAATAAAATAAAACATAACCGACTTATGCTATAACCTATTTATAGCAATTAGAACACGTTTTTAACTGTTATACGAGTAACCTAGTGCCGGTGCTTGGCTATATGGCTATACTATCTCACCTGATGGTAAGTGGCCATGTAGCCTGTAGAATGTCTATTTCTTCTTGATTTAAAAACATCTACATTATAATCAGGCTGATAGACAGACGCTGGTAAATTGTTCCACTCCTTTGTTATACACATTATAACGACGAAGCAAGCCGTTTGGTTCGATATCGTGATATGTCGACAAGAAAGGCAAGATAGTAATACCTGAACTTTGTCTGTACTGACTACTCACTAAATGACCAAAATATATCTTTATATATAAAAATTACGTATCACATTGTCTGTCCGGGATAAACTTCTAAATTACTGAATTTATTTCAATAAAATTTTGTACACTGTATGCAGTTTGGTGAAACTTGAGAGACAGGAAAGTTTTTGTCCCGATAAGTGATCCTCAATAATTTTTATTGCGAAATTACTGATTTTATATAGGATATACGTTGGAAAGGGCAGAACAACGTCTGCCTATAAGTAATGATTATAAGATTCGTAAAGTTTTTGCAAATTCTATTTATAAAATGAAAATCAGAAAAAGTTTAACTCAGATCTCGCGGAAGTATGAACTTATTTATTTTACTTTTACAAATACTCAAATCGGAATTCCGGAAACGAAATTATTGGTTTACAGTTGAACTGTAAAATTTTAATAAATTATTTTCATACTTTAAGTGTAAATTAATCGAATCATCATCAACATAGTCATCAATAGCCTGAGAACTTTCTTTTTTAGATAAGGTTCATGGTCTTATTATTATTTACAATGTTTTGTAAATAATGAATACCTGGACAACGGAGCTTTGCTCTGCGATAGAAAAATAAATATAATTGGGATGATGATGTGGTTGGGATCTCAGTGATGACACCTATCTATATAAACTTGGAAAGCAAACATTTTCAAAAAAATACATGCATGAGTATCGTGGACTATTGGTTGGAAGGAAGTTTCTTTCGTAGTATATTATTACTGATAAATGTGTTATATTATTGATTAAAAAATACAGATAAATGAATTACTATCGTCTATTAAAATGAAGCGTCATTTAAAATACAGTAATATTTCTTTCATGGCAAGATAAGAAAAAGTGCGAGAGAGATGGATATTATTCCATCTCGCTTCCTTATAGCCGCCAAGGCCGTCTACGCCATAGACTTAGAAGTATATTCTAAGTCTATGCTCTACACTACGTCAGAAGGGCTCGTGACTTACTCTCGCCTAGCTCCCATCCACCAAATTCGTACCATCCGACAAGGAATTTCGTTCTAATAATAAATTTCATACAAATCGTTTGCGCCGTTTGTGTCAATCTAAATTACATATAGACAAATTATGCAAATTGTTTAGCTTAAAATTTCAAATCTTAAATTTATGTTAAGCTTCATAGTTAACATAAATAAACATTAAAAATTAGCATAATAAAATCCAAAAAAATATAGTTTAGTTCAATTAAGTATGATAGAGTTTATTGTGTGCAATAAATGTGCGATAGAATTCCTACATCCGCGGCTGGTCGCTGCTGCTGGTGATAAGAGGGCTGGCTAAGAAAGGCTAAGTCAGGGAAACGCAGCCAGCGTTCTTGGCACGATACCGCGGAGAGTAGGGCTGTTTGATAATTAAATTACTAGTTTTAGATTTTTTTATTATCTATAGTTTTTAATATTGTATATAATAAAGTATTGTATGTTATGTTATGTAAGTTAAGTATCTGTCGTTCACAAATATGAGTTTGGTGAAAAGAGGTAAATTTTAGTTTCAAGGAAACTTTAGGCTAACTTTTTAATCTTGTAGTCAACGTTTGCGTTTCCTTTGTTGACCTTCTGGATGTACTGGAAACGGTCCGACTCGGCTTGGACAGTCGGACCGTCACGGTTAGTATACGCAAGAATCGTAGGCGATTACTGAATTAACGAAGTATATTTTTATATTTATCCATAATAAAATGTAAGTTTTAAATTATGTTTGAAAAATAATTTTGAAAAATACAAATCAATTTTTATGTTCATTCGATTGAACAACTTAAGTGTGAGCTTGTGAATTTGTGCCAGTAAATAAAAAAATAATATATATTTTCTAATAGTCAAGAAACTAGGTTAAGTGAATGAGACCTAATTAAAAAGGATATAGAAAGAAATGGTGTATTGAATTCTCCTCCATGACGAATTGGCATTATGTTTGTTTATTGTCTGTCTGTAATTTTCAATGTTATATGAACAAATATTTTATCCAAACGTATTACACTCGTTTGATTTGATACATAGATATATCGATAATTCTTTATTCACCATCATTATTACAGCCATCAACAATTCCACTGCTGAAAAAAGGCCTCACCCAAGGAATGCCACATAGCACGGTCCTAAGCCATCTGCATCCATCGACTACCCGTATCTTACCAGGTGATCAAGATAATTCTTTATTGCAAACACAAAATAAGAGCAAAAAAATAAATAAAAAAAATATAAAATGTACAATCGACGATCTTATGGCTAAAAGCGATTTTTTCCACACAACCTTTGAGTGAACAGGATTATAAAACGATAGAAAATTAAGTTGTTCGGTGATGCACTGATATTACAATAAACTACTATTTTTAAAACATAAATTTTAATTTATTGTTCATTTAGATTAATACGAAATCCAAATAAACATTAAATACAAAAAAAAAGTTTGTACAACCGACTTCAATATAAATTATTAAGAATAACTCAAAAACTATTTGCGAGACCTTGATCAAATTTATATGGGACCAAATGTGAAGCACCAGCTTTCATATAAAAAAATAATCATCGAAATCGGTTCACACAGTAAGAAATTATGAGGTAACACACATCAAAAAAACATACAGTTGAATTGAGTACCGTCTCCTTTTTGAAATCGGTAGATTACATATACATAAAATAACAGATATAGCATTCAGACTCACACATTCCTAATAAAAGGGAAAGATAGTAATTTTAATATTAAGATAGTAAGAGGAATAGAGACTACAATAACACAAAAGATTTGCGATAGACTTACAAGCACATACATAATAATCGATGTTTGTATGAACAAGAATTGGCACCCGTCGCGATTCCTTGTATCGTATTATGGATTATTCTATCATAATGAAGTTTAACAAAAATACATAAATATTGTTGAAATGATTTAGACTAAACATGATATAAGTAATAAATAAAAAAGTTCATTTAATGAAAACAGTTAATATAAAAAAAAGACATCCTTATAATAGTCAACACAATTATATGCAATAATAATAAGAGTATTCCACCAAGTAATAAAAAGCATACTGTGGCTGCGGTACGAAATGCTGCCTGGACTAGGCAAGAACCACTTCTACATAATACCGTCGTGAAATAGCAGCATATTGATGCTGTGTTTTGAATAGTGCAACGAGAATAGTCGTCTAACAAGAGGCACCAAACGATATTCGACGCTGCGTCAAAAATGCAAAACATATTGTGCTGCGAATACCAAAGCATTACGATTTTCAGTTTGTTGATAGATTGATGAAGGAGATGGAATCTAAAAATATTAATGTCAATGTCGTGGTTCTAAATAAAAATATTGAAATTAATAATAATAATATCCTCCAGACCGAATTTCGGTCACACAGGCACAGGTGCACTCTCTATTTCCTCACTCTCATAGTCCGACGAGACTGTAATCTAATACGACCGAAGAGAGATCAGGCACTGAAACAACGGCTTTACGTGCTTTCCACAGCATGAGGTAGGAACAACGCCCATTTCCTTTTACATTCGAGATAAGTCAGATAAGTCTAATAACTGGTCTTTGAGCTGACTCGGGTTTTAAAGCAGGAACCACGTGATCACCAGTCACGCTTGCGACCACTAGACAATGAAGCTGTGGTGAAAAGTCATCTTACCACATACTACAATACATTAAAATGTCCTCAACCAATTTCCTTATCATTTACAAAGTCGCAATTATGCATAGTATACAGTCGCAACTATGTCCATAATTACAGAGGCATCTGTCTCATTCGCGCGCTAATAACGACGAAAGTGAGAGTCTTCCGTAAGCTGTCAGCATCAGCCTTGTTGATAAAATGTAGGCAAACATTCTATGAGAAACGTGATAGCTAGGGGCTTACCGCTAGCTTTAAATTTTACAGTAGGCAACCAACCCGGGTTCGATCCCTGCCCGCACCAATGAAATTGTTAATTGCAATTTTAAGAGCTGATTTACCACGTCATCAGCGGTGAAGGAAAACATCGTGAGGAAACCTGCATGTCTGAGAAATAGTTGTGAAAAATAAAAAAGTTTCGAAGACATGTGAAGTCCGCCAACACGCATTGGGGCACTACCTTGTCCTAAAACCCTGTCAGAAGTAAGAGGAGGCCTGTGCCCAGCAGTGGGACGTATATAAATGTAACTTTACTTTACTTTAAACATTTCATAAGACTTTTCGTAAGTATTTCCGATTTAAGTAAAAAATTAAAGATGCATTAGAAAAACAGGCCCTAGGCTGTATTGTCCGTAACCCGTCGGTGATCGTTAAACTTTATATTTTGTGAAATGGTGATTTAACGCAATTAAGGTACTACAGCAGTTTCATGAAGAAAGTTGAAAAATTATTATTATGCGTATAGTTAGAAGACATATCGATGTAGTAAGAGTGCTTAGAGTCTGGCCAAAAGGAAGTTGCTATCTCAAAGTTGTAACGAAAAAAATTGAATAGCGTGCTTTGTACCTGTTTGCGAGCATAGAAATTCTAAATTAGAACCTATTGTTCTTTTGCTAATGCACTTTTTTCTATTAGACCAGTGTGTTTCTTTACAAAAACGATTAAGATCCAAGATTATATGTCTATTATACCATCGTTCTGGAGAATAAATTGGCTTATGGAGGGAGTTCTTTAAAAGTTTGGGCTACATATTTGTAATATGAGCACGCTCAGAACTCGTTTGCATCAAATCAAATGCTAAATATTCTTGCGAACCATACTTAATACCTTACTTAGATTATGTGGGTAACTTAGATGACTTTTGAAATATCCTTTATACGTGGTTTATGCGTAACAATCTATTAGCATTACTTCCTGCTGAGGTGAATTAGTAATGTTCAGGTTTAGTCATATTTTGTGTATATTGCCGACGAGAAACAGAGATCCTTTTTACTGATAAAGAGGCATTCCATCTTAGTCCTCAAGGGTAACAACTCATCTGAGTATGATTTATTTTCTTATAATAAGAAAGTCGCCATCACACTTTCTAAACATATGCCACATAGGGGGGACATTTGCCATAGTTGCCACGCTTGGCATGCGTTATTTTAAATCGTTATTAGAGAGACGCTGCTCCCCATCTCCTGATTTGTTTCCTTATTTCGCCTCTTACGACACCCACGGGATGATATGGGGTAGTGGATATTCTTACACCGCCACTACATGATCAATAAGAAAGTGATTGACTACAATCCAACCCAGTGGTAACAGGTGATGATACCCTATATTATAAATATTCAAAAATAGATTACTTAGCATTATGTGAAACGTCTATTCGCTTGTCATCTTTAGTAACAACACTAGTAGTAGTAACAAAATTTAACAATGGATTTTTTTTTTACTTTGGCTACACATTACTTTATAAATTACCTTATATAGTTTCAAACGGTACGCTTAAGACGTTGGGTCATTTTTAAGTCTTTACCTTAATCAGTCCATAAACTTAACGCACTGAATATTTACGGATGTCGTGGGCATTGAATCCCTTTCAATGTCCACACCATAGAGTTTAGATCGAGGGGTTCTAAAACTGTATTTTGATCGTACGTCACAACTTTGTATATATACTCGTATGCTCTAAAATGAGCATTGAAACGCAAATGACGCTGCCTCGCTTTCCACGTCCATCAGACATGTTTACGGAGGAATACTTTGACAGTTCACTCACTGCATTGCACATATTAGAATGTTGGCTGTACGCTAACTTAAATAATAATAACTAATAGAAACAGAAACTTTTTTATTCAATATAGATTATAAATAATACTTATTGAAAGTTTTTTTTTGCTTAGTTACCACTGGTTTGAAAAAAAACCTAATAAAACTAACCTAACCTAAAAATAATAATACCCCCACCATTAATAATAATCATTATAGAGTATTCTCATATGTTTGGGCTGAATAAATATATTAAAGGAAATAATAAATATATTTAATATATTTAACATAAATAATTAAATAATACATAAATAAATGAAATCCCAACCAGATGGAAGCCCTCGGCAGGTGAGACAAAACGGCTGAGGGTTAAGGGGAAAGGGAAAGCAACCGGCGGACAATGCGGGCGGTATTGAAGAGCACCACCTTTTGCATTTGAGCCCGAAACGGTCCGTCACGGAGTCTCAGTCGCCTCAGATGACCTCTAAGGCTGACCGGGATTAACCCGTTCGCAGAGACGACAAAATGCTCTGTAACGGGAACAGTCGGATCCAGCTCAGCAAAGAAGCGATGCATACGATCCCGATACGCTATCCCACCAGTTTCTTCTTTTTCTGCCCTATAGTACGCCCGCAATGTGTTTGTGTTCAATCTTTATTTCAACGCATGCGGCGTTCATCTGATTGGTGGTGCCACTTGCCGAGTCCGAGAAGACCCTGCCGACACCAAGCCATCTGGTGGGGATGATGGATGCGAGGGGCTGCTAGGCGGTCGTGCAGCATCTCGCGCTCGGCTGGCGGCCGAGCCGAAAATGTTTATTTGCACACCATACAAAGTTCTTAAACAATAAATTCAAAATGTTTACTTATTCTACACAGCAGTATTTCAGCTGAGGCTTGTTATAAGAAAACCTGAACTGTAAACGTGATAGCATTCTGAGTATAAAACATGTTTATATTGGGCGACAAATAAAAAGAAAAAATAAACTTATCCTTGTTACTAGAGCTGTGATATCTCAGGAACCAAGCTTTTGCTGTAAATTTCAGAGTACGCAAGCAGTACCCGTGTATGATCATCGCCGTTACCAGTTAAATTATTAACTGTTTATTTTAAATTCAGAATTATTAGGAGCGCGGCATTAAAGGAATAAATCGTAAGGGAACCTCGTCTGAAGAATATTATTTTAAAGACATGTGAAGTCCGTCAATATGGAGCAGGTCTGCGGCTAGTTCGTTTTTTTTTTATAGAATAGGGGCAAACGAGCATGCGGCTCACCTGATGGTAAGTGACTACCGCCGCCCATGAACAACCGCAACACCAGGGGAATTGCAGATGCGTTGCCGGCCTTTTAGAAATTTGTAAGCTCTTTTCTTGAGGTTCCTAAGTCCTATCGGTCCGGAAAATTCGCTGGTGGTAATTGATTCCACAAGGAAGTTGTGCGAGGGAGAAAACTTCTTCTAAATCGCACAGTAGTGGACCCGCCAATCATCCAGATGGTATGGATGGTAACGCGAGTTTTGTCGCGATGTGCGATGGTTGTTATATTTTAACGTCTGTAGAGCCAGATGCTTCGGTTTTTATGAATTTTCGCATCGCAAATCTTGAGAACTAATAATGATGTTGACGTAGGATGGATTTCATTCGATCCATAATTATTTAAGTAGGTTTTCATCAGAATTGGTTCAGCAGTTTTCTGTCATGAATGATTTTTTCAAAAAATGGCAATCCAACCAATTAAAAAATATATGTACTATTTACTCATGCAAGTTTTGAAAATGGTCGCAGAATTTCTTTTAATATGAAAAAATTTTATCGTATTCGTTTTTTCCTTTTTCATATTTCATGCTTTCAAATCTTTTTATCACTTACTACTGGGAATTTTTTTTTATTGGGAATTTGTGCACCTCCCGAGTCGCACCAATTTTTATTTTCGCGGTATCTTATCTAACTCTAATTAATAGCAAAATTTAAATTGAAATCATTAATTAATTCACTCATTACAGCCTATCAAAAGTCCACTACCTAATATTTAGGCCTCCCCCATAGATTACTCTTTGGGGACACATTTGTATTTTGATGTAAAAGATGCAATCATAACGATTCAGAGACGGCAGCAATCTTTGAATAATGTCGCATGCTACTTTGGTCTTTAAAGGAAGAGAGAAGTCCCCACAGGCGAGGTGTGAAGAGCAGTTAACGGTCCATGTAAGAATCTGTTCTATATTTGCAGTCTTTCAGCTACTTCGATAGCGTATTTAAGGCTTCCGTACTTTTATTTCTTCTAATTTTACGCGTGTATCGTCGAAGATGCCAGTGCCATTTTGGAAGCTGGTTGGTAACCGCAGTTATTTGTTTATTAAGCTCTTAAAATGATGATCCTGTTGAGTAAAAAAAAATTAAATGTTCCCTTTCTTACCTCCTCGTCACTCAAGAGATAATCAGGAATAGTCGATTCTTTTACGCCGTTACATGGCCTGGCTAAAATTAAACGTTTGCGCAGAAGCAATATCGTAAGAAATGAGGCTAATTGAGGTGCGATTATTGATAGTTGAAATTTAAACCTATAGTTGAAAGGTCTCAAAGAAATCACTTTTGTCAATAAAACCGCCTATTGAGTACAATAGGCCGTACAATAGAGTACCCTCTTAACATTTTTTTTCATTTTTTCTGCTCTTATTTTGAATTTTGATGCGTACAATAAAGAGTTATCTATCTATCTATCTTAAAAGAAATTTTATCAAAATAATAAGCAAATATAACTACGCGATCAACAACACTCTACACTATTGTGCTTTACAACCTCACTCCACACTATTTTCTTTATAACAAACTTTTTATTCCTGCCTTTTTATATTATAGATCTATACATATCAATTTAGAGTTGAAAATTCATTAGTATACACAAACCATGAGCAAATTTAACTGTGAATTATATTCTTATCTTTATTTCAAAGTTTATAAGGTTTAATTTTGTTCAAATCATGACAGTCGCGGTTATATCAAAGCCTCCAAGAGGCAGTGTCGCGAAACGCGATCACGTTGCGATATAAAAGGAAGTTTTGTTTAAATTTCTTTATCACACACCGTCTAACTGTAACCGCGTCTGGTCTAACGCTCCACCTTCATTCTTCATCATGTCTGTACGCCTTTTGGTAAGTACTTAGCAATCAATTAGTGAAGCATTAACATTTGCAGCGGCCTTCATATATTTTTTTCAGTTGCTTTCAAAATAGCTTTCGTGTTAAAGATTTAGTGGTCTAATTGTTTACGATTTTACAAACGTTTATTGAATTAGCAATCCTAAAAACCCATAAATAAGTTAAGGAAGCAGTTGACGAAATATTAAAAATACAATAATGTTGTATAATATTATAACAAAATACAGTGGCTTGCTTTTAACATTTATATACTAGTTTCTACATTCAATTTATTCATAACAGCCATTCATATAAAAATACCACCATAGGCCTCCCTCATATACTATTGGCTCATAGGGTCTCTCATACATTGTCTCTATTTTGCCATAGATACCACCCATGGCAGGTGGATTTGGGTTTGGCAACCGCAGTTTTTTTTATTATTTTCGATTGTAACCAGGAAGATGCTGCTATACATGCCTGTTTCACATTCCCTTTGTCGCCTTTTACGAAACCCACGGGATGATATGGGATAGTGGATATTCTCACACCACCACTAAACAAAAACTTGTTAAAATTCCTTTTTATTAGAAATTTTATAATCGATTTTATTATTGTTAAATAATAACGCCGTTGTTGACCTTATAATATCAAATCCGTCATACCAAAATTCATATCAAAATGGAGTTTTGTTAATAAAAGAAATATTGTCATTCAAAGACCAATTTAATTTTAATACGTCAATAAAACTTTATACGCAAACGTGACAATTGTTAAAAACGTACAATAACATAGGATCCTCAGTTATTGGTCAATAAATTTAATGTTTTGTAGTCCATTTCCGTGGTCTATATAACAACAGCAGTTTTTAAAAGCAAATTCCTATTCCTGCAATAAGAAAACGTCGAGTAAGATTGTCGCAAATAAAATAAATAAAATAGGATAGTGAGAGGCAAAACATGATTGCTGTTGACTTCTTTTAGTTGAAAGTGAATTACTTTGCTGTTACAAAACTATAAATTTGGACACGGTTTATAACTATGATACATGAGATAGCGTACGGCGATACAATGGGACAATTTCTTTTGATACTTCTGAACTTCTAAATTTAAACAATTTGGTAGAACTTCGTTCAATTGTCATATAATTTGCAGTCTGTCATCTATTATTTCTTGTTCATTTTATTGCTTCGTGAAATGCACGTGAGCGAATGTTGTTATAATTACATGTCTATTTGAATAAGAAAATATGTTTAACAATTGCTATGCGATTTTTTAGTTGTATTAAGTTTCTTTCCCATTTCATGTTATGCTGTTTTTAGGGCTGAGTGATAATGAAAAAAATATATATAATAAGTCAACGAATATCATTATAAAAAAAATCTTGCATGTATATAAACCACCTCTACGGTACATGAGAAAATTTTACTGTAGGGTGACGTTGTTTTAAAATAGGTAACAGGAATGGATTACTGCTTTATTTGTCAGTTATCAGAGCCTTTTAGAACTTTTGTTGTTGTTGTTTGCATTACGTACAGGTTGTTATTACACCGTTACGCACCAGTTGCATATTACTTTTAGTTTCGTTATATCATCATCATCATCATCATCATTGCAGTCTATCACATGTCCGCTGCTGAAGGTAGGCCTTCCCTGAAAAATAACACGGTCCTCGACCATCCATTGATTTCTTACATCTCTTACTAGTTCGTTCACTTCATATATGGCAACGCCACACTACACTTCGTTTTCACCTACTTAACCTACATTTTCATTTTGTTAAATAGTTCATTATTTTTTTGAGTTCATTAATTTGTTGTCGTTTAATATCCAGTTGGTGGTCCTGTGCGTTGCCGAGCTGACGTCGCTAATAGCAGCCGATGGGGGCCACAAGAAAGTGATCATTCATGTTCCACTGTTTGTGAAGCACCACCACCACAAGCACACCATTGTCAAACATGTGCACCACAAAAGCGGAGGCGGCGGTGACGACCATTACGAAGTGCTTGGCTACACGTATGGTGAGCCGAAGGCTGCTCCTCACTTTGGTGGAGGTGGTAAGTTAATGTACATTATTAACTAGTTAACATATTCCCTCTTCATATGCAGCCTGTGGAGAGTTCACTTCTGGACATAGATCTATCTCCTTGGAGGAAAGATTTGCGTAATCAGGCTCAACGAAATCCAGCGCTGTTGTTTCGCTGAGTAAGATCCGTTTTCCTAACGCGTCACAACACACACAACGAACGTATTTTTAGAGTAATTTATATTTGCTTACACATACTTTTGTTGAATTTATCTACGAAGTTGTTTTTTTTTAATTTTGTTATCTCTTTAATTGATGTGTGTGCAAATGTTTAAATTTAAATGCCTAATTTATGTGTGTGACGTGTGTCCAATAAATGTTTCGTTCTTTCTTTCTTAATTGCCGCACATTGCTGGTGAGTTAATGATGACAATACCTGACACCCCACACCTTTGTGGCTGCTTTCCGTCGGTCGTTTGTGGAATTTATGGGTACTGACATCTTTATGTCGTCTCTTATTCTTATATTTACTAAACGCACGGACAATAGACTGAATATATACCTAAATATGTATGTGATCGTTCAGAAGTTACACTATAACCAACATATATATATATTTACGTGGTAGAGCCATGCTGCAGCTATTTTAGTAGTATAGTTGTAGCACGAATGGATCGGCTCGACCGGGGAAGGACCACGCTCTCGCAGAATACCAGCGTCAAATAGCAGCTTAACACTGCTGTGTTTCGTATGGTGAGTGTAGAGAACCGGAGACCCGTTTTACTGGAAAAGAGGCATCCCACCTTAGCCCTCACGGGTGACAACGCATCTGCATTTTGATTCGCAAACGAGGATAAATGTAGATGTCTATGGGCCACAGCAAACACTTACCATCAGGTGGACTGTGTGCTCGTTTGTCATCTTATCCTATAAAAAAACATATGGTAGTGATGAGCTGTGGTAGCCCAAGGGCTAAACTGTAAATTTCACAGTACGCGAGCAACCCGGGCTCTATCTCCACCGGCACCAATGAAATTGTTAATTACAATTTTAAGTGCTGATATACCACGTGTTCGGCGGTGAAGGAAAACATCGTGAAGAATTTTGCATGCCTGAGAAATATTTCGAAGACATGTGAATGTAGTTGTATAACTTCTGGACGACTTGACCGATTGAGATCATACACAGAATATATTTGTTTCATCAAGGCGATAGCTAGCTGTGCTAGGATCTGATAAGCTTAAGCAATGAACAAATCCACGTGTAGGTAGCTCGAGGGTCACCTTAACTGAAGGAGAGATCTATTGTCGCTGATATCACTTGATATGTGGATACGTATTTTTGACAAAAATAATAAGAGTCGTATTAGACATTTTAATTATTTTTCAGACTTTAACATACCTAATTTTATCCCAAAGCAACCGGTTACACCAAATATAAGCCATTAATAAAACTAATATAGACCTATTTCTAACTAAACGCAATTGGCGGTACTAATTGTAGCCGGCTAAACCTAGATATAACCGTACTTCGGATTTTAGCCGGGACATAATATCCTATATTATTCGAGCAATATATGTCTAATATATAATAATATAATGTCTCACAATAGGATTAATTTCTGGGAAAGTTTGTTTTCTTCGTCTGTTTTTACGCAAAAAGCAACAAATTTAACTTGCCCGCGCAATATCGTTACTAATTTTGACACAGAGATCATTTTCTCAACAGTCTAATAGCAAGAGTCTAATAAAGGCTAGTGTAGGCGATTTCTAATTCTACAATGGCGTAATGTTTTTTTTTTGTTTTTTTTGTATTCTGTCCCACAAGACCAATGTTAAATTATTATAGAGTATTAAATGTTTTATTTGTGGAGTTACGTACATTTTATGACGCTATGCGTACTACAAGTTTTTTTCGGAAACTATTTGAGTACAGTATTATTACAAAAAAATCTTTGTTTTATCGATGTACAATCATCCTCATCAGTTTATGTAATACATTTTAAATAATTAAATTTAAAAGGAAACAAAATATACCTTATACAACTAGTTTCTCGGAATCTACTGTAACGATATGAATGAAATTTTTTACTGAGACTCCAAGTCTTTCTAGATAGGTTTAATACCTGAAACAATATTTTTCCAGATAATATATGAACAGCAGAATATAAATGTTTGATACTTTAATCGGTAAGCCGCCTGTCAAGGTCGATGTTTATCGAAAATTCTCTTTGCTATGGTGAGGCCGTGGCAGTTCAAGGTCTAGGTTAAAATTTCCATGCGGCTTTTCCTACTGCGGCAATGAACTGTTAACTACAATTTTAAAAATAGAACATGTGTAGTCTGTAATGAGGCATTAAGGTAGTTCGGCGGACTGAGTGCTTACCAAGCCCGCCAGAAATTAAAGAATGCCAGAGGTAATTAAAAGAGGCCCAGGGTTGTGGTTAGTTATATGTGGTGGATTTTGGTGAGGACAGTCCTAAATTGTTTAGGTTTTTAAAAAAGCTCCAATCAATGAATATTGAAAATCATTGATTATTAGTGAGTGAGTGACAAATACATATATTTATTATGTACATTTTTTATTATGAGCATGCACAAGGGGTTATAGTGATCTAATAAACTTTGCACTTTGCAGACACTTTTCGATACATATGTTTCGTAAGAGAATTTAACTTTTACCGTCTGGTTTATAAAGATATCATGAAGAGTATTATAATAACAAACTATCGTTTATGAATTTTCGTGTAATAACAAACTATTTACATATTATGAATCTTCGTGTGTAAATACAACGAACTAACCATAATTTTTATCGTGTCAGCATACATCATAGAAATTATGGCTATCAATTTTATCACATGTTACGTGACTGGACCGGGACAGGAAATATTATCATAGAGGTATCATAGAATAGCAGCTCATAAGAGCAGCAATGGTGCTGATTTCCGTGTTCTTACTGAAAAGAACCGGCGATCTTTTATCTAGTATTACTATTCCAATTTAATCCGCAAAATTGATCGCCTATGTTTTTTGACGATTAATCGAAATTATGAGCTACAGCACACACTTACCGTTAAGTATACTGCGTGCACTTTTATCGTCACTATTTGTATAATAAGAATTATCGACATAAATTATACGTCATAATTACAGGCCATAAAAGGCTTTATTATTTGCCATATTTGCCACCACGCTATGCAGGCGAATTGAAAATCGCAGTTATTTTTATTTTCTAGTATGTTATGAGAAATACGATGCTGTCCATTGCCTGTTTTGTTGCCCTCTGTCGATTTTTATAATACCTGCGGTACGAAATAATGCTGTAGATATTCTTACACTGCCACTACACGCTCAAAAATGAAATATAATATATAGTTTTAAAAGTCATGATGCCCTTTAAAAAGTTCTCAAGGGTGCTTTAATTCAGAAAGAATCATTCTAAATAATAAATCATCATCGTCATCATCATTACAGCCTTTCATAAGTCCCCTGCTGAACATAGGCCTCCCTCAAGGAATGCCACAAAGCACGGTGCATGTCTTACCAGGTCGTCACTCCATCTAGTGGGGGATCGCCCTACACTTCGCCTACCAGTACGAAGCTGCCACTCGAGAACCGTACTTCCACATCGGTTTTAAATTCTTCGAGCTAAATAGCCGGCCCATTACCACTTCAGCTTACTAATCCGTTGGGCAATGTCGGGTACTCTGGTTCTACTGCGGATATCCTCATTTCTAAGTTTATCACGCAGAGAAACTCCAAAATAATAAATAAGATCGAGCAATTCAATGTTGATATTGTCCTGTCAATTACCAATCAATTACATGATTTATTTTAAGTTTTACTGTTGGTTAGACGGTAAACTGTCTACTGCTGGGGTATTAACCTCATATAAGTGGAAATCCTAGTCTTCCTTTTTGCAAATTGGGAATATTTAAATTGGATACTAAAAGAGTTTTGGTACTACTAGAACTTAGAATACTTCTGAAATATTTTTTTTGTGTAATCTTTTACAAAATAATATTTACATCTTTCAGGTCACGGGTGGGGTGTCGCAGATGAGGGCCATGGGTACGAAGAAACGCCTGTCAGTTTTGAAGGTGCAGATCATGGAAGCTATGGTCTATCCAGTTCTGGCGCTGAGTACAGCGATCATGGTCACTGATACCAATATCAGCAAAGAGTAAACTTTTAGTGCAAATAGTATTTAAGGCTTATAATTGTAAAACACAACGATTCTGAATCCTAGGGAACAAAGGCAATATTTTAGTATTTTAGAAACGACATCTCAATGCACTATATTCTTTTTTTGATTCTAAGGTAATGCCAAAACTATACTTTACATAGGCGCATTAATTCGCATAGGCGCTTTCAATGTTTTCAACTTTCTTCCCGATGTTCTATATTTTAAAAATAAGTTGCGTAATTGTGTTAAGTTTTAATGCAATCTATATTACATGTGTATATCTCATTAATCAGCTTCATAAACTTTGAAAATCAGATCTATATTTGACAATATAATAACGATATTTAAATTGTTTCTTGAAAAATATTATCCTACATAGTTAATAGTAATATTTGTCTATTATCTTACTATTTGCATACCCTAGTAAGTAATCCTAATGTCAAATAATGTTTGTCAGCCACATAATTTCGTTTTACATATTTCATTAATCTGAATTTATCCTAGCTCTTAAAATAACTTAATGATAACATACATTTTATTTTTTTATTAACATTTTCTAAATTAAGATTACAAAATATATTACTATCTTACTGGCTCAATAATTATTCTTACGTACTTTCAACGTTTTCTGAAGTTATTTTTTATAGTTTTAACGCGCTGGCATCTATACGTGGCGACAGGTTTATCTGATGGGATTATCTTCCTACGTTATAGTTATAAATCACTTTAATCGAAATTGTTAGTTGAACTTTTAATTTTTGGATCGCCTTTGATCATTATTTATGTTAACAAGTTTCTTATAAATATCCACCTTTCGTTTTTCGATTTTTGACTTCTATTTTCTTAATTTCTGTTGTAGATAATAATTAATATTATAAACGAATGTTATGTACAGGAAATGTTTTATGGTTTTGCATGATGTGTGGTTGAGTACGCATGAATGCGTACGTGATTCCGTGTGTGATTATGTTGTATGAGATTTCGTACAAGCGTGCGTGCGAGCATGCGTGCGTGTGTGCACGCGAGTGCGTACGCGCGCTTGTGTGTGTGTGTGTGTGTGTGTGTGTGTGTGTGTGTGTGTGTGTGTGTGTGTGTGTGTGTGTGTGTGTGTGTGTGTGTGTGTTGTATATTTGTTAACCAATATAAAAGCTATATATTATTTAATTTTCTGTTAAAATAAATTTATTGTTACTTTTTTAATAACGTGTGTTTTATTTTTTATTTTAACTTAACAATAAAACAAAATCTTAAATTTTATATCGGGTACGTATATAATAATTGTGAAACCTCATAGTAGTAACAATTTTATTGTTCGCTCCACTTGCTTCGGTAAATTGTAAATAATCATTTGAAATTCTTAAGGAGAAGAAATCCCTGACATGTATAGTCTATCAGTGAAATCACGTTTATATAATAATAGGAAAGGATCTGTATGTATGGAGGAGTATGACAACATATGTAACATTACCTTTGCTTTATGCTTTGGATATAAAGTTCTCACAACAACATCAAATGAAATGCACTGATTTTCTTTTAGAAATTCGTACAGAAATTGGATTTTTGGCGGATCCTTGATCTTGTTCGTACACGATGTGACTAATCAAGTCCCATCAATCAATCGCATAAATGAGAAATGGGGTTTATAGTTTGTTAAAGTAATTTTAAAATAATGACTTTTCTTACTTTAAAATTGGAATGGCATATTATAAAGAAGCAAATTAAAAAACACATTAAGTTGTATAAGCGAGAACAAACAACATTTATAGCATAAATACATAATAATTATCTTTAAAACGAATCACATACTACACAGATACTAGGTAAAAACACAGTACGATACCTGTACCTTAGCGCATATCTTTCAATATCGCTCTCTATGTAAATCAATGAACTAACACACAGCGCAGATAATTTCTATTTTATCGTTAAAGTATCTGTTCGCACTGACCGATATCGACTGACGGTGACAATATTATCTAATCATACAAAAATGGCACAGGATTTACCTGCAGATAAATATAAATTGCTGGTATTTGAGCAGTACTAATGCAACACGTTCATAAAATTCTAAATAAGAACCCTCTTCCGACGAGCTATCTAGCTTAAGACCCAATATGCACCAATTCATTGTAGGTAATACTTTGTATAAACAATGCGCACCAAAAAACAGATGTAATAAGTTTGAAGTATTTCGAGTGAATGTATCACTTCGTATATTATAGCTTAGTGTGTGATACCTTAAGACAATTAAGTTTGTGTATTCGAATGATTTTATGCGTACGATAAAAATGATCTATGGGTTTTTTTTATAAATTAAGGCTCTCGTTCTCGGCGATATGTATATCATGAATATTAATTTTAGTTGAAGGATTTTTATATTTTATATAAGTAAGGGTGACAAATGAGCACACCTTCCAGCTAATGGTAAGTGAATGCTGTTGTTTTATGCACCTATATATATATCCTCGATTAAGGTTCAATGCAGGAGCATTGTCACTAAGATAGATTGCCTCGTTACCAGTAAAATGGGTTTTCGATTATCTTCACTCACCATTCGGAACACATACATATTTTATAATATTTTAATCATATTTTTTTACTATTTAAGCTAGTGCTTGACTTCTATCCTAACTTATGAGCGCATTGACTTAACAAAGACCTATTCATTCTTGCCTTGAAAACACCCACATTTTAATCCTATGGAAAGACAGTTGCTAGCAAATTATTTCACTCCTTTGCTGTACCCATGATGTATGATGAAGCAAACCATTTGGTTCGACTGCTTAATAAGTCGACAACGAAAGGGTGGAAAGTGACTAATCGTCTGGTTGTCCGATGGTAGATGGGAGAGGGAGCAATTAAGTTATACAATTCTTGCGCACATTTTCCGAAATCTATCATGTAGAAAACCAAAATGCTGGATACATTGCGCCGGTGTTCGAGACCGGAGGGATTGGTTTTAACCAATATTTATTGTATGGATACGAAGCCTAGCCTAGCCTGTATAATAATTTGAGTGGGTTTTGATATGTTGTATCCAGCGCAGGTAGCTAGTATCCGTTGAGACTCACCGCTGATACTGATATTATTATTATTATTTTGCTATATGCCTCGTGCTTATTATTTGCCCAAGTATTGTAAACATGAATATAGCCTTTATTTCTAATTATATTATACTTTACCTGTATTTTATACGAAAAAAATAAGTTTTTTTTTAGCCGATACATATAATAATCTTGAATTGTTTTTGAGTTTCATACCTAAAAATTGGAATACATGGAATCACCTCGGTGTTAATTGTTTGACATGTAAATTAAAAAAATAGAATATCTAGCACAGACGTTTTCTTAAATTCTATTATTATGCAGAAATCGAGTGAATAGGTTTTTTTAATCTATGTAAGTCAGTGTGCTTTACCTCATTCGGCTACCTCGGGCAGTAAAGCACTGGCTTATTATAATTAAATAATTGTCGGGACAATATAAAATACACAGTTACCTAAATACAGACCTAAAATTCTAGATTTTACCTTTCATTTTCAGAAGATAGTATTAAAGGGCAACAAGCGAAATAAAAAAATGGATTATTTTCTAATACTATATTATAATATACGTTTTTATACATGTTGTTACTATGTCATCCAATTCTGAGCTATGTTCAAAATTTCCATCATCGGGAAGAGAGTTTATATTGAATTATTAAATTAGACCCCAAAAAATAATATTTATGGGAAAGAGGGAAAAAAAATAAAAGGAAATACGAACAAACAAAGGTAGAATAAAGTGGTTGCTGTGGCCCGTAGACATCTACATCTAACCTCGATTACGAATAAAATGCAGATGCGTTGTCACCCGTGAGGACTAAGATGGAATGCTTCGTTTCCAGTAAAAAGGGGTCTCCGGTTCTCTACACTCACCATACGAAACACAGCAGCGTTAAGCTGCTATTTTACGCTGGTATTCTGTGAGAGCGTGGTCCTTCCCCGGGCGAGCCAACCCATTCGTGCTACAACTATAATATAAATATAGCTGCAGCATGGCTCTGCCACGTCCCACTGTCGTTACTCTGCCCGTTGGGGTATTCTACTAGTGTAGGCAAGAGAGGTCATGTTTGCTGAGAGGCTTGTCCTGTGTTACATTGAGATGGGTAATGATGATGTTGGTTTGTATACTTTGGTGTTATCATGTAATTAGGGGTCCTGATAGTAAGCAGGGTTTGTTATCGAGTAGTGTTCTTTTATTTAAAGACTTTTGAGAATAATTTAAAACATCAGAAGTGGAAAAGTTTGTTACACGAGAAGTGGGATAAAGATCCCTGTTACCATCCACATATAATCTTTGAATAGTGTGAGGGTTATTATTACGTTTGTGAAGGATTACGATGCGACTCGCGTATCATATTATCGCGTTTTTTATGTTGAATGTCGTAATGAAATTTGCTGTTCTATGTATTACGACATTCACGTATCATTAAAGTGTAAAGTGTAACGTTTTAAGCCAAAAGTTAAATCTTTTTGTTCGATTCCTATTAAAAGTACCCGCGAGTACTTTCATTGTTTCTTAACGTACTCAAATATGTGAACAAAAATGTCGAAAGATATGCTGGAGATATAGAAGAGTTATAATTTTGCATTCAGTGGAAATTTAACTTGCTAGAGTTTTGTTATAATTGCGCGGCTATTTGTCGAAAGACTGTTGCAATTTGTGTGATGCCATATTCGCATTTTTTGCCGTTTTTTTTTTCAATTTTCATACAGTTGCTCTTTATATTTGGAATGTGTGTAGTGGGCTACGCCTCTGCATGCAGTTGCCTTTTGTAAAGCGTAGATCTTGAGCAGCTGCCTCCTTCCCTTTGGAATATGTGGTGGGATCAGTCTCCCCACATAGTTGCTGTTTTTGCAATGTATTATTATGTAAAAAAAGACTTTAGATGTAGCATTGGACATCATAATCACACTGTTTCAAAATCTCGATATCACTTTTTAATAATAAATTATTAATAATAAATTATTAACCTAAAGGTAGGTAAGGGCGTTTTAAGAATTTATCTTCCGTCTCATTCATTATTTGAGACAGCAGATATGTTCACAAGATGAGCAGGTAGTTTGTATATCTACAAAAGCAAAAAAAGCGATAACCTGAAACTAAGAACTGAAATCCGACTTCAGTTGGTCGTATAACATCATCTGTTAATCAGAAGAAAGCAACGTCTGCATGAGAGATTGACATCTGGAGGAAAATTTAAATATTTCTCCTTACACGCATTAGCACGACAGATTCTTTACTATCAAAGGCCCGCTAGGTTTTTCGCTGCTTCTTCCCAGGACAGAGATTTTTTTCGAACGAGGAGTAAATGCGTAAAATTACTTTCAATAAGTATTATTTATCATTTGTTTTTAAAATAAATTGTTTATTCTATGCTAACTCAACGGCATCTGTTCCAGAGACCAATAGTTTAGTAGTGGTCTTATCATGGGTCTTATCATGTACAATCAAAGTCCCAAAACGCCCTCAGTAATAGCTGCACTTTACTTCGTATACTTTAAAGGAGCAATGACTTTATAACAAACTAGGGATTATATTTTGGGGATATATGAAAAATAGGGCTGTGATCAACCATTTCTATTGCGGATGAGATTTAGAGAAAAATTAATGTGACTATTGAAGATACCAAATTTTATTCGAAGGAGTATTAATATTAATTTAAAATGCATTCATTGTATACATAAAATTTTTAAAAGTCACTACCTGAACTGGGAACCGAGGAATCGAACGAAATAAATATAACAGATGAAGTCATTATTCTACGATACCGATGAATTAGACCATTGTCAGTAAACATATTGTCATAACTTAAAAAAATGCAAAGGAGAAGTATAATATATAACAATATTTTATCAAAATAACGTCCAATAAAGTGCTACAATGTAAATCCAGTAATACCTTATTTTCTGTTTTCGGGTGTTTTCTTCCATGATTTGAAGTTACGGTGTACAAATTTTTAAACATTATTTTGGAGAAATGTGAATTAAAATTAAGGAAACAATAATGATTCATTTATTATTGAACGAGCTTTTATATGACACCCTAGACCAGTCTTATTCCTTCTTCCCATTTCCTTTTAGCTTTCTATTTCTCTTTCAAAACCAAATATCAGGTACGTATTAAAGTGCATATTATAACTGTATGCAAATTTCAATCACATTCGCATAAGAGTTGTGACAGGCAGACAAACGGTCACTTCTTTACGGCTGTTATTTATAAACATAATTTATAGAATGTACGTAGTACATAACTGTGATAATAGAGCAATGTTACAGACATACGTCCCACTGCTGGGCACAGGCCTCCTCTCATTTAATATATAAAGTCGCTACTCCAGTATTTAAAATATTTTATGTTTTTAAAATATGCTAATTCCTCAGATATATTATATTTTTATATTTATTTTTAAAATATTTTATTTATATTTATTTTTAAAAAACGTTACCCCCACACTAGGATTTTCTCCTGTGTCGTGGAGGCAGTTTACAAACATAAATTGTACGAGGACAAACATCCAGACCCGGAACAATTATTTGTAGGCCATACAAATACTTGTTCCGTGCGGGATTCGAACCCGCGGCCCCCAGCGCAACAACTGATTGTCACTGCGCCACGAAGCCGTACTCACGATGTTTGCCTTCACAGCAGAGCACAATTACTAAAATAATGATTAGACGCCGGCGATATAAACCTATTATTTCAAGTGGTACAACGCAATATCATCATCATTATCATCATCATCATTACAACTCTTCACAAGTCCACAGCTGAACATAGGCCTCCCCAAAGGCCACAAAGCACGGTCCTGAGCCACCTGCATCTATCGACATAATATCATTGCGATATAATTTCTTACGACGTTCGTGCTTTTTTATACTACTTAATAGTATGCTAATGACTTATAAAAAAATGTATAATTATACAATAGTACTTATTTTCTCATTAACTATAGTTGAAATAAATGTACTAAATTGTGTAACTTTCGACAGCCGATTTTTTCTGTTTCGAATCAAATATTATGTAGCCGTTACGTTGACTTGGAGACCGTTTATTTTGTCTGTTACGCAACTGAAAAACTAGGGCATGTCCAATTGTTCACGGCATTGGTTTATACTTTTTGGGGTGTAATGAATTGCGTGCAGTTTGTTGACATTAAGTGCTTTCTGACGCAAATTTTCTACACGGCAACGCGGTCTTGTCAATCGTTACAATTTTTCCTCCTGTAGACCTTTTTCTTCTGCTTATTTATTCAATTATTGTTATCTCAAAACACATATTATATCATTATGTTATCAAACAACCTATCATAACTTAAATAAAATAGATTACACATAATATATTAGATTCATTTAAACATGCATTTAACGTGAACTAATCATTGTTAAATAATATTACAATATTTATACTCCCTCTCGGGTCTCTCAAACGACATTTGTTATTTGTTGCAAGTACTTTACCACATAAAATAGAAAAATAACAAGTTAAAAAAACAACATTTATTCAAACATAACACAACAATACAAACTTAACAATAACTAAGACGAAATACAACTAATTAGATAAGTCTACAATTTGTACTTACAACTTAATTTTTGTACGGCAATATATTTTTTTTCTAACACATACAAAAGAAGGTAGACGATATTTTTATATAGGACAAAATTTTATATCAGATAAAAATAAAAATATATACAAAGTGTATTACATTTTCCACCATTTATAAAGATTTCTTTACTTTTAAAAGAAGACTGAGTCATATTACATAACAGATGTAAAAAGAAACTTTTTGTTCAATAAGATAATATCGCCAGCAAAAACAAGTAGTTGTAGTGATATACAAATTACAAAATATTTGATTTTACTGCTACGATGGAAAGATAATCGTAGTAGCGGTAAAGTGAAACATAAAACAGTTAAACTAATAATACAACAAAAATACAAAGAAGATTCCACCGCCCTCATACACCACGTCGTATATTCGTATCTTTCCGCACAAACTCGGGCGAATTTAAAGACTTCCTTAGCTAATTCTTAGTATTCAATAGTTTCAATACCTCCGGTTTTAACAGTTTGTTGAATACCAGCTTCTCTAGAAAAAGAAACAGGAGTATCATCATTAGCTTCAGCTGTAGAAATAAATGCGATATCGCTTATGTCGTTGCCAACAAAAGTATTTTCTGGATCGTCGTAACCAGATACGGATTCAGGGTTGACATGTCCCGAAGCGAATTCCGGTGGAGCGTGAGCATTCGATAATACTCCTTGTTCGGGCAAAGAGACCGCGAAGGCATCACTTTGACCATCGCTGGAGAAATTCTCTAAGGCGGAAAAATCTGTAGGTTGTGGCCCGGCGGCAAAAGGATCATGGCTCGATTGAACGGTGCTTTGAAGAGCGATACCAGCGTAAGAATCGGTGTGTTGTGGAGCAGCACTTCGCACAAAATCGTAGGTCGCAGGGTAGCTTTGTGGGATCGTATTGATAGAATTAAACGCGTCTTCGTCTCCTTCTCCTTCCTCAGTCACTTCGTAACCGTGCGAGCCAGAATCACCAGTGTTTACTTGAATTGTGCCTGGCAGCGAATCGAATACTTTTACTTGCTTCACCGTATGCACAATGCCGTGCACGTGCGGGTTATGAGGAATGCTGACAGGTATTTGTGGAGTATAAGACTTAAAGTCATCATCAAATGAAACCGGATGTGGATCATAACTGACTGATGGTGAATCATGGTGGTGATTATATCCATGATGTCCATAATGCCCATGATGTCCATGATGGCCGTGATGGCCATGGTACCCATGATGGCCGTGGTGACCAAGATGACCGTGGTGACCATGATGGCCGTGGTGACCATGATGTCCGTGATGGCCGTGTCCGTGATGCTTGTGACCTTTCGACACCGTGGTTGTTTTAAGCGTCGTCTTATGGTGGTGATGATTGTAATGATGATGCGGAATGTGTGGCTTTGGGTGATGGTGGTGGTGGTGATGGTGGTGATGCTCCTTCTTCGGCTTGTGATGATGATGGTGAATCGTTATTACTTTTGTATGATGATTATGATGTATAAATTCTGGTATGTGCACTCTCACGTGATCACTGTGAAATAAACAAAATAGAATAGGTCAAGAGTTAAAAAAATAAGCAATAATTATTTCAAATGAACATACATGTGAAAAATCGTATTTCGCGTATGCGCTTTAGCAATTAATTCAAAAACTAACAATTATTTTTGTAAAGTGATTAAAATAAGAAACAACATTTATTTATTTGCTGAAGAAAAATTAATTATTGTGCACATTTTCCACATAATTTTGTCACTATTAGAAAAACTGATAGTTATGAAATTATATTTAAAAAATATATAAAATTCGCAAGCAAATCGCATCTTTCAAAATAACTTTTCACGACTTACTGTTGATCTTCGTGACCTCCAGACTCGCCACCATCAAAGAACACCAAGGCTAGCACCACCAGGTATTTTGATAGATCCATTTCCCAAGGCAGAGCAACACCTCAATAGTCTGTAACGCGCCACGCTCCAATATCTACAGAGCCCACACCAAGCGACTAAGACACCTTCACATTTTGTTATTCGTAAGAAGTTTTACTTTCATTGCTTGCTTCCCGATTTTTTATTTTTATTTTAGAGTACTGGACCGTCGAGTATCACAAGCCGAGCACCGCACCGCGGCCACAACACGCCGGTTTGAACAGCGAAAAATTCTGAGATGACCATTTATCCAATTTCACTTAAATAAACCTTAATGTCAACAAAGAGACAACAATAGAAGTTATCAACGGAGCATGCGACGGCGTACTGGGGGTTCCAGCTGTACAACAATCGATCTAATTCTGACTAAACAAAAGCTCTATTTAGTGTTGCAATGTGAAGAGCTAGCTGGGTTTTTTGCGGTCGTCGTGTAAAATAACTATTTCACCGTTCCAAAAAAAAAACGCATTCCATTAGGGCTGATGTTGTAACCAATTTATTGCATAGCATTCGCGACGTATTTGTCGTCAGCTGACTTCATTTATACTTTTGGTGTTACGCATTCCAAAGAATTTTTTGTTTCTTTAAAAATAGGTTAACGTGAATATTTCACAAAATAAATTATTGTTTATGTGACGAAAGTAATTTTAGGAAAGGTATGTTCTTTTTTCCGGCTTTAAAATAAGGTTCTATATTTGTAGCGTATCTTATTTATGTATGTTTACCGATTTATCGGAAATGGATGAACCAAATTAAATTATTCTTTTTTTATTTAATAGGCTTACCTTGAGGGTTCAATTTAAATATGAAGAAAAAAATAACGCCTAAGGGTGGAAAATAGGGAAGCGTTTCTTGTAATATCTAGACAACATTGTAGTTGCCACCCTGTGTTTGTAATATTGCTTAATCCACTCAAAAGTGTAAAAAAATTACACTTATAAGAACTAAAAAGGACAAAATAATTTTTACTTGTAAATTTTTAATTGTTCGATACACTATTATTAAAGCCGATTTTTTTAAAATTCTTTTGATTTTAGCTTATGTTTTCACGTTTATTAAAAGCCACTTTGTATCTTGTTTTAATTAATATATTATTTACTTCTGAAATTTTTGTATGCAATCATAAAATCGTGAATATTTCTTACATAGCATAAATTATTAGTATTATTATGGTCGTGTACTTGAAAGCTATATAGGATTCTTGATGAATGTATAGATGTTCGAATGTTCAGTCTAGTATCTTTGTTAACAGTTAAACAGTTAAAAAGTAAACTAATAAGTATAAAATATAGTCAATTAATGAAATTAATAAGCTTCTAATATAACATCTGGAGTTTTTAGTTTCATATCTCAGAGAGAACCTTACACTTAGAAGACAACTTGTTGGTTACTTTATTCTTTTTGATGTATATATTTATTTTTCTTAATTTATGATTAACTTTTAAAACGAACTTAAAAATAAAGGCAAACTGCTACACTACACATACATGTCCTTGTAAAATAAAATTACTTTGAATACCTATAAAACCCAATGCATGTTGGCTAACTTCACATGTCTTCGAATTTTTTTTCGAGCGGAGCACATGGTAAGTCAGCACTTATAATTGCAACTAACAATTTTATTGACGCCGGCGGGGTCAAACCCGGGTTGCTCGCGTACTGTAAAATTTTACAGCGAATGATTAGCCCCTGAGCTACTACGGCTCTTTTTATTCTTTATGTAACATTAACTATTTTTATTCTTATAATTTTAACATTGTACTAAAAATACATAGCGTAGCAAGATAAACATTACAAGAGAAAGTAAAACCTTTTCTTTACTACAACGTAAATAATATTAATATTAAAGTTGACAAATTATTCTTCAGTATTAAATAATCACAGAAGAGAAGCAAAAGTTCGTTGATCTTTACTCAACTAGGTGTACGACTATTAATAAAAAATAAAGATGGAAACCGTATAGTTTACTTTGGAACACTGACATCCAATTACTTACCCTCTTTCAACTTAATCACCTTTCCCTTTTTAGATTTATTGAATCCCTCGAATAAGGATATTCGAAACACATTAATTGTGTTTACATGTGAACTTTATTTATATTTATTACCTTTGATATTTATTAGTTTTTATATTTGTCATTCGTGTATATCTTGTAACTAAAAATACCAAACCATATATCTATCAATATATTACGACCTACGACGACCAAGTCGCTTGTTGCATCACGTCGCGCAAGATTGTTCCCGAAGTTTGGCATTCCAATTAAAGAAGAATGGGATTTTTGGGCCTAAAGTTAACTAATTGGTTTATACTTTAAAAAATTGGCCATATTTTTCATAAGTAAAATACAAAAAGTAGTTACTTCTACAATCTAGAATTCGAAAAAAACAATAAAATAAGAAAGAAGTTAAAAAATCGATTGTAGCGTATTCTTTATGGCAATAAATCGATTACCATAAAGAATACGCTAGTGAAATTCTTGTTTCTGAACCTTATCTTCCAATAGAGTACTTCTCATTTTGAAACTTGACTTGCCAGTTACAACTTTAAACTATTTGCTTAAAAGAAAAGACAGATTTTCGATTCGAATTGAAACGAACGCAATATAATCGAGTCTCGATTAAATTGAGCACTTTAGTATCTATTTTCGATTATTAAGTGTTACTAGGGAGATAAAAAATAATTGCGTATATATCTACAAAATAATAATAAAAAATAAAAAATATCAACATTCCAACAAGTAACAGTTACAACAACAATTCATGTAATCGACCTCAGATCGATATCCCTAATATTCATTTCACTTAGTTGTTGTTGTTTTAACTTTTGTTAATCGTTACACCTGGTTTCACCATTTCGTTTCTTTCAAACCACAGCTTTTTTGAGGATTTTATACTAATCCTGCTTTTATATCTTATAGTAATTATAGTAAAAAATAGCCTGATACAGTGTAATAACAGTGAAAAATCACCTGTTACAATGTAGGTAATAAGTAATCTCACTTTTACTTATTGTACAATAACTCAGCTCCCAGATTGACAAATTTTGCCAGATTTTCAGCTATGAATTTTTTATATGTACGCTTTCAAATGGTTCTACTTTCATCTTGTTAACATTTGGGCCCAAAAATGTATGGAGACGTCTCCTTCTCCTTTACATCTACATCTTTCGTCTGAATATTAAGGGTCAATATCGTTGCACAAACTAAATCGTCTGCATGACAGTAATATAATATTGAGATTTTATATTATTTTTAGTTTCTTTAAAGAAAGTTAGATCTAGAAAATAGATTTTTGCTTGATACTGTCCAACCTGAAGGTTAGTTGTGATGTAGCCAAAGGTAGTAAAGTGCATGATGTACCTTAACACAAGCCAATTCACTCTTGCCTTAAAGATATATAATCACATTCCATTTTCCATGCGCTCGGTGGTAAGAAAACCAACCTATATGTTCCAAAACCTCCTCAAGGTTATCGGTCACGTTTTCATTTGCTCGCTTACAATTAGAAAGAAGAGTTAACCCACAGTTACAAAAGGTATCGACTATAATTTGTATGATATAATATACAACTCATAAAGAAGTACTTAATCAATGCAACCCGAGACTAATGTTTGTAAATAATATTAGAATTTGGTCCAAATGTAGTCACGTGGGCAATCTAATTATTCTAGAGCCAACAAATAACAATTTTCATATATTGGCCAAGTTTGCAGTTGACAGCAATAAAAGTCACACGAAATCGTCCTCCACTGCGCCTGGGTCTCATGTATTGCCATCGTTACAATTTTTTATCAACAATAACCATATCGTAACTCCACCTATCAAAGTTATTTTATTTATTTATTTCATAGAATAAAGCTGACAAACGAGTACGCAGACCACCTTATGGTAAGTGTATACTGTACCCATAGACATTTCGATAGCTGTCTTCGATTAAGAATCAAAATACAGTTGCGTTTGTCACCTTGAGGACTAAGCTTTGTATTCAGTTAAACGGTCCTCCGGTTCTCTACACTCAACATTTGAAACACAGCACCATTCTGTGAGAACGTGTTCCTTCTCCGATCAAGCCGACCAATTCGTGTTACGACCATAATATTGTTCAAGCGTGGCTCTACCACGTCTTGATGTAAGATATATATAATCTTCATAGCATTTCTCATACTCACTTCTAACGACACCCACGCAAACACAAATTATATTATAATAATTTGAAGTTTCATTCCGACCGGAGATTGTCAATATTTGTGGACTGGGAAGTTAATGCAAACATTTCTTTAAATAAAAATCAATTGCTGTCCGTTAGTCTCGCTAAAACTCTAAAATTACTCGAACGATTCTAGTGATTTCTTTTTGTGTATGTTTGAGTGGGTAACTGGATGGTTTGGATTCGCAATTGGACCCGCTAGATGGTGCTGAAGTCGAGATCCTGAAATCACCCGTGCGAAGCCGGGGCGGATCGCTAGTATGTAATAAGGAAGCAAGGTACATCAGATAAAAATTACATTAATAACATAACTATAACGCTTCTATTTTGTGTAGAAAAGGGTTCTAAACAACAAAAAAAAAACAACAAAAAAATTATTAGTAATGGTGGTCTTTGTTTTCAACAAAAATAATAAACTAGTGACGAAACATTTTTAATGAAACCTGATTCTTTATTATGGTTTAAACTAACACGTCTTCGAAAACATCTGGTAGGTATCATATTAAAATATTTAAAAATACAATAACAACCATTTTAGCTATACGTAACAGGTACTTATGTATTTATCACTAACACTAGCAAATAAGTCAAAATGAAACGAAAATATAGTTAAATTACACTAGGAATGATGTTGTTAGTGAAATTACAGTTAAATTACGATATAAAACAGTATTTTACCTGATCTTTGGTACAGAAGTTGTTAGAGGAAACCTTATCATAATTCAAGTATATACTAAAGCGCGAAGCGCGTAGGATGTTCTACTGGGGGTCAACAAAAATCAAGACTCCAACGTTTTGTCGCATACAATCGTATCTAACAATCATATTGTACATATAAATTACATAAAAAGCACATTGTGAGGAAGTTAAAACTTATTAATTATTTTTAAATCGATTAACTGCTATTTTTACATAAAAAAGTGGATACCACTAAGCCTATGGTGTGGATTTATCAAGACCGCATGGAGGGTTAAACACGATAACTTTTGAAAATATCAATTGTTCTACTCAATCTAATTTTTAAACTCTTCATCTACCATGTGGAAAGCCATGGAATGTAAATGGCAGTTTAATTTTTGTTTGTTTAGTTATAATCTTTTTTTTTTTAGCTGAGAAATGCTGAAATTTTCGGTGTTTTGAGCAGCCTTGTAATAATTTATTTTACTAAATAGACTGCCTCACTCACTCATTTCGAGCTCAGCCGCTGTCGTGAGTGGACAATGTATCGGTTGTTTGCAGCGGCTCGTACTCAAAAAGATCGCTGTACAAATACAAAATGATCGCTTAATTATTATTATAATCACAGATTTTAATTACAATATTTTCAAAGCACAGAATAAATAATAGTACTACGTACTAAAAGTAGAATTTATATATAAATATACTTAAATACGTCTTGGACTTTATGGAGTGACCTGAATGATGATATGATGATCATATTATGAGCATTATGAGTCGTGCACTTTGGATTTTCCAAACTTTTTTTAATTGAAATTTCACATAAAATTATTGGAAAATGATAACTTGTGTATTTAAACTACTTTAAAAATTTACGTATAACCAAGTTATACATAATTTTTAATGCACTTAAGTCATGCACACTTAGATTTACAAATAGTTTAATATTATTATGTTTTGTACAATAAACACAATATTTCCCATCAATATATTCGTAGAAGTTGCATCATTTATTGATTAGAAGTCGCTATACAAAAGATTTTGCTAATTAAAATTTTGTATTAAGCCATGTACATCCCAGTAAAATTTTAAACACGAGTATGAACATAATGTGTATTGAAGCTTCAGACACAATTTTTTTATATAATTGCGTATTAGAAAAACGATGATCCCTTTTCACATTTCTAGCCATTAAACATTATGTATACAGGTTTATTTTTCAAAGAGTTTGAACTTAAGTTTAAAATTTGGCAACGATAACGGTATATCATTATTTATAAACAATGATATACCGTTATTGCAGCTTTTGAAAATCCGAGTACATAAGGCTTCTACTTTATTTGAAACTATCTCAAATAGAATGTGATTTACGGGCAACAACGTACATGAGCTCCTCTGTGTGTGATTCAATTCACAACGTTTTTGCCGACTGAGCGACCCTTACGAATGAGTGCGTGCGTAGTAAAGTTAGTTAAAATAAGGTATTACCACGCATTTTGAATTTAAAAGATATAAAAGAATGTTAAAGATTTTATAATTAATTTTTCTTGACAATTTATCACTTATTTTGAATTTCTCTGCAAATTTGTCTGTTTACGTAGGTCACTCAATAAGTTTAGAGATGCTCGAAATTTAAAAATGGAACGCACCCGTGTAAAATTAGAACTCCATAAGCCAATCACTCAATATAAAAAAAAACAAAGTCCTATTAATTTTCCTGCAACACTTCCCGCGCTTTTCATTTAAAACGATGGATCTTAACCGTGAACTATTGCGCGCTAGGATATATTATGATTTTAAATTTGTTTTAACTGAACAATTAAGTTTACAACGGCTACAATCAGCATTAGGGGATTCAGCTCCATCACGCGCAACAATTTTAGGTGGTTTGCTGAATTCAAAAGGGATAAAATTAATATTAAAGATGACCAAAGAACCGGGGCCCCGCAAACATCAGTAACGGCAGAAAATGTATGGACTACTGAAATATTGGTGCAAGTTGACCCACGAATCACATATACAGACATCGAAAAGATTGTAGGCATTAGTTCGAGAAGCATTCATACCATCCTACATCAACATCTTGGAGTGAGGAAGCTTTGTTGTCGATGGATTCCTCGTTTGCTCTCCGAAAGCGAAAAACAGACTCGTGTGAATTGGTACCATGAAATGGGTCTACGTTTTGAAAACGGGGCATCTAAGCGTGGTTCAGGAATCGTTACTGGTGACGAGACATGGATCTATCAATATCATACGGAAAATAAAACGCAATCATCGGTGTGGGTCTAATCAGAAGGACAGTTACCGACAAAACTGCAAAGAGCCCGCAACGTCGGCAAAAAAAATGGTGGCTAGTTTTTTTCGCGGAGCAGACATTTGTCGACGTCATTGCTCAAAAAATATAGGTTAGTCAACTCTGAATGGTATACTACATTTGCATTACCCAAAGCTTTTTAAGCTGTGCGGTAGAGAAGACCAAAGACCGGGCTTCGGGAAATCATGCTGCATCACGATAACGCCTCTCCCTCTTCACATACCTCTCTTAGAACAAAAGCATTTATTGAGGAATCTGGTGTTGAAACTCTAAGTCACCACCCTACAGCCCTGACTTAGCTCGTTGTGATTTCTTTTTGTTATCAAGCGTCAAAGAAAAAATAAAAGGCAAGTTTTTTTCAAGCGCCGAAAAAGCCGTGGCTGCCCACGAAGACGCCATTTCCGACCTGTCAGATCAAGACTGCCAAAAGTGTTTTCGGAGTTGGTTTAGGCGAATGGAACTTTGTATAGCATGATGGAGAATATTTTGAAAACATGTAAAATAAATATCAATAGTATCTAGTATGTATATCTTAAATACATCTTAAGACTTATTGAGTGTCCTACGTATTACAAAATAACCCTGTATAACGTACGAATACAAACAATATCAAAATGTGTCTGAAGTGTTGTGGTTTGCTGAAAGACTGTTTCGTAGATAATACTTGGCTCTATTTTTTTTTTGAAGATAACGTATAAATGCTAAAAGCAAATATAAGAATAAGAATAAATAATATATGAAAAACTTAAATAATATTTTCGTAATATTATACAACAAAATTCACAAACGTCATCATCTTTGCAAATTCTATACTGATTCTTGATTCCAAGAAGATAAGATCTTGCGATTACTAAGCACTTCATGTTGGGAAATATTGATAGCTGCCTCATATCCTATATGTTATTTCGGTCCTGCATTCTGAAATTAAATATAATAACAGACAGATTAAAAAAATATGATTGAAACTTTATACCTATAATATAATATAGTTCAATTAATTTGTCATATCATCATAAAGTCAAATACGATTGGAACCTTGTATCAACTTTGCTTTCAGTTTTTAGGTGCTACGTACTACAAATTTCGTATTTTTTTTCTTTTTTATTTCTTCTCTTCTCCTGATTGCACTGTTATGGGTACTGGATCTGTCATATCGTCGGAAAGATTTGCAATAATTGTCACAAGCAGACTGATGAACGATCGCAGCGATCATTATATGGCATTATATCTACTAGCGTAGCCACAGTCCACCTAGTGGTAAGTAGGACACAGATAACAATGAGGACTACAGATGCGTTGTCACCTCTGAGAACTAAGATGGAATGCCTCACAGCCTGCATTTTGGAGGCAGAAATAGGTAAGTTTTCCCATAGTCACTTCTCTTCATCTGCGATTTAGTTTCTTTTTTTTTTCATAGAATAGGGTGACAAACGAGCACACAGTCCATCTGATGGTAAGTGGTTGTTGTGACCCATAGACATTTATATCACGCGTTGTCACCCGTGATGACTAAGGTGAAATACCCCTTTTCCAGTAAAAAGGGGACTCCTGTTCTCTACACTCACCATACGAAACACAGCAACGTTTAGCTGCTATTTTACGCTGGTATTCTGTGAGAGCGTGGTCCTTTCCCGGTCGAGCCGACCCATTCGTGCTACAACTATACTACTAATATAGCTGCAGCATGGCTCTACGACGTAAAAACCTTCTTCTTTTTCAACTGACCGCAAAATTGGTTCGACTAGGGCCTTTTGTAGGGGATATGGGTATAGGGAGGGAGGATTTGCCTGGAATTGCCAGCATTCCGTGGCATTCAACAGAATTCTGTGACAGATTCACTACAGCGGGCGAGCCGCCAGCCACGCTTTCAAACCAAACAATTATTGCTTTTTTGTGTATAATACAGGAGTGGAACAATTTGCTGGCATCTGTCTTACCATCCGATTACAATTTGGGTATTTTAAAGGTTTAAAGCAAGATTGAATAGGCTTAGTAGTCAAACACTGGCTTATAATAATTAAAAAAAGAAACGGTGACCATAGTATACCACGTACATTAAGTTTATTTGTAAAAAAAAAAACAAATAACCTCAGTTCAATATACTTACAAATTGCCGCCTGTAAGGACGTATGAAATGTCGTGATGGCATACTGGATAAATGTTTAGGCAAATCAGGAAAATCATCCACGTCTAAAGGTGCGTCGGGTAGGAGCTCTGGGATGCTGGTTCCGCCGACCGGTTGGCTGTGTTGGCCTATGGTTGGTTCCTCGTGGGTGTGGAAATGATGGAAGTGCTCGTGTTCCTCGACCGGCGACGGTCCATGATCTAAATGATCATGGTGAGTATGGTGATGATGTACTATCCTATATATAGTGTGCGTATGCTTTATTTTCTTCACTTTGTAAGGAACATGTATTACAATCTTTGTCGTGCGTCTGAAATAAAAATAACAGAATAATGAATAATAAATTAAACATATTTCTCAAACATGCTTACTCGTATTATATTATTTTATAACTTAAGTTTTTGCGTTCATTAAATTAATTGTTAACATAAATAAAATTTAACTCAATCGTGTTCACAATATAAACTATGATTTTTTATTTAAAGTTACATATTAGATTTAGGCCATTATCTACAAAAAATAACAAACTTTTATAAAAAGAAATATTTTAATATAAAAATAACTTCTTCAGCATACGTTTTTATTTGCATATATTTTGTTACTTAATTTAAATTATTATATATAATTAGTCTATTACATTTTTATACTTCATTAATTAAGCTAATAATAAATGCAATCAATTATCTACTATAATTTAAGGTGAAGACGTGTTTCAAAGTCAACAATTAGTGAAATGAAATTAAATATATATATAAACTTCTTCTGTATATAAGAAAATTACGATAATTTTTTTTTATAAGATAGGGTGATAAACGAGTACACAGTCCACATGACGGTAAATGGTTGCTGTGGTCCATAGACATCTACATGTATGCTCGTTTGCGAATCAAAATGCAGATGCGTTGTCGCCCGTGATGACTAAGGTGGAATACCTTTTTTCCAGTTAAAAGGGTCTCCGATTCTCTACACTCACCATACGAAACACAGCAGCGTTAAGCTGCTATTTTACGCTTGTATTCTGTGAGAACGTGGTCCTTACTCGGTCGAGCCGACCCATTCGTGCTACAACTATAGTACTAATATAGCTTCAGTATGGCTTTACCACGTTTAAAATACATTTTTCAAGTGTGTTAATAAAGCCATAACGCTCGCTGTAACAGTAGGCGAGCTCCCCGTATTCGATCCACGTTGACATCATTGAAATTGTTAATTGTAATTTCATATGCTGATTTACCACTTACTTGGCGGTGAATGAAAACATCATGAGAAAACCTGCATTTTAGAGAAATAAGAAAAAAATATATTTAGAAGGCATGTGAAGTGAAATTAACTTCTCAAGTAAATGGCATTTCGTAACAAAAGCATTCACCTTAGCGCCAAGTATCGACATCTGGTGAGCGGAAGATTATTAGCTCTCATTGGTTCAACTCTTACGTTTGTTACAGTTTATAGTCAACTACCCTGCGGTTACCCATACATCAATGATAATATATCAACATGTAGATATAATTCACAATAGTCATTTGCAACACCATATCATTATAGTCCACGGAACCGTGGAAAATTTGAGTAAACAAAGCGTTATACACCCCTTACAACAGGAAATCGAGCGGTACAATGTGCACTCACGCGAAGCAATCTAGAAGTTACGGTAATAATAAGAAGGAAACGCACGTTTCAATAAGTAGAACACTTGTATTTAGTATCATGATGTGAATGACTAGACAAAATTTTGGCTATCAAAAATATGTACGACGTCGATTCATCTAAATTCTACTTAAAGTTTTAGAATATAGAGTATATTTTATACTACGGCACTTTTTATATAGGCTTAGGCATGGTAATATTTACTATCTACAAGTGTAACTACACCTGTCTATGAAATAGATAAGCAAAAAAACAAATCCTTCCTACATATTTTGTTCATTTCCGATCACTTATATTAAAGTGGCAGTGATTAAATTTTCTTAAAAGATATTTGTGATTTATTTAATTTTAGGGAAAGCTTTTGGAAATAACAAATTTAAAACGAATACAATAATTATTAGAAAATATGCTAATCTATACATATAAATAAAATTGAAGTGCCTGTCTGTAAAATCTATGTGCCTTTAAGACATGAATAATCACTTTTAGATTTGTCTGTTTGAACTGCTGTCTGTCCATCTGTTCGGGCTAATCTCTGTGATCGCGGTAATGAAACTCCACGAAGAAATATTTTATGTAAAGCTTACGTGTTCTCAGTCGCTCAGTCGCTCTGTTTTAAACTGCGTAGCTTATATTGCTTCGTTCACCTACAGTAGCAGACAGAATAAATGACGCGATATTTAGTAGGTACTGGTGACGCGGGCATCGCGTTATTTTCTTTATATATTAATGTAGGTTGACCTCGCGCATGTGTGTGCACGTTGCTAGCTTGTAATAGGTTCCCCACTCTTGTTCACTATTAGATTAAGGTCAAAAATCTAATAATGCCCAAAAGTTATAAGTAACTGACATTTTTAAATAATTGAAAGTTTCCTCCTTAAATAAAAAAAAATTAAAACTTAATGATTTACTCATTAATGTCAATGAAAGCCATTTATAGGGCAAATAGCCCCCCTTTTAAACTCAGTATTTTTATTAATATTACATCAGGCCACCATGTAGCAATGTCAGTTTAAATTATTGGAATATTTTTATTCAGTCAAATAGATATCCTACAAATTTTTGGGTCTATGATTATTTTCAACTCGTTAGAATTTTTTTAATTAACACGGACTTGTAAGAAATACGGACGTACACTATGTAAAAATATAAGACGCACTCTGGTTCCTAAACAAAAACAAAATAGTTTCAGCAATTCAATTTTTCACCCATCGACTTCCTGCATGTCTTACCAGGATTCACCATTAGGTATTCATTCCATCTTAGAAGTTCAAACATTTGTAAGGGACTTTTAGAGTGCCCTAAGTACTTAAAACGAGGCATTTATCTTAGTCCTCAGAGACAACAACGCGTCAGCATTCTGAATATTAATTGAGGATAGATGTAGATGTCTATGGGCCACAGAATTCAATTACCATCAGGTGCACTGTACGCTTTTTTATCATCTTTATTCTGTAAAAAAAAAACCCTTGAACTCAGTGCTCTCTCTTGTGCATTTATTATAGAATTCTATGACTCTATCTATCTTTCTTTATTAGTCTGAGACATACGTATAAATGACTTTAATAGATTCTAATAATTATTAATTCTAGAGCAGATTACTTTTAGCCATATTAGATATATGTAGATATATATAGTATAAGGTGACAAACGAGCACACAGTCCAGCTGATGGTAAGTGGTTGCTGTGACCCATAGACAATTACATCTATCCTCGAGTACGAATCAAAATGCAGATGCGTTGTCAGCCGTGAGGACTAAGATGGAATGCCCCTTTTCTAGTAAAAAGGGTCTCCGGTTCTGCCAATATAGCCGAAAAATATATATTATTACCACCTAGTAAAGCTCAGATGCAAGTCAGCAAAGATGTATCTCCTCGAAATATCTAATTCTAACATTCAAGCACAAAACTTATAAATATTAGGTATAACTTACCCTTCAGTATTAGCAGCCAAAATACTCAGACAGACAACGATGTATAAGAACTGTAAAACAAATGTAATTAGGGATTATTTTTATGATCAATTAATTAATAAGCCTTCAATGAAAATGTATTTTTTTTAATTTTTTAATTTTAATTTTTGAAAATTTCAGGAGATAGTTAAAACTGAAGAAAAAAAGCTCGATTAAATTCAAAGTCAATAATTTAAGTAAATAATAAACAGTCGACACAAATATTGGTAATCGACCTTTAATTATAATTTGCGTTGTATAGATACGGTTAAGTAGAAAAATTGACAAAACCTATTTTTATAGAAAATATTTAGCGTATATTTTTATTATAAGTAAGTTTTGTTATTTGCCGCTAATAATTAAGAACCAGAGTAACTGACATAGCCCAAAGAATTAGTATGCTAAGTGGCAATGGACCGGCCATATAGCTCGAAGAACCGACAACCGATGGGGAAAAAAGGTTCTCGAGTGGTAGCCTCGTACCGGCAGGCGAAGTGTAGGGCGACCCCCCACTAGATGGAGTGACGACCTGGTATGACATGCAGGAAGTGGATGGATGCAGGTGGTTCGGGACCGTGCTTTGCGGCATTTCTTGGGGGAGGCCTATGTTCAGCAGTGGACTTGTGACGGGCTGTAATGATGATGATGATGATGAAGTAAGAAGAAAGTAAGGCGTTCAAAGCGTTTGGCCCCGTAGTGGCGGTGTAAATTTAACCACTACCCCATATCATCCCGTGGGTTTCGTAAGAGGTGACAGAGGGACACAAATCCGGAGATGTGCAGCAGTGTCATCCTAATAATGTCTTAAAATAAAAAATAAAAACTGCGATTGCCAACTCGCTTGTCAAGCGTGACAATCATGGCAAATATCCCTCCTACGAGGCAATTTATTGGGGACCTCTGTTCAGCAGTGAACGGTAACGGTAATAAGTTAGGTGTTCAAACATCCTGACTTCTGCGGAGCTGTGCAGTCTACAACTTAATTCAGCCCCATGTTGTAATTTTTAATAAAATAAGACATGAAAAATATTTATAGTTCGCGTTCCGCGCATTTTTTATATATCCTTCTACTGTCTACTAACTCCGTTCTGTTTCGATAAATTGATAAATATTAAACAGTATTGGAACGTCGGAAAAATTGTCACTTTAAAAAACAACGTGCAAACGACGTGTGAAATAGATGTGAAAGTAACGTTTACTTATAAATAGATAAAAAAATTAAATTAAAACTCCACTGTTTATTGAAGTAATACGTTTGCATGTACGAAAGAAATTTTATGACATTTTGAAATGAAAACTAGAATTTTTATATACGATTAGACTCTGGTATGTATTTGATCGTGTTATGCTTACTGAACGTTATTAACTGTATTTATTTTTATTTTTATATTTAATAAGACTGTAACTTGTTTTTTGTACTTTGTTTTACAAGAAGCAAATTACAATTAAGCAATATTAAAAAGAAATCGTGTACAGTCTATCAAAAGTCACCTTTCCCATAGATTGCCTCATAGTTTCAAGGCTTGGCAGAGAGTTGTACTCGTACTTCTTAATTATTATTAGGATGACGTTTCTGGTCATCACCTGATTAGTTGCGCTCCGTCGCCTCTTATAGGCCACAGGACGCTATGGGGTAGTAGATATACTTACACCACCACTACAGGATTACCGGTAAAACCAATAGTAGTATTTATTGATATATAATGTAACAATAATGCAGGGCGACATCTATTTTAACAAAACAATTTAAATATAATATAAATACACACTAAAACGTACCACAACTCGGCAATCCATAGCTGTAACGATTAATGGAATGCACTAATCCAAACTCATCAGCGCAAAAATGATGAGAATAAGATTCGCTCGCGATGCAACTTTTCAATGTTCATACACTCGTAGTGCCCGATCCTACCAACAGACTGATAATGAAAGCAGTGGCATGTATCTATACTTATATATGCCATACGTGATTACACGCGAATCCAGAATCGAGGATTGCTTGTCTCGTTCCGTTTGTTAATTTTTCGCGCTAACGTCCCATACGTATGTCTCATTCTAGCGTATTGAGGGGGTTTTTCTAGTTGCTTAAAAAAAAAATTAAAAAAATTAATGTTTTTTATTTCGATTCTTATCAAGTTCTAGAAATATACCAATAAAACTTAATAATAATAGAAATTATAAGGCGGTTTCCCGCCTAAATTAGTGGTATTAAATAAAAAACCTTAATACTTTCTTATGCTGAGCGCAGACCTCCACATATTACTCAGAGGATTGTCAAGAAAAATCAATAAAGTATATTAAAATTGGTATTGACATTGTGGTATGAGCTATGATGATCTTAGTGAGAATACAAGATCAAAGACGTGCAATTATTTATATTGGCTATCCCCTTGTTGCCTCAGCCAGTATTGGAATCCTCGGCGTCGACATATCAACGACATACAAGGCGCAGATTCGGCCTCACATGGAATACTGTTCCCATCTCTGGGCTGGCTCTCCCCAGTCTGGCACTGGGGAGCGCCATCATTGACGTTGCGAAGAGATGTTGCATCCCTTTGCATTTTCTTTCGCATTTACCACGGGAAGTGCTCTGAGGAATTGTTCGGATTCATCCCAGCCGCCAATTTACCAAGAACGCACATCGCGGCAGAACTCCCGATACCATCCACACCATCTGAATGATTGGTGGTCCACCACGGTGCGATTTAGATGTTTTCTTCCTCGCACAACTTCCTTGTGGAATCGATTACCACCAGCGATTTTTCCAGACCGATACGAGTTAGGGACCTTCAAGAAAAGAGACTACTCCTTTTTAAAAGGCCGGCAACGCATCCGCAATTCCCCTGGTGTTGCAGTTGTTCGTGGGCGGCGGTAGTCACTTACCATTTGGTGAGCCGCATGCTCGTTTGCACCCTCTCTTAAAAAAATCGTCATCGGTTCTTAATATGTCTGCAAAATTTGAGATTATTCAGACGTTTAGAAGTGGGTGAACACAGAATTTTAATATTATATTATTTTCATTTATACATATATATCATACACACATATTACATACAATTGTTTACTCCGGACAGAGGAAGTAAAATAATTATAAAACCGGTAGTAGATTAAAACAAGTTAACGTTGGCAACCGAATTTTAATTTCTTACGTCGAAAAATAAAGAGTTTTATTTGATTTCATTTCATGCATTTTCAGTTCCTTTAATTTCGGACATACACACATATTAACATCCGAGTTAAGATAAAAAAAACAGTGTTAAAAATCGGTGTTGAAATTATTGACGTGCGTTGACTCATCTTCTTATTTCTCAGGCACAAACGTTACCTTACTTCTTTTTACGTGTATATTTGATTAACCTGCAGTCAGATGGGAATCTAAATCGTATTGTTAGCATAAAGCATATTCATATCATATAAAGCATATTTTCGGATCCTTATCCGCAACCCAGTCTCTGGTTTTAAAAAAGAATTAGCAAATTATAAAATAAAACTAACACCATCCCATATCCAGCCGTGGTTATCGTAAGAGCTGGCAGAGGGAATCTGAAACAGATACAGTCTAAAAATAAGAACAAACTTGTTTCAAACTATGTAAAGCATTACCTGATAGTAGCTTTTAAGACTCATAGTAGACCCCACTGCTGACTCAACAATGAACTGGTAGTTTAGTTTTTAAATTACAATACTTGTCTGAAATGTGTAGTTTCGCAGTATTTTATCCAATGAAGCACATTGTAGTGTATATTTTAATGTTTCGATTAAGTGTCGATTAAAACTACTTCTGTTTTTACAGATTATGTCGCATTCATTTAAACTGATTTTAATTACAAACGTTTCGGAAAAAAGGTTATATTGAAAAGTTGAGAGGGATAGCCTTCGTTAACAATGAGATCAGGACGTCAAACACCTCACTCTCCGACGAGACCATGAGTGCTGTAATACGCCCGAAACTTGGGGAATTAAAAAAAATGAAACTCGATAAAATCCATAAATATAGTTTTACTCGTTGTTTAGTATTCGCGTAAATATAAAAAATCATTATTTAATTACAAATTAATGTGTAAAGATGTGAATAACGATTTTATATTTAAAACTATGGTTTCCTCACGCATTTAAGTGATAAGATTTACGAAAGAAATTGATTGCAACAAATTTAACAATTCGTTTCAGACTATAATATTATTTAAATTTAGGATAAAATCAAATTAAACAATTACGGTTACAATTACAATTACGTCAAGAAAATATTGCAATGACTCTAGTTACTTAGAGATATTATATATGAGTAGTCATTCATTACTTATATACGCCCAATTTCATAAAGTATTTTAAATGAATACTAGAGTGATGCGAGTAATGAACGACTATAATTTTAAATATTTTTTTAAAACCGAATAGTGTCAAAAAGTTACTTTTAATCTATCGTTTTAAATTTTCGCGTGAAAATGCTAGCCGCCATGCTATTAGACTCGTGACGTCACTGCCCTAGAATTTTGCCGATTTTGCAAAGGAATAAGATACTTTTGGATGTTTAATGATGATCATCTATATCACTGTTGTGTTGTGTCTGAATGCAAAAATACAAGCATAAGAACGCCAGGGAAGTTATGGATCAAGTGGTAACTGATTTAAATATGAGAAATACTTGGTTAAATCTTGCAAAAAGAGACCCGAAGGCATTGGCTACAAAATCCGGTTCCGGATATATTGTACACTTTACTATGCATATATTTTTCACCCTCTTGAGCTGCCTATTGCGTCATCCCCGAAAGATTCCTTTCCGGACCTGAAAACAAGAATTAGGTTATGTGAGATTGTAATCATAGATAAGCATAACTATGTATTATCAAAATACATTCTAACCTGTTATTGTATAAATAAAAGTTGGTAATAGGTACTTACATTGATGTTTAAACATTCCTCAACTCGGCAGAACAAAAATCTTGATTGCATGCAAAAAAATTTGCCAACATCAATGTATTTATCCTTGCAAAACATTTTGCCGACATCAATGTATATGTCCTTGATAGATAAGTACTTTCTGATTTTACGAATCCGTCTTCCTTTTCAATAAAATTCGTAATAAAACTCAACAATCGTAATGGTAACTTGAAAATTTTCAAAATAACACAGCACACTAGCTAGTTCTCTTAACCAGTGACGTCACAACGGTATCTAATATTGCGGACAGCGTTTTGCTGATTCGAGGCACAGATTAGAAAAAATATTCTGAAAATTGAAATATAAAGTTTATAATGCTTTTTTATAAATAGAAATAAATATTTCACGTTTACTTTTTACATAATCTATCATAAAAATATATTTTTTGATTTTTTTTACATGGTGTGAAATACCCTATTATTAATTATATATTTCACGGTCACTTTTTAACAATTTGACAATCACGAATTGCAGGTGGGCAGTGACTTAGGAGACGTCGGGCATTAAAATTACATATACGACGAGAGACGACAAAATCCGTAAAAGTAGTTTTATTTAATGTATAGTGTTCACTATTTATTGATTTTTTTTAAAATTAGTTATGAAAGATTCTTCACCTTTTTTCACGACATGCAACAAGGACAGATGTATCGACTGATCGTCTAGTTACGTGTTCGTGTTCCGGTAGTAGTTTCTTTAGGACTACCACGAGTGAAGCCGCGGGCAACGACCCGTAATAAATAAAACAGCACTAATACCTCACTGATAATGGTAATTATAATTGTTAAATTCTATATCAGCGTATAAAGTTAGAATAAAGAATATTTAAGTTTGTAAATCGCCTTAGTTATCGGTGCAACTACGTTAACTACGATCAAATAATGTTGAAATCTGTAATAAGTCATACTTTATAATCCATTTTTTAAGTGTTTTATGGCTTGTGAAAGAGGTTATCTAACAACAAGAAGTGGTGTCATATTTGTCTTGCGTCAATTAGTTTCACTCTAATAACCAATGTTTTAGCACAAACGCTTATTATTAAAAGTATATTCAATGTAAAAAAAATTGTGTAGTAAGTCATTCAGTGTAAAAATGCTATACATCCAAGATCGGTTATGGACCGTGTATTCGAATCTCAACTATAGTTACAAATTGTATCAAATAATTATTTTTTAGTAACAATGATGAAATATTGTCTAAGATGTCACATAAAACATTTTACATTATAAAAAAGTAAATTAAATAAAAAATAAAAAGTACAGGCCATTTGAAATCTAAAATATAATTGTTACAATAAAAAACGGTAACTAAAATATTATCGTTAGTAATTAATAAATTAAATGGTAATTTATAAATCACTGGCAAAATAGGTTAAAACAATACATTTAGTTTTACACCAATTAATGGTTTTGCACATATTTTTTTATAGAATAATGATGAAAAACAGACACACAGTCACACGTAAGTGGATGCTGTGGCCCATAGACATATACATTTATCCTCGATTAAGAAACAATAGACGCGTTGTCACCACTGAGGACTAAGATGGAATGCCTCATTTACAGTAAAAATGGTCTCCGGTTTTCGACACACCATATAAAACACAACAGCATACAGCAGCATAATATGCTGTTGTGATTTGTATGATGAAGTGTCGAGAACCGGATATGTTACGCTGATATTCTTTGAGAGCGTGGTCCTACCCCGGTTAAGCCGAACCATTCGTGCTACAATATAGCTGCAGCGTGGTACTACCACGTATAAAAATATAATTTTTATCATTATCACATAAGAATAATATTGACATATAACTTATAAAATGTAATTACTACAAGTTTGATGGTAAAAAAAATAACATTCCTTAAGCATTTAAAATGATTTCTTATATTTATGCGAACACTACACATTGAATAAAACTACTTTTATGGATTTTATCGCGTTTAATTGTTCTTATTTTTAATTCTTGGGATCCTGTAATTAATAACTTCTAAATAATTGACTTCAAGGTACAGTAAGTTCATACTGCGTAGATCGCACCAAAACTAATAATTAAAAAGTTGAATGTACTCCGGACTAACTGACATCGGAACGTCAATTACCTCAGTATCCTGTGACAAAAAAATGCCCCGTGTAAAAGTGGTTTTATTCATTTAAAATAATACAAAATATTGATTAAGACTTATACGTATTATATAAGTAACAACTCCGAATCTTTTACTCCTCCTTTTGTTGATGTACAAGACACAGATGAACATGATTTTGATGAAGTGTATTAAATTTACAATACCTAATGTAAAACATTCTAACACCAATGTACTGTTAAATGGGGAGGAGTTGAGTCTTGTGGATACCACTGTTTTTCTTGGTATTACTATTGACGCGAAAGTTCAATGGGGCCCCCATATATCTAAATTAGCAAGCAGACTTAGTTCTGCAGCATATGCTGTAAAAAAGATTAGAAGTCTCACAGATATTGAGACAGCTAAGTTAGTGTATTTTAGTTACTTTCATAGCGTAATATCTTATGGAATTTTGCAATGGGGTAATGCGATTGATATTGAAGCTATATTTGTTTTGCAAAAGAGAGCCGTACGGGCGATTTATAACCTAAATTGTAGAGTCCCTCAGAGAAAAATTTAAAGAATTAAATATATTAACTTTGGCATCGCAATATATTTATGAGAATGTAATGTATGTGCATAAAAACATAAATAGCTTTAATAAGAATAAGTATGTGCATACTTTAAACACTAGGAACAAACATAAGCTTGTAATGCCAGTTACTAGACTCCACAGAATCAGTAATTCATTTATGGGGCAATGTATACGCTTTTACAACAAAATCCCAGAACATATTCAAAGTTTGTCAATAAACAAGTTTAAAAGTTTTATTATAGAAAATCTGTACAAAAAGGGTTATAATAATATCAAGGAATACATGAATGAAAATAACCCCTGGGAATAAAGTGATCGCCATCATGCTGGTTCTATGAAAAATAATTTAAAAATTGTATAAACGAAATTATTGTTAGGTGAAATATGTTTGAAAAAAAAGACACGCTGGGTTTCTTGCTGGTTCTTCCCAGGACTGGGGTGTTTTCCCCACCAGTGGTAAATAAAAAATGACTTTCAATAAGTATTATGTAATAATCAATATTGAATAAAAAATTATTCTATTCTATTCTATTCTATGACATATTTTAGTTTTTTTATAAATAAATTTTAGCTAAACACTGAAATTTAGAATAAGCTTTACCGCAATGTTTTGACCGACTAGTCGATCATGAATTGACACGATTTACACAAACAGTGTGGCGTTGTCAAACTTATATGAAATGGCTTTTTTACTCGTAACTAGTCTCCGTGGTAACAAAGATACATTATCACAAGTAATATAGATACATAGATTTATAATTGGAATCGCATTATGACTTCATCCAGTATGAGTATGATATTTTATCCGTAATATAATTACTACGTTTTAAACGAAAATGGTTTTAAAAAGATTTTTTTTAATATTTTGTACCTTAGATATCTGTATTTTATATATTAACTAGTGATCCGCCCCGGCTTTGCATGAGTTATTTCTTGTTCTCGACAACAGCGCCACGTACAGGGTCCAATTGAATATAAATATCATTGAGATATAATGTACTACGTACTAGAGAAGCTATTCCGAACAAAAACTGTGCACTACTCTATGTCTTCGCGCATGCGCGGTAAATAGTACAGTCGCGCATGCGCGGTTTTTGTCATCATAGATTATATACGTAGGTAGAATGATCAGTATGTAATAAGTAAATGTTTATTTAGATTATATTGTAAATTGTATCGAGTACAATTTTTCAAATTGTTATTTATATTGCATAATGTGTTAATATAATGTAACATAATATTATGTCAGAATTACTTTTTATTTATATTTTATTTAATACTTTAAAAGGTAAATATGTATAATATAATATATAATAATATATATGCATTTATTTTCAAAGATCATTATTATTACATTTCTAGCATTCTCTAACGTATTTATACGCAGCTGGTGAATAATAGTGTAAAATCAATGCGAATTTACGTAAAGGTGCATGCAGTGTATAATTAATAATTCGTGCTCTGTTTATTCTTTTTCGTTAAAGATTTATGTTACTCCATAACTTCTGCTTTACCCATTAAATCAATCTCAGCATTTAAGTTGAGACCGACTTTATGTTTCAAATTTTCTACAATTTATTTGTAAGAAGCACATTTTTTCTTTAGATAAATATTTTGTCATAAATTTCTCAGTAAGTTTCTTTCTAGCTGCAGATTCCTTGCTATTAAATACAAACACAATATTACAACGTGCTTATATTTTATTCTTTTTATAATAACCTAGAATTATTGATTCCGTTATTAAAGTAGAACTATATTTAAAAGCTTAGGCTTCGTATACATCACTTAAACTTAGCTTAGGAGACATCACTTGCGTAGTTTATTTTTAAGTACAATTTTGCTCGGACTATCTAAAATTGAATTTGTACTGCTTATTGATTCAGACAACGGTTCTGATACTTCCTGTTCACCACATTTTGTTGGCTGAAAAAAAGATACTAGTTATTTGGGAAGCCTGCAAAAATTCTAGTGTTACAGTATTAAAAAACCGTCATATACTAGAATGACTCGCGCGCCGAGGTTTCCGTCTCTCTTAAGTCCCGTAAATATACTGAACATTACAAAACATTCGTTCGTCGTCTAATCAAAAAATAAAACGAAAATCGCAGCAATGTTATATAATTATATAATTACATTGTCGCATGGTACTGCTTATTTCTGGAAGTACACTCTTCCTGTTTTTGCGGTGTATTTGTCATTTTTTTTGAACTGCACGGAAAATGTGCGTGAATAATCTGACGTTTCTTCGCTGCAATTCTTCTGAACAAATTTGATCCATGATTATTTTGTTTCATGACACAGCCGAGAAAAACATTAAATAAAAATAATAATAAAAAGTATTAATTTTAATGCATTAACATTTCCTACAGTGATTATATATAAATATTTTACTGTTCATAATTACTTAACATTATACGTCGATAGTGTCAAGTCTGCGCATAAAAATGTTTTACTCTTTGACATTCACGTATACGTTGCAGTTGATAAAATATAATTAAATTAAGCGTGTTTTAAAGATAATAATAAGTTTAAATTACTGGTGAAAATTCACTCCTTGACTTTTCCTTATATTTCTCGAGTAGTTTGAACAGTATCTCAATGCACACGAAGGCATATTAATTTAAAAATAATTCTTCACTCTAACTTCTCACGTTGCAACAATCGCTTGACACAGACTAAGTGAGTTTGAGAGCGCGCACTCTAACTCATGTTACAAACAATCGAGTTGAGGCGTCTTCTCTAGTACGTAGTACATTATATCTCAATGATAAATATAAACCATCCAGGGACCCACTTAAACGAACACAAAAAGTTTAATCGAAATCGTTTGAGCCGTTTTCTAGTTTTAGCGAGACTAACGGACAGCAATTGTAGGTGAAATTTAAATATAGCTTGCTTATTACACAAACCTAAAATATTTATGAATTACAGTCGACATTCGACTAAAAGCCGACCAATAGTTATAATAATCCTTTGAAATGTAGTAGGCTAGTAGGTAACCATAATAAAAGTGAAATTTGTATAAAAATAATCTGCGACATCGTAATTGTGGTTTTGTTGTATAACAAAGCGTTACACGCATTACGTATGAATGTAATGTTGATGTACTTACATGATGAACGTTTAATTGACGCTCGAAAGTCGGCTCCCGCCATTGTTTTTCTATACATACACATAGCTTGCTTCGTATCATTAAGTGTCATGTAAACAAAGTATTTAGGCATTGATTTATAAAATATAGCTTGGCCTATTATTCTACACTTATTTTTATTTATTTATTTATTCTTTATTAAATTCCTTAAAACAAAATAATACAAAGTCGGACTTATCTTTTTATATAAAAATTACGTGTCACATTGTTTGTCCGCTATGAACTCCTAAACTATTGAACTGATTTCAATGAATTTTAATAGAATAATTTTGCACACTGTGAGCAGTTTGGTCCAGCTTGAGAGATAGGATATTTTTTACCCCGATAAGTGACCCTTAACATTTTTTATTAAGAATTTAAGGATTTTTTATTGGAGAAAGGGTCATCTCGGGAAAGGGCAGAACGACGTCTGCCTGGTCAGCTAGTATAATATAAGGATGAATGGCGTTCTGCTTGCTGAATTCGGCCATATCGTCGAATTTACTTAAACGCCACAGAGGAGCTGTCTCGGCAGACGTTATTTTGCACATTATGGTTGTAGTGCAAATGCGTCTGCTCGATCGTGGGAGAACCACGCTCTCACAGAATACCAGCCTAATGCTTGGCTAGGCATCCACTTACCATCCGGTGGACTGTGTGATCGTTTGTCACCCTTATTCTATACATAGAAAAGGGCACGAAGTGATTTGTTCTGAATTAACTCCGAACTTTCTACAGTAGTATTTACAGTCATATTAATAACGCGACCATAACGTCACCTATCGAGACCAGATTTTGTAATTTTTTCGGAGCTCAATAAAATCCTTCTAGTTCATAAATATACAATACTCGTCGGAAAAAGATCCCTACTACCGAGTCAAAGTATTCGAACTCGTTGCGATAAGATCATCAAGGTTGGTTATTTATTTGAATGAAATTGTAGAACTATGGATTCGGGTGATTCACTTTAAGCGTGTTACCACACAGTATATTATGGTTTTAGAGTGAATTGGTCTGCATGTCTGGGGAATGACCACGCTCTCACAGAATACCAGCGTAAAATAGCAGCTTAATGCTGCTGTATTATGCTGGAAACGAGGTATTCCATCTTCTGCATTTTGATTCTTAATGGATGACAGATATAGATGTCTATAGGCCATATCATCTAATTACCATTGAGTGTGTGCCCGTGCGTATACTATAAAAAAGAAACTTAGAAATTTACTTTGTAATTTGTGAAGGAGACCTTTGTTTGGCTGTAAGTGTGCGATGCTTTTTGATTGCTTTTGGTTAAGTGTTTATCCAATTTTATAAGATGTTATTCATTTAAAACATCATTTTCTCAAATGACGATTCGAAATTATCGCATTTATTTGTAAATTATTTGTTAAGATGGATTGAGTTAGCTGGTAGGTACCACCACCCACTTAACTAATTCTGCCGCCAAGTAGCTAAGCTTGCCTGTCTAAAGGGTATACAGAGTCAGTATGATCACAAGTTGTGAGCCATTCCACCTTGGTCTTCAGGGGTGACAACCCATCTGTAGCTTTCTTTGTATAAAGTTGGTGCATGTCCATGAACTGCAGTAGCCACTTAGTGGGTGGACAGCAAGTTCGTTGGTCACTTCAGTTTTATAAAAATATATTTATTGCTTAGTAAAATCATAATTATATTACGAAATATTTTCATTATAGTTACCGTTACCCGAATGTTTTATAAATAATTGTTCATTTATTTTATTGAGCTCTGTAACTCTGTATACAGAAAGGGAAATCCCCGCTATATGGTAACTTCTTCTCTAAAGCGCCCTTCGCTTGTTCTTTACAATATAAAGCGTAATGACGATAACTAATGAAATCTTATGTGATTCCTATAAGTACATCACATAATACATTTGAAAAAACTTTTTTTTAGAAATAGTTTGAATATTTTTTTTTATTGGAGCGCAACAATGTGCAATGCATGATATGTCATTTTAACAACGGAATAAAAAAAAAATTAAATAATGACGGGAGCATGTTTATAAAAAACATAACTGGTAAGGAACACGGTAGTATAGGTATATATCCTTCTTCATCAACTTGTAAAAGTTCGTTGCTGGAGCCATGCCTCTTACATTGTAGGAAAAATTTGTCGTAATCACCACGCTTGGAAGGAAAAGTGTACTGTGATCTACGTGGTATCAGATGTGTTGCTGCTTATACGAAGTTTCTCATCGGCTTAACAACAACTATGCTTGTAGTTATTTCAAACTAATTTCTTAAAACATATATCCCATAATTGGACATTCAACTCGTTTATCGATAGATACTCGAGTTATTACCAGAGCATGACTACAGCTTGCACAGGGATATAAAATGCAACACGAATTGTTTTAATGATTTAAATACTGGTTTTTTTCTCGCACATGAAGAGTTTTTGTTCCTGAGCAAGAGCAAGCATTTTGAAAAGGAACCAACTTTTTCAAAATGCTTGCTCTTCATAAATTAATATTTTTCGCACTTAATAAATTATTTGTGGAATACTTAAAGTTATAGGATCGCTTATAAAGCTATATCTACCTTGTAAAATGTCACACTTTTAAGTAAGCATTTGCATCATTTGAATTGAGAATTTAAGCATCAGTTTCATCACTAATGTTGGGTGGCGGAAAAAGTCATGGATGCCCACGACTTTTTCTGCCACCAGGGCGGCGCCACTTAAAAGTGAGGTATAATATTCGACAGATTTCGTAGCGGGGAAGTTAATTTGTTCGGAAAATGTAAAAGTTAATGTTTCTTTGTGTACTATAAGCTATACTTTATATTAATAAGATTAAAAGTAAGTAAATCAAACCACAGATATTCATAAAAGTAGAAACATTTAAAAAAGGTTAACTATGTGTAAAAAAGTTAAAGAGCAAACCACTGAGGCATTGTTTTGTGTATTAATATAATACTCTAGAAACTGATAAACTTTTATTAAAAACTAACTTCTCAATTAAATGACATCGTGTAACAAAAAACTTTAGTCTCTAGACTCAGTGTCAACTAGCGACATCTGGTGAGAAGAAAATGATTAGCCCTCATTAATTAACTTAAGAAAACATTTGTATGAAACATAATCAACCTTTAAAAAATACTTATTTCATTATTCTTCTTAAAAAGTATTTTATTAATCATCTTATACGTGTATAAAATATTCAAAAAAAGAACGGAACCAATTTGCAGTGAGCTTAACTTACACTTCACTACATTTTACTTATTAAAAGCGTGCCTTATAGCACTTCCGAGGATTGCATCAGGGATCGGAAACGTTATTGAAATAAAAAACGTTTTTAAAACGTTTGGAACGGTTCCTTGTATAACATTTTGTTCGGAACAAAAACGAAATGAGAACGTAATGTGAAAACGTAAAAAAACGGTTTATTCCGCAGGAAGTTTAAACCTGTTTACTTAGTTTGCATTCATTTCGTTACACCAGTGATTCCGAATTCTGATGCGCTTGGTGCTAACGGACTGAATGATTTTTGTGACTTATTACACCTATAATGATGAAACTCGCAAATCAAAATGTCAGATGGAAGTAGGGTTGCCACCCGTACTATAATATATAGTATCGTACACAAAAATAAAAGTAGTTTTACAAATAGTTTTACAAAAATAAGTGAAAATCATTCTGTAAATACTAGGAACAGACACAAGCTAGTAGTACCAGTTATTCGACTCCATAGAGTCAGTAATTCATTCTTGGGGCGATGTCTACGCTTTTACAACAAAAATCCAGAAAATATACAAAATTTGACCTGTTCAAAGTTCTAAAACTTTATTAAACTAAGTTTGTATAAAAGTTTTATTATAATAATAAGGAATTTATGGATGATAATAACCCTTGGAAATGAGGTGATTGCTACCAAGCTATTTCTAATCTGTTGTGTTGTTAATTTGTGTAACATACATGATTGTAATCTGTTATTTAAAAAAAGTCCCGCTGGGTTTCTTGCTGGTTCTTCCCAGGACAGAGGTTTTTTTTTCCGAACCAGTGGTAATCAAACAAAAGAGTGACTTTCAGTGTTATTTATAATCTATATTGAATAAAAAAGTTTATGTTTCTGTTTCTGTTTCCGTACTATATTTCAGTCAATTGTACTATATAGTAAATAATATAGTGCGAAAAATACTATATTTACCCATAATTCCATCGTCGCACTTTTTATATTAACTGTGACTGGAAGTCTGGAACAAGTAAGTTTTACCGAAAGAATCAGTCATCGATGTAAAATGTAAAGAAGAAAGAAATAGAGCCTATTTTTTTTTTCATTTAATTAAAAATGAATTGTAATTTATTTTGGTATGAATCTAAATTCCTCATATTCCTATAATTATTTCAAAGGTCATTGATGGCCAAAGCGGAGAGCAATAACAAACATGTATATAGAAAAATACGTAAAGTTTAAAAATAAATCTTTACTTTTTTTCCTAAATTTCCCAAAAGTACTATATTTTTTCACCTTTTTTGGGAAAAAATACTATATTTGTTCAAAAAAAGTGCCACCTTAGATGAAAGGATGTCGTAGTTGTTGTAGATTGTATTTGTAAACTTTCTTGATGAGAGTCAGAAGCACGTGAGTTTAACTACATTGGGCATCGGCATCGTTAATTTTATTTATTTCTGATAATAATGAATGACTCAAAAGATGATGCTGGTGTTTTTACATAAATGTATACTTTAAATTTATGGAACAAATAGATATTTGCATTGATAAAAATAACGTACACATAGAATAATGTATATCAGTCACAGTACTTTAATTAAATTACTGTAATAATCCATACCCCTATTTGCGCGGCTGTAAAATTACAACTGGACTGGATGTGCAGTATTTTAGTTTCGTATTGCAGTGCCAAAAAATAGGAAAAAACAATTTAAAAAGTTTAAAAACGTTTTATTCAACAAGAACGATTTAAAATTTCGTTCTCTTCATAAATCATAAACGTTTTTATTATGATTCCCTTCGAATGTAAACGAAACAAATAAGTTTTTAGGTATTTCAGGCGAAACCGTTTCGAAAAATATACCTTATCCGAGCCCTGGATTGCGTACGCAGATCATTGAAACGTAACAAAACGAATGTGTTTTAAGTATAAATCTTTTTTATGTGTTAATGATGTAGTTAGTTACGTAAGACTTACTTATTTTGTGCATTGATAGAAAAAAAATCATTATTTTGCGGTATGTTATCAATGGTTACGTATTATAATGTCTACAGGAAACCACAAAAGGCCCGAATGGAAACTTTCTACAGAGCGCGCGACATAGCGGCGCGTTTGACATACATTTTGAGCGTGTTTTTCTTGAACGACGCCCTGCCCGCTGAACAAACGTCACTCAATTTAGTTCGTATTATACCTACTCGTAGATGCAGAAAATTCTTTTGCGTAATACGAAGTATTATTATGTTGGTATTATAATCATCAAAGATTATAATACCAACATAATAATACTTCACATATACTTTACATGCAGGGCTATTTTGCAATAACCGGCCGAATTTGCAGAGATAGTTCAGAATAATTAATATAGGTAAAGAAATATTAATTAAAAAAAATTTCGAACGTTCTGTCCTTTTTATCTTTTAAATGCAAAATGCGCGGTAGTGCATTATTTTAACTGATTTTACTGCACACGCACACATTCATAAGGGTCGATCAGTAGGCGATAAATCTTTGGGTTTAGCAATTTAGGACGACCTAAAATGAAAAAAAAAACTAAACGGTTCATAAATAGTTGATCTCGTATTTTGTTTTAAAAAAGTGGTTTTGATGCACTTAATTTACTGCAAAACAGCTTATAAAAGAAAACGAGGCGTTTTTAAATATACATTTCGGCAATAGACTAAAGTTATGATGATATTCGTAAACTAAGTCGGAAATAGTCGTGGCTCTTATGAGCTTCCACGAAGAGCGCTGCGTCGATAGTTATAAAGTCGTACGAAAATAATGTATGGCTGAATTGGTCCTCTTGAATAGTTCCAAAAAAAAGGCAGCGACAGTTTACATGTGTGTGTATCTTCTAAGGATAACTCGCTGTAACCATTCTTATATAAAAATCTCGCTCGCCAAAATAATTTTGGTGCGGGTCGACGCGGCGGTGGCACGTTGGTCTCCCCCAGGTCAGCAAATGCGGAGAATCAATTTATTTGAAAACTGTAGAAAATCGAAACAAAAGTATGGTTTAGCATGAAGTTTCAAAATACATTATACCTACCAATATTTTAGATAGATGATTGTTCAACCCTGGCAAAGCCGTGGCTGGCCGCCGGTATATTATATAATTGATATTTCTACTCTAAAACACAATGAGATTGTTAGTTTTGTCAGCAACCGATTAGCCTTATAAAGTCTTCTGGCTAACAGGGTAATTATAAAAAATAGAAGACGAATAAAAATAGAGTAAATTAGCTGTTTTTTTTTTCTTTCTTTCATGCCTTAATTTATACAAAAAAAATGTTTTCTTTTCTTTATTTTAATTTAATCGGAGTTCTATGTATTCATTGGTGTAATTGCTTCATGGTGTAAACGGTGTCAGTCAAGGTTCTTGGTTCCTGCGATACAAGCCTAGAGCTTAGTGCAGAAACCAGTGTATTGCTTAATTATGTAATGTTTTTGGTTAAATAAATACATTTCTATTTCTATTTTCTATTTCAATCGCTAGCGTCATATCTAAGCGTGTGACTTCCGCGTTACGAGCTACTTGTATTTAGTTTCTAAAAAAATATTTAAAAGTATCTATTTGTTATCATATATAAAAATGTATAACAATTTAAGAAGAAAAAGTGAAAACTATTCAGTATGAAATAAACGCTGTAATTATATCAGTAAAATTTATTCTTATTATACACTTAAATATTTACAAAATATTATATCTTTCAATCTCTTACACCCTTAAAGAGATTCCATTTTTTATTTGCTGTAATTTCTTCTGTTGTGTTGCTAAAAAAAAACAAAAAGAATTATAATGCATACTTAAAATATATTTTATATATTTTTATTAAAGAAACAAACGACACATTAATAGCGAGGTGAAAGACTTTTTCTGAGATGGTTCAGAGAGATGAAGAATGGGAAGGAACCAAAAAGAAGCGAAGAATGGATCGTAGCCCAAAAACGGAGACTAAGAAACCTATTTATGAGTCAAAAAGGAACGGTGGTTGATTTAGAGAGTAAAAGTCTAAAATTTAAGGCGGCGGAAACGCAGGTGCCACTTTTTACATCTAATGTACTTAAGGATGTGGATGAACAGGACATTGTTAACTATATATATGAAAAAACGCGGAAATGTGTCTCTTGTAAAAATTCAAATGAAGCGACAAAGAGACTACAGTGCTTATAAACTGTTATTGTTTTATTACTTGGGGATGACCCAAGCGCAGCAGCATACTCGTAGGTGGCGGGCGTGATGCTTATAATGATCATATTCGCCTCGAACAAATAGTGTAATTAAATGGAAACTATTTCGAGAGAGAAATCGAGCGACGGATTCATTTAACCTATGTAGAATTTAGCAAGCTTCGTCAGACCTTCTGTTGTATACCATAAAGCCTGCTGACCAGTCTTCGACCATGCGTCCCATCTGTACGTTGCCTAAATCCATCAGCGAGTGGTGGGTGGAGCTAAGCTCGAAGTTTCTTGTTACATGCTACGAGGTTTCCGATAAGCTTTAATTTCATACAAATCGGTTCAGCCGTTTCGGAGGAGTTTGGTTACAAACACCGCGACACGAGAATTTTATATATTAGATAGATTTAAAATTGTAAATTAAATTTGACTTATTTTTTTTTTGGCTATAATTTGGCTTTGCATTGGCAGTACGTCTCGCACTTTTATATTACCTACTCGTCGTATTACCGAGGTACTTACCGAGGTACCTTGGAAATGTTTCCAGAGACCATGCCGCAATTCCCAATCTTCGAAAAAAAGCATCGGCTTATTCCAAACAATGTGTTGATTTTCCACATTGTAGTTCTTTGTTAACGGGGGGTTTAGTTGGGGGGCCTCTTTCGCTCTTCTAGATATAATTTGATTCACATATTTGTATAAGTCCGGTGCTTTGTGGATCCAGCATACTAAAGACAGCACCGATGCAACAATGGCGTGCATCCAATACTTGCACCTCACTGGTATGTTATCAGCGTTGATTGCGAAGTCCTGTATAACCATCACCATATATGCGGCAGCAGCTGCAGTCAATCCGCAAGGAACTTCCAGAACTAGGCAGCTGATGGCAGTATAGATGGCTTTTAAGTTGACAGCACTATAGTAATGCTGTCTAACAGCATTCAGGAAATAGTTATGGAATTCCTCTCGGCACTGACGGATGAAATCTTTGTCTCCACTATCGTATACGCCAATCTTTAATTTAACCTAAAATGTTTGTGCTTGACTTAAAACAACTTAAGTAACTTAGGTACTAAAAACCTATAAAAATAAATTAAGTAGCAGACTATTAACAACTATGATCGCACGAATGGGTTGAATCGACCGCTCCACAGAACCCACGCTTAGACCACGCTCTCACAGAATGCCAGCGTAAAATAGCAGCTTAATGCTGCTGTATATTGTGAATATTTGAACAGTGGTAGAGCCACGCGGCAGCTTTTGCTGTCGCACGGATGGGCCGGCTCGAACTGGGGTGGTACCACGACCGTACAGAAAACCAGCGTGAAGTAGAGGTTTACCTCTGCGTTTCGCTTGGTGAGTGCAGGTGGCCGGAGGCACTTTTTTCTGGAAATGAGGCAGTCGTGGAGTTGCGGAAACCGGCCCGTGTAATAGTAGTACCAGTCTAAAGTAATGGGGAAATTTAGACTTGTCATACCCGATTAAATATTCCGCAATTGTTAACCAGAGACCTTTTTAGTTAGTGATATTTACATTCGAAAAACATTTGTTTGGACACCTCACCTCCACATCTATAGAGAAACTTTAAAAGGCAAGATAACATTAAAAATTACCTGTGAAAAATTATTATATATCATGGGTACAACGAGATACGGTGCATTGATTTGTCGATCAACGAATCTGATTAGAAGGCGAGTACCAACGAGGCTGTACATGGCGCTAGATGACCCGACCAAATTTTTCAGCACTCGGTCGAATAATCCTTCACAAAAGCTTTCATTATACTTTTTTACTTGGTAAACATGCGCTGCGTAATCTAATAACGATGAAAACTCAAAAATATCATCATCGTTCATATTAATCGTAAGCATACAGTTCATCATCTTGGTGATGATAGTCAGTCTGTGATGATTCTCAGCTCTATCAATGATCCGCCGGAGACAAACATCGAAACCTTTTTTCAAGTATATATAACCTGAGTGCTTGTCACCAGGATTGGTTATGCTATATGTGAAAAAATTTAATAGCCGTGTCATTAACCGGAGGAGCTTCCGTTCGTCTATTATCCAATAGTCACTTTTAAGCAGCTCATATAAAACCCTCATACGATGCCTCGCAGATACAACATCGATGAACAAAACGCAATCAGTAAGCAATAAATTGAAAAGCGTCGACGTACCACGATTGTAGAATAAAATTATCTCAAGTATCTGCACAATGAAATTTTCGTAAGGCCAAAGGGATACTTCATTAAAGAAATTTAATGTAAGATTTATTGTATCTTCACTTTTTTCTGGTAGCAAATTCTCCATCACCTTATGGAAAACTTCTTCAACTTTTTTGAACTGCCATCGGTTATGCCAGTTCCGGCATTGGCTGTTATGCCTTCTGGTTTTCAAATGCATACCAAAATAATACACCAAAGTAAGGGAGCATCGCAACAATTCATGAAAATCAGATTCTTGTAAGCTAAGCCTACTTACGTGGAATACTAAGTAACGTACCCGTTCGATGGCCTTAACTTTATTATTGTTGTAGGTCGGGTTAAGATTTACTGGCATGCAAAGTTGATGAAGCTGACTGATTCTTTCATTTAAGTCTACATCTTCAATAGTCTTATGTTTTGTATCTGGAAACATCATATTTTAATCTAGCGTGCTCTAGGGTGTTTTAAAATTACTTAAATTAATATTTCTTACGTAATACAAATAAGCAACTAAACAAAAAACCATTTTTGACAATTTTTGATTATTTATACGACAATTACTAAACGTCATAAATGACAAGTATAATAATCTGTGGTAATAATAATATTATCTATTCCAATCTCTTCAATAGTTTTAAAATAAGTAAAGTTACAGCTTATATACGTCTCTCCTTATCATCGAGGCCTCTGATTTCTGAAAGGGGCTTAGTACAAGAAAATATCAGCCGCGATGTCCCAATGTTTAGCACATTGAGTTATTTGTACTACGTACAGTACATATATATTGATGGTTTAATGCCCCAAGTCGACATAGTTTTTTTTCTCAGACACGAAGATTTCCTTTACCGCCGAGCAAGTGCCGGCGGGGATCGAGGCCGGGTAGTTTCGCGTACTCTGAAATTTACAACACGTATAATAACACTGAGTTCCTACGGCTCAGTGTTATTATACGTGTGGTAGTTGCAATTAAAGACTTTTTCCTTGTTCACTATTTTAATCAATATAATCAAGACAATGACATTTTAAAAGTTACTAATTATAATATTTTTCTTCGTGTCTATTAAAACAGTTTTTCGTTAATTTTTCATTTTGAAACATCGTGGATCAAAGTCAGAATAAAAAGTTATCTTTATATATAAAAATTACGTGTCACATTGTTTGCCCGCGATGAACTCCTAAACTATTGAACTGATTTCAATGAAAGTTTGCACACAGTGTGCAGTTTGGTTCAACTTGAGAAATAGGATAATTTTTATCCCGATAAATGATCTTATATTTTTTTATTGCGACTTTAAGGATTTTTTCTTAGGAAGGGTCATCGGAAAGGGCAGAACAACGTCTGCCTGGCCAGCTAGTATATATATATATATATATATATATATATATATATATATATATATATATATATATATATATATGTATGTAGAGAAAAATACTGACAAGTATTGCCTATAATTATATTTTTCTCTGACTAATAACCTAGTTGAATCTATAACATCCTCCCCACATAAGAAAAATATGAAAGTAGAGCCGATATAATATATAATTCAAAATACTTAAACACAACATCTAATCGAATTAAGTATTCACTCACACATTCATTACAAACGTAGATGAATTCAACCCTATTTTAAATAGTTTAGTTATTAAAGTATTTTAACAATGAGAAATAGAGCAGTATTTTAAGCAAACATTAATAAGTAGCCGACTAAATGCATTTCGTCACTTCAGTCTAAGAATCTTCTTGGAACGTTAATTACTAATTGAATGTTTAAAACTTATTTCTGGTACTAATGGAAGATGATTGATGTAAATTAAATGATATTATGTCCCAATTCATAGTCGTCTGGGGACTATAATCCTTAATGTTAGGGTTAGTCACTGTCTTACATCTATTGGTACATGGGCTGGCCCTGTGCCATTCGTTTGTAACGGTTGTTAATTTCAGTGGGTAAAGACTTTATACAGCTCTTACCGATTCACCGGTAGCTGTCTGTACTTTTGCAACCCTACAATTATCATCAGCACCTATAATTAATTCCTTTATACTCGTAATGTCTAATGGCCAATATAACTGACTGGTATTAGTTTCAATAAAAACAATATCATTTAATTTCGGTATAATATATACGTTTCTAAAAAGTTGTCGGTAATCTGCATGTAATTTATTTAAATATTGTAACCGAATATTTATATTATTTGTATCAATCAAATCCAAATTAGGCATTTCACTATTATTTAAGGGATGTAAAAAAATCATTGGAGTAAGTGGTTTAAGAGAGTCATCAGCTGTTGATACGGATGTCAATGGTCGGCTATTAATGATTGCTTCGCAGTCACAAAGTATTATAGATAATTCAATCCAAGTTAAAGATTGTTTTCCCAAGATTCTTCTCAACATTTCCTTCACTACTTTTATAAGGCGCTCCCGCCATCCTCCCCACTAGGGTCCAAGTGAAGGTACAAAACGCCACTTGATAGCTGGTGGAACTATTTGTTTCTTCTACTTTTGCCCAATGAACTTCTTTTACTAAATTGACTGCACCTTAAAATTCGTACCACAATCAGTACATACAATGTTCATGCGGCCCCTTCAAGCTATAAAACGACATAAGGCCATCAATAAACTATTTGTAGATAAAGATTCCACAAGCTCTAGGTGAACTGCTCTATATGTAGCACAAGTAAATAATACTATCCAACATTTCTTTTAGTCACAGAGATGTTGAGGCCCCGCTAAATCTATATCAGTTATCTTAAATGCTGCGTTTGCCTCAACTATGTTTGATGGCAATGGTGCTTCAGGAACTTTTACGTAATTTTTTGTTTTGTATCTCTTACATATAACACATTTAGACACAAGACTTTTAACAAGCGTCTTAAGCTTAAAATTCATAAATTGTCTCTGAGGTTGGATAGCAAGAACTGAGTTCCTCAATGATTGGATTTTTCATGTCTCTGTTGCACTAACTGCGTTTTTTCCTACTAGAAGTATTAGCTTTACAAAATCCTTGTCTTCTTTATTCAACTCTAAACGTGTTTTCACTCTTATTACCCCCTCGGCATTTATTTCTGTTTGTATATTATGCAACGAAAACCCACCTGTAAATTTCGTTTTCTGTAATAATTTAATTATTGTCTTTTTTGCATTGATATATTCATCATTTGTTATAATTCATACGTAATATCCATGCCACAAGACTAATTCCTCTTATACACGGTCCATCTTGACGTACATCCCGCCAAGGTCATGCACGATACATGATGCAAAACGACAATGAATAGCATTGATGTACGTCAAGAGACTCAACAAAAATGGACTACACGTTATTCCAAAAATCACTCTTTTATGCCTATATGCTACTACTACTATTAACTAACTATTTCATTACAAGATTCTATTCCCAACAGATAAATTTCATGTAATCTCGATCTTTTTCTGCAATGGATATCTATAAAAATGCTTGTTTTATATCAGATACAACTTCATAAGCACCTTTTCGAAATTGTATTAATAATTTTGATAACAATTCAATCATATTAATACCTTTATCTAAACAACCGCTAAGAGTCCATCCATTACTGTCTTTTGTAGAAGCATCAAATACTGGACGTACACGTATTCTCATACTAGATAATTTTATTTGTATCATTTATAACCCTCTCAATGATATCATTCTTCTTCCAGTCTTACAGAACGTGATCATACATTTTTAGGTTACCAGTAGTACCAGACTTTAACTTTTTGTGGTTGACTCCAGTCGTTTAAATGCAATTTCATGATTTGCCTTGTCTCCTGCACATCCCTTTTTCCATAACAATGAGACTTCATAGCGTCCTTGCGCATTTATTGAAATTTTATTATTGAAAGTTTTCAAAACCTAAATTTCAGAATCCTTTTTAGACTTATTTTCATGAGGATCTCGAATTCCTAATAAATCAATACTCCACAAATCAGAAAGATTTGTATTTGAAAAGCATGTAGTACTTAATGTACTTTGAACTATTATTAGTCCCTGTAATGTCCACCCTAACTTGGTTTTAATAGCCATCAGGTTGTTATCTAAACTAACCATTTCATTATGTATAATGGATCCTAAGTAATCCGACCCAATCAAGAGACTTATTTCAGTATCTGTATAATCAAAACCACTGATCATAATATTCAGAACCCGTAACTTATCTAATATTTTTTCATTATTAACTTTTGGCAGTTGCACACATAAATCAGACTGCTGTAATGCATTGATTCTAACAGAAAACCCATTGCCTAAGCTACTTACCAAAACCTCAAATCATTTCTATACCTTGGTAGGCTGATCCACCCCCCCCCAAAGACATAAAATCAGTGTCTTTTTTCACATGATAAACATCTAACATAACATTTACATTTATTAGCCATGTGACCTTTTTTAAGACATAAATGTAGCAGCAAACTATATTTTTACTGCCCCCTTTTTATCCTCTAGAAACGTCTTATTAGCTCTACTACATTCAAAGGAATTATGCCTGCTTTTGTTATTTGTGTTACTTTACCTGACTCCTTTGATTTTATATTTGACACTAACGACGCTGCTGTTGGTAAGCTGCTTTTTTGTTCCCTGTGGAGAGTGTGATTAGTACCAACACAATTAATATCAGACCTTGCTAAATTAATTTGCTCTTCTGTTTCTACTTCGTTTTTAAGAAAATTGAATCTGGGGGCACGGGAGTGCCCCCGCCAAGTCGAGCAAAAAAGCGGCACGGCCGTACCATCCTTTCCTCGAAGCAGTTCAGGCCATTTTCGAAACCATATAATTTCGTTGTGGATAATACTTGAAGCCTGAATTGTAATCAAGTAGGCATTGTATAATCTCGAGATGTTTTATATTTTATTAAATTTGAACCAGTAGTTTAAGAATTATAACTAGTCAAAGTTTCTTAATTTTATCACTCACTGACTGACCGATCATCAAAACTCTACGGCACATCTAGCAGACGTAGAAGCGTCAAATTTTGAATACAACTATTGTTTAGTATATTAATCAAGGAAAAATTAAAATATTTTGTAATTTCGGTCCACTTTCGAGATACACTAACTGCACACATAACTTTGTAATCCCATATAAATATATTGGATTACAAAGTTACATTTACAGTGAATGAATCAGTGTACCGATATATGTGTAATATAATGGAATAATAGGTGTAGATAGGTACCTAGATATAACTATCTACAAAAATAAATGAGATGCCGTCAAAAACATAACTTGTAAAAAAACCAAGTCTCGCAACTCAGTTCTGCTACCGTAAAAAGTCCTGAGATCCATGTAATACCAAGTCGGTTAATTTATTCAGTCCCTAGTTAAGGGTCCTTCTGCCTTAAGTTATTACGTAATTAGCTAACCTAACAACATCTTATAGAGACCACATCAATATTAAAAATCTTTTATGTTTTAAATAAATAAATTGACTTGGCAATCGCACTAAACAATCTAATTTAATATAATATGTATTACTTGAGAGATACATTGCGTTTTCATGCGATGGCTAATTACGTAATAACTTAAGACAGAAGGACCCTTAAGTAGGGACTGAATAAATTAACCAACCTGGTATTACATGGATCTCACAACTTTTTACGGTAGAAGAACTGAGTTGCGAGACTTGGTTTTTTTTTACAAGTTATGTTTTTGACGGCATACACTTGTCAATTAATTACCAGGAGGTAGATCAGTGTTACATCTATTTCAAGCAATAAGAATTGTTTCTGGAATTACTGATTTTACAAGGGGATACAAAATAATTTCATATTTCTGTTTAAGAATATCTAACGTTACTAAACACATCAAATGTTGAAATTTTGTCATATAATAGTCTAATAGATACTTGTTTTTATTATTGTTTAAAACTAAACTTAATAATTCCATAACATAAACCTGTATGAGAAGATTCTCCGAATCTTGCCTTGAGTTATTCAATAGCCTGAGCATAATTTTCAGCAGATGAATGGAAACTTTCCACCAATACTTTAAAGTTACTATCTTCTTTCAATGATTGAAAGAGGTACTGATACTTATCATCTCCAGACAATGAATGGTCTTCGTCAATTTTCTTAAATTGGCCCCAATAAGCTTACCAGTTCTTCAGATTATCATCAAATTTCTTTATATATTCTGGACAACCCTCAAAACTCACAAATCATTGTCTTATGATCCATGTCATTTAAATAAACGACGTAGAAACATGGTTGCCCAGACATACAGAACTAAAACCACATTTGCAAGCAGACAATTTATATCGCGTTCTGCCTTTCTTTATAATAAAATAAACAAAGATATTTATATATACGACAAAACATACCACAACTGTAAAAAACTTTTGCTAGAATGGATTCATCATAAGACATATGACGAAATTGAGAAGCTACTGGATCGTGTAGCATGATTTGTTCAGATTCAGCACTGTAATCACACATACTCTTTTTAACTCACGCAAGCATAGACACAAACACACACACACCCACACACACATACACACACACACACGCGCGCGCACACACGCGCGCACACACTCACACACACACACACACACACACACACACACACACACACACACACACACACACACACGCGCGCGTATACATAAGTAAATAAAGTAAGAATAGAATTAATATAGAATTTAAGTAAATAATAAATTAATATGGATATAGAATATGTTTATCCATACTGCCTTGTAACATGGATATAGTAATGGAAGGGCGGACCCTCCAAACACAGGCATTATTTGCTTAAATAGAGGTTCCAATCTACTAGTTTTTAAGGCATTTACTTTTTTAAAACGAAATAAAATTTATTTATTAATTTATTTATTTATTTATTTATCATAACTGTCGCTCCCTAACATGCGGTCTTGTATGATATTATATAAAGCTTCTAATCGCTCAGCCATGCTCTTAAGAAATTCAAAGTCGATCATCTCACAGAAAACCAGCGTGAAGTAGAAGTTTACGTCTGCGTTTCGCTTGGTGAGTGCAGGTGGCCGGAGGCCCTTTTTACTGGAAATGAGGCATTCCATCTTAGTCCTCACGGGTGACAACGCATCTACATTTTGATTTGTAACAGAGGATAGATGTAGATGTCTATGGGCCGCAGCAACCACTTACCATCAGGTGGACTGTGTGCTCGTTTGTCACCCTTATCCTATAAAAAAAAATCATTTGCGAGAAGTTTTCAACGTTTACATCTGCTTCCAGCTTCGTCGCTGTTCGCTTGAAAAATTTTCTCAGTTTCTCTCGCTCCCGGTTTTCTTTAATCGCCGCTGCAGACTTCATTTTTATTTAATATTTGTACTCAAATCTTCCAAACTATTTATTTTATTATAATCTTAATCAGACTGACTTATTTGAGCACGAACTACAGCGAACATTCCGGACTTTTAATAAGTTAAATTCTTTGCCTCACGGTCACCATATGTGGAAGTTGCAATTAAAGACTTTTTCCTTGTTAACTATTTTGACCAATATTATGAAGACAATGACAAGTTAAAACAGTTACTAATCATAATATTTTTTTCATTCTGTTAAAACAGTTTTCAGAGTTATAAAGACTACTACCAAAGAGAATATAATACTACTACGTTCGCACGTACGCAGTCCACTGACAGCAAGTTTGCCTGTAATTTAGTTTACAACCTATTAAAAGTAAATTGCTGAACATAAGCAGCCCCAATAAATTGCTTCATACGAAGGGTATCGCTCATAACTACTACGCTTAACAGACGGGTTGGCAAACGCAGTTTTTTTATTATTTTTGAGTAATTTGTATTAGGACAATGCCTTTTTCTTTTTTTTTTAGAGGATAGGGTGACAAACGACCACACAGTCCACCTGATGGTAAATGGTTGCTGTGACCTATAGACATCTACATCTATCCTCAATAAAGATTCAAAATGCAGATGCGTTGTCGCCTGTGAGGACTAAGATGGAATGCCTCTTTTCCATTAAAAAGGGTCTCCGGTTCTCTACGCTCATACGAAACACAGCAGTGCTAGTCTGCTATTTTACGCTGGTTTCCTGTGAGAGCGTGGTCCTTCCCCGGTCGAGGCGACCCATTCGTGCTACAACTATACTACTAATATAGCTGCAGCACGGCTCTACCACGAACACATGCTGCTGATCATCTTCTGTTTCAGTTTTCCTTTGTCGCCTCCTACTTACTATAAGCTTATTTGGGAATTCTTCCTGAGTTAGGGGTATGGTATTCCAATCGCTTATCCGCAATAAGGTAAATATTCCCAAATGTTGTTCTCAGTAGTGGATTATAAAAGTAGGCTTCAGACCTGTTATTTGATATTTTTCTTTACTTTAACAGTTCATTTAAACAGTTCTCAAATCTCTGGTGTCAACGTGACTTATAATTAACTTCAATTATGGGTTGGGAATCGTATTATCAAGTTTGCATTTACTCGGAAAGGAGATTTGAGAATGCCTGGAAATAAGTAGGTTATTCGGGAAATGATTAAAAAGTAATTTTGCACAAATTTTGGTTTCAGCTTGGTGGTGGCCGCTCCACTACCCTATATTATCCCGTGGATGTCGAGAGAGGCGTCAGAGAGAAATTGAAGCAGGAGATGGGCAGCAGCATCTTCCTGATAACAACTCAGATTTAAAAAAAACTGCGGTTAGAGACAACACTACCAGACCCAAAAAGTAATTATGCTCAAATTTTAGTTTCAGCTTGGTGGTGGCGCAAGAAAATCCACTACCCTATATTATCCCTTAGATGTCGTGAGAGGTGTCAGACAGGAGATGGGCAGCAGCATCTTCTTGATAACAACTCAGATTTTAAAAAAAAACTGCGGTTTGAGACAACACTACCAGACCCAAAAAGTAATTATGCACAAATTTTAGTTTCAGCTTGGTGGTGGCGCATGAAAATCCACTACCCTATATTATCCCTTAGATGTCGTGAGAGGCGTCAGACAGGAGATGGGCAGCAGCATCTTCCTGATAACAACTCAGATTTTAAAAAAAACTGCGGTTGCCAACCCGCCTGTCAAGTTCGGCAAGCATGTGAAATCTCCCCCTTACGATGAAGTATATGGAAGAGGTCTATATTCAGAAGTGAACAACCTAGAATTGGCTGTATATGTATGTTGATGATAGGATGCTTACTAAGACAACATAAGCAAGTCATGTTGTGTTCGTAATTACGTACATACATGACATGTTATATTAAGTATCATATGTTCCTATTTCATCACACATTACTGTTAAAATGAATTCCCGTAATTTAAATGTCGTTACGTAAACTAGAACAAAGGAAAAAAGCATATTTGTGGAAATACGGTGAGTGAAATCACTCTCCTATTCAATTGAACGCAAGAGTTGTAGTGATATCGAGTTGCAAACAATGAAAGTGATTGCGTAACCATACTTCCCTGCATTTCCTAACAGCGTTAGCTCTGGCTCGTGATTGAATGTTGTAGATAGTGTAATATAAACATAATATAGATGATGGTATCTCAATAAATTTTACTACAAAATCAGTATTTCGCATCATTTGGACACATATTTGTAATTTAAGATGCAAACTACTCTTATTGTATTTCATCTAAAAAGCTAATAAATAATTTTTTAAGTACTGTTCTTTTCAGATATGTGTTAAACTATTTGTATACGAGATTTTGGCGGGAACTTGACCGCCGATGGATTTTTTAGTGGAAACAATGAAACAAGTGTTCTGATGGTGATGTGAACCTCAAGTAATTGTGTCTTCTTAGGCGCCTCGAGATACTATTATCAGCGACTAACAGCAAGCCAAAAATGTGTCCCATCAACATATTATGAAGAATTCTAAAGCAAATTATTTAGAAAAGAAATTATTTAAACAAGAAACAAAAGAAACGTTTGTGTAGTTACTATCACATCCTAAGAAAATCAACAGTCCTAAATTGAGGAAAAACTTAGTTAATAAATATTAAAAAAATCTTAATAAAATTGTTTTAATTTTTTTGAGATCGTGTTACCTACTAATGAATACATGATTTTTTCTTTGTTTATTTATTGTTTTCATATCATTCTATCGACTACGATAAAACTATTATGAGTTGTTGACCCTGTCGGCTAAGGTTGCTCACAAAACATTAATATATGCTCGTTGGTTCGTTTTCTATGAGTTCCACTCATCCGATTACGAGCATTGCAACGTATACCGTGCATAGCTATTTTGTAATGAAATTATTCATATAATATATAATTATTTATTACACATATATTACTCTTAAGTTCATCATACTCATTATTTACACAAATATTGCACTAACTTGATAAATCTTGAAGAAATTGCATCAGATATATCTCTATCAGATATTTTTGTAACTTGTGGCAATATAAAGGATGTAGATTCTCAGAAGGATACTTTGTGTTGGTTACTTGAAAGGTCTTTATACGGTGTAGGATTTAAGATGGGCTTTGATAATTAAAATTATAGTTATATTTCAATTTTGTCTGTGTATTTAAACAAAACAGGCGCTAGATGTCCGTAGTATAATTTATTAACTTCCTTCTGCGTAGCATTGAAAGGAAGTTAATGGTTTTAGCTGGCAGTCTGTTAGTCTGTATGCCGACACAATAACTTCCGTTCCACTGGACCAATTGACTTTAAATTTGGTATGTGGATACCTTGAGGTAGTAGCTCGGTCGAGTTTGAATTTGGGTCATGTAGGTCAAAGGGCACCAGAGATATGGGATTCACGCAGAAGGAAGTTGTTTTTCTTGAATTCACATTCAACTCGTTTTAGTCTTGTCTTGGATAGCATTGCCTAGTTGCGAGGAATCAGCAAATGCAAAGCAGCCCTTTATTTATAATTGACGATGTACTACAGGGCTCAGTTTTAGGACCACTATTTCTTCTTATATTCACAATTATGAATAAAAATAAGATTTGAGAACCAATACGACGCTAAGTAAATTTGTTTTCGAATTTATATCTTCTGTAATAAAAATATCTTCTAGTTAAAATACGTATACTTAGTCATATTTTAACTAGAAGAAGTTTGTCTAATATCATTATGAATAATAATTACCCCTAGTATTTAAATTTTCTATGTATCTATTTGAAAACACAATTAATTAACATGACTTTTGGAACAAAGATCCTTATCGGACGATACGAATTTGGCGTATGGGGGCTAGGCGAGAAAAAGTATAAGATTTTTCCGTCACGACCCCTTCCGACGTTGTATAGACGGCCCTGGCGGCAATAAGGAAGAGGGATGGAATAATGTCCATCTCCCTTGCGCTTTTTCTTATTTTATTATGGCAGAAATATTATTTTAAATGACGCTTCATTTTAATAGACGCTAGTGATTCATTTATTTGTATTTGTTAATCAATAATATAATACGTTTATCAATGATAATATACTACGAAAGGAACTGCGTTCCAACCGAGTGTTCCACGATACTCACGCATGTTTTATTTTTAAATGAGGGTCATTGATGCTTCACGATTATATTTTTTGAAGTGATTATTGAAAAAAATTAATGCACTGTTACTAAGTAAACATGAAAGGGAAATAAAAGATACATATTATTATATCTTATTCGATAATAATTTATTTTGATTACAGCATACTTACATCTATCAGTCTTATTTAATTATAATTTAAAAAAACAAAACAAATTGGTGTGCACGAATAGAACGTTTGATTATGAATTTAATTACATTTACATTGGGTGGTTGGTTATGAATTTAAACCTGACATTACTCTACGATATTCAAATGGGCCTATTCACTGCTTGGATGACCCTTTGTTGTCACTAGAGGTTGTCATTTGTTGTTGAGTGGCGTAAGAATTTTGAGTGTATGCCTGTGCTATATACGGCCCGGGGCCAACCTGCTCTTGCAACTTTTCGGCTTCCTCTGGTGCTACAGGACACATGCAAGGGACGAGCTGGACGTGTTGAAGTGAGACGGGAGTCAAACTAGCCCCAGCTGGTATACTGATGGGTATAGGCGACATGTTTTGCTGTACCGAGATCTCGGGCTGCTGGTACTGCTGTCCCTGCATCTGGTAAATTTTGCGATGCTCGTACGGGTACGTATATTGGTACCGATACTGCAGGGGAGACATATTCGGCGAAAGAGGTTGAACCCAGTTCTTCTGCGAAGACTGCGGCCTGCAACAAAGGGAGTTGTTACTATTCTCTATTTAATGTTTGTGTTGCTTATATGAGAAATGAGAACATAGAAGAAATATGTATTTGATTATGGATGGCATTGTTATCATTTTAATTACACGTCAACATAGTTGTAAAGAATTACGTGGTGTACATAAAAGTTGCAAGAAAAAACTGTTCGTCGAAATCAATTTCGCTTATACGACAAAACGGTTTATATACGGAAACGCGATAATAGTAGTTAGTATCGGCACTCAAAAGACATTCACATGCTAGGTATTACAATAAAAAATACTAACTGCAAATTTATAATGAATGAAAGCGGATTATCGAAGCAATTCTTTAAAACGTTTTATATAACATAAATTTCAGGAATTTGTATATAAAGTAGTAATGTAAAATCTAAAAAGAAGTTCATACAATCGCAAAGCATTTCAACTGCGTACCATACAGGATATTGAATATTGACAAATTCATATATTTGAACTAAATCATCTTAAATTATACATTTACAAGCACAAATTCGCCTAATGCATAACGCCAAAAGAAAATACTTTCGCAATGCCATTTCAAATACACTAAAGCAACTTTTAATATATTATATTTATATATATTTTAATACTATATATCTTTATCTTTATATATAAAAATTACATGTCACGTTGTTTGTCCGCGATGCACTCTTAAACTACCGAACTTATTTGAATGAAATTTTGCACACTGTGTGCATTTTTGACCAACTTTAGAGATAGGATAGTTCTTATCCCGATAAATGACCCTCAACATTTTTTATTGCGAATTTAAGGATTTTTATAGGAAGGGCCGTTGGAAAGCGTAGAACAACGTCTGCCTGGCGAGCTAGTTTGTATATATATATATATATATATATATATATATATATATATATATATATATATATATATATATATATATATATATATAATAGCTTCATAAAAACAAAAATCTGTTCAAGTAATTACTCAGTCACTACAAATAATATTTAAAAAAAGACAGATGTAATACAATCCATAGTTTCTAATCCAGACTTGCGACGGAGTGCAGCGTCAAAGATGCCAGAGATCTGGTACTGCAGTTGTCAATCCACCTGCCAAGCGTGACGATTACGACAGCATGTCCAGCAGTGGGCTTCTATGGGTTGAATAAGAAAAAGATGAAGAACATAATTCTGTTTTTATTGGGATACCTACGTTGAATCTGAACCCCACTTTAAGAAGAATGCTTCTGTTGAAGCAACCAGCACCAAGCTGAGCAAGACGCACATCTGTAAAAAAGATACACTCCATAAATATATTTCAGTAGATTAAAAACATATAATTATATATCGCTTGCTTTTGTTATGAGCGTGCACAGGCTTCATCTAATTTTTAAGAAAATTGTCAACTACTACTCGTACGTGAATTAGCGGACTTCACATTTCATATTCTTCACATTTTGTGGTTTCGTTTTTGTTAGTGTTTTTTTTTTTATCATCGGACACATACAACACTAAGTCTAAGGCTGCGTTTTCACTAGAGATGTTGAGCGGTGCGAGGTGGCGTAACAGACTTTTTTCACTAATGCTATGTGAGGAAGTAGTGTGTTACGAGTCTTGGGCAGGCAAGCGAGGTGTAATGTAAATAGCCGCAACACCACACGCCTCCCTTGCTTGCGTCCCTCGCACACATCTCTAGCTTGATTTGCATATGACTACTACGTGAGGTTAGTGCTCGTAAACGCGGCTTCTGCTGGCCAGGTTTTGGATCTCGGGAAGAGCCAAAAGTCAGTTACTGGGTTGTGTGCATGTAAAGTCGCTGATCCTGCGCCTGGTCTCTCTCCAGTCGTGTTAGATTACGGTCCCATCGGACTATGAATTGGCACTAAAATCCTATCCTGTGCTGAAGCCTAATATCTGCTCTGAACCTAAATTTGGTGTGATGGGCATTATGATATGTTATCATATTGGTTGATTTTTCTTCGCACAACCCTAAGCTAACTCGCGAAACCTTCGTGAAAACGCAGCCTAAGACTTGAGTGGTCGGTCGGTCGGCGAGCGGTCAATGGTATATATGAATCGGCGCTTCGACATACATATTGGTGGGGTATGCCGCAGATCGGTGCTTCCGCATACTATTATATGGCTGCTATATGACTGTCGCCATTCTATTATACATGCTGAACGCCCCACTCCCGGCAATCAGTTCTTACAGATAGTTCCTGATCACCCATTTTGATATCGTTATTACCAAGACACTATGTAAAATAATTGGAGTTTAAGAAAACCTAGTGAGAATACAAGGTTATACATATTGAATTGTCATCGGTTCAAATTTCAATATTATAATCTATACAAATAAATAAAATTGAAGTGTATGTTTGTAATGTCAAAATAACAGCTTTTTACTAAATGCATATTATACTCTCATATATACGGTACATATAACAAAAACACGATTTTTTAAATTTTTGTCTGTCTGTCTGTCTATTTGTTACTTCCGGCTAATCTCCGAAATAGCTGGACCGATTTTGACGGGACTTTCACTGGCAGATAGCTAATGTTATAAGGAGTAACTTAAGCTACTTTTATTTTAGAAAAATTATTAGGGTTCCGCGCAAAAAACTTAAAATCCATAAAATCTAATCGTAATAAATTCCACGCGAGCGTAGTCTCGGGGCACAGCTAGTATAATATATAAAATAAATAAAATTTTAGATTATTCAGACATAAGTGAAAACCGAATTACAAAATTCTATTACTTGCATACAGATTAAGCTAATATTAAGTGTATATTGAAAAAACAACCATTTTTGGTATGTACTTCACATACAATTGATAAATAATAAATTGAAATTGTTCCTTTGATGCCGGTTCAGACGAAAATCAGCAATAGAGGTTTCACCGACCGACTAGAGAGAGATATAACATCTGTACAAACGGAGATATATAACATCTGTACTCTACAGACAGAAAAGAAAAAGTCATCAAGTTAAAAATTATATTATCTTTAGTTATGATAACAAATGTAAAATTAAAATGCATAATACTGTATCACGTTGATAAAAAATAAAAATACTAAATATATAATTTTTCTGTATATGTGATTGCCGGTAATTACAGCTCTCAACAAAAAAATCTGCAAATTAAAAGAATACGAATAATTAGCTCACGTATCATGATTGTAGATTATTGCATCTGTAGAAAGGAAAGCACTTAGATCATAACAAGGAAAGAAGAAAAAAGTACAAAATAACGTTGTTAAAACGTAGAATGTTTTAACACATTAAAATATGTTTCATAGTAATTACATGAAAATATAATTTCGGTTTGGCTTGTCTAATCGTAAGTTTTAAGTCGAATGTAGAGTAAGTGACCGCAGAGCCTCGCTTTGACAATAGGAATGCTGCTAACCATTGCCAATTTTGTGAAATTTTAATTCACCGTTTCTGGATAGAATGTAACCATATCACAGTTTAAAGACTGTTTGTCAAAGATTCATCCGTCAGTAGGGTACACCATGTTAGTAGGAGACAATTTAATATTTATAAAAATTAAATATAAATAATTTAAAGTAAAAAAATATATGGATTACACGTGTTATATCTACGTTTTAATATATTACCGGATATGATATGAAAATCTTGGACGTGTAGATTGGTTTTGCAGTTTTTTTTTATAGTAGGTACGTTTTACAAAGGTATCATAAATATATTTTTATAGAAAACTCACGCACAAACGAGTACGTTTAAGAATCTCAAATTTAGGCAAGCGATGAAACTTTTATACCAACAATTTTTTCATGGCAAGGTCTGTTGCACAAATGTTAAAACATTGTTATAATAGTATAGTCCCACCAACTTATCTGTGAACTGACAGCTGCGGCAAAATTGTGAACTTTTAGACAGACCATTTCAAAAATAAATGGACATTTGATTCATCATTTGTTTATAAAGTCTAATAATTATGTACATTGTCCAAATTTAGTCGTTTTAGATTGCGACTATTTACTACTTAAAACTATATCGTCACTTACATGCTCTTGTAGTTAAACTTAAGTAGGTACCTAAGGTTTGTATTTGGTAACAAAAAGAAGACTGGTACTACAAACAATGGGAGAGGCCCATATCCAGCAGTGGACTCTTATGAGATGATCAATAAGAAGAACTACATCATCATTAATTTTGATTTTGTAGTTATCTGACAGATTATTGTCAATGATTTTTCAGCATCATGTAAAAATAGCTTTTGAATATAGCTCAGAATCGGATGACAATGTCTACAAGGAGAAAATCGCGTATATTAAAGTTTATTAGTTCAAAATTAAAAAAAATAACTTGTTATAACATACCCTTTCACCAATGGTATAGAAGACCGAAGAGTAACAACCTATCCCTTTGTATTACAGATATAGACTATGAAAAATCCTTTGACTTCGTTTTATTTTCTGACATCAAAATGATGTAAAGACTTTTTAACATCTTATAAACGGCAAGGCGAGCATTTGAAAACTTGTGAAGAGTCAGTTCTTAAAGCCCTTCCGAAACTATATACTTCCCCACCGAATAAGCACGATTCCGATATAATTTTTGCCATAGATCCTAATTATATATACCTAGCTACCTCTCCATAAATTGTTGTACAGAAAACCAAAGAATAACAATCTATGACTTTGGATTACGTATGCAGACTATGATAATACACAGGTCAAAATGTTCAGAATAAGTAATACCTACGAAAATGGTGAAAAAAAATTAATTTAAAAAAATCTCTAATATTCTGTTCTTTTTATCTTTTAAATTCAAAATGCGTGATAATGCATTATTTTAACCGATTTTACAACCATAGCGTTCTACAATAGCGCATGCGCTAAAAATAGATCGACAACAGCGCATGCCTCTAGCGAACGTACGTACTCTACTAAAATGCACGAAATGATGCATGCGAACTCACCGGAGACAGCTTTCGCTAGAGGCATGCGCTGTTGTATAAATTGCATGCGCTATGGTTGCTCAGGCAAGCGTTTGAGGAAGACGCAAGATGAACAGGAAAGTGCACTGGTGTCGACATACCAATAGAAAATTACAGAACATCAAATGTGGCACCACAAGCACAAAGATTACATAAATAAAATAAAAACAAACAACGCGTTGATTTCACTGAGCCAAAAATATAATTATGATGTAAACGGTTTAAAAACAAGATAAAGAGCTTGAGATCATACTTCTCAACGGAATATCAAAAAATTACGATGAAAAAGAGTGGATCCGGAACAGAAGATAATTGCGAATCTTCGTGGTTTGTCTAACCGAGGCGCGTTAGGTACAGACGAGTTGAATGAGACAAGCGCACGGGTATAGACGATAAGCTGCATTCATCTTATGACACAGCGCTTGACGCAAGACGAACTGAAAGTTGAAACGCAAAATGAACTTACACTTTGCGTCACTTCACACAGCTTACACGTTCACAATACAATACTTTTAATATAAAATGCATTGGAAAGCACATTTAAAACTGTTGTTTGAAATACAGATATAAACGTTAATATTTAGAATCGTATCATTTGTCTTGTCGGCTGATTGCTCAGCTAAAATAACTTAAATTTAAAATAAAAAAAACTCCCGAAACAAAACGAGCTGATGATCATCAAACGGCTGACCAGATTTGCTTGAAGCATCGCTAAGAAATATCTCGATTAAGACACCTTTCCAACGAAAAATCTTAATCATAATGGTATATCCGGTAATGAGCTATAATCCCACAGACAGATACACAGATACACATATACACAAATACACACTACAAACATAATTATAATACCCCTCTGTTTTCGTTTTCGTAAATAATTATTATCCACTTAGTCCAACCAAAGTATTTAATGTCAAAATTATAGTTTACATGCGAATCTCTTTGCCTAAAGAAGTCAAATGAAGGGTCTTTATTGGAAGGAATTTCCTTATCGGACGGTACGAATTTGGCGGATGGGGGCTAGGCGAGAAAAAGTGTAAGATTTTTCCGTCACGACCCCTTCTGACGTAGTCGGGAGACGGCCTTAACAACTATAAGGAAGCGAGATGGAATAATATCCATCTCCCTCGCACTTTTTCTTATCTTGCCATGAAAGAAATAATATTTTATGTTAAATGACGCTTTACTTAGTAATTTATTTATTTGTATTTGTTAATCAATAATATAATACATTTATCAATATATAATATACTACGAAAGGAACTTCATTACAACCGAGTGTTCGACAACACTCACGCGCATTTTTTTTTAAATATGGAAACAATTTTCATCGTTATATATTTGAATGAGCAGAACTAAAGTTAATAAATTTGCACTACAGTTGAAAATATAAATATTAAGGACCGCGTGTTGAATTTTTTATTTTTTGTTCTCTATCCTCAAGACAAGAAATTTCTATAAATTTAAATAAAAAAGAAACTAATGCATGTATAATATTGTACTCTTTTTTTATATAATAAGGGTGACAAACGAGCACACAGTCCACCCGATGGTAAGTGGTTGTTGTGGCTCATAGACATCTACATCTATCCTCGATAACGAATCAAAATGCAGATGCGTTGTCACCCGTGAGGATTAAGATAGAATACTTCGTTTCCAGTAAAAAACGGTCTCCGGTTATGCTGCTACGAGTATTTTACGCAAGTATTCTGTGAGAGTGTGGTCCTTCCCCGGTCGAGCCGACCCATTCGTGCTACAACCATACTACCAATATAGCTGCAGCATGGCTCTACCACGTATGAACGCTGGTTTTCAAACCAGCTGCTATACGCGGCAACTATTGCAAATATCCCCTATGAGGCAATCCATGAGGGAAATGGTAGTTTTTATTATTCTTAAATTGTTCTAGGAATATGTTGCAGTCCACCTCTTATATTATTTCCCCCTGTCGCCTACTAATATAGCTGCAGCATGGCTCTACCACATAGAGATAAGCTCAGACATTAAAAATAAATTCTTGTGTAAGAAAGTCTTCGTTCTTTATCCGGCAATAGATGTTTCGGCCATTAAATTTGGAAATAAATGTAGTCCCTTCCGCCATGAACTCTGGGTCTTTAGTTAAAGTATCTAGACCCAGGCCTACTTTCATTTCTACGAAAGCTGTGCAGCAGAAGATCCCACCACAATTTTTTTTTTTACCTTCGTCTTTAGTGTATTTAATTCTTTCATTCATTACAGCCAATCAAAGTCGACTGCTGAACATAGGCGTCCCCTATAGATTGTTTCGTAGAGGGAATATTTGCTTTAGTTGCCACGTATATGTATATGTTAAGGAAAATGTCCGAAGAAGTAGTAAACATAGGTTTAATCTGTGTTTGGGTAAGATCCGAATAATAATTAAAACTAGTTATTCCTCGCGACTTCACTCGCATGTAATTTAGGGTTTTAATAATGTTGCGCGGAAACCTAATTCCTTTTCTAAAATATTTGTATCCTAAGTTACTCCTTATAACATCTGCTATCTGCCAGTGAAAGTCCCGTCGAAATCGGTCCAGCAGTTTCGGAGGTTAGCCGGAACAAACAGACCGTCAGACAGGCAGACAAAATTTTCTAAAGCTGTGTTTTTGTTATAAGTACCGTATATACTTTCATATGCATTTAGTAAGAAGCTGTTATTTTTACATTACAAACAGACACTTCAATTTTATTTATTTGTATAGATAACTTTGACTTCCGTCAACTTTGTCAAAAATACGAAAGCGCATTTCTAGAAATATCAGCGATGAGAAGCAATGCTGCGAAATACACATAATATATTATTTTTAAATTATTCGGACTTTACCCAACCTACTGAGTAAACGTAGGTTTGCGACTTCTTCGGGCATTACCCATAACATATTAAATACATTAACATTAAAAATGTTAATGTATTTAATATGTTATATGCTATCATAGAAGTACTAGGCAAATTGTGTAATTACTCTAAGTATGCTATAACTAAGAGCTAAAAATTTACACAGCATAAAATACAATATAAACAAATTAAAAATTACAATTGCATATATAAAAAACTTCAATTGTTTCACTTTTATATTCAGTCGGGTTATAATTTATTTGATGGATAACTTTCATCTGACGATTGAAAGAGTCCTATTAAAACAATTACTTTGAAATCTCCTCTTGTTCTTTTTAGAATCGATTGTACCAGTAAGATCAACTAAACTGCACCTTTTACTACCCACAAAATATTAAAAAGAAATATTATGTTTTAAAACATTCAGCGCTGTCTTCAGAATAAAATAATCAGTAAATTATTTATTCTTTTTAGATTTTGAGGTCGGTTTTTATTTTTTCAAATTTATGTTTATTTTTTTACTCTTTTAAGATAAATAATCACAAGTACAAAGAAGCAACTAGACCGACGTCTACTCGTAATTAATTATATTAAAAATTTCATCGTCTATTGACCAAATACTCAAATACTACTCAATTTTAAGATGTCATTAAGTCTCCTGCTGTCTCTATCACTTAAATTCAAAGTGACTGTGACACCACGAGATTTAACGGAATCTTAAAATTGAGTAGCATTCGAGTATTTGGGCATATGTATTTCTCGTCCTTTGGGATAAAGTACTTTAATTTTTATGAGATCATGCCTGAAGTAAAACCTAATAAAAGTAGAATCAATAAAATCGATTAATTAATAAAGAAGTTACGCTCGAATACATGAAAATATACATAGAATAATAATTGAGAAGTCTTCTCCTTCAGATTTACATAATATTCTTTGTACGTCGACATCGAACTATAACTACTGAAATTTTATAAATAGTTAATACGAGGGTGACACTGAAAGTTTTTGGAACTGGCCACTTGTAAACGATATAATAAAATCATAAGTTTAATTTTGAAAATGGAACTCTTTGCCAAATTATTGTGTATATATTTTATTAATTTGTCATTTGTTTATGATTTGGCGGCAAATTGATAATTGTATGTGTCGCGTCAGCAAGAATTTAACGCGAGCAATTTTTTGTACGATGATTTTTACTACTTAATAATCTACATTTAAACGGAAATAAAACCAAATGTATTAAATTTACAACAACGAATATTAAATATCTGAATACCAATGTGTTTTTAAATGGGGAGGAATTGAGCCCTGTTGTATCCACTGTTTTTCTTGGCATCACTCTTGACGCAAAGCTCCAGTGGGGCCCCCATATATCCAAATTAGCAAGCAGACTAAGTTCTGCAGCCTATGCTGTAAAAAAGATTAGAGGTCTCACTAGTGTCGAGACAGCTAGATTAGTTTATTTTAGTTATTTCCATAGCATAATGTCTTATGGGATTTTGCTATGGGGAAATGCGGCTGATTCAGAGACTATTTTTGTTTTACAGAAGAGGGCCATTAGTCCTATTTACAATCTAAAACCGAGAGAGTCTCTTAGAGATAAATTTAAAGAAATTAATATATTAACTTTGGCCTCTCAGTATATTTACGAAAGTTTAATGTATGTTCACAAAAACAAAGATAGTTTTAGTAAAAAAAGTGATATACATTCTGTAAACACTAGGAACAAACACAAGCTAGTGATGCCAGTTTCTCGACTCCACAGAGTCAGTAATTCATTCTTGGGGCAATGTATACGCTATTACAACAAGGTCCCGGAAAGTGTACAGGTTCTCTTTATTACCAAGTTTAAACGTTTTATTAAGCTGAAACTGTATAAAAAGGGTTATTATAGTATAAATAAATACATGGTTGATAATAACCCCTGGGAATGAGGTGGTCGCTTCCAAGCAGTTTCTATAATAAATTTTGTAAATAGTTCGTAATCATTGATATAGTAAAATTTATTTTAAAAAAAAGTCCCGCTGGATTTCTTGCTGGTTCTTCCCAGGACAGAGGGTTTTTTTCGAACCAGTGGTAAAGTAAAAAATGACTTTCAATAAGAATTACACATGTAATGTATATTGAATAAAAAATATTCTATTCTATTCTATTCTATGACTTTCGATGTCATTTAAGTCAACAAGAAAGTTAGGATAGACTTCGATTGGCCTTTCACGATGAAGGCCCATCTCGTGCCACTGTTTAATAGAATAGAATAGAATAGAATATTTTTTATTCAATATACATTACATGTGTAATTCTTATTGAAAGTCATTTTTTACTTTACCACTGGTTCGAAAAAACCCTCTGTCCTGGGAAGAACCAGCAAGAAACCCAGCGGGACTTTTTTTTTTTAAATAAATTTTACAATATAAATGATTACGAACTATTTACAAAATTTATTTTAGAAACTGCTTGGAAGCGATCACCTCATTCCCAAGGGTTATTATCAACCATGTATTCATTTATACTATAATAAGCCTTTTTATACAGTTTCAGCTTAATAAAACATTTAAACTTGGTAATAGAGAGAACCTGTACACTTTCCGGGACCTTGTTGTAATAGCGTATACATTGCCCCAAGAATGAATTACTGACTCTGTGGAGTCGAGAAACTGGTATCACTAGCTTGTGTTTGTTCCTAGTGTTTACAGAATGTATATCACTTCTTTTATTAAAACTATCTTTGTTTTTGTGAACATACATTAAATTTTCGTAAATATACTGAGAGGCCAAAGTTAATATATTAATTTCTTTAAATTTATCTCTAAGAGACTCTCTCGGTTTTAGATTGTAAATAGCTCTAATGGCCCTCTTCTGTAAAACAAAAATAGTTTCTAAATCAGCCGCATTTCCCCATAGCAAAATCCCATAAGACATTATGCTATGAAAATAACTAAAATAAACTAATCTAGCTGTCTCGACACTAGTGAGAACTCTAATCTTTTTTACAGCATAGGCTGCAGAACTTAGTCTGCTTGCTAATTTGGATATATGGGGGCCCCACTGGAGCTTTGCGTCAAGAGTGATGCCAAGAAAAACAGTGGATACAACAGGGCTCAATTCCTCCCCATTTAAAAACACATTGGTATTCAGATTTTGAACATTCGTTGTTGTAAATTTAACACAATTAGTTTTATTTCCGTTCAAATGCAGATTATTAACGTTAAACCAATGCACTAATTTTGATATAGCATTATTCACTTCGTCACATTTAAATGATTGACGTTTAAGTTTAAAAATCAAGGAAGTATCATCAGCAAATAATACTATATCATGACTATCCCCTACAAGGTGAGGTAAGTCATTAATATACACCAGAAACAGGAATGGGCCGAGAATCGAGCCCTGAGGTACACCCATTAGTACAGGTGACCCGGAAGAACTTTTACCATTGATAATAACCTTCTGTTTTCTATTACTTAAATATGAAATAATAAGTTTAAGCGCTGTGTTCTTGACACCATAGTACTGTAGCTTCCTGATTAATGTCTCATGGTGAACACAGTCGAAGGCCTTGGAAAGGTCACAAAATATACCCAAAGCATCCTCTGATTTCTCCCATGCACAAAAAATATGTTTAATAAGCTCAACTCCAGCGTCAGTTGTCGAGCGACCCCTTGTAAAACCGAATTGATTATTATGTAGCAATTTATTAATATTAAAGAAACTTAACATCTGATCTAAAATAATTTTTTCAAAAATTTTACTTAATGTTGGTAGTACAGAAATTGGTCTAAAATTGGCGGGGTCTAATGTACTACCAGATTTAAATATAGGTATGACTTTACTATGTTTCATTAAATCAGGAAACACACCAGATTCGACGCTTATATTAAATATAGTGGCTAGATAAGGTGCTAATGTATCTATTATAGATAAAATAACTTTAACGGAAATCCCCCATAAGTCTGCCGTTTTCTTAACATCAATAGTTTTAAAATATTTAACGATATCTTTTGGCAGTACCCTATGGAATTTAAAAGTATTTGAACAAGCCTTTACATTTTGTTTGAGCAATGATTCGGCGACAGTAGGAGAAGAATTTAATGATTTTGTTGTCAAAAAAGGAACATCAGTAAAATGTTTCTCAAAAGCCATAGCAACTTCTTGATCAGATCGCGTTAAATTATTGTTAATATTCAATTGAAAATCCGAGTTGCGCGGTTTGACCTTGCCCGTTTCACTATTTATTATTCTCCAGGTCATTTTAATTTTGTCGGATGCAGTTTTAATTTTGTTGCTTAAATGTAAAGCCTTAGCAGTGGAGCACACTTTTTTAAATATTTTAGAATATGTTTTTACATAATCTCTAAATATAACACTACTATTATATGATCTTTCATCATAAAGCTCGTATAACCTTCGCCTACTTTTATGAATTCCTACTGTCGCCCATTCATTAAATGATTTGCGACTGTTAAAAGAGAAAGTTTTAGAAGTAAATATTCTACTAAATTCACAACGTATAATTTCAAATAATGTAGCATACAAATAATTAGCACTATTTTTAAACGAAAGTGATGGAAGTCTTTTTATTATATTACTTCTAAACCTCTCCAAGCGATGTTCATTTATTGGAACAAACACAACTTTCTTATTTTTCTGTTTTTTGTGTATGTAAGGTAGTGATACTAACTGTCCACAGTGATCTGAACTTAAATTTTGAATAATTGATTTATGCAAGGGCTTAACATCTGTAAAAATGTTATCTATACAGGTCGCACTAGGCCCAGCAATACGTGTTGGTTCTAAGAATAAATTTACAAGATTATACGATTTAAACAATGAGCTAAACTTAATACTAATGGAAGAAGTTTCAAGGAGATTGATATTAAAGTCTCCATACATTACAACAGACTTGTTCTGTTTACTAAGTTTGAGTAAAACTTCTTCCACAATCCTTTCAAAATGGTCATAAGTAGCACATGGGGGTCTGTAAACACTTACAACAATGAGGTGCTCGAGCTCGACACAAGCCATTTCTACAGTTCGTTCAACAGAGAGGCTCACAATATCCTTACGTTCTTTATATAATAATGATTTATCTGCTAATATTAAGGAGCCACCACGTAACTGTTAAAACTGGTTTAATGAGTTTAAGCGTGGTCGCACTAATCTCAACGATGATCTGCGTGAGGGATGGTCTTATACGGCGACTACTGAAAATAACATCAGTGTTGTGCGGTGTATGATAGAGATTGAACACAAGAGTGACAAAATAGTGACTTGTCAGCAGATTCGGACAAGCTTAGGCATCGCTATGAGTCAAGTGCACAAAATCCTCCATGAATATTTAGCGGTCAGGAAGCTTTGTGCCCAGTGGATACCTCATAATTTGACAAGAGCCCAAACACTCCGTCGCGTTGATTGCTGTCGTGAAATGGTTCAAAGATTTTACGGAAATTTAGACATACTTACGGGTGACGAAAGCTGGATTTATTTTTATGATGATCCTGAAACTAAGAGACAATCACCTGTCTGGGTGTTTCATTCCGAGGAGTTGCCAAATAAAGTAAAGAGAGGTCGAATTGTGGGAAAAAAGATGTTCGGGAGGACAGGTCATCACGCAACAATTGTTTTAGAGGATCGAAAAACAGTTAATGCAGAGTGGTACACTAACAATTGTTTGCCACTTGTCTTGGACAAAGATCGAAAGAAATGACCTCGCAGTTCTCCCTCGTACAATTTAAATTATTTAGCGATAGAATTTTTTTCAGGACTTATAATATATATATATATATATATATATATATATATATATATATATATATATATATATATATATATATATATATATATATTTATATATTTAAATACCTAATATCATATAAATTCTAAATGAAAAAAATACATTCAAAACTAAATAAGTTTACACGAGAAAGATATAATCTACTTTTCAAAGCGGGTTGGCAACCGCAGTTTTTTATTTTTAATCGTTATTAGGAAGACGCTGCTGCCCATCTCCGGATTTGTTTCCCGGTGCCGCCTCTTACGACACCCACGGTATGATATGGGCTAGTGGATATTCTTACACTGCCACTATACGGTAAACTAGAACAGGTTGGTAACTGTAAATTGAGTATAGGTTAAAAAAATATGTATAGAAAAAAATCACAATTAATAATAATTACAATTTATGTTAAATTCGCATAGCAGTATTTAAAATCGCATTAGCAATACAAACATTTAATTAAAAAGCTGGTGAACCTATATATAATATGGTCAATATTATTATTATTAGATATTAATTAATTTACAAGATCTAAAAGCGAAAATCGACGGCTCAATACTCGGTTGGGCAGCGTTTGGGAGATGACGATACGTCTTTTTTTATATTATATTTCAGGTTAGCGATCCGCCCCGGCTGCGCACGGGTGATTTCCGGATTTTGACAACAACGCCATCTTCCGGGTCGAAATGAGAATCTAAACCATCTAGGGACCAATTCAAACACACACAAAAAATTTCATCAAAGCGGTTGAGCTTTTTTTTGAGTTTTAGCGAGGCTTAAAGGACAGTAATCGCTTTTTATATATAAAGATAATATTTCAGGGTTGGTACCATATAATTTGGAGAATAATAATAATTCCACCCCTAAAGCTATTAAAATAGCGTTGCAGTTTTACATTTAACTGTTATATGACATTTTAGTTGTTACCTTAAGTTTGTGAAAGTCGTGGAAAAAGTTTCTTGATATTTTATATACAAATTCAAGACATTTTTTTTTCATAGTGTAATTACTTTTAATTGTAATATATATGTGGCATTTTGTTCGATAACTTGTTGCCATCTTGTAAGTAATGACATAATCCCATTACTGTACAAATCTTAGGTTTTTGATTTTACAAAAAGCGACAAGTAGTTTTGACGGTCCTGTCTTGACGTTAACCTAACACTACCCAAAAAATTGTGAAGAGACCGAAACTGTGAATATCTGACGACGCAAGGTCAGGACTATATGGTGGATGCATTAACACTTCCTAACCAAACTCTCTCAAGTTTTGCTGAGTGGCCAAAGATGTGTGTGGTCTGGGGTAATCGTGTTGAAAGACCACTCGCAAACGAAGATAGATGGGAACGAAGGTAGGTTTCTATGGGCCACAGCAACCACTTACGATCAGGTGGACTATGTGCTCGTTTGTCACCATTATTCTATAAAAAAAATTCTGCATTTACTTTCACTTCTACCGCATGTGAACTGCACAGATGTTTTTTTAGAATGGGCAAATTGTGATGTACAAAGGGCTGTGTAAGGATAGTTAGGTTACTTACATTTTTAATCTAATTAACAATTTTTTTATTGTCATTATTACAAACAAAAAAATTTGATAATATAAATAGATATTGCCAAATAATACAACACAGTTTACATCTTAATTCCTACTACTCCTAGATATTATACTTCCATTCATTATGATAATACTCATATAATTGTTTTTGTGTATTATAATAAGAGTTATTGACACTCGCGTTTAGAATTTTATTTTAGACCAATTATTTACCAAAGGAAACGTTCCTAATCTTAGATTACCTATAAAAGATAAACACACTTCTAGACACCATATCTTCGCACCGGCTTCCGAAGCCAATAAGTGAATATTATTTTATTCTTTTTAGTTGTTTACAGTCGGTTTCATTTCTTATCAAAACTTCCATTTTTAATAAAAAGCTATAAAATATGTTTTTTATTATAACATAATTAAACTACAAACACAAATAAGTAACAAAGAAATCTAAATTTAAATTATAGGTTTCTGTCTAGCTTTAATCTTAATTAGAATTAAAGGTAAGTTTTTTTTGTAATACAATAGTTATATTAGTCCATTTTCTTGTCAGTGTTTATCGTAGGCATAAGATTGATGAGTATACCTGTGATTAGTAATCCCATCTAACTCGCAGATGAAGCTATAATTACAGGTTAAAGAAAACAGACGTCAGTCACCACCTAGTTACTAGAGGCGTTCAGTAGAAAGTGAGAATGATTATGTTTCAAGTAAATTTAATTCAATGTTGTTTTATTTTTTAACTGTCACCTCTTACTGTAATACAATTGGGATGCCTTTTTCCTCAGTTTAAAGTATCCTTCCTAAGGAACTCTTCATCCTAATATGATTAAAAAAAAATATGAAGGATACTACAGTATTTCAAAGCCAGTATTTCAAATGCAGCCATCACAATGGCTGACTTGGAAGCTGGGTCACTATCTTAGGAGAAGACCTTCCCCTTTCAGGGGATTACGTTGTAATTTATTTTTATTTTTTATTTATTTTTTATTTTTTAGTTGTATGTTGCCTTATTCAAGCTATACTGTTATTATGTTTCATAATGATAATGTAATTTACCGTGTATTGGTATCATTCATATTTGCCACGCGTCAAATGGTGTGCGGTTAATGTGTGTTAACCCTTAACTTGGCAGAGTGCATCAGTGGATACACTGCTCTTTAAAAAAACATTCTAGGAAAACTAAACGAATTTTGACATAGATTTTCTTGTAATAAGTTAGTTTATGAACTATGATATTTAGTAGGATTTATAGTTTTATTGCTGGTAACACTGAACTGTCAGTAGCCCGCAAGATGGTAGACCGTAAGCAGGCGTCTACGCACAAGCCGGTAAGTATTATGTATTTTGCTACTTTTTTTATGCATTTTTCATTATTATTTGAAGTGAAAGTAAATGCAGTAATACTATATTATTCCTGGATGTAGTTTTTTGATACCAAAACTTTATATATTCAATTTTACAACTCAGTTTGTCCATATGTATCTCTGAGTATACACTGGCAGCTGCGCAAGAAACTAGTGCTACTTTGACATGTATCTATGAAGATACACTGCCAGTTTATCAGTGAATGTATGTCTATGCAAAAAAAAGATAATTGTTGACTTTTTATATTCCTAATCAACACAATTAAATACATTTAAAAAAAATTAATTTGTGTACCACTTGTACAGTAACTGTAGTAGATAGAAATATATTTTTTTATAATTATGTATGCTTTGGTACAAATGCTCATACATATTTAAGATAAGCTGTACGATAATAAATGTTTGTGTCCTGATTTCACAACAAAAGCTTCAACAACAACTAAACAGCCCGCATAATTCTAGCCCTAGTTCCAAAATCTGGAGCTAGATCAGATGTAGGTAGCAGAGATGATTCAGCTGATGAGTTATATAAGTATATCCCTCCAACTCTTTCAGACAGTAGCTCTCCACCTCCATCTTTGCCATCGTCTTTGTTGGATCTAAACCTATTATCGGATAGCAATAAAGAGATAGATGAAATAACGCACAATTCTCCAGCTTTGCAACTGTACTCATCGCCTGCAAGTGATACTTGCGCTTCGCCATCAATTTTGTCACCAAAGCAATCATCATCAACTTTACTGTTACAAGCTGCTGAAATTAGTTCACCAAATCCAGGGTGTTTCGGGCATTGTATATGACTTTGGTATATGGAGGGGAAGATACATTCCAGTTCACTTTGTTTACCGAAGAAGAAGAAAGCATGGGATTAGGTGCAAAAGTCGTCATAGCTCTAGCCAAATCCATTTGCCAGCCTGCTTGTAAAATCTTGTGCTTTGACAACTTCTTTATCTCAATTGAATTGATGCACCGACTGAGAAATGGATACGGTATTTTTTCTTTGGGAACTGTTAGATTCAACCGACTTCGTGGAGCACCGGAGAAACTTCCTACTGATAAAAAAAAAAGTGAGGTTCACATGCTCAGGTTGTGTGTAACAAAAACAAGATTGTTGTTACCAAGTGGTACGACCACAAATGCGTCATTGTTGCAAGCACATACGTAGACTCACATACTCTCCAACTGTACCACGGTATAACAAAGTACTGAGAAAGAAAATACCAGTACCATGTCCACGAATGATAAAGGAGTACAACTCCAATATGGGTGGCGTGGATTTAGCGGATATGCTTATTGCGTTATACAGTACAGAATTCAAGGGGCATCGTTTGTATCTACCTCTGTTTTCGCAAATCCTTGAAATATGTAATATGTGTAAAATATGTAATATGTGTAAAATATGTAATATGTGTAATATATGTAATATGTAATAACGCTTGGCTTATGTACCGACGAGGTGCATCAAATAAGTCAAAATTAATTCCATTGAAAGAATTCAGATATGAAATTTACCGAAGCTTACTTTTGTTTGACAGAGGCGTTTCTGCCAATAAACTCAAAAATTATGTACCCCTAATAAAAAACCAGCTGCAGAGAGACCCATTGTCGCTGTATGATATGTTCAAGTTGGGCATATGCCAGTATTTCAAACTAAAGGCAGGTGGAAAAAATTGCACAAAAGGCCAATTCATTGTCAAAAATGTAAATTAAGACTTTGTGTGGTAGAAGAACGCAACTGTTTTCATGCATATCATACCAAATAGTATTGTAAAGCAAATAATTTGTATTGTTTGATTATATAACGTGATCTCATAATTATAAAACTGTTTATGTGATAATAAAAATGATAAATAATTGTTGATTAATTACAATTAGAATCTATTTTTTGTTACAAAGTAAACATGGCACTGTATCTGTCAGGATACGTACTTTTTATCAAATTGTTGCTTACCTGGCAGTGTGCACTGCAGGATACGTTCAATAAAAAAATATCTAAAAGCAAAAGATTTTTTTTAATATTTTATTCACCTTGTATTTACCTAATTAAACACCCTGATTGAAAGAAAAACAATAAAAATAAGGAAAAAAAATATGCCAAGTAAAGGGTTAAAATTAATGTGTGTGGTTGCCGTGTAGTGGCGGTTAAGAATATCCACTACCCCATATCTTCCCGTGGGTCGCTCAGCGAGCTACGGGGAGGGCTATGCTCGGGGTTTCTCTGCGTGATAAACTTAGAAATGAGTATATCTGCAGTAGAACCAGTATAACCGACATAGCCCAACGGATTAGTAAGCTGAAGTGGCAGTGGGCCGGCCATATAGCTCGAAGAACCGACAACCGATGGGGAAGAAAGGTTCTTGAGTGGCAGCCTCGCACCGGCATGTGAAGTGTAAGGCGAACCCCCACGAGATGGAGTGACGACCTGGTAAGACATGCAGGAAGTTGATGAATGCAGGTGGCTCAGGACCATGCTTTGTGGCATTCCTTGAAGGAGGCCTATGTTCAGCAGTTGACTTATGAAAGGCTGTAATGATGATGATGAAAATGGTGTGCCAATTACACACTATTTTTTTTCTAATGGTAGACACAAAAGTCAGCCAGTTAATGTTCATCGTGTAGTGGCGGCCTTAGAGAATTCACTAACCTATATGATCCCGTAGGTGTTGTAGGTGGCGATAGAGGGAAATAAAACAGGAGATGGGTAGCATCACCTTCCTGATTGCTAATGACAAAGCACCTTCACTAACCATAGTCGACAGAACTCTACTGTTATGGTCGTCCACTTCTCGGTAGCTAGCATACAAATTGACAGCGCCTCGAGCATCATCCGGTAACGCAGAATGACTAAAACAACGACTTCTAAACAGTTCTATGTCGTCACTCGTCATGGTTCCACTTGCTAAATTATTTAAAGCCGTAGTAAAGCCAACATCGACTCTCTGTCGCATTATTTGATTTAACTCTGTAAGTAGAAATAGATCACAAACAAAAAACCCTGCAAATAATAAAAACTGCAGTTTTCAAACTGTTTGCAAAGCGTGGCAGCTAAAGCAAATATATATATAAAAATTACGTGTCACGTTGTTTGTCCGCGATGAACTCCTAAACTACAGAAATGATTTCAATGACATTTTGCACACTCTGTGCAGTTTCGTCCAACTTGATAATTATTATTATATTGTAATAAATATGGGTAAATCTCAGCGTAATATTCAGACTGGTTTATTTCTACGTAAGGTCAAGCATTTGGACTAGCCGACGCGCGGATACTTTTTCCATCCCCGAGCGTTCATCATTCAAAATGTTATGCACCTGTCAAAATCTCAGCCCCTTCCGCAATAAAATGTACAGTGAAACGAAAATCCCCAAAAATATTTTTTTCATCTTGTTATAATTTTCTTCAGTCATTGCTGTCGCATGGCGTACCAAACGAGCATTATCTTTAGTGGATGTTCTTGCACGTATAAATTCGGCGCGCAATCAATGTACTTCTATAGGATATGGCGAGGTATTTAGCTAACATGGAATGCCTCTTTTACAGTAAAAAGGGTCTCCGGTTCTCTACACTCACCATACGAAACACAGCAGCATTAAGCTACTATTTTACGCTGGTATTCTGTGAGAGCGTGGTCCTTCCCCGGTCGAGCCGACCCATTCGTGCTACAACTGTACTACTAATATAGATGCAGCATGGCTCTACAGCGTTTAAAACGATTTGCAACGAATATTCAGCCATGGTTCAGTATTCGGCCTATTCGTCTACTTTTTAGAGTTCCGTACCCGAAGGGTAACCAACGGGACCCTATTATAAAGCTTCCGCAGTCCGTCCGTTCTTCGTGCGTCTTGCGTCCGTCTGTCTGTCAGCGGACTGTATCTTATGATCCGTAATAGGTATACAGTTGAAATTTTCACAGAATGTGTATTTCTTTTATATCTCGTTGGTCTTGTCTAGCTTGTCCCCAAAAAAAATAATTTAAGCACAGTTAATAAAATAACACGTAGTTCAATCTTTTACACTTTCGCCAACACGCTACACCAAACCGCAAACAAATTACTTCTATTTTTATAGATATTTCAGCTTTTATAATCATCGTTACAGTCTATGGAAGGTCACTTTGGAACTCCCATAGATAGCCTCATAGGTGAATATTTTCCATAGTTGCCACGTTTGGCAGGAGGTTTTGCAACTGCAGAGTTTTTTTTTAGTGATTTCTTATATTTACGCGAATACTACACATTAAATGAAACTATCTCTAATTTTACGGCTTTTATCGCGTTTAATTTTAACTTTTTGGTTCTCGACGTTTCAGACGCGTTAAAGTACCCATGATCACGGGGGTGGGACTGCGGTCTTTGATATACCGATGTCATAGTTAGCCCGGCTACCTTCAGTTTTTCAATATAAACTTTTGTTCCGATCTACACAAAACGAGCTTACAGTATGTTGATGTCTGCAGTGGTGGTATGCTTGGGTTTGGATTAAATTTTATTAATTATAGGATTTGCAGCAGATGGTAGCACCCAACCATCTTCTCTATTGAAATAATGATGTTTTTTAATTTCCATATATACCTACGCTGTAAAGTTAAGAAAAAGTTAGATCACAGAACACTAATATTAGTTATCACTAATATTATTTTGTTATTTTTGTTATATTATCATTAGAGAAGGGAAGATCGGAGCAGCAATGTTTGTTTATTCCGAAATAAAATTAGAATTGTTCATTCATCAAGTCATAGTGTTTCGGAAAATATATGTGTCTGAATTAGAACCAGCAAGAAGCCCAGCGGTATTTTTAAAAGAAAGAACAGTCCTTAATTTTTTTTAATGTGCTTAATTATTTCTCTTAGAAATCATATTGCACCTCTAAAGTAGTGTCCTCTGCTTACTTACTGTTTACTGTTGGAGAACGTCCTAAGGTGTTAAGTCAGTTAAAAGTACAGTTAAAACGAACTTAAATGGACCGTATATATATATATATATTACAACACCCCCTAACAATTGTGATAGCTTATTATCATAATTCACTTCATTTTATAAAGTAATTGCAAGTAAAATAATATTTAGTAATTAACTATAACGTAAAATCAAAATAGAAGATATGTAAGACCAAATATTGATCCGTATTATCGAATCATTTTCAGCATTTTGACTCCTATAACTCTCGTTCATGTAACTTTATATAACATAAAACCTCACAACTGTTATCCAGAGTGGTAGGCAGAAACATCTAACATCCATTTAACATAATTCTGTGACCTCTCTCGCTTCATTCACATCCATATGTCTACGAAAAAATGCTCGCTGGTTAAAAGTACTTAACCGACTTAGCGCGTGTAGTATATGTATTAGGTTGGAGAAAAAGTTTATACATATTGATTACATTTAATTATAATATTTATGTAACATTTTGTTCGATAACGTGTTGCCATCTTGTAGGTATACATAATCCCGTTGCTGTAGAAATCTTAGGACTTTTGATCAATAAAATGCGAAAAGTAGTTTTGACAGTTCTCTCTTGATGTTAATAACCTAACACTACCTAAAGAATTCTGAAGAGACCGAAACAGGTGAAAATCTGAAGGTGCAAGGTCAGTACTATATGGTGGATGTATTAACACTTCCCAGCCAAGCTCTCTCAAATTTGGCTGAGTGGCCGAAGATGTGTGATGAAAAACCACTCCTTTTCTGTTATTCAATTGTGGCCGTTTTCTCTCAATTTCTTGCTTAAGTCTCATTAGTTGTTGGCAGTAGAGGTCCAAATCGATAGTTTTGCCAGTCGGTAAGAGCTCATAATAAACGTTGCCCTTCCAATCCAACCATACACACGGCATCACCTTATTGCGTGTTAAGTAATCCGGGTTAAGCTACAGTTTGTGGAGCTTGACTACCCTTTGACCATGATCTTTTTCGCACGTTAGGTGATCCACTTTTCATCACCAGTGATCAATCTTTTCAAAACTGGTTCGGTGTCATTACGTTTCATTAGAGAATTGCAAATGAGTACACGATTCATTAGGTTTCTTTCAGTGAGCTCGTGTGGTACCCAAATATCGAACTTTTTTGTATAACCAGACTTTTTCAAATGGGTGAAAACTGTTTTGTGATCAATCCCCAATTCCTCGGTTATATCGTTACTACTAATATGCCTCGCTTAATAGTGGTCTTGTATGGACTGATCAACAAAAAGAAGACTCAGCTGAAGCAACTGCTTGCTTCATGTAGTGAAATATGGGCATAGAGGCTTTTAAGAAAAAAAATTGCGGCGTCCAATAAGTAAAATTCTAAATGATTTAAAAAAATAGACATACTTTGTTTTATTTTGAAGTGGATAGTAAAGATATATGATATAAACAAAACTAACAACTCACAAGACGCAACAAAATTATTGTTTTTTTTTTTATTTCGTCATAGACAAAAATTTAAGAATAACTCATTTGTTTCTCCGGGACTGTTGGTGTTTTGCTAGGCTAGAAGCTGTCGTATTATAAAAAGATTTGTGTCGGTCCGTGACGAATTGGTAAATGGGCCGTGCGAGTCCCGGACTCACAGGTAAATTATTATTTATCTTCACCGACTCCCGTCAAGCTGACACAGTCGAAAGTATTACCAATTTCGATTTAAGCCAAATCGATTATATCCGAATTGTTAGCCGTCGAATTATTTTAGGATTGAATTATTTTTTATGATCGATTAAGGGAAAGATACCTATTTTAATATCTTTGATTAATATCATGAAAAATTAATCTTATTGCCGCTATTATTCTAGATAAAACATGTTAAATTAAAACATGTTATCATGGTGAAAAACTACATAAAAATAATTAGTTCCGTTCAAAATTCTTTCAATTTAATAGACATGCTTTTTCTATTCCAAAATAAGGATGAAATTAAATTTCCTCTTTACGTTTACAATTATTTTTAAATTATAAATCTATATAATACATAATTTTATTTTATTGACTAGAATAGAATAATTTGTTATTCAATATTTGGAAGTAATTGGAAGTAAAGACTAAAAATGAGTTGGGGGGTGACTCGAACTTTAGGCCTAGTCAGTTTGAATAGTCTATCATGTAGAGAATGTCATGGAGGTCATGGTTGAACAGGGGCAAATAGTTCTCATAACAATCCTTGGGGGTCAAAATGGCCATAAACCAAAAAATTATACATTCTTATTTCGGTTATAACTCCGCTTCCTTCTTTACATCCCGCATCTCACTAGTTCAATATAAATACAAGAATTCTTATAGAATGTTATTTAAGGTTTACCACTGGTTCGGAAAAAAAACCTCTGTCCAGGGAAGAACTTTATACAGGGTTTTTAAACAATATTTTACTATATAATATTTTATACAATTAAGTATGAAACGTTTAGAAACACCTTGTAGTGATCACCTCATTCCCATTCAATAAAATATTGGAAATCAATTTGTTTAATATTGTTTTAATAAAGTATCGTTCTAGGACTACCATAAGGGACTATCATAAGAGATTACAAGTACACCTTGGACTTAATTCTGTTTCCTTATTCGTTATAAAGTCTTAATCTGATTATATTATTTGTTTTCAGAAACCGCGAACTAAGTATTTCAATCGCTCCAATGCTTATTAAGTTTAAACCCATTTTCAGGTAAAGTAGAAAATATATTTATTTTAGTTAATACATATAAAAATATAAACTGTACTTTTTTGTTGCTGTAATCATATTTATGAAAAAAGAATTGTCAATAATTTACTTAGATTTGAAACAAAAAGTTAAATTAAAAGACGCTTGTTTTGTTTGCTATGAAAAATAAAACATAGGTATCTCTAAAACTAAACGGCCAAACCCTATTTTTTGCTTTTCTCTTTAGTGTTATAGAAACATACCTATTTGGTTCAGTGATTACGTCAACTAACGGTGTCTGGGTAAAAACTATTTTATCATGCATTGGATGGATTTATTAACGCTTATGTGGTATACTTGAAAAACATTAAAAGACGTCATAGGAAACAACAAATAGACGACATAAACATAATATATTTGTTTAAAATCCCAGTTACATATTTAATTTGATTCAACCGTACTCTAATTAGAATTGATAATTTGCACCAAAACAAGGAAAAAAAGGCTTAACTCGTGTCAGTTAAAGTGGGGTGTGGGTGGCGGTAAAAACCCCTGTGCAAGTGAGGTCCGTTATGGTATAAATATTTTATTAATTTATTGTTAGCGACATTCCATAGTTTTAGTATAAAGGTTAAGAAAGCCAAGTCGCAGAATGAGAGAAAGAAATAGTTTGAAAAATCCAAAAGTGCACGCGTCATGAGCGTTTTTTTTTTTCATAAAAATGTTAGTTCAATGACAAAATCAATAGGAATCCTCCTTAGAGTGTATGGAATCTTATTTAATACTATATATCTATATCCATTGCTTACATTTCTTTTAAACAAGAAGACTCACCGACGCACAGACAAACGGAAGGCACTCCATATATTTTTTCAATTACATTTTTTGTAATGTAATTAAGTTAGAAAATAAACTAAACTTATAATTAATGTCAGTAGCGATTTTATGTAGCGAAACTGAGGTATGGCCACATATCGAGAGTAAAGCAATACCTCCCGTTGTGAGGCGTGCAATAATATGTCAAATGCGAAACTTAATCATTTCACATTTTCATAATGATATTCACGTCCCACCACGTCCCACTATGTATTTGCCGTCGTTCCCATTTCCTATTTTGATATTGAAATTTGAAGTTTTTTGAATCACCTTTTTGCTACTATTTTAGAAATAAAATAAACAATATTATGTTCCATTACATTTCATTTTAAGTTCTAATAAAATTATTAACTGTAAGCTGTAATAGTATCAGATGAAACTTTTTATGGTGGTGCGTAAGTAGATACATCAAAGTTTATATATCAAAATTATTAAATTGTTCAAAATAAATATATATGCCTGAATGGAAATGCACAATGCATAAAGTATGTTAAATACCACATAGCTCATATCGCGTCTTTAAAAAAAATCCCTGATACTTTAAGCCCATCTAATAATGGTTAGATATCACGTTCAAACTAATACGAGAACGTTGAATACATCGGTAAAATGGAGCTTTAATATAACAAGATTCGTTCACAGCTTACAATATTTTGACAACTGTATTATAATTACTCAATACGTCCCAGCTGTCACAGCAAAGGCGTTAATAGAAGTATAATAATAGATAGGTCCGAACGCAGTGACTTGCGCTCTTCAATCCGGGCCATCGCCGCCTAAGTGCTTCCATTTGTATAGAAATTGAAAACATCAATGAATAACCCTTAATGTAAGACAAACACTTCAGTGTTGTGTCCATAATAGATTCTGATTTGTTTAACCACGAGCCTAGTTTACATCTTGTTTTTAGTCACTTTTTACGTATTTTTTTTTTTACTACAAAAGAGATTTACAGATTCTCCAGCATAGCCTTTAAGAACATTTTTCTTAATAACAGTGCGTTTATTCCTATTTGCATTTTAAAAATCAAATTACATTATTAAATAAATATAAAGATAGCGCTTATGTAACATAGATCTAGAAAGACGTCGCAAAAATTCAATTATTAGGTATGAGTGCAACTCACCGATCGGTTTCTACACGAATGCATCGCACTTGATCAATAAAAACTAAAACAATGGCGAACCACGTTGTACCTTTCCGGAACTCGACCTGGTACTGTGACCGCAGTGAGGATTAAGGTTGTATCTAACACAAAAACCTCGGAGAAGACGCACGCACCCACTCCGACCGCGGAATGACCGTTCCCGGGGGACCAGTCGTTTTTTATACACGCTTTAAGAAACATTCCGTCCCGAAAAGCCGGTCTACGACCCCAGCTTGAATTTATAATAATAATCTTATTAACTTATCTACACTCCATCTTTACTTAGAAGGTACTGTTACAGGCCGAATTTAAAACGTAGTTTCGTAGACACTGGCCACTTATGATAATTTCACACTTTTTATATCGGAGGCTAAGTTTGGACTTTAGTTTTGGTAGGAAGGGGCTTCGGGCGGCGCTCCCGCCCAGTGCTTTATAATGAAAGGGGTAGGATGTTTCGGACAGTCGTGTCGAATGGCTACATGTCTATTACGTGTCATCCCGCACCGGATCCATGACTCGACATGCTTCCCCGCGCGTAACTTCCTAAATGGGGGCAAGTCGACATTCACAATGGAAATACAAAAAGCCGATATAAAACCATGACTACTTTGTTACCGGTGATTGATATTGCGGGGAGGGCCCGGTGTTCCTTGCCTTACCGCGCTGTATGATAGAGATAGGTAATATTTACGAGTAAGTCTCGCTGCATGAGGTGTTACGGATGTAATGAATGAAATTGATTTTCATTTGTTTTTTGCCTGTATTATAATACTTAGTTAAAATTATAAATTATTTTACAGATTTTTTTTTAATTTAAGGACACAAAGACAAAGACATTTTAACACGAACACCTTAAAATAAATTTAAAAAAGTGCGGACTCAATGGTAGTCGAAATTTTCTGCTTGTCAACCCATATCGTGGTGAAAAAGAAAGTGGTAGGTGCCCTGATTAATATACATATCAAATATAATAATTAACATAAAATATCTGGTACATATTATAATTTTATGCCGGCTCATAGCTTGCAAGCTTCACCAGGGCCAGAGCACCTTCGAACAACGGCCCCAATCGCCGACGACCGAGTTCTTTTTGATCACCTCGATTTCCTAGCGTAAACATGTTGCATACATTTGCATATTCTATCGCATCTACCTCGGGAAGTGCTCAAACACATTTTTTTTTTTTGGAACAGCTATATTTTTTTAAACTAGCGTCATATATTTTACTACGTAATAATGACAAATCACTGGTGATATCATTTGTCATGATCCGATAATTTTGGAACTACGGACAGAAATAGAAACGGACATACACGTACACGCCAGTCTACTTATTACCTTCTTTTTGGTCTCGGATCCCAGTTCGTTTCAGTAGGACAGAAATCAAGCGCAATTAAATTCTTATTCTCACGACTAATTCATCATCATCAGTAGTCTCGATTTTATCGGCTCAAGCGAATGTTTAATTTGGTAAATATTGAAAATAAATTGATAATTGTCGCACCACTTTTTAATTTTTATTTTGTTAAGTGCAAACGAATGAACATCATTCATCCATTTAATGTGAACAGAATAAAAGAGAGCCAATACTACATTACAACGAGATAATCACAACAGTTCCCTGACAGATTTTTCGGTTACTACAAGATGTCAGTGGCATCATTTGATGAATTAGGTTGACCAGAATACATCCGGAAGACCCCTCTGAACATATAATATAAATTCATAATCGTTAATTTAAAAAGTCGGGAATTGCATGTAATTTAATTATGCTCCACACATTGCATGCATGTGAAATTTACAGCGAGCGCTAACTATCTGAGCTGCCACGGCTACATGAGTAAATAAACGGAATATTTACTTATGTGCCACGGCTCAGTATTAAGTTTTATTTCAATGGATTTTATATAATACTATGTGGGAAAAGACGGAACATTTTTTTTTATTTTATCTCGGCGGAAGTGCTCCGTGCGATGTTTAGGGCAGCATTGCTGAGGTTAGCGATATTTCTATAAATAAATAAAAATTCAATCATAGGTATATAGTTTACTAGCTTTTCCCACGACTTCGTCCGCGTGGAGTCCGGTTACATCGCGCCCATGTGTGTAAAAGAGTCTGCTGTTACAAGCCACAATTATAACTGGATGTCGCGGGCAAAAGCCAGTAAACTACAAAACATCTTTATATACCACATTTTTTGCTAATCTATTACTGTGTGCCACAATTATCAGACTACTAGGCGACCTTACGCGTGAGCAAGCCACATAGAGTTGCCAGTGTGAAAAACAATTTTCTCTCAGGTCTATACCAGCAAATTTTAATGTCTGCCCTTGTGATTTGTTTATGATACTTTGAGGGGAAACTGTATTCATTTGAATTCGAAAGGAAGATCGTTCGGGATAAAGGGAATTCTTGGTACAAATACAGTTTCCCCTTGCGCACATCCAGTTATAATTGTGGCTTCCACTAAACTTTTACCGTTAGTCTGGTTCCGTTGCACAGTTGACGAGGTTTTCAATTTCGCAACATCATAACAGGAGTGCCCACGCGCAGAATAAGCTTATAATGTGGAAGACCCGATGGTTTCAGTGCATTAAGAATTATTCGACAGAGTAGTTAATTGCGTCATCTGTGTTGACCACAGAGTCTATTGACGCGTACACCATTTCTTTTCCCTCAAGAGACGTTAACAGTATATCGTTAATTGACGCTGCTTATTCGTTTTTCGGGGTTATTATGGCACGTTCACACAACCATTCCATTGGCTTATCGTGGATATGAGCAATATCTGGATAAATTTTGGATATTAACTCCTGTAACGTAAATACAACTGTGCACAAATCATCAGGGATGGTTATCATTCCGTTATTTATCGGGTAATCACCGTTGCCGATTTCAAGTAGGAGATTCGCAAATCCACCAGCTGATTCTTTTTCTCCTAAGTGTACCCGCATATTTTTCGAGAGCTTGAGTATCTTAATTAGAGGCCATAAAGTGGATCTCTTAAGACACGTCTTAACTTCATCTGCTCTAGTTCCGTTTGGCACTACCGGTAGAGTCTGTCTAAAATCTCCAGCCAGCAAAACCGTTACACCACCCGTTAACTTCTTATTTCCTCTTACTATATCTTGTACAGTTCTGTTTAAAGCCTCTACGCTACCCTTATGAGTCATGGTTATTTTATCCCACACTATCATTTTCGTATGTTTTAATACTTCAGCAAAATTACTTTGTTTCGATATATTACAAATGGGAGTATCAGCTGTTGTTAAATTGAGTGGTAACTTGAAAGTAGCATGAGCAGTTCGTCCACCCTCAAGCAGTGTAGCTGCGATCCCAGAAGAAGCCACAGCCAAAGCAATTCCGCGAGTACTTCTTACTTTTGCTAATAGAAAATTTATGAGGAATGTTTTGCCCATTCCACCGGGAGCATCTAAAAGAGTATTCCATCCTCATTTGATTAAATTTTTTCGTTAATTTGATTGTAAACTGCTTTTTGTTCGTAATTCAGTGATCCTTCATTATTTTTAATTGTTTTCTAATGATTCAAAGCGTAACTTCTCTCTTTAAGAAACTCTCTATTTTCAAATTGTTGTTCTTTGCTTGGCTAAGGTAACCCATACTCTTTTAGTAGCCGAACACCCAACGCTAATACGGCATCTTCTATTACCGAAAAACATTTGTTAAATACCACATCTCTAATGTGCTCGATATCCACATTTCCTTGTCTTTCTGATTGCCTTTTAAAATCTTCAGATAGGTATTCTTTGAATTTCTCCCAAAATACTTAAAGGCTCTGATACTTGGCAGAACGCTAAAATAATCGTAAAAAGATCCCGAATCATTTGTGGTGATTAGCAAAGTGCTGCCTCTTCCATTACTGCGAACAAATGCTGATCATCTTCAAACAAGCCGAGAGCTTTGCGCGCTGAATGGAACGTGGAATATACATGACCATCTACAGTTATAACGCATTAAACGAAATTGGGCCCCGGATCTCATGAAGAATCATGCGAAGGTGATAGCATTCTATATTGTACGGATGCACAGTATAAAGCCTGTCCAGAACGTGCTCTTTTTTGACCCCTGGTCAGCCTTCATCGTTCCGCGTTCTTTCTTTTATCCCAAACGTAGTATGCAGGTACTTCTAGGTAGAGTAATGTTTTTGCAAGGTTATCCACTTTATACAAATCGAAAAAGGATAGGACTGTGGTTGTTGGAGGACTATTCACTATTTCACTCAGTTTTTCTCATTGGTCATTAAAATAAACCCTTTGCCCATTTTTCAAACGAACAACGAGGTGGACTACGGTAGGGATACGCTCATGAATGGGAAATTCAAGGATTCGCCATACTGTCTTATTCTGATGAACTTATATATCTTCCACTTTTGTAGGTTTTAATTTCATCCTTCTCATTCTCTAAAGCAAGTCTGAACCTTTATTTACGTACTAGCTGTGCCCGCGGCATAGCTCGCGTATACAGGTTTTACATAAAGAATTTGTCGTTTAGGTAAGAGAATATTAAACGATTTATTTTATTACTGTATCAATAAGTGGTAACTAAATAAATCATTATCATCAAAGTTCTAAGTAGTTTATGATAGAGCTTCTGTGTAAACGACGTTAGAAGTAGGCTTAGCCGGGGTGTACACAAAAAGGTTACGGGGGCTACTAAAGCGGGAAAAAGCAACATAGAGTTGGCCATGTGCAAAACAGTCAGTACTGAGGTACACTCCTACAACGCGTAAAGTTTGACCTTGCGCTTTATTTACGGTCATCGCATAACACACGCTCACTGTAACTGGGAACTGAACGCGCTTAAAACTGAAAGGAAAGTTACTTCTTAATAGAGGGTTTTTGGGCAGTGCTGCCAGCTAAAAAAAACTTATTCAGCTCTAGGACAACACAAAAAGCGCTAGATTTCATGAAAACAGCGCTTTAAAAAAGCCCTAGATATCGCGCTAAATTAACTACAAACAAAGTTTGTGTTTTTTTATATAATCATTATAAAGAAAACAACATTAAGTTTTTTTCTGGCAATATTTTTTTGATGTATCAATACTTCGCAGGACATCGACTTATAATTATGGCAATTGCTGTCAACAGTAGTTAGTACTGTACGAACAATAAAAATGTCATTAATTGTTTTAAAGTGCAATGTATTTCGCAACTTAGTTTCAGATGTCAGCATCTGATTGCGGTTGCTACACAGTTTCTTTGTGTTATAACTTCTAAGTAACTTTTAACTTAGCTGTGCTCTAAGCAACTGACTGAAACTGAATAAAGCAAAATAAATGCGTTGCCAAAACCATGAATGAAAACTTTAATAAAGGGGATTTCCCCGCTTATAGTCGTCGGTAAAAAAATCAAGTTGATCATCCTAAAGGGGAAGCCAGGAGATCCATAGCACAGGGTATCCTAGTTTGGACTCGTCTCCCATGCTCTTTGCTTTGTGGAAAAAATATGTTTGAAAACGATAAACTGCAATGTACTATTTGTGGGAAAAAATAATAAAGGTCATTATTATTATTATCGGTAATGTGGACTAACAGTGCTGCTATAAAAGAGTTAATAACCCGCTAGTCGCTAAAATATTGAAATGTGTGCTAAATACACCAAAAAGCGCTGGATTAAGCTAGGTGCTAAAATTACGAAATGCGCGCTATACATTCCAAAAAAGGGCTAAATCTAGTTCCCAAAGCGCTAAAATGGCAGTACTGATTTTGGCGTATATTATAAATATACAATATCACGACATTTCGTTGCAAAATTTTTATTTTTGGTCGGGTTCCGTTGTATGGCTTCGATGGTTACAAATTTCTTCAATAAGTCTCAATACGATTCATCGGCGAAAAATCTCAACACAGCAATTCAGAAAAGTTTGTAATTTGTACAACTCCATCTATTACGTCCTTTGTGTGAGAAAACATCCTTTTTATATCTCTTTTTGTGTTTTAAGTATAAATATATTAATTATTATGGAACGTTTTTTTTACACACAAATCTTTTTATTAATATTTCTGAGATTTTATGGCGCCATTGAACAAATTCGAACCTACATTTCAAAATAATAATCATTACTTTCGATAGAATTAACCAATTTTAATAAAACAAAGATTAAATGTAACTCGAAGATACACCTTATGATTTTCTTAACGATTTCTTTGAAAATAAAAGATGTTTACTTTAGACGTGATGCGTTCATATAATAACAGACAAATAGACACACAGACAATTCTAAAAATTATAAAATGTTCTTATTTAATTATTTTCAGTTCCCCATAATGATTTTAGCCAGCAATATATATGTATATATATATAATGTACAGAAAGAGACACAACATGTTATCATCATTTTTATTATATGTATATATTTAAAGAGAGATGGCGCTGCTAACATCAATTCTAAAAATAAAAGAGATTAATTGACGCGATTGATACATTATATAAAACGCAAGAGAACTTATAAATCAGTGCCTGCACAGTAAGTAAAAAATAAAGTTTGACTCTCGCCAAAACCAACGCAATTGTTAATAGCTCTTTTAAAATTTGATTTACCACATAGAGTACTCGGCGGTAAAGAATAAATTGAGTTTGTCAACACGCAGTAGGGCAGCGAGTAATATAATAAAGATTAGCAGTAAATATGAAAACTCATCTACAGGAAAAAACCACATTGCAATTGCATTACATTTTCACAACACCACCATCTATCGAAGAAATGGGTTAACTATTGTGCTTCAGATTTAGTTAATAAGGTTAATATATTTTTGTATAATATATTTAATACGTTCTTTAATACTTTTGTTTACTGCGTTTTAGATATACATAATTATATCATTATTTTACATAATTTAACTATGATTTATGATATGATATTAGTTTAAAATGCACTTGATGACTCAAACAAAGCCACCGTTGAGCAAATTCGTACCTATACTTCCCTACCCATACTTCAGAATATTTATCATAACTTTTGATAGAATGAACTGATTTTAATGAAATAAAGACTAAATGTAACCCGAAGATACACTTTATAATTTCCTTAACAATTCTTATGATATAAATTAGTACTTTATACGTGATACGTTAACAAACAAACAGACAGACAGACAGACAGATAGAAAACTCTAAAAATGGTAGAAATGTATTTAATTACTTATTTTTAGTACCCCTCAATCACTTTTCTTACAATAATATAAAATGTACAGACATCTGCTATTTACAGTTTTATTATATGTATAGAAGATAGATTTACAGACGTATTTTATTGATTTCACCGAATGACAATATTTCACATTTAAGTGAGCGTTAAATGTTTTTTTTTTTTATAAGATAGGGTGACAAACGAGCACACAATCCACCTGATGGTAAGTGGCTGCTGGGACCCATAGACATCTACATTTATCCTCAATAAAAAATCAAAGAGCAAATGCGTCGTCACCCGTGAGGGCTAAGATGGAATGCCTCTTTTCCAGTAAAATGAGTCTCCGGTTCTCTACACTCACCATACGAAACACAGCAGTGTCAAGCTGCCATTTTACGCTGGTATTCTGTGAGACCGTGGTCCTTCCCCGGCCGAGCCAACCCATTCGTGCTACAACTATACTACTAATATAGCTGCAGCATACCTCTACCACGTATAAAATGTTTTTAATAATACTGGTTTATAAGGGACTACCCAGCGATTATCTATGGTTGTGCCTTTGATATCAACAGAGAACCCACCGTCATCTAGTAAACGTCTCTTATACTGCGGAGAACCGTCTTCGCCAGTTTGAGTTTCCCTTATGAAAGCCCAGGGGTATCGTTTAATGCACATGTTATCTTTCATACATTGTGACTTTCGAATTAAAGTTCCACATGGACCATGTCTCATATTACATTTAACGATTTCTTGAAGCTCTGGGTCACATTTGGAATCCGGTATTTCAGCACAAATTATATCGTCGATTTTATCCGGAGTAATACGTTTGTGAAGCCATAAAAGAATATGAATATGTGGAAGACCGCTCCTTTGCCATTCCGTTGAGAACATATAGCATCGCACCTCACCAGATATTTTGTCCTTTTCCAATAAGTTCATGATCTCTTTCAGGTAATTAATCGTGTAAAACGTATCACTAGCAACGCAATGAAGTTATTAGGTAGATATTGTACTTGGCACCTAATTAGCACCTAAAAAGAGCCCCTAATTTGGGCTTTTTCTAAAAGCGATTTTGATTTTATTCTGAGTTTCAGAAAACCTGATTTTTGCATCTGCTTTGAATTCTTGCTTCTGAATAACGACTTTATTTTTATTAGGGGCGCCTTGTCATTGTCTATACTTGCAGCACCTAATTAGCACTTAATTCCTTGCTATTAATATTTATCGTATATCTAATAACTTCATTGCAAACTTTAACAGTTCGTTGCGGTGAAAATTTTAGAGCACCTAATTTTCAAACTTGGCACCTAATTATCCCCTAAAAAAGCCCCTAATTTCGGGTTTTTCTAAATCAAAATTCCTGACTTTGCGTTGCTGGTGATACACAACTATGACCAGCTGAGGACTTTTATAGATTTTGACGATAAAGAAGAAAATAACCTTCCAATTGATAGATATAATAGTATTTATATCTATCGGTTGGAAGCATTCAAATTAATTTCAATTTATTTTTAAGCTATAAAAGTTGCATAGAATGAATTTCATAAATTTGTAGAAATTCCCTAGACATAGACCTAAAAAAGATTGAGGTTTTTAAGGAGTGCTCTTTGTAGTTATTTATTTTTTATTACGTTATTAGTCCCACGTTATTATAGCCACTTGAACAAAGATAAGCCTCTAGTAACTCATATATAAGGCAATGGTAAATTGTCAGGATTGTATTACATGGTATATCTTCACACATGGGGTGTTGCCCCATTGTGGAAATCAGATGCCAAACATTCTTGTATGTGTGTGTGTAATGCATACTAGTTCCTCGTCTTATTTACAAATAATAAAGTTTTTATTAAATACAGACTTTGTAGACAGGTTATACGAGTATTTTTACTATAAAACTCTTGGTTATTAGGTATTGAACAATTAAACACATGATGATTACTACGTAAACCTTGACCAACTTAAAAAGACTGTAAGTTTTTTTATAAGTTTAGTTTAGATAATACGACGGGCTGTTTTCCGCAACTCCACGTCTATGCGCGTATTTTGCGTGTATGTGTTACCTCAGAACATTTTTCGGACGGATGTTGATGATTCTTTTTTATATATAATCTGGTGCACCTCATCTGGTCGAATATAAATTTGATCAAGATCTGACCATTAATTTTTGAGTTATATATACGCATTATTCCTTAATAATACGTATTTAATTGACCTCGACTACATTGATGATGTTCTCATTTGATTTATATTGAAGTCGGTTGTACAAAATTTTTAATTTTACCACTTTTAGAACATCACATATACATACGAGTGTATCAAAGACTTTTTTAAAACAACGAAATGACAGCGCTATTTCACAAAAACTTAACAAATGTATACTTTGTAAATTAACGTGTACAAAATATTTATAAATTTAACTCGGGGCAACAATTGAAGAAAAAGGATGTTTGAAACTAATCCCCTTGCGTGATGTAAATGGGAAAATGGTCCCTTGAAATATACTCACGTGTTTTAACATATTTGGTAAAAGAAAAATCTTGAATTATATCTGAATAATGATGCTACAGTACGAAGTACCGTACCCCATTACATTCTCCCCAAATGGACAAGGCGTTTTATATAATATTAAGCAGTGGACTATTATTGATTAAAAACAGACTAATGCATACATTAATAATGATTATCATTATATATCGTAATATCTATAATATAAAAATTAATTGCTGAATGTGTTGCTAAGCGCAAATCTCGACAGCAGCTGAACCGTTTTCGTTAATCCTTTTTTTATAATATTCCTTGAAGTACGAAGATGGTTCTTACGGAGAGAAAAATTTAAAAAAGGAAAAGTCTAAAAACAACACTTTTCTATATTCCCATACAAAAGATTCGTAATAATACTTAAAAGTCAATTTGAACTTTAATACCATACCATAAGCTATAAGTGTTAGTGGAGGGGTTCCGGGAAGGCAAAACAATTGAGTGACGTTAGTATCCTATAAATATTAATGTCAATATTTGTCAATATTTATAATTTGGTAATATTACACTCTCCCATACCCTCGACCGTTTGATATATGATATACAGCTACCGTCTTGTTTGGCTTAATATATTTAGGTATATAGTATATCAAAGACCACTTCAAACCATTATTTAAACAATAAAACAGGAGCAGCAAACCGACGCGGGCCATATTCCCGCCAAAACCATATCTAGAACGATTCATCGCTACTGAGTGTCAGTCTCATATCTCGCGGCATAACGGCCGAGAGATCCAAAAATATTTGATTAAGCAAGCCTACCTCCAACGTTGGTAGTAAAAAGTAATTCTACGCAGCAAACATGAGAAATATCATTATTTGGAACCTATAAAACACTATCACGATATAAATGATATGTGGCGCCATCTCTCGATAAGGATATTACAATATTTTAGAAAAGGCACTATGTTCAATTTATATTTACCATATTTTATCAATATATAAAGAAATAAGGATGACAAACGAGCACAAAATCCACCTGATGGTAAGTGGATGCTGTGCTTCATAAGCAACTGCGCATATCTTCGATTAATAATTTAAATGCAGCTGCGTTTTCACCCATAAGGACTAAGATGGAATGTATTGTTTCCAGTGGCAAGGCTCTCCGATTCTCTGCACTCACCATACGAAAAACAGCAGCGTTAAGCTGACACACACACGTCCATCCATTACAGCCCATAAAAATCCATTTTTGAACGTAGGCCTATCACATAGAGTGTCTAATAGTTGGATTTTGCCATGTTGATGTGAATGTCAACCGCAGTTTTTTTTTATAATTTTGAGAGTTCTCAGGAAGATGCTGCTCCCCATCTGCTGCAGTTTCCCACTGTCGCCTCTTACAACACCCACCGCTCGATATTGGGCAGTGAATATTGTTACACGGTCAATGAGCTTGTTTATTGCAAACTAGCAGGCCGCCCCGGCTTTGCCCGGATTGAACAAATCTATCTTAAATGTTATGATATATATATATATATATATATATATATATATATACATATTATATACCACATTTTTCGTTTCTTGAGGTTTTAAAATAAATAGATTTTTAGTTCTTTGGACTTCCTGACCTATAGAGACCAACATGCCAACGCCGCTATGACCGCCATCATAATTATGTTGCACGACAGTTTTTATTATAAGGTGGGTGGACCATGGAAGGCCACTCTAACGAATAAACACTTTTTATTCGTTTATTAGCTGAATAAATGAAGGAAACAAATTATCAAGTAATACTTTGTTTTATTGCGTACCATAGAAATCACTTTTTTTTTAACCTAGCTTTTGATCACTATTTATTAAACTTAAGTTTTATTAAGCTCTTCCAAATGGCCTTGCAAGGAACAGGGCTCCAAACAAGGCCAATATTATACATCAGTCATTCAACTTAAAAATAGAGTTGTAATAATTAATATATCTGCTTTTACTAAACTACATTATAAGCTCTTTCATTTAAGCGAAACATTAAATGCTCAATATATTTTTATCATTTATAAAAAACTCAACGAACATTACTTGAACACCATCGTATAACTAAGAATATATTAATGTAAATTATTTAAAAATAGTAGTAATGAGTATTATATTGACATCAAATAACTTGCCAACACGTTTTATAATGAAATTAAAAAAAAAATTTTAACCTAAAATGGCCTTCTAATGGGTCCGTTCTTTGTAAGGCCAAAATGTTCCTAAGAAGGCCAAACTAACAATTATCAATGACTTTTTATATTAAATATAACAAAATAATAGACGCTACAGACTAAGTACTGTAATTATTACAAACTTATCATGGCACATAGTTAGTCTTGAAGTCAGGACTGTTTTTTATATATAATATCTTAGGTGAAGGGTACAGGGGCAAAACAAGGAATGTCACTAAAACAGGTTTTTGTGTAATTAACATTTTAATGTTTGATAGTTTATAACTTTGTCTTACATATTAATTGTTTCAAAACTACTAATAGGAACTTTAGTTTACCTTACAGAGATCAGCTGTGGATACAAATAATCTTTTGCCAAATGTTAACAAATGTGTATAATTTTAAAAATAAAAGTAATTAACTTTTATAAAGTACTAAAACATGGAATGTCCTATATAACCCATACAGGGAATTTCCAAATCTAGTACTATGTATGGGTAATGCCTTCAAAATAGGCTTGTGCTTCAACAGAACAAAACCTTTTTAAGTCCATAAGGTCTTTGTGCTTGTCTGCACTAGTTGGCAAATAATCTTGGTAGGCAAATCCAGGCAATTCAAATTCATTGCTACATTCTGGTTGATTCGCTCTTCTCTTATTCAATATGGGTGACTTCTCCCATTAACCATTATAGTTTTCTCGATGAAGAATGAACCTTGGATGTTCTCTCCCACTCATTATTTCTCTTTAGGCCTGGATTGGAAAAAAGAGTACTTTTTCATGTACTGATTCTGAAAATATCTGCAAATTTCCTTATAATTTCACCCTTACCAACTTTAATAACTTCAGAGGATTTGGGTCTTTGGCGACTTATTTTTAGGACTTTTTAGGGCTTCCATGTGAGTTTTTAAATTAATCAGGCCCATATTCTTGTCACATTCTAAATATGAATGTCCTCTAATGGGGTATGTTATTTTAATGGAGTCCAAAATTTTCATTACATGGACCACAAAATGAATGAACACAGTATAGATCTTGTTTTGTCCTCCTGCAGTCACAAAATATTTCTAAGTGCTTCACACGATGATCTAAATGGTTTTTTTTTAAATAGTGAAATAAAATTGTCAATTTTTTATTCATATAATTGTACCCTATTAAATACACGTGCAAAAAAAATCGATAATGGCCAACATAGATGTTTTGTGTAGGATAAACATCGAACATTTATACCTTTTATAACATACTGGATAGTTGTGTTCGTTTACATGTGCCTTTTAGTTATAACACAGGGAAGCGATCATATCCTAAATGGTACACACCTGCTTTAATAAAAATAATTAAGGAGAAAAACAATGCTCACACACGTTGGAAAAAATTCAGGAATAGATTAGATTACGATGAGTTTTCGTTACTCCGAGCAAGAGAACACCGTGTTCAGAGAGAATGCTTTAATAAATTTACGTCAAGTTGTGAAAATAGCATCAAAACACATCCTAAAACATTCTGGACTTTCGTCAAAGCCATTCGGGGTAGGTCAGGTTACCCTAAGAAAATGTCTTTGAAAGATATAGAGTACACCGATGGTATAGACATATGCAATGCTTTCAACTCATTCTTCAAGAGTGTATTTGGTATTCCTAGTAATAACTACATATATCCACATACGGAATCGTTGTGTACTGACACCGTTTCTAATGTACAGACAAACGCTGCAATAATTGAAAAAATGTTGAAAACTTTGGACACGAACAAAGGTGCCGGTAGTGATGGGTTACCTTCTTTTTTTTGGTCACGATGCGCTAAATCACTTGCTCTCCCCTTGACTTTTTTTTCGGATTTTTCCGCATCAATGGAAGTGTGCACACATAATCCCTGTACACAAGAAGGGATCACGTACAGAAATAAATAATTATAGAGGCATTTCTATTTTGAACACCGCGGCTAAAATCCTTGAACGAGTAGTATATAACGTAATTTACTCCACGCTTTCACGTGCCTTCCCTGAGCAGCAACATGGTTTTTTAGAAAGGCGATCCACCACTACGAACCTGGCAAGTTTTTCTTCTTTTGTCCTTGAAAATATGGATCAAGGTGGGCAGGTTGATGTGATCTACACTGATTTTGAAAAAGCTTTCGATCGTGTGGATCACATGATCCTGCTCAACAAATTACAAATATTAGGGATTCACGGTGACTTGCTCCGATGGACTGAATCATATCTCACAAACCGCTCACAAGCAGTCGTGATAGGTGGTTTCCGTTCGAGCTACATAAACATACCTACAGGTATTCCTCAGGGCTCTCACTTAGGTCCACTTTTTTACAATGCCTACCTATATGACATTGGTTCGTGCATTATACACACAAATAACCTCATGTATGCAGATGATAAGAAGATTTTTTGTAAAATTAACACCATACATGACTGCCTATTGATACAAAAAGACCTGGACCGTTTATTTGAATATTACAAAATAAATAATATAACTGTCAATGCAAGCAAGTGCGAATGTATTAGTTTTACATGGAAATCTAAGCCAATTCTAAATAAATATCACTTTGACGGATTAGAAATCAGCCGAAAAGTAAGTGTTAGGGATTTAGGCGTAATTTTTGATCATAAAATGATACTATCCGAACACATTGATTACGTTATCAGTAAAGCCTATAAAAATCTTGGTTTTGTTCTTCGCATCTGTAAACCATTCTCGAATATTAATACAATTAAAATGGTTTATTTTGCATATGTCAGAAGTGTTTTGGAATATGCTAGTTCAATATGGTCTCCACAGTACAATGTCTACAAAAGCCGCCTTGAGCGTATTCAAAAAATATTTGTTAATCACCTTAACTTTCGCTGTCGGAATAAAATCGATACTTACACAGACAGTTGCACTGAGCACGATCTCTTATCTCTGGAACACAGGCGCATTTTGCTTGACATGGCTTTGTTATATGATATAATAAACAGTAATATTGACTGTCCATATCTTGTCTCAAAAATCACCTTTCGTACTCCAAAATTCCGTACCCGCAATACTACATTGTTACAAACTCCCTGGCATCATTCAAACTACTGTCGAAACACTGTTCTTTCGCGGCTTGCTCGTACATATAATGAACAATTTGGACACATTGACCTCTTTGTGAAATCTAAACTTACGTTTAAAGATTACATCAAGAAAACTATTACGAAATAGAGCAGTTGAAGTTAAAATCACATACAATCATATATTCTCTCATCTATTTCTTCTATATGTATTTTTGAGGCTACTAATATAAATATAAGTACTTAAGTTATTTTATTTAATATATATTATAATTAATTATTTATATTATGTGTTTATATATTTAAACATTTAATATGTATATATACATAAGTAAATATATATGTATGTATATATATATATCTTATATGTTTATATATATATATATATATATATATATATATATATATATATATATATATATATATATATATATATATATATATATATATATATATATATAAAGGTAATGTAATATATCATTCTACCTGACTATCTCTCCTGATCTGTAAACTTATGACCACCTTCATTACATTGAATTGCTTATAATTTTGCTTATAATTTATCTATTAGATTGTTCTTTTTCCTTTTCTTCTAACAACAATACACCTACCATCAAACAATATAAGGGAAACCTGTTATTGGCCATACTTTTAGTTTGTTACATTAATGTTAATATTTTCTATATACGCTGTTGGTTTTCTAAATACATAAATAAATAAATAAACATTGATGTCATCATCGATATTTCTACAACATCGAGCATCCTTAATCTGACATTGACAGTTGGACATTCCATGTTACGTTCCGTTTCACTAGGGACATTCCCACTTTTATGCATGTACAGGGTTTTGAAATATTGAATATATGAAGGACTTTGATTGTTTTTATGCTTTTTACATAATGCTACATAGAAATACGCGTGAAAACCTAAGTGTTGCTATACTTAATTAATATTTGAAGTTTTAGCATTTGGTCATAGAAAGTAACGCCATCAAGTGTATGATACGGGTCATAATTTCCTCAGTTTAGTTAGTTTAATACTCACTAGATGGCTTTAATATCTTTGTCACCTGTCCATTAAAATTAGTTTTACTTATCTTATAAATTGTAAACTATATATTTTGTAATATGTATGCATGACAAATAAAAGTTGTTTAATCCATGATTTATAAAGTACATATAAATTATACGTTCAGATTATATTGATGTTCGATTGAAATGATTAGTCTGTACTACAAGCTCTGTAGCCGAAAATATAGATGTATCTGTATCTGTTGTTGCGAAAAAAATAACCTAAATTATTACATATTTTTATGAAATTAAAAAAGAAAAAGTTTCAAAGTTAATTTTTCATCAATTAGATATTATTTTAAACGGGAATGTTTCTAACCATTTTCAAAGTGAATCGAGTTCGCTTTGTTTAACTTTTCTAAGCCAAATTCAAAAATTTGATGTCGGTTTAGTTAATTTCGTATTTCGTAGAACAATTACCTACTTAAGTGTGGTGTTACTAGCCAGTGAATATTTAGTTTATGGTGATTTATTAGAGTCGTTTTACTTAATGAAAATGTTTTACGAATAATAATGGGTTGCTGAAAACGGTGTGTTCTAAGATGCTTCCATAATCATCTAAAATTGAGTGCCCAAGTTTATTTCTGTGTATCTAATAACTGTTAATAATATATTTAAATCTCTATGAAAATAATTGTTTTATTTCTGTTTGGTCAAATTAACCGTGTGCCATTCCAATTTTCTACTTATGTATGAATGCATAGCTAATTGTTAACTTTAATCTTACTCTTAAGCTTTACGTTATTAAATTTTTATAAATTCCAATATGTACCTATTATATTCATTTATTACTATTTTCATTTCAACTTTTTACGAATGTAGAATGTAATTTCTACATTCGTAGAAAATTGGAATGGAAATAGTAATATAAGTTTAAAATATATAGAATATTGAATGTGAGGGTAGGCAAAGAGCATTGTACATATACACACGCACACATTCACAGAGTGCTCTCGTGTGAGTGAATTGGTATATACACACACACATATAAATATTATAGTTAGCGTAACAATCATCAGGTGGCGCTGTTTCCAAGGAGCACCAGTTTTACTCGCAAGAGGGCTCTCTTCTTCCTTATATATTACTATACTCTTTGGTTTTGCCCCTGTACCCTTCAGGTGACAATGTCCGTACCGAATGAGTGTCCACTCGAACATTTGGGTGCGCTTTTAATTTGTAGGTACGTAGCTTTGTGAATACAACTTTAAACATTGCAAATAAGGTTGAATTTACATTAATGTATATTTATTTCAACTAGAACTACGTCAAACAATTGGTGACAGTTTTTAGAGAACTTTTGCATGGGATTGTATCTAATGAAATATCGTAAAGAAACCTGCATATTATTATCTGAGGAAGTAGCGCGGTAGACTAATTGCTCCATAACCCCCGCAGAAATCAGTGGAAGCCTGTTGTGCCCAGGACTGGGATATATTTAGGTTATAACTTTACTTTTTTTACTTACAACATAACTTTTTCAGTCAATTCATAGTTGTTTATTTTTCTAAATAGTAATTTAATTTATTCTGGGGTAAATGATATGTATTTATTTAAACTGAAAATAAAAATAAACATATTATGTAAAATTACATAAATTCCTCCAATATAACATCCGAGAAGAACTACCATCCCATAGAATAATTCTATGTACCATCCATTTCAATTATGCCTCAATATTTGAAACAATCGCCTTAAGTTAAAGACAAAATGAACAACTAAAATAAAACGCAAATGTCCCGTGGCCTGCAAAATTACGTTTTTTCGTGATTATTCAAAGACATTCGAATATATATACGTAAACCTTCAAACCTCTTTTTGATTATCCAACCATGTAATAGATACCTAAATAAAGTAGGGAGCATTTTTCACACAATTCACATTTTTAGTTCGCTAGAACAAAAATAACGTCAAATATTACAAACATGACACTATTTTAAGTTTATTTAGTAATATAAACCACATTTCTGTAACGATTCACTAAAACGATAAATGTATAAACAAAATATCAATGAACAGTTCTAAGTACCAACCGATAAGAAACACACGGAGTTTTAAATGCGCTGCCACCTCCGCTATCCGATGTAATGGATGAGGTTGTCCGCTGAGAGGTAAACACGAAGAATGCATCCCATTACGGATAGCACTATATAGTCTCCGTCCGGTATAGAAGCATTAATTTCTTAAATACAAATCAAATAGCCCGAGAAGCACAACCTTATGGGTCGGTTGTTATCTAATTAACATAAGAAAACGATTAAAATTTTAGTCAATCAATTTACGATAGTTTTATAAATGGAACGTGAACGGGTCTTGTAAAGCTAAACAAATATACAAAGAGCTCGTTTTTTTTTTATTAATAATGATAAACAAACTTTATACTAAATTTAAAAATATCTGGCTCTCTATAGTAATCTCTCTTGACAAACCTTTGGTGAGAGAGGTTACAGAAGAGCATAATTTTTGAGATTTTTAAAATATATTTAAGGTTATGACACTCTAAATTTAAATAATCATAAACTCAATTATTTTGGGAGCAGCTTGGGACGGAAATGACCCGGCGCTTCGCAAAGTCCAGCCCAGCAAAGTACTGGCACCATCTGCGTCTGTATTTATCTAAATTCGTCGGTATATATTTTTGTATGTTCAGCCATCATTCCTTATCACGTCGTTCGATTTAATGATTTCACGGTACGTCACGAGTGGTCCCACGTAAATTTGGTCAATATTACTATACTCTTTGCACCTGATGACAAGATCCATGAGAAAATAATCAAAAACAAGTGAATAAAACTATTTTTTTCACGGATTTTGTCGCGTTTAATTTACTATTTTAATTCCCGACGTTTCGGGTGCATTACAGCAACCCATGGTCACGGGGGGGGGGGGGGGGGGACTGAAATGGTTGACGTCTTCATGTCACAGTTAGCCCGGTCCCATCTGACTAGTCACTTTTGAACTCCCATAGATTGCCTCATAGGTGAATATTTTCCATAGTTTCCACGCTTGGCAGGAGGTTTTACAACTGTAGAGATTTTTAGTGATTTCTTATATTTACGCGAATACTACACATTAAATGAAACTAATTTTACGAGACTTGTCCTTTAGACGACATTCTAGCTGTTACTTTAAACTTGTGATATTCCATAGCCCAGTGAAAAGACATAAAGTAATTAAAATTAAGAAAAAGTAAAACCGACATCAAAAAATAATAATAACTTTCACTGTCCGTCTTTGCACAAATTAGCACAGAATTATTTTATTGCCCTTTTAGTTTTTTAATTTTTTTTTGTTGGGGACTCGTACGATTATTTTTACTTTTGTTAGTGGAAAGTAATAAGAAATTGTTGTTAAAAAAACTACAATATGCTAGTACGTCACGGTGTTTACTTTTTGGGTGATTTTAGTTCTAGACAGCAGCTTAAAAAATCTTTATAATTTTTTTAAATCGGTTTTACTCTTTGAAAAGTTTAAAAACATTATATTTCTTGTTACGTCTTATTCATTAAAGATAAATAGTGTAACATTGTCTATGCCATGAGTTTAATTATTATTTTACGAGTTATTAAATATACCATTTACAAACTGAGAGTAATAGCAGTAGCACACGTAATCCATATCCATACAAATAAATAAAATTGAAGTGTCTGTTTGTAATGTCAAAATAACAACTAAATGCATATAAAAGTATATACGATACTTATAGCAAAAATACAATTTTAAATTTTTTGTCTGCCTGACTGTCAGTCTGTCTCTTTATTCCGGCTAATCTCCGAAATGGCTGGACCGGTTATGGTCGACGATACTACAACGTATGACGATGGGACTTCCACTGGCAGATAGCTGGTGTTATAAGGAGTAACTTAGGGTACTTTTATTTTAGAAAAACAATTAGGGTTCCGAGCAAAAAAAAATCAAAACCATGAAATCCAACCGTAATTAATTCCACGCGGACGAAGTCGCGGTAAACAGCTATTAAGTAATAAATATGCAAAACATTTGAATTTGATAACTTTATTATTGTTATAATTGTTCTAATTTTTAATAATGATTAATAATTAGGTACAGAAACTGTTTATGCGTACAGTAACCTAAACAAAAAGGAAACAGAACATCGATAGGGGTTTTTCAAACTGGATAATTAATTTAATTGATGTAACCATTGGAGCTTGTCAATGATTCGGCTCGACTGGGGAGGACCACGCTCTCACAGAATACCAGCGTAAAATAGCAGCTTGACGCTGCTGTTTTGTATGGTGAGTGTAGAGAATGGGAGACCCTTTTTACTGGAAATGAGGCATTCCATCTTAGTCCTCCTTGCTGACAACGTATCTGCATTGATTCGCGAACGTGTAGATGTCTATGGGCCACAGCAACCACTTACAAGCAGGTGGACTGTGTGCTCGCTTGTCACCCTTATCCTATAAAAATATGATTTTAATCTGTTGTTACTTTTGTGTGTTTCCTAACAAAATAAACACAGTAAAATTTCCCTGTATATAAATCGGGATGTAGAGAAAGTCCTAAAAATTACACTCCTATTACTTTATAGTTAGTAGGTATTTGAAAAACTCGTTTTAGAACTAATCTTCATTTTATTAAAACTAAATTTTAAATGATAAGTACCTAATTCGACTTTACACAGGGAAGATTCAGATCGAGAGACAACGGATACGGGTAACAAATTAATGTCCCATGTTTTATAGGTCCGGGAAGATCAACATGACACTGTCGGTGTCTTCTGTGATCTATCAAAAGCATTTGATTGTGTGATCATAAATTTTTTATTTAATACATAAATTACATACTTACACATTTCATACAAAAATATTAAAGATACACAATCAACCTACACTCTTCATGATATTTTTTCCTGTCTTTTCAGCAGTGCTAGATTTTTCCATAACTTAAATCAACCCTAAGCAACATACTCGTACCTATTACCTACTAATAAATAGGATGCGAAGATAATTAATTATTTAGGAGTATCTAAGCCAACTTTCTCATGCCCGGCATCTGTAAGTTGAAAACAGTACATATAGATAAGCTGAGCGATAAAATTCAGCCCAGACTCTGTGTGCAGCAAAGACATTTAAGTACTTAGTAGTAGTAATAGACCGGACATCAGTAGCAAAATTGTCGTCTGTAACTTATGTCCTATAGGATATATCTCCGATTTTTGTCATTTAGTCTTAGTGACATCGTCAAAAAGTCAAGACGCATTCGTTTCATATATTTAAAAAATATTTTTAAAGATAATATGCCCGGTTGTGCATTAAGATATTGTAAGTCACGATATGGAGCAAAAAATGAACGTGATTTCGTTTTACTATCGTAAATATAACATATAATTAGCTAATAATCTTTAAATTTTATTATTTCTAGTAGATTGTTATAGAACATTTCTTTTTATTGTAATAAGCGCCCTCTGTTATCCAATAAACGTCACTATTTAGTTACCTATTTTAAAGTTAGTGATTGACGACGTTTATCGATTGGGATTATCGATAAAAAATATACAGCATGCCGATTTAGTCCTTTACAATATTTAAGGAGGTAAAACAGTTGACAATACTGTACCCACACCAACAAAAATGAGTAGCATATACCAACTATGCTAAGTACCCTACTTTATGTGGAACAAGGGTGGGAATTTTTTTTAAGGCATGCAGATGAGATTTTCTGTGTTGCTTATGAGCATGCTGAGGATATTGCTGTATTGATGTTTAGCAATACAGCAAGTCTTCTCTTTTACATACCAGGCTTCATTGTCTGGTGGTTTTACACCGGGCTTCATTGTCTGGTGGTTTTCAAGGATAAACCCATTATAGATCCTGGCCTATAGTGATAGGAGAGGGCAATAGATTTCTTACATAAAAAACAATTTGTACTGTTAAAACATTAGATGCAAGAAGTTGTAGGTTAAGCCTGAGTTAGAAAATAAGGTTAAAATAACAATTTTTATTGATGTGGGTAGTGTCTTTAAGTACTGCAGCTGATGAAACGTGATAAATCGTGAAACGGCTTTTAAGTTCAGTGTTTTCCTAAAATATTTTAGATTTGAAGAGTATTTTTGAAATAGAAACTAATTTAAAAACATAGATGCGCTCTCTTATTGGATTTGGCGTTTCTCGATGTGTCTTTAACGGCGACCGATCAATCATATGCTATTATTATAGCAGCTAATGGACCGAGTGACGTCATCCAAGATGCCACCAAGGTGTCAACCAAAGTGACTGCTGTTTGAATTGATTTTTAGTTATGGGAAATTAAATATTTTATTTCATGACACTAAAGGTTCGTCAAAAGTTAATATGATTTTTTTCGTGTGATGGGAGTCATGATAAATAGATTTGTACAATAAAACAATCATATATATTCCCTATTATTATATCGAAAAACATTTCAAACTTAGTGATCTTCAACAACATTATCGATACTTTGATATCGCAACGGTAACATTCCTTAAACGAGGTTATATTTATTAGCGTCACCTACTGGGGAATAGCTAAAATGTTGTCTTAATAAATGCTTAGCGTTGTTTTGCTATTTTTAGCTAGAGGGTTACACACGCGCACTAGCTCAAAGTTTTTGTATGTAAATGTTCCTAATATCCGCTCTATAGTATACCTATATATTTAAATCTCTTTAGTGTGCAGTCTTTCACACACAAAGAGTAGGTAGTAGTAAAGAGTTGTTGAGTAGTGCAGTAATTCACTGAAGACAGTCTCGGAATTTAAAATTGCTGAGATTGAACGCCACCAAAACACAAGTGTTTCATTGATAAAAGGAGCCCTCCAACTTTGTCCCCTACTTTCGAATTCTTAGGAATGTTTTTAAGGTCAGAGTATGTGGGTTTTGATAGCAGAAGGCAGTGATAACTACGGCTGCAAACATAAAAGCCACTTTTTTTAAATAAAATCACTAAATCAAAGTTAAGTAGATATTTGGAGTGAATATAAAATTAATCGAAGATAACAACGTAATTTCAACAATAAGATTTTGAGTCGTTTTTTTTTTAATTTTTTATAATTTAGATATATATATAGACTTTTGTATCACGTCACTACACTGTTTTCTAATAATTTTCTGCAGCCAAGCAGTTCCTAATCATTCAGTGCACCCGCTGGTTCTGTTTTGAAGGATAATAGGTTAGGAATAATTTCAATTTAGTCTTTATGAGTGATACCTACCTAATAAGGTACGTGAGGGTAATATGCTCACCTTAAGCTTTGCCGCCCTATAAAACCAAAACTCACCTCACTCACCTTCGATTTGCCGACGATATAGTCCTGGAGGACCTAAGCACTATGCTCAATGACCTCAATAGTGTTTCCCAACGGATAGGTCTTAAGATGAACATGGACAAAACAAAGATCATGTTTAATGTCCATGTCACACCTATGCCGGTAGTTGTTGGGAACACTAAGCTCGAAGTTGTTGACGAGTATGTTTACCTGGGACAAATAGTCCGACTAGGTAAGTCCAACTTCGACCGAGAGGTCAATCGACGGATTCAACTCGGTTGGGCAGCGTTCGGGAAATTACGGCACATCTTCTCGTCAGGTATACCTCAAAACTTGAAAACGAGACTGTACACCCAGTGCGTGTTGCCAGTGATGACATACGGAACTGAGACGTGGTCCTTCACTGCTGGCCGGATGAGGAAGCTCAAGGTCGCTGAGCGAGCTATGGAGAGGGCTATGCTCGGAGTTTCTCTGCGTGATAAACTCAGTAATGAGGATATCCGCAGTAGAACTAGAGTGACCGACATAGCCCAACGGATTAGTAAGCTGAAGTGGCAATGGGCCGGCCATATAGCTCGAAGAACCGACAACCGATGGGGAAGAAAGGTTCTCGAGTGGCAGCCTCGTACCGGCAGGCGAAGTGTAGGGCGTCCCCCCACTAGATGGAGTGACGACCTGGTAAGATATGCAGGAAGTCGATGGATGCAGGTGGCTCAGGACCGTGCTTTGTGGCATTCTTTGGGGGAGGCCTATGTTCAGCAGTGGACTTGTGAAGGGCTGTAATGATGATGATGATGATGAAAACCAAAACTAGGAGGAGGACAGAGACAAATACACAATGTCGTATACTATAACTTATATAAAAAAAAATAACAAACAAGCCTTGGCAATAATTAGCAACACTTCGAAAAATCAACTTAAAAAAAACTAACTATAGTACGTGAGGGTAATATGGTCATCAGGTTAATATGGTCAGTTTTTTGTAACTCAAAAACTACAGCGTCGTTTGCATAGAACGCTCTGTGATACGATAGCTCTTGATCAGTCTATCAAATATATGGAAGTATAAGTAATTATTTATACGTCCATGATCAAATAATAAAGGGTCAAAAAGACGCTGCTTTATCGACGCCATTTTGACAGTTGATATTACGAGTATTTAAATATTAGTCGATTTTTGTATTGTGTTTGTGTACGTATTTAATTTTTTTAAGTAGGTTTTTCTAAGAGTTCCTAATTATTTCCAAAGCTGGTTTGCTAATTTTTTTCTTAATATATTAGTTATAGTACTTATACGACTTTGTGTTTTGTCTCTGTTCTCCTCCTAATTTTGGTTTATAGGGCTATAAAGCTTAAGGTGACATTATCCTCAGGTAGGTACTTACTATAATATCAACTGTCACAATGGCGTCGATAAAGCGGCGGCCTTTTGACTCTTTATTATTTGAATGACTGATGAATCTATCGAAGCTATCGTATCACAAAGCCATCTATGCAAATTAGGCTGTAGTTTTTGAGTTATAAGAAAGTTACCATATTAGCCGGATGACCATATTACCCTCACGTACCATATATAATATTTGTTTGAATTTAGTGACAGGACCACCACCAGAAGGACTGTTACTTGTTTTGTATAAAATAATAATGAAAATAAAATACAGACATACAATTTTTTATTTACACAAAAGAAACGTATAAAATCAATTATTCATCATCAAAATTGAATCTTCTCATTCCGTCAAATCGAAAACCATATGCCGCTGCATTTTTGACGTCCACTAGCGCTGGGTTGCGGTGCTTGTAGAAACTTCCATGACCATGCGCAGGTCTTGACGAACCATTAGGTATTCCATGCGCTTGTCGCGGATAAAATGCCTCAAACGTACCGCTAGATGGCAGAACGTCCCTCAAATCGTTATCTTCTGGATCGTATGGACGGCAGATAGATGGCGCAAGCATTGCCACAAAAAATATCACGAAAAGCGTGCGCATCTGCAATAAGTAATTAAAATAAGTTACAGATTACGAAAATAATAAAATGAGTATGCCATACTTCACTTACAATGGAGGCGGCAACAGATGCAAATTAAGTGCGCTGTGAGTGAGTCAATGATGCTGGTTGCGTAAAAGAATGTGACAGATTGGAGCGCGGCAGCCGTGGCGAGCGGCGGCACTGGTTTACCTTGACGGGGAACAGATCATGGTGGAAACAAGGCTAGCCTGACGACTGTATGAAGTAATACTTTCCATTTAGCTATTTACTATTCACGCATAAACTTACGTACATATGCGAAACAGCAATAATATTTCGTGCTAAAATGCATAATCTGTAACATATTAAATGAATTATTTTCAAAGTTTCACATGTATTATTCCTAAATAAGATTTTTAGCTTCGTAAAACCAATAAAATTGTAAAAATAATGTTTCTGCACTTATAAAAGTTACCTACTTACTTACTATTATAAAGTTTTTATCTTAGATTATAAAAAGTAGATATTTTTGTTGTGAAATCATATAAAAATAACTTGCCCAATAAATATAAAAATAATGAAATTTCCGGTTAAAATCATAATTCCGGGATAAATCAGGCTGCCTTATATTTATAGGCAGAGTATAATATTATTATAATCATTATTTTAGTTAAAGGTCTTCGGGACTTTATGTAAGGTACCTGCGGGTAATAAGGCCTGTCGACTAATAAGACCTAAGGTAGAGCCACGCGGCAGCTTTTGCTGTCGCACGGATGGGCCGGCTCGAATCGGGGTGGTACCACGACCTCAGAGAATACCAACGTGAAGTAGAGGTTTACCTCTGCGTTTCGGTTGGTGAGTGCAGGTGGCCGGAGGCCCTTTTTACTGAAAATGAGGCATTCCATCTTAGTCCTCACGGGTGACAACGCATCTGCATTTAGATTTGTAATAGAGGATAGATGTAGATGTCTATGGGCCGCAGCAACCACTTACCATCAGGTGGACTGTGTGCTCGTTTGTCACCCTTATCCTATAAAAAAAAAGTAACAGAAATCGTATTTAGGTATAATAACCGCTCTCACTCAAGGAGATAACACAACTCCTATTGCAGTATAATGTCTCAACAAGTTTGCAGAGACGTGCTATTCCGCGTCCAGCCGTTGCAATAGTATCTATCATATTATACGATACAAGCGTACTGCACCAATACCTAATAAATATCAGTCGAAATAAATAGTAGGTAGGTGTTTTGTAATATTACACTTAGCTATGTAAAATCGTAATGTTTATGAATACACGCTTTGTTGAACTTAAAGATTTTAATAACGTATCTTCGTCTCATCTCATTCTTTGGTTTGGCGGTTATTAAGACCTACTAAATTTCAACATAGGCCTTATTAACTATAGTCCTTTTCTTGTGTGTGTGTGTGTTTTTTTTTTTGTTTTGCAATGTATTTTATATCACTTTTAGGCTTTTATTATTAAACTAATGTCGTACCTAGTTAGAAAACTACCTAATTTCATCTGTCCAAAAAGTGCAAAGATAGAGCGTATCGAAGAATTAAGGCTTTGCCATTAGAAACTATTAATTTATGGGTACCGTGTCGGATTGCGATTTGATGATTGTGAGTCATGTACTCGTGTCCTAATTATTTTGCAACTATAAACTATATTACAATTTAATTTATTTGCAAATTGGATAGTTCATAATTTATAATATTATATGGTCGCTTGAGGGGCGCCGATGAGGTGCTATCCTAGGACGCTGCCGATATTGAATCTGCATCTGTGTCCGATATTCCCCAGAATTACCGTGTTGCCAGAGATGACTTACGAATGATTATTCCTTGGAAGCTTGGAACACGTCGTCGAGTACAACAAACTTGTGTCTGAAGTAGAGTTTTTGTTAAACAGTCTCGGATCGGAGGCGACTAATTCTAGTACATTCTAACCCTCAGAAGACACTGGTTTGCGACACTTTACTGCTAAAAAGAATATCTTTCTTTCACTCCCTTTGATACTTCTGCCAGCATCAGAATCCTCGGAGTCGACATACCGAATGACGTGCAGTTTCGTGGTCACTTGGTGAGCTCAGGAGAGCGGGACAGTATTTCATGCTGGCACACAGCTTGCAACTTTACAAGGTGCAGATTGGGCCTCACTTGGAATACTGTTTTCATCTCTGGGCCAAGGCACCCAGTGCCAACTTTATCCACCTGACCGCATCCAGCGCAGAGCGGCTCGAATCGTCGTCGACAGTGTTCTTTTTGGTCAGCTGGATTCACTGGAGCTGCGACTCTTCGCAGTTGTTTCGCATGTTGCATCCCTTTGTATTTTCTATCGCATTTACCATGGGGAGTGCTCTGAGGAATTGTTCGGATTAATTCCACCTGCCAAATTTCACCAATGCACAACGCGACAAAACTCTCGATACCATCCATACCACGTGGATACTTGGCGGTCCACCACTATATGTTTTACAAGTTATCTTCCTCGCACGACTGCTTTTTGGAATCGTTTACCACCAGCGATTTTTCCGCACCAATACGACCTTCAAAAAACGAGCTCACTCCTTATTAAAGGCCGGCAACACACCTGCTATTCCCATGGTGTTGCAGTTGTTCATGGATGGCGGTCAACACTTATCATCAGGTATTTTTGTGGGAGTTAGGCGGTGACAACCTACTCACTCAGTCACTTTTATGTCATGCTTAAACAATATTATGAGGAATTCAAGGGATAAAAGAAAACACCATGTAATTACCATATTTCATCTTTAATAAAATTCCGCAAAAATACATAATTTTATGATAGAAAATAGCCTACCGTTATAATAATGTAAGTAGTATTGTAAACGAGAAAGTTCTACTGTTACAAACTATTAATTTATTCGTTACATACATATCTAAGATTTGTTTTTCCGTGTGATTCCTAAACACGATACGTTCTTACTTACTCTTAATCTAGAGACAAATAAAATTATTGTTTCGTGTAATTTTCAAATTTGAAGTTTAAAAATTTTTTGAAGATTGAAGATTTATAACATTAGAGATGCTAAAATATTTTTTGTGAATGTATTAACGATACAATCCGGAAGCGAATAATTAAGACGACATCCGAGTGGCATTAAGCTGATACAAAAGTATTCCTCTGTTCCATCTTTGGATAATGCTACTAGAGCAAATATATTTTACGATACAATCTTTATCTATCACTGCCGTCGCCCCATTTTTTTTAATAAGTTGAATAAGAAGAAGATTTTATAATAATTAATAAATAAATTATTATAAAACCTTCAGAAAATTCTAAAACTGCTCAATTAAAGAGCCAATAGACATCCTGCAACATAATAAATACAAGAAAAACATATAAAAGACGTAGCCTAACCCTCAAAATTAAAACAGGTTCAGTTTAGGAGCAGGAAACAGAAGAATACTGATGATTCCGTCAATTTTTTATAGGTATCATAGGTAATCAGTCCGAGCTTCAGAGAACAAAAAATGTTGCGATAAGAAACCCTATTTTGTAATATGTATGTTATGACATATATAATATAGTCATAATATAAATGTACATATAAATTGACTGGCATGAATCTGATGTCGTTGAGACTTTATCACCTTTGTCATCTTCATCATCATCATCATCACTATAGCCAATCAAAACTCCACTGCTGAACAAAGACCTCCTCATAGAATGTCACGCTTGGAAGGCAACCACAATTTTTTCATCATCTGCAGTTGAGACGTGATTATATGTGGTAAGCTGGTAAGATATTATAAACATAATTTAGCAGGAAAAAATAAAAAAAATATTATTACCTTTATTGATTTTACAGATTGTTAAATTTTATGTATAAACTTTATACGCAAAATGAAGTACGAATAAAATTTATCCGTAATAAATATACAGGACACAGGTCTTTGACTTTTCTTCAAGCGATGCTACTTTAGCGGTGAATGAAAACATCGTGAGGAAACTGACGTGCGTGTCGAAGGCATAAATATTTCGAAGACATGTGAAATCCACCAAAACGTAATGGAGCAGCGCGGCGGAACAACTACCCCAGAACCCTTTCAGAAATGACATGAGCACAACAGTGGCACATTATACGCAGTTATTTTTTTTTATCTTGTTATCTAGTCAAAATGTGCGTGCTGCCAGTGATAACACACGGATCTGAGACGTGTTCCTTCACTGCTGGCCATACGAGGAAGCTCAATGTTGCTAAACGAGCTATGGAGAGGGCTGTGCTCAGTTTCTCTGCGTGATATATTTAGAAATGAGGATATCCGCAGTACCAGTAACCAGTGTAACCGACATAGCCCAACGGATATATAAGCTGAAGTGGCAATAAGCCGGCAAAATAGGTCGAAGGACCGACAGCCGATAATAAAGAAAGGTTCGCCAGTGGCAGCCTCGTACAGGACCAGTATCCTACATTACACAGTAAGTGTAGGATAGTCCTCCACTAGATGTAGCGACGACCTGGTAAGATATGCAGGAAATCGATGGATACAGGTGGCTTAAGACTGTGCTTCGTGACATCCTTGAGGGAGGTCTACAGTGGATTTGTGAATGGCTGTAATGATGATAGTGATGGTTTTCCAAATGATAATTTGCAAAAAACTAGGTATCTGAAACACAAAGGGAAATTGGTGCAAAAGTATGTAATTGTTCGCGCCGTCATTAAGTAATTAATATAGGCTACCGACTTTATAGTGCCTGTGAATACTTCAAATATTAAAACTACTTAACCTGGGTGCTAGAACACATAACTTACATGAAAAAATATATGATTATAATATGGTTTGTACATAAGTCAATTACAATTATGGTAAAATTACATTTAAATCGGAATGGTTTCAATCAGCGGCGCAGCAGAGGGGAGCAGGTCCAGGGGGTCATGGCCCCTGGCAGTAGATTTTAGGGGGCAGCATTTTGTTTAGAAATAAAAAAGTAAAAATCTCTAAAATCATTAAAGAAGTTCTTAACTAAAACTGTAACATTGAAAGCACACTTGTGCCAACTATTAAAAAATACATTGTTCTATTCATATTTGAATAGTGAACAGACTTTCGAGAAGATTATTGACGATTTATATGTTTTAAATATGCAAACTAGCAAACATGTGGGGAGTTTGCATTGCTGCGCCACTGGTCTCTGTCACTGTCCGAGTATATTCTAAGAAATTGCAAGAAGTAGCCGGTATCGGACAACCAGGCGGTCGGCGGGTCTTCACCCCTTTGTTGTCGATATTCCACGCATTAGAACCAAAAGGTTTGCTTCGTCTTTTGTAATGCGTACAGCAAAGGAGTGGAACAATTTGCCGGCGTCTATCCTTCCGTCCGAATACAATCTGGGCGTCTTCAAGGCAAGAGTGAATAGGCTTTTGTTACGCTAAGACAGTGCAATTTACCATCTAGAGCTGCATCACAACTTACCACCAGAATGTGATTATGGTCAAGCACTGGCTTATAATAAGTAAAAAAAACGCAACAATAAGAATAATAATACATATTTGTTGCTCTGATTAGGAATTTACTTTTTATTGTTTTTCCATTAGATGAAAATGGTTAGGCCTCAAACGTAATTTGAATAACAAAGTTATGTACAAAAGCACTATTGTAATCATTAACGGGATAGGTATGCTTATTTATGAACAATGTCCGTAATATTGATGATTCAAGTGGACAACAACATTAGAGCTATGTTTCAGATCCCTATCAAAAGTATACCCATTTAAAACTTGAACAAACATGTTATTGAATTGTACATATTGAGGTTCATATACATATTATATAGAATTTATCAATTCTTAATCAATGTGATATGAAGACACTAGACGGAAACGCTCTATGTCACTCTAACATTTTAAATATCGTAGTTAAGGGCGCGCACACACCATGGTGCATCACAGTACTACACTAAAGCAAAAACGAGAAAATCTAACTTTTGCACAAATGTATATCACAAGTTTTACAAGCCTATTTTAACAGTTTCCGTACCTATTTAAAAATATGTAAATTAACTTCTAAATACAACGTTTCCAAGCGAGCCCGTTCGAATATACGTTGGTGTGAACGCGCTTCATAACAAAAACTTTCATTTTAAATATTATACAACAATACAACATTTTAATACGCATAATAATATTTGCACTGTATATTATTGCCCGAGAGCATATGTGAGGTGATGACGTGAACAGTTCGTGCTACTCGTAGGCAGTGTGAACACATAATTTGTAAAATTGTACCGTATTGTAGTGTGTTACCATTATATTATAATACAACAATAAATTGAAGTGAGTAAAAGTAGCACAAACGAATTATCCTAATGAATCATTTATACTAATGTAGTTTTATCGCATTCTAGTAAAAAATTATAAATTGTATTTTAAGTAATCGTTGACAACCTTATTTTGTAAGACAATGTGTTATCATAATTTATAATAATATAAACTGCACAGTTTTGTAAACTACAAAAAAGGCATATTATATCTAAGACATCGTTTCTCAACCTGTGAAAGTGTAAACAGTAACACGAAAAATCTTTCATACTATAATTGAATAAAAATGACCTTTTTAACTTACTAATTAAAATAGATTGTAAGATTTTGTACTTTAAACTTTCCCATTTAAACAATTTGCAGCACTAAATTGTTGGGAAGCGACGATTGATGAATATTTTCATTTCTAAATTGAATACAAACTTCTTATTGTAATTGCTAATGTCCACTGATTACAAAATAACGAAATGCAAAAATAACAAGGAGAAACATTTTAACAACTACAAACGCAATTGGATATTAGACGATGCTTCTAAAAGATTACAGAAAAAAAAATTTGTGTTATGTGTATGTGTGTATCCTTAATTGAGAATTTAAATGTATGTAGGCACGTTGCTTCCGTGAGTATTATGCTAAAACACCTCGTTAGGGCTCTACCACTTCTCCCCCCCCCCCACCCCCTCTTTGTCTCTTTTGTGATAAGCTAGCTCGTGAGCAGCTCACATGAGTATCCGCAAGATTGTTTAACTTTAACCATTAGTGCGGAAGCTCGCGTGGCTGCATAGAACATGCCCGAGCATTTTGCTGCCCAACGTGCGCCAGTTAAATGGGTCTCCGGTTGCCCATCCTCCATACGTAACACCGAAGCAACTGGTCTGCAAGAACAAGTTCGACGTTTTTTGCAGCACCCCAAGTGTAAAAATTAGTCGCGAGGAGATAAAATAATAAAATGCGAAGAGATGTTGCATCCCTTTGCATTTTCTATCGCATCTACCATGGGGAGTGCTCTGAGGAATTGTTCGGATTAATCCCAGCCGCCAAATTTCACGAACGCACATCGCGGCAGAACTCCCGATACCCACACCATCTGGATGATTGGCGGTCCACCACTGTGCGATTTAGAAGATGTTTTCTTCCTCGCACAACTTCCTTGTGGAATCGATTACCATCAGCGATTTTTCCGGACCGATACGACTTAGGGACCTTCAAGAAAAGAGCGTACTCCTTTTTAAAAGGCCGGCAACGCATCTGCAATTCCCTCCCTGGTGTTGCAGTTGTTCATGGGCGGCGGTAGTCACTTACCATCAGGTGAGCCACATGCTCGTTTGCCCCCTCTCTTATAAAAAAAAAATCAGCGTATGCAGTAGACGCTCTTGGCTAAGAGGAGTATACACGGCACAGAGAATAATCTCTTGCGTACTATTTTCAACTCTATTTTGGTCGTAATTTTGTTTATTATCAATTAATTAATTCAAATTGTTAGAGCATTTTGCTGCACTGCTGAACCCTAATGCTGCTTTTTATGCATGGTCCCTCCCCGGTCGACCCATTTGTGCTGGATCAGCGAATGTAGTGTGGCCCTACCACGTAAATATTATTTGTATATTGTATTGTGTTTAATGTAATATTATGGAAATACGCATGTTTGTTGTAATAACGCGAAGATAGAACGCAGTATTTAAAACTGAAATATTTGTTTATTTTAACTTTGTCAAATATCCAATCTCGCCTGTCTCCTGTCTGTTCTCTCTATAATTTAAACTAATGAATTAACAAAACATCACTAAAATTGAATTAAAAATAATTATTTTGTTTTTCTGATAAATATCAAAAATAGATCTCAATAGCACGAAGTCATTTTACTGCCAAATTGATAATAGACCTACCTTTAACTACTTTTTAACCAAACAAAACAATGACGATGTATAATGCGACCTAAGTTCCCCACAAAAATATAATTTATAGATATATTTATAGATATATTATTAGGCACGACTGTGTTATAGATATTAACTTCAACTACGTCAATTTAAATAACGGTGGTGTTATTTTAGAATTACGACTAGGCACTAAGTTTAGCATCATACTGGTTGCTTATGAAGTATCAGAAAAAAAAGTGTGTGTGTCAGCTCCGACGCACGACTGGAGTTTACTCCTTAAGAACGACTATAAAATATATAGATTAGTAAATGAGGGTAAATGAATGCATTTTTTATATTACTGAAAGCATGCACGATACACTTATTTATATTAATTATATAATTTATATTCATCAAAATACATTACATAGTCATGGTAACATGAATACATAACGTAACGCATAACGTAATGTTTGATTTTACTCTCCATAAATTTTCATATCCCGGGCTTATATATTAAAATCGATTCTTAAGGAGTAAACTCCAAAAAATTAATAACAGTAAGTATATAACAGAGTACAATGTATTACCAGTTATCAGTACAGTTATTACATTTCATGTGTTTATTTCATACACTTTAGAATCAACATCTCATTGTAAGCTGAAATAAGCTTAATGCAAACATAAACCTAATATCCATAATACGACTTAAGATTCAAATACACATTACTTTCAAATCGATAAAAAAAATAAAGACCATCGCTACATACTATGAAACAATTAAGCTATGCCTTATCAATAACCATGAATAGGAAACTCACTAATATACATTACAAATATAATTTCATCTACTCTCTTATAATATGGAATTGAAAAGTTTATACACCTTATAAACAACGAACGCTTATATAAAACCCACAGAAAAATTTAAGTATGTATTAATAATCAAAATTATATATCTAAGCTCTCTAAATGTTATGTTGATAATTCAGCTTCCTTAGAAAACTTTAAAGGAGATACATGATTTAGTCACCCACGTTTCTTTTTGTACAGAAATTACTAATGAATAAAATACTTTATATTTAGTAGCGTACATCACCTTCGTGTTACAGTCTTAAAAGCTTTTTTAAAATTTTCAGCTACCAGTTTAAAAAATAATATAATCACACAAAAAGAGATCGCACACCGACGGTTTCATTGTAGACCTTAGTGTTTAAATCTATTACCGATAATATAGTTCTATCATAATAATACACACATTCCCTTGCAAAAGTTACATTACCTAAAAATATTTAGCGTTATATACCTATGTTTTAAAATTTGTTAAACGTATTTTGTGGTTTGCACTGCTTTATATTACTATCTTACTTGCTTTACATTGCACAAATTGCGACTGCGTATTTATCATAAGGTGAAATTCACTAGCTTTTCTACAGAATATCCTCTAATGTAAACGGGACTATATGAAAAAAGTTGTGGAATAAAAGTAGGTGAATTGGCTAAACAAAATTTTAAGATATTTTAAATTGCGTATATTAGTTATTACCCAAATAAATGTTGCTGATCCGATTTTTATGTGGTTGGTATATAAATAATGTTTCATGTTTTAAAAACCTTTATCCATAAAAGCTTTAACTATGTACTGTAATTTTTAAATAATCGTCAAACTATTTTATGTTTTAGTCAAAACGATATTTAAAATTATTTTGGAAATTATTGTCGATCTATATGCAAGGATTTAATATCCGAAATTATAATTTAATCAAGCACATACTTGGGATCAGCACTGCGTTCATTTATAATTGGGCATTTCTTAAATATCGATTTAGCGCAAACAATAAAGCTTCTACATAATATACGGCTTTACTTATAAAAATTTAAGTTGCTCTATCTGTCCTTTTCACTAAATAACAATAGCAGAAGACAGGTATAAAGATAATTATTGTAAGGCCATTAATGAATTAACTACATTTGATCGTTATAGTGAATAAACCACAGTGTCCTAAATATCTCAGATATCGTAATGCTCTTTGAATCCAGAGTATAACTAAAGTTTACTGCCGAATTGCTATGATATCTAAAAGTAATTACACAATTTAACTCGCATTGACGTCATGCACATACAGCGGATATCAGATTTAAATATGCAACAAGTCGTCACTCAACTAAACATAATAAAAATATTTACGAGGATAGTTTAAGTGTCATAATCTAGCAAATATGTACAAAACAACATAAGGTCATATGTTAACTTTAGAACGGATTGCAAATTTCTACAATACTCAAATAAGTTTGATAATAATCTCAGTTAATTGTATTATAAATAATACATAACTGAGCAATAAATTAATAATTATAAACATAACACATTAAAACAAACAATATATACTTATTATTAAATTATTAAGCACATACGAGACAAAATAGGAAATGACTCATATGCACAAATGCACATAATATATGCAATTTACAAATACAGAAGGAAATTAAATAAAAAAAACGAAAAAATTAACTTAAAAAAAACTTTTATTATACATTATTAAATACTGCACGTAAAAACTTAAAATTAATTAGAATGAAACATTAATCACCCTTAATAGAAAATAAATATAATTAATAAATCGAGATATAAATAATATGTGATCGATTTTTAATGTTTAAAATAAAATATAAAAATGAAACATGTGTAGGTACTGTGAAAAGTGGAGTCAACGATGAAACAGAAGAAGGTAAAACCAAGTAACACATTTAGGCAGCCCAGAACTCAATGATTGTTGCAAATCTTAACAGAAACTGTACAAAATATATTTTTGAACAAAACTTCGCAATTGGAAACAACATATCAAAATACTGGGATGTAGTGATAATAGTAGTGGTACTAATATAAAAATTACTTCAGCATTTTTTTTTGTAGAGAAATAATTTGTTTTTTATTGACCGCCGATGTGACACGTGAATTAGTTTTATTGTTTTTTTTTAATCCATCGATATTTAAACCGTATAGTTCCGGACGAATCATCGTAAACACTTATCACGGCAAACAATCACCTATTAGGAACCCTGCTGAGTGACAACCCGTTACGCAAATAAATAATATAAAAACGAAAATACAGTATATCTGTATACAATACGCTAACCAGGCACGTTGAATGCTCATATATGAAGTCCATAAACAAACGACAAATAATTCTACACAATGAAACGTTTCTTTCACTGTCATTATTTCCTGAGTCGTTTTACAACGTTTGTGCCCTGATATAATCTCTATGTATACTTAAGTAATTTCATTTGGAATTGTCCATTCTTAAACTACCTACATTCATTTCTAGCAACACGCTTATAGGTTATAAATTAAACAATTTGACGGCTTAATCGAATATCTTATAGAAGTTGAGAAGATTCTTATTGACCACTTCATTCTCTTTGAAGAAACGAAACGGCCGCTTCATAATATTTTAAATAACAATAACCAGTAATCTGATCGGTAAATTAAAACATCACGTGATTGATTAATTACTATAAAACAAGGTTCATTCTCCATTAATGTCCCAAATCTCAGCATTGCATAGCTTATTAAACAATCCCTAGATAAAGTAAATATCAGATAACTTTGATAATACGTCTCTCCGTAAGACACGGCCTCCTTGTTACAACGCAAGTGAGAGCCTGTAAGAGATTCCGATACATTGCCGATAATATAGATATAGATACATTTAATGGAATGTATAAAATGAGGTACTCTGCTGTGCTAAAATTTCACTTAAATACCAATGAGTGACTTGTTAACTATTATATGTGTAGTAGTTTAATTCATAAAAAGCTTTATTTAAATATTAAACTGACTGTTTGGTTTCACTGACCGTATTTTCAAACATTAAGGAGCTATCACAAAATATTTGGTCTAATAATTGCAAGGTTACTATTAAATAGAGACATACAACATCTTACATACAACACGAATTTCTAAAGATGATTTAATATATAATATGTATATGCACAGTGCACACCATCACAGAGTTCACGAGAGAGCTTTTCATTTACCATGTTTAAGATAAAGAAAGTCATCTTATGTTTATTTTACTCTCTTCTTTATAACAGCCTACCTACTTTAAGAATGTATATCTGTACTTTGCAACAAGTTATGAAATAATAATCAATACATAATATTTAACATAAAAGACAATATGCATATATGTATATTTTTTATGTGGATTAAATTTAAGTTATGTTTATATTGTTAGTAAGTACTGGGTGTCCGGTGGCAGAATTAGGATTTAAATTTCGAACTGTTTTCGAACCGTTAGCGGAGGGGCGGGCGGGGGGGTCACGTTCGATTCGTCATTCGTGCGGGTTCCTTAGTCACGATGTCGCAGTGGACGGGTGAACAACGTGCGTTCGCAATCGAAGCTTATTTTAAAGCAAACGATTCCTGTGCTATTGCTCGTCGAAGATTTTGTTCGCGGTACAATATCCGACGGTTACGTGATGCGCCAAGCGAAAATTTGATTCGATTGTGGGTGCGGAGGTTCAGAAAAACAAGTTCAGCAGCAAATAATCCGCGGCCGGGATCCAGCAGAACGTCGAGGACTGATGACAACATCGAACTTGTCGCAAACAGTTTACGCGATAACCCGCGACAGTCCGTGCGTAAGAGAGCGGCTGCTCTAGGGCTCCCAAAAACGATTGTGCACGAAATATTGAAAAAGGACCTTAAACTTCACCCCTTTAAAATTCAAATTGTGCAAGCGCTTAAGCCTAATGATTACAATTGGCGCAAAAGTTTCTGCGAAACAATGTTGCAGCGATTTCGTACAGTGAACACAATCTTTTGGAGCGATGAAGCCCATTTTCATTTAAATGGAAGTGTAAATAAACAGAACTGCCGTTATTGGTCACCTAAAGGACAGAACCCGCGATTGAAACATCAACAGCCACTTCACAGTCCCAAAGTGACGGTTTGGTGTGCATTGTCAAGCAGAGGAATAATCGGACCCTATTTTTTTGAAAATCGTCAAGGACAAGCCATTACTGTAACCGGCGTTTCTTATCGGCGAATGCTTAACGATTTTTTCCTGCCAATATTAAGAGAACATCCTGCCTACAGTTCACAGACATGGTTTCAGCAAGATGGCGCCACGCCTCACACTGCTAGAGAGACCATGGCGCTTCTTCGTGATTTGTTCCCTAACAAATTGATAAGCCGTTTTGCTGACATCCCCTGGCCACCCAGGTCGCCGGATCTTACCCCCATGGACTTTTTTCTGTGGGGGTACCTCAAAAGTAAAGTTTATGAAACCGCCCCACCGACCATCTCAGCATTAAAAGAAAATATCGTTCGCGAGGTTAATGGCATCCCGACGTCCCTTCTCCAGCGAGTGGCGCGCAATACTGAAGCCAGATTCCAAGAGTGTGTCCGACGTGATGGTCAACATTTAGACGAAATAATTTTTAAGAAATAAAACCCGCACTTCCCTTCTTTGTTATAGTCATTGAAATAAAAAAAAATATTTTGCAGTTTTTTTATTATTTAATTTTGAAATCCTAATTCTGCCACCGGACACCCGGTACTTTATTTTTTGTTAAGATTTTATTTCGTATAAGGCTTACCTGTGACAATTGGAGATAGTTAAAGCCCTAGTTTGGGATGCTACTTGCGTAGACACTCTGGCGGCCTCTCATCTCAGGGGTACCTCGTTTAGAGCCGGGCGGCATGAGAGGCAGCTGAACTGAGTAAGTGGCGCAAATATGAGTATCTGAGAGATGGCTACATATTTGTGTAATTTGCTGTAGAGACTATCGGTCCGTGGGGTCCACGTGCGGTGAAGTTCCTGAAGGAACTCCATCCGCAGCTGGTCGTTGCTGCTGGTGATAAGAGGGCTGGTTCTTTTCTCGCTCAAAGGCTAAGTATAGCTACTCAGCGGGGAAACGCAGCCAGCGTTCTTGGCACGATACCGCGGGGTGAAGGACTATATGATAATTAAGTTTCTAGTTTTAGTTTTTTTTTAAATTATTATTATAGTTTTTAATATTGTATATAATTTAACAACGTAATCACATCTCTTTGTTTCATATTATTATATTCAATGGGCGATCCTTTAAGACGAATATCTTCGAGAACGTGTTAATAAATAAGGCACTGTTAAGAGATGAGAGAGATAAAAAAATATCGCTTATTATTTATTAATTTGTATTCCATTCTATATAACAGTACTCGATTCAAAAATTAACATGTAACTATTTCCCTGAACACAAATGGAGAATGAACCGATAAATGCAGACGTTTGGTATATTATTAAAATCTACACCACACAAATTAATTCTGATATCAGTCAAAGGTTGTTCGAACACGCAGCCTTATCACCAAAACATAACTAAACGTGTATAAGACGATACATCTGTAATATCAACAACACAACATAAAAATAAGGAACAAATGTTGCTTTGAATAAGCATTATTACATATAGAAAGCATCCGTTTCAGCAACACCAAGTTTCTTGTCCGTGACAATTGGACTACGTAACAGGCTATAGACGTTCCGGTTCACGCAAGAACAGAATTCATTTTCATGTTTACGCGTTTGGTTTCAAGAAAGCTGTGACATATTCGATGGCCTTTCATACTTTACCTACACGCTGTACAGGTAACTCTCTAGCTTCGTTTTAGGCGACGGCTGCGTGAATGGCGAAAACCATAAAATAGAAAAACGTCCGAATACTGATTGTATGCTCTTCCATCGCGATTTTCGTACCCAGCGTGCTTGCTCCTTTTTCAATTGTTCGATGCCCTAAAATTATAATTATGTTTTAATTTGCTGTCGGTTTAGAACAAAAAATTATAGAAATTTTTAAGTTCCCCTTGACATTGGACTTAACACTCGAGGCAATAATCCTTTCTTTTTTAAAAATCTGTCAAATCAAAATTTAAATAGAGTATTTCAGATTTGCTATAATTCACGTATTTTAAGAAATTCCATAGAACGGAACCAAGGAATTCCTCACAAAAAAAAATTCAAAACTTTTAAATTATTTTAAATTAAATGAATTATTTAGAAAAACATAAAATTAAAAAAAGAAAATTAATTAGAAATACAATAATTGTAGGCATGGGATTCGATGTGACAGAAATTAATTCATTATGTCATATCAAGTTACTTTATGTCACATTTTACATCGATTCCATTTCTACATGCCCCCACCTCGGATATTGCATTGTGTACGTGCAGATTAATAGTAAATGTATAATAGATTTTAACTTAGTTATAATGGGATTGTCATGTTAACAAACAAAAATCCCTAAATAAATAAAGAGAAAAAAATCGATTCCATTAACGAAGATAAACAGTTAATTTCTTTAAAATGTATAGCATCAATATAATAATTATACAATAAATTATACTTTTAGGGTCGTATATAGCATATCAGGTTCCTAGCTGATGATAAAGCCATTCTTGGACTTTCCGGGCCTTTGACCTCGATGGAGGTGTAGACGTCCGCTTTCGTGCGGGAGTCGAAATACTTTGGCCTATGCTTTACGCGGAATTTGGCTTTTGGCCTTGCTCACGCGACTTAGCTTTCAGCTTTACATATTTTACTAAGAGGGTTGTACTGGCACCAAAACACTGGGAATGCTTGTTGATCAATTGGAATCAAGAACTCCTAAAATTTTAAAGCCACCTTGAATTGGCAGCGTAAATGAACCTATTTTATAATAAGAAATCTGCATGCTTATTAAATATAGTAAATCAGATGACACTTAAAAATAAATTTATCGAAAAGAATTGCTTACAATAAAGAGCCCTTTCGTATCCTGATGTTTTCTACCAACTTCAAAAAGAAGACGGTACTCAATTCGACTGTATGTGTTTTTCTTTTTTTATATGTTACCTCATAACTCTTTTCTGGGTGAACTAATTTCGACGATTCTTCTTTTATTTGAAAGCTAGTGCTTCTCGTGTGGTCCCATATAAATTTGATCAAGGTCTGACCAAATGTTTTTAAGTTATTCTTAATAATTTATATTGAAGTCGGTTGTACAAAATTTTTAATTTTATTTATTATTACTTTGAGTCGAACACGACCAAATCATAAACAACCATTTTTAGGACTATCCAATTTAACCTACGAGGTAAGGTGAATATGTTAGCGAAATGGAAGCCAAGAAATATGAATTATATAATAATTCATATTCATCAAGAAATATGAATTATATAATAATTCATATTTCTCTCAAAATATTTTCACCTCTTAAAAACCTTTTTCAAATGGGTTAATAAACATGTTTTGTTCGTCGAAAAAAAATTTATTATGCTCTAAATAGGCAGAAACCGCGCTTTGAGCAGCCCTAGTATTTTTTTTAACTTTTACTTTACTGATAATAATAACAAGGAGCTAAATCAGGTGATATAATGGAGACGTAAGAGAATCCACTGTCCTTATTATCCCACAGGTGCCGTCAGAGGCGACTGAGTTGAGCAATAACACCAACCCGACTGTCAAGCTGACAACTATAGCAAATATCCTTCGTACATATTTTTTACTTAACTAGGTCCGAAAACTCGCGACAATACGCTCCGCGTCGCTGCTGGTGCGGCGTGAGAATTCTCGACACCGTCTTGCGCATACTTTTGTCTTGCTAAAACGACTATGCTGAATATTTAAAAAAAAGTTTTATCTGAAACTCAACTTTTTTTTGTCAACGGGCGGTTTTTTGCTTAAGCGAGCATCTTCCTAATACAAATTTTTAAAATGTTGCCATATTTACCACAGTGGTTGTTTGATTGGTTTGTTTAGTTCACTTTTCCGCAAACTAATTAACCCTCCCTCGAAACCATAGTATAAATAAATTTAAATCGATAATGTAATTCTCTATCTTACCTACTTCTATCCTAATTATATGATTTCTAAAACTAACATTAAAAGGAAAGCCAAGTACCATATGTATTAATCAACATTTAATTATTATTAAATATTTACCGCTAAAGGGGTTCCCCCTTTGTCGTATCTCCTCAGTTTCAAGACACTCCCCTTGTTGCCTCAGCCAGTATCGGAATCCTCGGCGTCGACATAGCGAGTGACGTGCAGTTTCGTGGTCACTTGCAAGAGAAGGCCCAATTGGCCTCTAAAAAGCTTGGCGTGTTCAGCAGAGTGAGCCAGTATTTCATGTCGGCACACCGCCTGCAACTTTACAAGGCGCAGGTTCGGCCTCACATGGAATACTGTTCCCATCTCTGGGCAGGGGCTCCCCAATGCCAGCTCCTTCCACTTGACCGCATCCAGCGCAGAGCGGTTCGAATCGTCGAAGACCGAGTTCTTTCCGATCGGCTTGACTCACTGGCATTGCGTAGAGATGTTGCGTATTTTATCGCATTTACCATGGGGAGTGCTCTGAGGAATTGTTCGGATTAATTCCAGCCGCTCAATTTCACTATCGCACATCGCGACAAAACTTGCGATACCATCCATACCACCTGGATGATTGGCGGTCCACCACTGTGCGATTTAAAAGATGTTTTCTTCCTCCCACAACTTCCTTGTGGAATCGATTACGATTAATTTTTCCGAACCGATACGAATTAGGAACCTTCAAGAAAAGAGCCTACTCCTTTTTAAAAGGTCGGCAACGCATCTGTAATTTCCCTGGTGTTGCAGTTGTTCATGGGCGGCGGTAGTCACTTACCATCAGGTGAGCCGCATGATCGTTTACCCCCTCTCCTATAAAAAAAAATTATAGTAGGGGAGCCCATGATGCTTATAATGTTTAACTTATATAATTTAAGCATCATGGGCAATTAATTATAATGTTTGTTTTAACGTCTACAGATTTTCAAAAATGTGAAAAAAAAAATTATTACATGGAAATACTTAAGCGTGACAGATATTATAGTTTAGATGCCCCAACGTGTCTCTGATATTGAAGTTATATTTATCTGCCGACTTGCGTGGTAGGGGTGGCCGTCCGGAAGAGTAGAAAATAAATAATTAGGAAATTAATCCCAACGCGCCAGATATTCAAAGGCGATGTTAAGTGAACCCTAAAAATGCTCTCATTCAAAATGCAAAAAAATCGCCATATTGAAATATTCGAGCGTGTCAGATTATTATACAGAAAGTTCAGCTGGAGGTTTCAATTGTGGTCTCGTAAATATAATAACTTTTTGAGATATTTCTTGTTCACAAAAAACACACTTCATATTTCTATCATACTTATATCTTTGCAATATGTAATAAACTCACAAAATATTATTCATAAAGCTAACTTTAAAGCACAAACAAGCCGTCGAGTCGTCTAATTGTCGTCGTCTAATTGACTTATATTATTAAACACACATAGTCTCTGACCAACACAGAGTACTCGGTCTAGGATAGGGAGTGCGTGTCGTTATCTCCAAATTATTTTCAAGACTGGCTTGCGGTCGCAGTACTAGAGATCAGTGCCACGAGATTGATTATCTGTGCATTTCCTTTATTAAAATTTTGAACTAATCACCGCTGTTTTTTATAAAACTCAAGTGACAAACGAACTCGGTCACACAGTATTAGAAAGTGGCCACTACAGTCCATGGACACTTAAAGCCAACATCAAACCTAAAAGGCTACAGATGCGTTGTCAGTCCTGCGGACGGACTACGAATGTTTCACAGAGCTTGTAATTACACTGGCATTCTACATAGTGCAAGCATTACTGTAGTTTCCTATCTGCGGGGTTTGGCGGCAGAAATATGTAGGATCACCATCCTACCTATTCCTGCCGCCAAACCCCTCGTATCACCATACCTACCCAAACGAACTACCAGGCAGGAAAGGAGTCTTGCCACCTAGTAAATTGTTTACATAAAACAATGAAGAGATAACCATCCTTGGGCCGTCACAACGTCATAGGCAATATTTATGTTAGTAAGAACGAAAAATAGATGAATTTTTTTCGACGTTCGTATGCGGTTGTAGATACTATGTTCCCACACTTAAAAATACTTATAATCTCCCGTTAAATCTACAATTGTAGATAGACAAAGACATTAAACTTCTATGTTTTAAAAACTCAAATCAGTGAGTAACTTTTCAAACATTACATATACGAGCACGAAATGAGAGAATTCGTACATTATAATAAATTCGTAAATATATTTAGTACTTACTGTATTTTGTAAAAAATAATCTCCTTTATACTTCATATAGGTATTTACTAGACTTGTAAAGAATATTCGGCTATTATTCGGTATTCGGCCAATTCCACTAATTTTATCATATTCGGTCGAATACCGAATATCTAGGTACGAAATAGCAGCTTAATGCTGCTGTGTTTCGTATGGTGAGTGTAGAGAACCGGAGACCGTTTTTACTGGAAATGAGGCATTCCATCTTAGTCCTCACGGCTGACAACGCATCTGCATTGATTCGCGAACGTGAAGATGTCTGTTCTGTCTGATGTTGGCTGTGTGCTCGCTTGTCACCCCTATCCTATAATAAAACTATTCGGCCGAATACTGAATACTTAAGTAATAGGTTTTATTGTAGTCAGATAATAGGTAAAATTAAAATATTTTATTTCATTATTATTATTATTATTATTTTCTTGTTATCATTAAAGTAGTCATAGGTACATAATCCACTTCCATATGATAAAAATAAAAAATTAACTATCAGATAAATATCTATGCACTCGAATTACCGTAATTAAAGTGAAAGATAATGGTGCAGTATAATTGTTCTTTCTCTTATATTTTTAATTTATTATTTCTCCAGGGTTGTCTAGACGAGATTGCTATGTAACAATAAAACCGCCCTTTGTATTTCCCTCAATAGTTGTTTCTTTTTTGTTATTTTTATCTTTTCTTGGTATACAATAAAGAGTATTTTTATTGTACTGCAATGTATTGTATTGAAGAATGACTAATTTTTTCTCCATTTTCAGGCAGTAGTTTACACTTTTTCTTCTCGTAGACAATCCCAGCTTCAGAGAACAGATGCTCTGAAGAATAAACACTACTTGCTTCCCGGCCGAATACCTTTTCCTAATAATCGACTATTCGGCCAGGAAGTCCGCAGAATATTCGGTATTCGGTGTGTTGCCGAATATACTATTCGTTGCAAGTCTAGTATTTAGCGTTGTAGTGGTTTGCCTTAATCTTCAAACTTGACAGGCATAGGGTAAGATGGCGGTCTGGGTAATTTTATGTCTGCTGTAAATGAAGTGATTATACAGCTCAAACGCTGCTTAGTTATAACATGCTGTTAAGTCCTCGTGCTGTATCTATCACTCTGACACCACAAGACTTAACATCTTACAAATGGGTAGTGTTTGAGTATTTGTCCATATGGTAGCCAAAAGAATTTTCTAGCATTTCCCACTATCGCCTCTTACGTCACCTACAGGACTAGAATAGATTTTCTTACTACACCACCACGAGACATATTATCATTATCATCATCATTACATCCCTTCACAAGTCCACTGCTGAACATAGGCCTCCACCAAGGAATGCCACAAAGCACAGTCCCGAGCCACCTGTATCCATTGACGTCACTCCATCTAGCGGAGGGACGCCCTAAACTTCACCTGCCGGTACACGGCTGCCACTCGAGAATCTTTCTTCCCCATCGGTTGTCGGTTCTTCGAGCTATATGGCCGGCTCATTGCCACTTCAGCATACTAATTCTTTGGGCTATGTCGGTTACTCTGGTTCAACTGCGGATATCCTCGTTTTTAAGTCTATCACGCAGAGAAACGGCGAGCATAGCCCTCTCCATAGCTCGCTGAGCGACTTCAAGTTTCTTCATACGGCCACAGTGAAGGACCAACAGGATAGTAGTATAATAATAATATATATCATACACATATGTATGTGCGTGTGTATATACATTATAACTTTTTTCTTCTTTTTTTTTAAGGTTATAATAGGATTATCAGAAATTGCTAATTAAATTTCACGAGGACAAACATCAAGTTTTCACTTACAGTCTCATCATTCCATATCGCGTGCAACTGGGTCCCGAGCATGACAGCGGTAAAAATAGCGAAGAGCAGAGCTTCCGCGATGAGGAAAAGCAGTAGAACGACCGTCGCTGGTGGGGAGTAAGTGCTACAGTCTCGCCATTCGTGCTTGATGCAGGTAACGAATTGGTACACCGACAATGTTAGAGAGTGGATGGATATCGCGGCAATGTAAAACTGAAAAAGAAATGTGTACCTTTACACGTCATAGGCTAGAACTACGTCTGAGGCGGATTATTTGAAATGTAGGAGGATTTGTCTTTAATAGTGATCCATATGAATTTAAGACCTAACGGAATTCTTAACAATGTTTACCATTTGCTTACAAATTGTCGCAGCCCCTGTGATTTGTTTCAAGGAGTTTTAACAGGAGCTTTATTAATAGCGGAGCCTTGCCCTTATCGCTCGTTTATTTATTGCTTGGAAGTCAAGAAAATAAATCGTAGTTATTTGAATTAAACGTTTGCGAAAGTTAATTGGCAAAACAAGTGCTCCGATATTGATTATGAACATCAAATTATTGTATCTCTAACGATTTCTTATATATATAAGAAAGTCCTTTGTATGCATTCTTCTTGAATTCTTGAATTATTTTATTTTCAAAATATGTATTCTACAGGCACATTAATATCGATTCGCAAACAAAATCTAAATAAATAGTCACAGTGCCAACACGCCTGCCTAGCGTGGCGACTGTAGCGGATACCTTTTATGAGGCAATCATCCATGGGAAGGACTGTGTTCAGCAATGGACTTTGATAGGCTGAAATGATGATTATGATAACTGCCATTGATAAGTAGATTTGGTAGTCAGGTATAAATACTGTCATTGGTAGGTGGACTATTATAAACATAGTAATTATTGGAATAAAACACTAAAAAAAACTCTACGTGGTAGAGCTATGCTGCAGCTATGTTTGCAGCACGAATGGGTTGGCTCGACCGGGGTAGACCACGCTCTCACAGAATACCATAATACCAGCGTAAAATAGCAGCTTAACGCTGCTGTTTTTCGTATGGTGAGTGTAGAGAACCGGAGACCCTTTTTACTGAAACGAGGCATTCCATCTAGGTCCTCAATGGTGACAACGCATCTGCATTTTGATTCTTAATTATTGAGGACAAATGTAGATGTATATGGGCCACAGCATCCACTTGCCATCAGGTGGACTGTGTGCTAGTTTGTTACCCTATCCTATAAAAAAAAAGCATTGTCCTAATACAACGTTTGTCACCCTATTCTATAAAATAAAAACAAAGATACTAAAATATAATAATGGATTACTTGGTCAGCACTAGGCAATTGATGATATGTTTGATTCTAGAAATGAAGTTTCAGAAGTGATATTTATGGCTCTCGGGCCCACAGCTGTTATTTGAAATAGTATAATCAGAAACATGTTAATAGACAGCTTCTGAAGATGACCTTGTCCAAGTTCAAATTGCCAAGTGATTTGGCAAGAATTGTTTCATTTTAAATATGGAACAAAATACTGTTGTATTTGAGTCTTTAAAGATTTTAGTAACGACGATGATCAATTGATCGTCAACTACTAGCTCTATGGTGTAAAAATTAGATGCATACAAAATGCTCTCGTCAGCGACGGTAATATAATATGACATGATATAAATATCAATTTAACTTTATCATCATCATCGTTACAGGCTATCCTGTCTCCATTATTTGTCTCTGCCGATTGTCAACTGTTGCTGTCGCTGGAATATTCATCCATGGTAAGAGGATGCTGAGACCCATAGAGCCATAGACATTCCATATTATAATCTCTACTAGCGACCCTCACCGGCTTCGCCTGGATGGAATCTATTAATATGGCGTTGTAAGATAGATAAAGACAATTTATTTAAGCAACTTTTAAAACTTCAAGTTCTTTTTTTTTAACTTCAAGTCAAAATATTCCCAGATCCTTCCTGGCATTGCCCTCTCTGTCCGTTCGTAAAATTTTATCACAATCGGTTCCGCCATTCTGAAGATTAGCCCGGACAGACAGACAGACATAAGTGCAAAATTTTTTAAAATAATTATTTATGTCTTAATTGGATGCAAATAACCTCCTGAGCTTAATAGAAGCCAGTTATTTCAATATTACAGACAGACACTTCTATAGATATAAATAAAATTAAAAAAAAAATTAAGAATCAATTACAAAAGAGACGCGTAATATGTACTTGTAGGAAGTATAGTGGGTATAGTACAGCGACTAATTTTGTAGTTAGGAATAATAATTAATTCGTTTACACGAATTAATTATCCAACGAGTCGAGGATAAACTAGTAGCGCAATACGACAAGCGCACCGTTCCACGTCAGAGCCAAGACTGTCTTAACGACGGCCGCTCCGTCCGTTTTATACAAGCAGGACGGGTGGCAACGCAGGTGCAATGCCGCAGGGGTGCGGTACACGTGTCGTTTACAAGAATTCTGTCTAGCTAGACTGACGCCACCGCACCTACAACGGTGCAGGTGCCGTCATACTCATTCTGCATGAACCGATGAAATATTATGCCACATGGTGTTTTGTAAAAAATAAAATGTACTATCTGTATATTTATGTAGTTCGTAAGTTTTACCGATTGTAAATATTTACTTATCACGGTGGATTCAAATAAAATATTTTAAATTACTACTTACGGTGAACAGCACAAAATATTTCTGATTGTTCTCTCCCACGCAATTGTTGACCCAGGGGCAATGGTGATCCATTTTTCTTATACATCGCTGGCAAACAGAGCAGTGGTGGGCTCGCTCCGGCTTTATGCTGCAGCATTTTGTGCACTTAAAAATCACTTGCCCCTCGCGGAAACTCATTTGCTTTATCATCTCCTTCGTTGCGTTTCCTTTTGGTACTGCGCCCTGTTGGAAAGAACCACCAATAAATGTGTTAAACAAACGAGCCAACACAAGGAAACTGAAGCAACTGTTCCTGATAACAATTCAAAATTATATAAACTTTCGGGGGCCTACCCGCCTACCAAGGGTGGCAACTATGGCAAAATCCTGCCTATGAAGCAATCTATGGTTAGGTCTATGTTCAGCAGTGGATTTTAATAGGCTGTAATCGATGGATGGATGGATGAAATTAGATCTAAAAAATTAAAACAAGAGATTAAAAATTTTACCTAAACGCTGACTTAGGCTATTGACAGTGTAATAATTCATTGGCAGATAAAATCATCTATTTATACAATATGTAACAAAAACCCTGAGGTTCCCGTTAAGTACCTTACATACAGTACATTACATTTTTGTTACATATTGTATAAATAAAACAAAACAAAATACACGTCACCCAAATACATTACCGTTAAACCATTACTGCCTATTAAAGTCCCTGCTGAACATAGGCCTCCCCAAAAGATCGCCTCACAGGCATGTTTTCTATAGTTGCCACGCTAGTTACCAAGACGCTGCTGCCCATCTCCTGATTTTTTTCCCTCTGTCGCTTCTTACGACACCCATGGGATGATATGGGGTAGTAGATATTCTTACACCGCCACTACACGGTAATAATTAACACATAACAACATCATCATCATCATCAAAGCCCTTTCACAAGTCCACTGTTTAACATATGGTCTCTTCCAAAGCACGATCCTGGGCCACCTGCATTAATCAACTTCCCGCAGGTCTTACCAGGTCGCCTCTCTATGAGGTCTCTTCTTCTTCTTCTTCTTTGCATTTTGGCATCTCTTAAAAGAATTCTGCCAATGTCAAGTCAGTATGAGGTCTCTTCGGTTTTCTGTATAGTTCCCCAAAGGATATGTATACATAGGCTGCACTAAAAGTATCGGAAATGGAATATTTCCACTGTTCCTGTCATATTAATCTTTTTTAATTGAAAACTCCTTGGTTTTAAAAATCGAATACCATTTATTTATTTCAAAAAAGATTCTCGGTCTTGTCACAAGGTTTTGTCAAACTTCTTTAGTCGTTGAGAAAATGGAATTAACTCGAGAAAATTCGAGAGCGATGATTTATTATGATTTTCGAAGTGGTTTAACACACAAACAGTGTGTTGACCGGATGATTTCTGCATTTGGTGATGAAGCCCCATCCAAAACCACAATTTATCGCTGGTTTGCTGAATTTCAACGTGGACGTGTCAAGCTCAGTGATGATCCCCGTCAAGGTCGTCCAAAAACTGCAGTCACCCAAGAAAACGTTGATGCTGTGCGTAAGCTGATTGAGGAAGATCGACATGTGACATACCGCGAAATTCAGGCAACTTTAGATATTGACATGAGTCAAATACAAATAATCTTACGTGAACAATTAGGTGTAAAAAAGTTGTTTTCCCGATGGATACCGCATTCTCTCTGTGAAGAGCAAAAAGCGGCTCGCGTTACTTGGTGCGTCAGAACTCTCGAAAGATTCCAAGCAGGATCCTCAAATGATGTATACAACATCATATCAGGCGACGAATCCTGGATATACGCGTACGAACCCGAAACAAAAAACCAGTCACGCGTTTGGATGTTCGAAAATGAGTTAAAGCCAACAAAAATTGTTCGTTCACGGAGTGTTGCAAAAAAAATGGTGGCCACGTTTGTCTTCAAAACCGGCCATGTTACGACTATTCCTCTTGAGGGACAAAGACCGGTTAATGCAGAATGGTATGCTAGCATTTGTTTGCCACAGGTCGTTTCTGAACTCCGTAAAGAGAACTGCAACCGCCGCATCATCCTCCATCACGACAATGCGAGTTCTCACACCGCACACAGAACAAAAGTTTTTAGAGCAAGAAAACATAGAATTATTAGACCATCCGCCGTACAGCCCCGACCTAAGCCCTAATGATTTCTATACTTTCCCTAAAATAAAGAATAAATTGCGTGGACAGAGATTTTCATCACCTGAAGAAGCTGTGGACGCCTACAAAACGGCCATTTTGGAGACCCCAACTTCCGAATGGAATGGTTGCTTCAATGATTGGTTCCATCGTATGGAAAAATGTGTCAAATTTCGCGGAGAATACTTCGAAAAGCAATAAATACATTTTTAAATAGTAATGTTGTGTCACTTCCTTGATTCCCGAAATTTTCAGTGCCGCCCTCGTATGAACTACGGTAGTAAAGCCTTTTAGGAAACGTGAAAGTCTCTCGAGAGAAGTTCTTCAGTAGAGTGTTGTTGCTTTTCGAGAAGAACAAGACCACACATATAACAAAATAATAACCGTATGACAAAATATCAATCATGAATGTTCTTTGTCGGTCTCATTAACCCATTTATATGTACGAAAGGGACGGCTCGACTGGAGAAGGACCACGCTCTCACAGAATACCAGCGTGAAATAGCAGCTTAATACTGCTGAGTTTCGTTTGATGAGTGGAGAGAACCAGATACTCTTTTTACTAATTCCATCATATTCCTCAGGGATGACAATGTATCTTCATTTTGATTCTTAATCAAAGATAGATGTATGTATATGAGGTACAGCATCCACTTACGTGAGGTACACCGTGAGACACACCATTGGCGACAATGGTGTGTCTTTCATAGTGTAGTGGTGTTGGGAGTAGCGGTGACGGGGATAGTGTACGCAATTGAGGGAGGGCGGGAGGTGCTCTCAAACTAGGTAAGACACATCATTTTATTTTATCGAGCGAATGTACGCGAAGTAACTTTTTAATAACTTTAATATAATGGATTTCCGCAAAATAACGCCTGATTCTATTAATTATGCTATACTCAAAAATAAAACTATATGTAAACGAATACATTTACAGCTTATCTTTTTTATTTGTTCAAGCCATTTTCGAAAACATACGGATCATGTTTGGACTGAGGGCATATTTTTCACATGCTGGTGTAAGCTATCAGGCCCCTTCTGGTTCTGCAAATTTAAAACCTCTCATGAAATCTTAGCTTTTTGGAAAAAAGAAGTGTGCAGGATGGGTAACGAGCTATACCAAATGATGGAGTTCGTTCGCATCCTATTACGGCATGACAACAATGCGCCAAAGCATTGTTGTCATGCTGCAGTAGGATGCGTCTTCTTAGTCATTTCTTCCTAACTTTTTCAAAGACACTGAGCAAACAAATGGTGTAGTACCACTCAGTATTAACTGTATTTTGCTCATAAAGTGGGATTGCACAGACAGGACCAGTCTGGTGAATTCAGAGCAGAAGCATCAGTAACAAAGTTCTATAATTTTTAAATGTTAACGTACTTTTTTTTAAAATAGCTCATAGCAACACCCAAATGTCCATCACCTCAGTGAGGACAGTTGAGAGTCAACCATCACGAATTTAAATATAGAGAGAAACACGGCCACGATCAAACTTTACGTACGCCTTACGGTGCGAGTGAATATTTCAAATCATAAATGATGAATGATGATGACGACTTCCCACCAGAAATTATTTAATCAATGTTTAAGTTTTTCTTTTTGTTTAAAAAAAAACATTCGAAATTCAACCATTTATAAGCCAGGAGCGCAGTACTTTCACGTATGCTCTATGTACCATCAAGTAGGCTGTGTGCTTGTCGGTTACCCCTCTATAAAAAAAATTATATTTTGGCATAACTTTTGAAGTTATTTCTTGCTTAAAACTAAACTAAAAAAACTAAAATGGATGAATTATAATATATGTTGGTTTAGTGCCAAAAAATCACGAAATCTGGGCCCGACAGGTGGCAGTGTGGTCGAATTTCCTTTTTTTCTTTATTTTTTTTAATATTCACACTTAAGTCTGGGATGAATTTGGAGTAAAACTCAACATGCAATCTATTGGCAGAGCAGAACAATGTCTGCGGGCCAGCTAACATACCATCGTTATAACTTCCAAAATGAAGATGAAAGGAAAACGAGACTACAACCAGTGCGTGTTGCCAGTGATGACTTATGGATCTGAGACTGGTCCTTCACAGCTGGCCGCATGAGGAAGCTCAAGGTCGCTCAGCGAGTATGCGAAGCTTTGTGCCCTGTGGATACCTCATAATTTGAGAGAAGCCTAAAAACTCCGTCGTGTTGATTGGTGTCGTGAAATGAATGGTTCAAAGATTTAACGGAAGTGACTCAAATGCTGTGTTCGACACACGGTTGACGAAAGCTGGAGTTATTGTTATGATCCTGAAACTAAGAGACAGTCTGCCGTCTGGGTGTTTCGTTCCGAGGAGTTGCCAACTAAAGTGAAGAGAGGTCGAAGCATGGAAAAAAAGATGGTGGCCTCGTTCTTCGGAAGGACAGGTCATTACGCAACAATTGTTATAGAGGATCCGAAAACAGTTACTGCACAGTGGTACACTAACAATTGTTTGCCACTTGTCTTGAAAAAAGTTCGGGAGAAACTCCCTCGCAGTACGTTCCTCCTTCACCACGATAAAGCCTCGTCGCACACCGCCAAGCAAACAATCGACTACTTGGCGACGTCAGACGTGGAATTACTGTCACCCGCCCTATAGCCCCGACCGAACCTTGCGATTTTTTTATTTATTTCCGAAAATAAAAGAAAAACTTCGGGGAAAACGTTATATGGACACCGAGGAAGCAGTGGCTACGATTCAAAATGCCGTCTAAAAGACCCCTAAGGACGAGTGCGCAAAGTGCTTTTCTCAGTGGTTCCATCGGATGCAGCGATGTATCGATGTAAATGGACACTATTTTAAAAAGATATAATAAAACTAATAACTTGATAGTTTGTTCAGTTTTTGATTTCCTAAAAACTTTTAGTGTCCCCTCGTACATGATCTTTGTTTTGTCCATGTTCATCTTAAGACCTATCCGTTGGGAGGCACTATTGAAGTCATTGAGCATAGTCCTCCAGCGATTCAATTGCGACTGTAGCACTGGCGCAATTTCGACGAAATAAAAAGCTTTCTTATATTCCACATAAGCAAGAAAAAGTGGCAGATTGTATTCTTATACAATTTACCGAAGGGTAAGTACATATGTGGTCTATGGTACTAAAGCCTTTTTGGAAACCGGCTTGTTCGGGAGGCTGAAAGTCGTCGAGTCTGTGTGCAAGACGATTAGTAATGACTCTCGAAAACAGCACATAGACGCGGCTCAGAAGGGAAATCGGTCTGTAGTTCTTCAAGAGAGCGTTATCGTCTTTCTTGAAGAACAAGACCACCGCACTTTTGCTCCATGCCTCCAGAGTAGTGCCACCATGGAGGACGGAATTAAAGAGCTTCTGAAGGACTTCAAGCATACTGGTTTTCCACAAGATTTCAGAAGCTCTGCTGTAATTCCATCCTCACCTGGGACCTTTTTAAAGTGTTGGAGAGCCATTCTACTCTCGCTCAAACTGACGTCCAGGATATCATCGGAATAGTGTCGGATAATACTTGGTATTAGGATCGTTACTCACACTTGCGTGTGACCCCAACGATGATGTGTAGCTGCCCATAGAACCTCTATCTTACTCAAAGTGTAAGGTATCCCGGAAACGATCCTGCCACATTCAGTCTTCAGCTTCGACAGTTGACTCTTTCTGGCAGACAGAACTCTGGCAAAGACTTTGCAGCCCTGGTTCTGCTTGATCGCTTCTTCAATACGAGCTGTATGGAAGTTGCGTAAATCCCGCCGCTTGCATTTGTTGATCTGTCTATTCAATTGCCTGTATGCTATGAAATCTGTTGAAGACTGCAGCTTCATTTCCCGTCTAATAGCCATGAGATTAAGAGTGATCGGAGAGGTTTTGCGTACTTCTGCGACAGGTCTTGCAGAAGTTAGCTCCGACCGTATGTACAGCTTCCATGAGTTTGTCATTCATATTGTCCACTGCAATGCAGTACTTCTAGGCACTGAAAACGGTTTTGTAACGCGAGCTGAAAGTTTTCGGGGCATTAGATTAAGGGATGAGGGGGACGGAGTGTTGACTTCATTAGACGTGACCTCTCCAACTTAACGTTGAGGTTCAGTGTGCCTCTCACCATACGGTGATCGCTACCAATTTACGTCCTCGCGATCACTTAGACATTACTGAACTTTCTTGTGCCTAGTTATGTAGTAAAGTTGAAGTCTCCCATTAACACCATATAGTGAGTTTTGGACGAATGCATAGCTCCAGAGATATATATCCTCATACATTTCCTCCACCTCCTCATTGGGATGGGGCAAGGTTGGTGCGTAAGCCTGTGTGACCTTCAACAAATACTGTTTGGTGATTCTGATTATAAGGTACGCAACCCTGGTCAGGGTCAACCCTCAGGGTACGTGCTTTAAATGTTAACAGGTCTTAGGTGGCAACCGAACCCTCACCAGATATACTTAGCACCCCCTGCCCAGCCGTTATCATGGTCACTATCATAGCCAGACATAGCGGAGCGGCCAGTAACTGGGGGCCGTTTCTTTGCGTCGTTGCTCATAGGGGAATGTTAGCCATAGTTGCCACGATTGGCGAGTGGGATGGCAATCGCAGATTTTTTTTATTTGCAATTTTGCTGTTATCAGAATGATGCTACTAACCATCTTCTACCTTAGTTTCCCTTTGTCGCCTCTTACTACACCCACGGGAATATATGGGGTAGTGGATATTCTTACACTGCCACTACACAGGACAAAATTAATTAATTAAACTATAATTACCATAATTTAAGTATTTAAAATAAAGATAGCAATTATAGACCTGATTACATATCTTGTTATGAACATTTGGAATTAATGAAAAAATAAGTATTTAAAATTTATTTACTTACAGGATCAGTAAACATGGTCCTGAGATGGGAAGCAAATGCTAAGAATGCCAGACTCTGGAACACGAAGATATTTACATAACTGTAGAAAGGATATGTGGATAGCCCTGGCAAGAGCATCACCATCATAACCACAAATTCGGCATACAGTATCAGTAGCCATGTCAAAACCGCACAAATGATGCCACATATGTCCTGAAACAATTGCATTATTAATAAAATATCAGAAAGATTTGAAGTTGAGAAGACTTAATTACATAATCGGGTTACTAATAAATTAAATAGATATATAAAACAAATTTCTTAGCCATGCTTAAACAAAAGTAAAAAAAAAAAGAACTATTCCTGTCACTTCTGTACGAAACATTTTCCATGTGTCCATTCATTTTAATCTCTCTATGTGCTATCATTTTGATCTCTATCTGCAAACTTACGTGTTTTTTTAAAGGATAAGGGTGACAAGCAAGCACAGTCCACCTGATGTTAAGTGGTTGCTGTGGCGCATAGACATCTACATCTATCCTTGTTTGCAAATCAAAATACAGAATCATTGTTAGTTGTGAGGACTAAGATCAAATGCCTCTTTTTCAGTAATAAGGGCCTCCGGTTCTCTACACTCACCATATGAAATACAGCAGCATTTAGCTGCTATTTTACAGTGATATTCTGTGAGATAGTGGTCCTTCCCCAGTCGAGCCGAGCCATTTGTGCTACAACTATACAATTAACATAGCTGCAGCATGGCTCTACCACATTTAAAACATAATGAATACATTTATATATATAATTCATCATGTTGAGGGAGGGAGTATAAGAGAATTTATCACCTCATTTCGTGCAATGAGTGATCGAGGAAGCAACTATGGAAAATGCCAGAAAATCTCTCATTTATGCTAGATATGAGAGTCATTTCATCTTATCTTCAGAGATGATAATGCATCTGTAATATTATTGGTTTGAAGTTGGCTGCAGGCTTTCATGGACTGCAGGAGCCTTTGACTTTTGTTAGTCCCTTCACTTTTGTAAAAAAGTAGAGTTCAAAATTGCCATGCCTAATGCTGCTCACACACATTTTCAAGGAAGTCGCCACAGGATACTCTTTGCTTTGATTAAGTTCTTGAATTATTAAGTTCTATAAAGAACGTATAATGTGAGAAAGTGTCGTCATCATCATCATCATCATTACAGTCCATCAAAGTCCACTGCTGAACATAGTTGTCACAGTCGGCGGGTGGGTTGGTACTTGCAGTATTTTATTTTCTAGTTATTATTAGGAATACACCGCTGCATATTTTCTGCTTTGATTTCCTCTGTCACCTCTTACAACACCCCTGGAACAATATTCTAAAGTGGATATTTTTAAATCTACTACCTGGTAGTTAGGTTAAAATATTATATTGTTTATTGCAACAAAATTTTCTAACAACAATTACTGTACTTACTTTTATGCACCAAGCCTTTCCGCCACAGCACCGATTATGCATGTCACGGTCTGGTCGAGTAAGGACTAGACATTCTGGGTCTATCTGATACTGATTTTCCATTTCATCTTCGTCTGAACTGTCATAGAACTCTCGTATCATTTAGTAAGTTCTTGAGTCTAAAATTGTTGCAAAATACAGTCAACACTATTTCTCTTGTTTAAGAAAATAGATTAATCATACAAATCTTATTTATCTAGTACTAATACAACTAGTTTTTATCCTCTACATCGTCCGCTTAAAACTTAAACAAAAAAAACTACATATTTTTAATAGCAGTTTTTGTTTAGTTCAATTATCGAAACTCTATTTTATACTACGTTTTTTAACCCCTGACGTAAAAAAGGAGTGTTATACACATGTGTATCTGTGTATGTCTGTGACATCGTAGTTGCCAAATTAATGAACGGATTTAGATTTAGTTAGTTTTTGTTTGAATTGTGACTTGCTTGAGTGTTCTTAGATATGATTCAAGAAAATCTTTCCAGCCGTTTGAAGATCATCAGCTCTTTTATTTCGGGAGTTTCTAGAACTTTCAATTTAAGTTATTGTTATTACCTCTAAAATTGTGTATAATATGGGAAAATGTTTAAAATAAAAATAGAAGATCTATTAATTTCACAATAAACGGTTTTATCACCATATCTTTTAACTTTGTTGTGAATAAATGGTGTTAAAGTAAAGAATTATTTTTTAAATTGATTTTTCATCAAAATTTTAAGAGGAAGAAGAGAAAGTGTTGGTTTTGTTTCAATTGGACAAAAATCGTTATTCAAGTCTTAAACACATGCATATACCCTCTGAGTTTAATTGAAGTCAGTTACTTCTTTATAACAGACAGACACTTTAATTTTATTTATATGTGTATACTGTATAGATCAAAATTCGCTAACGCCTATATGTGATTAATTTATAGAGCAACAGCAGGAGAGATTTATTGAAACTATAAAAAATCTTCAAAATTCCAGAAGTGCAGACCTCATGAGCTTTTCCTTTAATTTTGATGAAAAAACTAACTTGTATTCCTAACTTAAATTTATGTGTTTTAAATTTAGCACTATTATTTTAACAAGTAGTGTCACCTACAGGAAAAAAAATCATAATTTTTACCAAAATAAATAGATTACACAAAGTATAAAATTGATATAGGTCGTATGGTACATTTGTCCTTTATATATTAAGGGCTAACAAACATGAAAGCAGCATTAAATTTTTAATAGCAATAAAACTAATAAAAGTTAAAATAATTTTATCAACAACTCACGTACACATACTAGGTTATTGATATGAAATAGCCACCAGTTGATGTAATTCTAAAACTAATAAAAAAAACCCAGTCTCAATATGTAAACTTTTTCAGGATTTATCATGAACACATACAAAATCAACATCTAGACGTCCATGTAAATTTTTTACAAACAATTTTTTTTTCAAAGTAGCAATTTAAAATGATTTTTTAAAAATATAAGATGGGTTAATTACAGTGTTTTCTTGATATTATGATAGAGGTATTTTAAGAACACAAAATTACTTGATCTTGACATGTCGAGAGTAAAGTACTACTTAATATGTAAGAAAAGGCGTGCAATATGGCAATGCATAAATCTCATTACAATGCTGTAGCAAATTTAATAAATCAGAATACTTTCGCATAAGCACAAAATACTAAATATTGTTAAAATTTAACAAATCTTTACCTGTATCAATGCTTTACACACAAGCAAACTAAAAAATTAACTTAAAAAATTAAGCTACAAGTAAGCTAGAGCATTTAAAATTTTGGTACTAATTAACATGCCAGCAAACTAGGGAAATTGGTTTTTGCTTGGTAGAGCCACACAGGAGCTTCATTGTGGCCGTAGAATGAATAGGTTCCTTTTTCCAGGGAAGAACCTTGATCTTACAGAATACTAGACTAAAATAGCAGCATGACACTACTATATTACTTGGTGACTTGCAAGACCAAGAGACCTTATAAAGTGGCAATGAGACATTCCATCTTAGTCGTCGTGGGTGATAATGCATCAGTATTTTGAATTATCATCATCATTAAGTTGAGAGTAGTGTACTATGAGTAGTAGAGTACTATGATAATAGGTATATTGTTTACCATACTTGAAGCAAACAAATAAATAATTTCTTTGGGTTAAATAAGAAATTTCATGCATATTTTCCATTATCAACTTTTACATCATTGTTTTAACAAACAATAGCTTTAATACTATATTATACCGAAATAACACTATTTTAGGCTTTAAGCATAACTATAGCTGCACTTTGTTTACTGTAATGTTTCTAGCTTTATGGAATTAAAATTAAGTTAAGAACTTTTCAATAACACTTCTTTATTTAACCATGATGTAAAACTTTAATCACTGCAAACAATAAAAAATAGATTTTTTTTTGTATTTTAAACTTGGGAAGCCTAATTTACGCACAGCCTTGATTGCACTCTATTATTGTTTTTATATGAAACAGGTTAGGTACCTTTAATAACTCAAATAAATACACATTAAAACTTTAAAATGTAAAGAAATCACTGTAAAAGCAAACATATTTTAAGTATTTCATTATTAGAGAATCTTTTTTAAACAATAAATTTTATCTTATACATAAAACGCACAAATGTTAAGACATTGTTATACCCACCTGAGGAATTCTTAGAAAATTTAGGTAGCCAACCTAATCTGAGGGTCAGGGTCGCGATGAAACAAAGCGTTTTGCAAATACCATATTAACGCTATTTAATACTATGAGATATGCTCATCTCCTAAAACTACGTTGAAGTAAATTAACTATTTATATTTAACACAGTTTTCATATCAAACTTATTCATTCAAAATCAATAAAATCATACGAAGTCCCTCCTCCCACAGAGTACATTAAAAATTAAATTAAATCGGCTCGCTGCTCGCTATCAAAGAGAATATAATCACTACGTTTACTCGATATCTCTCCTAGGGATGCCGATAATCGATAGATCGAAGAAAAATTATTGATATCAAAATCAATAAAAATAATTATCTGTGAAATTTTGCGGATAAAATGAACCAGTCTCAACCCAACACAATTTTCTTATCTGCTGGTATTATTAGCCTCACCGTCAAATATTGCATAAAAATTAAAATATTGCACTAGCTGGCTTTCGAGGCATAATGGCTAAGCGGCATCATATTAGTCCGTGGCTTAGGCTTAGAGTATTTATAACACAGACTAATATCATGATTTATAAAAAAGCTATAGAGCACGCGTTAGCGGGTCAGAACAGTAGGCACGGATGTGAACAGTCGCGTAATGGCGATAATGGCAAGGGCAACGTAATTAATCACGAAAGGTCACGCGTGTAAATTATTTTTTTGAAATTTTTTATTGAATTTTAAGTTAACATGGTGAAATGTGCAGTGCTGAGCGGCAAAAAGGATTCACGGAAGGAAACTAAGAGAACAATGATATTTCTTTGGATCGGTACCTATATTGTAATATTTTGATAGAAAAACACTTTTATTTATTGATTATAAAGAAGCGCACGGCCGGGCCGACACAGCACATGCCCTGCGCTTCGCGATTCGGGTCTTCCCCGAATTGGAGCTAGTGTTGTAGGTTGCACGTTATACTCGAATATTTTTATAACATAATTTTTTTCGTAATAATTATAATATAATTATAGTATTAGAAGTTAAGATCCTCTGTATTCCAAGTCCATATGAACTAATGTATAAAATAAATTTTTTGAAAAGCCTTTTTTATAGGTGCACAATAAAGGTAAATAGTATTTATAAGCAAACTATAGAGCGCGTGTAAGCAAGTCAAAACTTCAACAGAAGTCAGAGTTAATTATTTCTCTCGACGATATTTAATAGAATTTTCAGTTATCATGGTGAAATTTGCAGTGCAAAGTTGCAAAAACAATTCATGGAAGCAAAATAAGAAGAATGATATTTCTTTTCATTGGTTTGTAATATTTCGATAAGAAAACACTGGATTTATCAAAAAAAACATTCCTGTGTGTCGTGGGACACTCAGTTGGAACGAAGTTTCTTTCGTAGTATATTATTATTGATAATGGCATTTTATTATTGATTAACAAATACAAATAAATGGATTACTAGCGTCTATTAAAATGAAGCGTCATTTAAAATAAAATAATATTTAATTCATGGCAAAATAAGAAAAAGTGCGAGGGAGATGGTTATTATCCCATCTGGCTTCCTTATAGCCGCCAGTACCGTCTACAATACGTCTGAAGGGGTCGTGACGGAAAAATCTTACACTTTTTGTCGCGTAGCCCTCATCCGCCAAATCCGTACCATCCGATAAAAAACTTCGTTCCAATTACTTAAGGCGTCAAAGGGTGTAGCGGGTAGGGCGCGGTGGGGTTTAAGAGTTGTAATTATTTCCCTTCACTTTATTAGAGGACTTCGTGATAATGACATTCCTACAAAACTTTTACAAAAACAATCAGTTTTATTACCAGAACTTATTAAAATTGCTACTTCGATAGAATTGGGTAAAACAGAAAACTTAGAAACAAGTAAATGAAAACACACGCCGTGGTCTGATCCTGTACATAAAATATCGTCTAAATCTTCAAATACTCACTTTAAAATATAAATTTAATAGACCTAAATAAATTTCCGATCAACCGATCATCGATCTAATAAATGTGGCAGCTGGCAGCATCGATAATAAATGTCATAGATGTAAACGTAAAGGCCAGATGGCACGAGTAATAAACAGAGACGTGAGACAAACCACGTACCTAAATGAAACTATTATGATTGATGAAAGTTCCTGTGACATATATTTAATTAGTACTGAAATACCCTACAAATACATGATACGACTGATGATTGAAAACGTGGCAGTTTCTATGGAATTTGATTCTGGAGCAGCACTGTTCAAGAACTCACAGAATAAATAGTAATACTAGAACAGAAGGATCACTCCCTGATAGCAAACTTAAGAGTTTAAACCTCGTTACAACGTAGCTAATGTTCATAATACTTTACACGCCTCGGGTGCCACCTTCGTGAAATCAGTCTACGTCGAAACAAAAATTATAGCGGCGTGCGTATTAAATCAAAATGCACCTTAGGTCTGCGTGCGAGTGTCTGTATCACTTAGCCCGCTACGCACCTTTGTTAAGGCCGCCCCTACTGTATGGTTAGATGTTGTGAGAAAACAAGTTGAATCCTTTGATATTAGTCGGTATATAGTAGAATACACCGAGGAAAAAACTTTACCCCACACTAGGATTTTCTCATGTATCGTGGAGGCAGTTTACAAACATAAATTGCACAAGTACAAACATTTAAGACTTAGAACTTATTTGTAGACCATACAAATACTCCGTGCGGGATTCGAACCCACAGCCCCAGCGTTGCAACTTATTGCTAAGCAACTACGCCACGGAGCCGTCAATTTGCTGATAATAAAATCATTATTGTTCAATGTGAGGAAAGTTAATTTATCAAGCGTCGGCCGTATCTGTATGGCGATCTACTTGTCAAAGTTATAGACCCCGCCAAAGAGTATGTAATAAATAGAAGGGACCCCTTAGAACAATAGATACTTCTTCTTCTTCTTAATAACTGGCTTAACGGCGCTGGGATCTAGCCCTTCTGAGCCTGAAGTTACAATATATTATAATAATTATCCTTCATAGTATACTGCTTCACAATATGTTGATGCGTCACATTGTGCAGCCCTTGGGAGATTTTGACGGCAACTTGAGCCAGCAGACAGTTGACGGTTGGCGATGGTATCTCAAGGCGCCTAAGCAGACAGACACCTTATTTTGAGAATCACACCACCATCAGAGCACTTGTTTCACAGTTTCCACTAATAGTTCACATGCGCAGACACTTAATACAAAAAATCGCACCACTTTTATATATCAAAGTCCACTTCAAACCATTATTTAAACAATAATACAGGAGCAGCAAACCGCCGCTGGTCAAGTTCCCGCCAAAAAAAACCGAACAATAGATAAGAGTGTTCAGAAATTAGAGTACAAATAAGCAAGGTATAAGGCGCGCGTATCGTTCAGTGCCCATTATGATTATGCCAAGCGTAACCAGATGTTCTACAGATACTGATACATAGTTGAGAGTGGTTGAATAGTGATGTGCCAAGATCAACGCCTATGCGTTATTGTACTATGATTATATAGGTATAAATATTTGTAAATATTAGGTAAACGATAATTATAAGGTATGTTTTAGCGTTTTTTTATAGGATAGGGTGACAAACGAGCACACAGTCCACCCGATGGTAAGTGGTTGCTGTGGCCCATAGACATCTACATCTATCTTCGTTTGCGAATCAAAATGCAGATGCGTTATCAGCCGTGAGGGCTAAGCTGGAATGCCTCTTTTACAGTAAAAAGGGTCTCCGGTTCTCTACACTCACCAAACGGAACACAGCAGTGTTAAGCTGCTATTTTAGCGAATCCTGGGTTCGCTGCCATATAACAAAGTCGGTACCAACACTGCGTTATGTATTGCAAGGCGTGCACTCTTCGCTACGCCTTGCCTTTTGACTAACGCAGTCAGGGCACCATTGACTTTGTTCCCGGCAGCGACACGCCTGTCCACATCTAAATCACATCTTCCATCCCGGCTAAAAGCACTCACCAAGTATACAATTTCATTTACCTGGTCTAGACATTCCTGATTTACCCATATTTCACACTTCGTTCTCTCTTCGTCCCTTTCAAATACCAGAACCTTAGTTTTATTAGCATTCAAACGGAGACCTTTAATTTCACATTCCTCTTTCATACACGTGACTAATGCCTGCAGTTCTGCCTCTGATGGTGCAATAAGCACTGCATCATCAGCATGCAGCAGACAATTTACTTTTATGTCACCCAATTTCACACCCAAACAGCTATCTTTCAGCTTCTGTAAACAGCTGTCGAGATACAGTATGAACACCCAGGAGGACATGACACAACCCTGCTTTACGCCCGTTTGGACGTTAAACATGGGTGACAGGTCATGCCCTACCCGCACACAGGCTTTACAGTCACAGTAAAGAGACTGCACAGCCCTTAGCAATCGACCATCCACACCATACCCCGGCAACAGTTCCCACATTTTCTTCCTTACAACGTTATCAAATGCTTTCTCAAGATCCACAAAAGCACAGAAAATCTTCTGGTTAGCAGCCAGAAGCTTTTCCGTGATCATGCGGAGAGAAAACATTTGATCCGTGCATCCTCTTCCAGGTCTAAATCCGCATTGTGCCTCCCATAGAAATCTTTCCGATTTCTCTTGCATCCTACGTGTCAAAACCTTCGAGTAAACTTTACTTGCTAAACTGGTCAAGCTGATCGCCCGATAGCACCCGCAGTCAAAATGTGAACCTTTACCTTTATATAAAGGCACAATGACTGCGGATCGCCAATCATCCGGGACATCCCCCGTCAGCACAAATTGCACAGCAGACGGAAGCTGTCCCAGACGCGAGGCCCACCATACTTGACCATTTCAGCAGTAACTCTGTCTAGTCCCGCAGCCTTACCACATTTCAAACTTCGAATCGCATGTTCAATCTCTTTCATACTGATGACCTCAGTGTCATCGAGGTCCGGGTCTGGCGTACCAGTCACGGCGTCATCCCCGAATCCCTCACTAAGATCATCACACGCATACATTTCTCTATAAAATTCGCTCCATCGCTGCATGACGTCCTATTTTTCTGAGAGGTCGTCATTAGTTCTCGAAAGCGCTTTGTTCATTCTTAAGGCCGTCGCACCACTTCGGGTCCTTCCAACCTCTTTCCAGAACAGTTTGGAGTTCTCCTTAAAGTTGTGCGACAACCTTTCGTCCGCTTCCATTCTACACCTTTCACGCACTTCCTCAATCAGTGCTTTCGTGTGAACTTTCTACAGCCTATATCTTTCTTTCATCTTCTCTCTCATATCCTTATCATTACTAGAGGCCAAGTAGTCTAACCATGCCTTCTTCTTCTTCTTTGCAGCTTCTTTCACTTCATCATTCCACCATGCATCTCTTCTTTTACTACTGCCTCTTTTTATTGTTCCACACACTTCTTCCGCTGCACTTACCATTCCATCCCTGAGGTTCTGCCATGTTGTTTCTACACATTCTTTTCTGCCATCGATGGTGTCAAGCTTTTCGGCTACCCTCGCATGATATTTGTCCCTAGTATCCGCTTCCTGAAGCCTCCAGCTTCGGGTGCGACAGACCGACTGTGGTTAACTGTATTTACTTAAAGATATAAAAGCAGGTTCAGTAGAAAATCACCAAAAAATCTATGGTTAGTAATGAAATGAAATAGTGAAACGATTAACGAAAGATAAAAACACGACCCTTCGTGACGGGTGTTGACTCATCAGTGAGTATCCAACCGTACACCGTACCGGGTATGATGTACCGCAAGGCCTCTCTAGTACATAATATCGCAATGGTGCGCAGTGAGAATTTAATAAATAAATTAAAATGATACAAGTTGTTATGAGTATTAGTTATGAGTTCGTTTTACAACAATTTAAACATTTTTCTAAATAAATACCGTTGAAAGTACTGGAATAATTTCATTTCTTATAATAATACTAGCCTGTATTAGCCTATGTAGCGCAAAGTAGTCTTCACATACAGGGAACTAACGAGCATTAATCACAACACTTGCTTAGTGCATGTTCGTGATTTCAGATTATAATGTTCAGTATTCCTCACCATGCTTTCTTTCACAGAGTCAGTAATGTCTCAAGTTGTTGAGCATAAATCTCTTTGAAGAATATTGGTACATAACAAACCAGCGTATTTATAATATGAATGTATGAATATAAATTTATAAAATGATTTATCGTGAAACGGCTTTTAAGTTCAGTGTTTTCCTAAATATTTTAGATTTGAAGGGTATTTTTGTAAAAGAAATGAATTTAAAAACATAGAGGCGTTCCCTTATTGAATTTGGCGTTTCTTCATGTGTCCTCAATGCCGATCGACCAATCATATGCTATTATTATAGCTTCTAATGGACTGAGTGACGTCATCCAAGATACCACCAAAGCGGCAACCAAAGTGACTGTTGTTAGAATTGATTCTTATTTATTAGAAATTAATATTTTATTTCATGTCACTAAAGAGGCATAAAAAGTTAAAGTGATTTTTTTCGTGTGATAGAAGTCATGATAAATAGATTTATAGAATGAAACAATCATTTTATTTCCTATTATTATATTTTAAAGCATTTCAAACTTAGTAACCTTCAACAACATTATCGATACTTTGGTATCGAAAGGGTAACATTCCTAAAACGATCTTATATTTTAAGCATCACCTACTGGCGAATAGCTAAAATGTTGTCTTAATAAATGATAGCGTAGTTTTGCTATTTTTTGCTAGAGGGTGTCACACACGGACAAGCTTAAATTTTTTGTATATAAATTTTCCCAATGCCCGCTCTATAGTATATATATATTTTAAATCTCTTTGTTTCGAACATAACTTTATTGCGATTGTGATAGTTCACATACATATATAATAATACTTCAAAATAATGACATCACATTCGTCCTTAGTGAGAGCCTGAGAACAGTACTTAATACATTGATATTATTTACAGAATGTACAGAAAATTATTTAAATAGGTAAAAGATTAATGAAACCATTAGTCTGTGAATGAAACAAAATAAGCAAAATGCATTTTACAATTTTTACATTGCTATCTTGTTGTAAATATACATATTCATATATTCATAATCGATTAAGGCAGCTACTGACATGCCTGCCGCAGGGGCAATCTAGGGAGTACAGCGATCGGGGCAATATCTGAACTGTCTCTACACACATGTCTGCCGTTCAGTATGAGAGACTCTCATTAAAAATGTACGTCTCGCTGGACGCACGCGTTGAGAATGGCGCCAGTTTTATCGAAATATTAATAAATCGGTATATATAACCTTCGCTCTTTTTTATATAGAATAAGGGTGACAAATGAGCACAGTCAACCTGATGGTACGTGGACACTGTGGCCGATAGATACCCACATTTATCAATAAAACAACTAATTAATTAATAATTACAACCAACAGCTTATAAGCTGCAGCATAGCTCTGCCACGCTAATTTTAGGCTATCAAAGACGATTAAATATGACTAAATTCACTCGTCATAATTTAATATAACCGATTTATTCTGTGATATAACTTAACTAACTAGTGCTTAGTAACTATAATTTAACTAGTGTTACAAATAGCCAGGATAGTTTTCTAATGATGAGTTTTAATAAATTTAATTACTAAAATTTGTATTTTTGTTTAATTATTTAGTTAATGACATTTTATTTATATTCCAGCAATTTTAATACTATTGGAATATTTTCTTTCCCATACTAGCCCTTATAATAAGTTAGGTAACAAATCCTAGTAATGTTACTTGTAAGTTACAATGTTCAAATAACGTTCTTTCTGCGGTTCTGACTTGTACTCATACGTATGCTCAACGCGAAAGTCGCAACGAACTGATTGAAATTGCCCCAATTGCGCTACACACGCGACAGCGGCAGGATCGATCTACGGAGCAAGGAAGGTCTTGCACTCCTGCCGCCCTGCCGCAGGGCCAACATAAAAAATTGCCCCTGCTTACCTACACACATCACAATTAAGGAGGCAATTCAGGGGCTACTCCATGCGAACGATTTTGAGCATTCGGTCCGCCGACTATCGCGTAAGAAATATGCAAGACGCCACCTACTGTACGAACGTAGTATTATTTTTTCATCATCAATAAACAATTTTATGGAAATACACACGGCGTACAACGATATATGTATTTTAATTTTTTTATTCGGTATATTAGTTGCATTATATTAGAATTATGTATTCTCATATATTATCCAATTATGAAATTTTACGATTAATTATATATTAAAATGAAGCATTGAAATTGTGAGTTTAAAAGATACCTACTCACTATAGGTAAATAGATAGATAGCTCGCCTTATGTACAAATATTTGGTGCAATAAAGAATAAATAAATAAATAGGATGTATCGCAGATGTGTTTTTGTTTATTGTTATTTTACTTACTAATTTTTGAACTGCGCACCTTGTAACTTAGCCTGCTTATTACTTATACTGGCTGACATTATCCCCACCCCAATGATTGATGATAATGAAAAAAAAAACATGTTTGTTTTTATTTTTATTCAATTTTATTTCTACATACGTAATTATATTTATTTATACATAAGGGTAACTTTAAAAAAGATAATACAAAAATCAACAAGAAGTATAAGGGTTATAGGTAAAGTGACCATACGTCCCGTTTTGAACGGGACTGTCCTTTTTCTCGGTCACCTGGCCCATTGTCCCCAAACAAAGCTCTGGGACACAAAATTGTCCCGTAACTCGTTGGATGGAAGTATTCAAAGTCTTTCGCATCAACAATCTTCAACATAATTTTTTTTTAATCGAATATATTTTATGTCTACCTGGTACAAATTCTCCAGTAGAAAGAGTATTTTTCTATTTCGAATAAATTGTGGACGTCTGAAAAAAAACACTTACGGTTCCAGTTCTAAAGGCGATGTTGTTAACAAAGGTAACAATAAAAAAACTTGCCTAGAATTTTATTCTTATTTAAAATCATCACCAATTTTATTAAAGCAAATTTGTTCCACTGACACATGTAATTAATAATTAAAAAAATATGTTGCATTTAATAATTACCGTCTATACCTATATGTGAATACTAATTATATATAGTTACAGTTTTTAGACTATAAATAAACCCATGTCCCATTTTGAGTTAAAAAATAAATGGTCAGTTTAGTTATAGGGGTTTTTAGGTCGTAATTAAATGATGCTCGGGTAGGTATTAGTACTTACTTAGTAAAAGTAGGTAACTATTTAGATAAGTACCTTTTATCTAATCATAATATATGTACCTATTGTGATTAGTTATATTGGGTAGGTATATTAATACCTACTTAGATACTTTTTACTGAATTACTATACCTACTAAGATATTGTGGTTAGGTATTAGGATTATTTTTAACTGTATACTATACTGATAATATAGAATTAGCTTTTTTATAAAAAAAATTATGAAACAACGAAAAATTATACCCAAACAAACAAATAAGACTACCTATAAATAACCAAATAAGTAATAATAATATTATTGACTGATAAGATGACGTGAGCGAGCATGTGCGCTGGCCGACGCCGTGACTAACGACATGGGTTTCAGCTTCAAGAGCTTAGCGCTCACTGACTCCAGCAACCCCATGGGCAATGAATACGCCCAGTTTTTAAAATAATTTCTTAATAAAATCAAATTTTGGTCTTTGAAAAAAAAATTTATTATAGAAATGTTCATTAATAAATTGCCTATCCATTAGTATCAATCGCAAAATAAAATAATGCTTACTTTACGAGGAGATGCATGTTATCAATAATAATTTCACATTTATGTGGTTTCGTTGTAAGGAGATTATTTTAATATTTATTCCTTTAAAAAAAAAATTGGATATGACTCTTATGGAATCAAGATTATGTAGAAATATAATGTGTTTTTTATTACTTGATATATCTTTTTAATAAAAAGTAGTTAGCTCCTAAAAACTGCACAAATAACGACTAGCGCGACATTTTGCTCAACTATGCGCCTTAAGGGTCATCCCCACTCCTAGAGCCTAGATTGCTCCTGCGGCAGGCATCAGGCTGGCGCAACTTCCATAGTAAAAATTGTATGTACTACAGGGGTCAAATTTTAATGACGGTTATCTCTTCTTTCCGCTTTTCGTAATATGTCTATTAACGACATTGTCAAATCAAATAGGTTCAAATGTCAAATCAAACAATTACATTTGTATATATTTTATCTATTAAGAATGCTTTAAATTTTGTTATAGAAGCTGTTATTCATTTACAGAATTGTTAAAAAAAAATGAATATGCATTATAAAATTTGCCAATTAAATGGTGCAAGAAGCGGAAAAAATAATAACAAGAAAAGGCTATTCGTAGCAATATTTCCCTTAGATGATGAAAGGTATGTGGTGAGTTTTTTTTTTACTTTAATTGTAATATGATGTTTAACGCGACTACATTTTTGGACTAGCCATCTACATAGGACAGGTTTTAATAGTGTACGATTGTGTGTACAAATACAAACACACAATTTCCTAAATCTGATAGTTCGATGGGATGGCAATCCGAAACCAACTATACTTAGAAACTACATCATCAATTGTGACTGATAACATTCTATTTGTTCAATAAAAATGTGATTTTATTTATATTATTTTTCAGATGCAAGCAATGGGCGAAACAGCTGACACATGCACCAATTGAAAAGATTCACATGTTAAAACATATTTGTGGCAAACATTGCAAATCCGAAGATTTAGAAATCCAACTAAAACGAAGTGTTATTTCATCAGTGGAGTTAATTTAAACTTCCACTATTATGTGTATATTAATTAGGTTTCATTTACATGTAGCAAAAGATAAAATCCCTCTAAAGTCACTTATTCGTAAGAATTCGATTATATAACTAAACTTAAAGTTATTTGTAATTACCTGCTTATAAATATTTTTTTATAGATTCATCTACAAACATTAGCAATAATGAGCACTCATTTTGAAAGCGACAATTAGTAAAGGATCTCTGCGAATAGTAAGTACGTAGGTACCTCTGTGAAGAAGCCTAGCGATTTGTACATAGTATTTGTTACACTTAAAAGCAATTTAATCCAATTAGTGTTAATAAACCCAATTTTATACCCTTTAAAAAAACTGACGTTAAAACAAGCATCCAGATGCAGACTATTTATTTTACAGCACAGCAACACTTGTTCAGTGCGGGAACGAATCCTCGGTCCAGCAATGCCGCAGCCAAACGCTTAGCCTCTGCGCTACGGAGTCGTCATTTAGTTTTTACTTATAATAGTGCTTTTTAATTTTCTATTTTCTTTACACATATTTTTGTACCTAATAACTGTAGACATATAATTACAAATTTCTGCGTGTAAAATACAATGTTTTATTATCCTAATCGGCATTTTTACTCAATCCCCAGGTTAAAAAAAGTATTGCTCATAAATATTTCAGTATAGAAAACGAACTTTTATTATGTAAAATATCGATAAACAATATGTCGATAAAATTATTCGAGGATAGACATTTACAGCACTATTATAAATTGCCTATGTTGTCAGCACTGTTTCTCAAAAATTAAATATCATGTCTTGATATTGGTAGAGTAGCTTGGCGCAATGTCATACATTTACTTTTTCTTAGGAAGTCCCGCATCTTAAACGTAGTGGTTATATTCTCTTTGGCAGGCATGTCAGTAGCCGCCTCTGGCAGGTTTCTATAGTTATGGAAATGAACAAAGAGAATAAAATCACCACGTTTTAGAAATAGACTTTACCACAAATTACTAAAAAGTACTTTACTAACGTGATCGACTCGAAACACTGGATGCCTATTCTCGTTTGATACTAGGGACCAGGCTGGTGCAACTTCCATAGAAAAAATGATATGTACTACAGGGGTCAAATTTTAATGACGGTTACTCTTCTTTATGCTTTTCGTGATATGTCTATTAACGACACTGTCAAATGAAATAGGTTCAAATGTCAAATCAAACAATTATATTTGTATATATTTTATTAATTAAGATTGCTTTTAATTTTGCTATAGGAGACGTTGTTCATTTACAGAATTATTAAGAAATTAAATATGCATTATAAAACTTTCCAATTAAATGGTGCAAGAAGCGGAAAAAATGATAACAAGAAAAGGCTATAAGTAACAATATTTCCCTTAGATGATGAAAGGTATGTGGTGATTTCAACTTTAATAGTAATATGATATTTAACGCGAGTATATTTTTGGACTAGCCCTCTATGTAGGACATGTTTTTATAGTGTACGATTGTGTGCACAAATACAAACACACTATTTCCTAAATCTGATAGTTCGATGGTTTGGCAATCCGAAACGAACTATACTTAGAAACTACAAGTCAATTCTGACTGCTAACATTCTATTTGTTCAATAATAATATGATTTTATTTATATTATTTTTTCAGATGCAAGCAATGGGTGAAATAGCTGGCACATGCACCAATTGAAAAAATTCACATGTTAAGGCATATTTGTGACAAACATTGCATATGAACCCAACTAAAACAAACTGTTATTTCTTTAGTGGACTTACTTTAAACTTCCACAATTTATGTGTATGTTAATTAGGTTTCATTTACATGTAGCAAAAGATAATATCCCTCTAAAGTCACATTTTGGCAAGAATTAGATTATATAACTAAATTATTATTTTATTCATCAATAAACGTTAGCTATAATGAGCACTTGTTTTGAAAGCGACAATTAGTAAACGATCTCTGCGAATAGTATGTACATAGGTGCCTCTGTGAAGAAGCCTAGCGATTTGTACATAGTATTTGTTACACATAAAAGCAATTTAATCCAATCAGTATTAAAAACCCAATATTTTTACCCTTAAAAAACTAACGTTGAAAACAAGCATCCAGACACAGACTATTTATTTTACAGCATAGCAACAATTGTTCAGTGCGGGAAGGAAGCCTCGGTCCTGCAATGCCGCAGCCAAACGCTTAGCCATTGCGCTACGGAGTCGTCATTTATTTTTTACTTAATTAATTAATTAGGTACTAGTATAAAAGTGCGTTTTTATTTTATATTTTCTTTATACATACTTTTGTACCTAATTGTAGAGATATAAATACAAATTGCTGTGTGTAAAATACATTGATTTCTTATACTCATCGGCATTTTTACTCAATCCACACGTTAAAAATTTTATTTCTCATAAATAATTCAGTATAGAGATCTAACTTTTCTTATGTAAAAATATCGATAAACAATATATCGATAAAATTATTCGAGGATAGACATTTACGGCACTATTGTAATACGTCAATGTTGTCAGCACTGTTTCTCAAAACTAAACGTAAATGACATATCTTGATGTTGGTAGAGTAACTTGGCGTAATTTCATGCAATTATTTTTACTATGGAAGTCCCGCCTCTTAAACGTAGTGATTATATTCTCTTTGCTAGGGACCATTTTATGGATAGACATATACATTTTTAAAAGCTTTTTCCAAGGAAAGATCTTACAATTTCGAAAAATCTACCAGTCTGTTACATAGATGTATGACTTGTCATTTATCGTGTCACGTATAACGTAAAATTTGAAACGTCACACCAACACCATAGATAAAGTAGCGTCAAACTCATATCATACGTCACGTTGGCGGAATTCACTCTCATCCGTATGGATAATATCTTCATATGAATATTGATTTTGTGACAGCCTTTATCTCAAATAAATTAAGTTGCAGCAATAACAGCTTAATCTTATAAATCATTGCCGTATTATAATATATTATTGTGATATTCCAGATTGAAGATACCATATTTCACCATGCCACCAGTAAGCATAAAATTCAGGGTATTTTAAATTAGTTTAATTGAAATAAAAGCAAAGCAAGTACTTTAGAAAAAAATGAATGTGATTGCCGTGCATTATTTTTTATATTATTTTCTTTAATTAATATGTATAATAATATAAATGTACTTATATATGTATCATAGGTATAAAAATGTATAGGTATTACTACCAAAACCGTATGAAGTTCTAATGATTAATGTAATTATAGTTTGTCATTACAATAGGCATTTATACAACACTTATATTTAAGAAACTGTTTAGTGGGAGATGCTAGAGAAAGGTTGTTGTTTCTAATAGATTTTTTTTTTATCTTCACGCACAATCCCTGACGGGGTAGCCAGAGAGAACAGATCGCCAAGTGTCACGATCCTTACATACCTCTTTCGCTTCTTTCAGATTCATTATCTTCTTCATACATGCACGTCTAGGTATCCGAGTACTCTTGACCTTCCCCTCTTCGAGCAATTTGCTCACATGGTCTTCGAAAGTTAGTCTCGGTCTACCTCGACACCTTTTAATATTTACTTTCGCGCTATATATTTTCTGCACCATTTGGTCTTCACTCATTCGCTCAACATGCCCAAACCATCGAAGCACGCCCTTATCAATTTTTGTGATAAGGTCATCTTTCAAACCTGCCATATTGCGAATCTCTTCGTTTCGCTTTCGGTCGGCCATGGTAACGCCGCACATTTTACGAAGAGATCGCATCTCCACTACATTCAACTTGCTTTTATGCTTCTTCTGGCATACCCAGGTTTCGCTGCCATATAACAAAGTCGGTACCAACACTGCGTTATGTATTGCAAGGCGTGCACTCTTCACTACGCCTTGCCTTTTGACTAACGCAGTCAGGGCACCATTGACTTTGTTCCCGGCAGCGACACGCCTGTCCACATCTAAATCACATCTTCCATCCCAGCTAAAAGCACTCCCCAAGTATACAATTTCATTTACCTGTTCTAGACATTCCTCATTTACCCATATTTCACACTTCGTTCTCTCTTCGTCCCTTTCAAATACCAGAACCTTAGTTTTATTAGCATTCAAACGGAGACCTTTAATTTCACATTCCTCTTTCATACATGTGACTAATGCCTGCAGTTCTGCCTCTGATGGTGCAATAAGCACTGCATCATCAGCATACAGCAGACAATTTACTTTTATGTCACCCAATTTCACACCCAAACAGCTATTTTTCAGCTTCTGTAAACATCTGTCGAGATACAGTATGAACAGCCAGGAAGACATGACACAACCCTGTTTTACGCCCGTTTGGACGCTAAACATGGGTGACAGGTCATGCCCTACCCGCACACAGGCTTTACAGTCACAGTAAAGTGACGGCACAGCCCTTAGCAATCGACCATCCACACCATACCCCGGCAACAGTTTCTAATAGATGGCTTTATATTACACCTTAATCCGAAGTAATTTCGACTAGTCATGGGTTACTCCTCTATTTTATTTGAGGATGAAGGAGTACCTCATCTTACTTAGCGAGGTACTCACGAGATACCCCTCATTTGAGGTGAGGAATCACTAGCCAGTGTATTCATCTCACAAGGCGAGTCGCCTCTCGCCTCCTTTCAAAAGTGTTTTGAAAGAAGTATTGTTACCATATTCATTATATTTATAATATTATTATGTTACAACAGGCGTTATCAGTGGATGCAAATGAAATTCGAGATCACAAAAAAGTGCACATGATTTTATATTCACACTCATTTATTTCACTTGAATATTTCAATTTCCATTACTCAAAAATTATTCTTATTGTTTATTAACTTTTTTCCTCAATGTCAACACCTCACTCATCTAGTTTTGCTGGAAAATACATAATCTCGATACCTACTTGAACTATTTTTAATCGAGTTGTTTGCTCACTCACTCGGGACACAATTCATATTGTCACTCATAAGCAAGGTCTTGAACGAGTGAGTGAGTTGTGTTAATGTTAAAATACGACTAACTCTTTCGATTTGCCGTCACGAGGACCTCAAATAAGGCAATTCATGGGTGAGGGACACATCACTAATTTTGACTATGCTACATTTCTCATGGAACTCAGTAATAAAGAAGCACTTAAGCTTTTAGATAAAATCCCACTCAAGTGCTTAAAATTTATCTTGGGTGCCACGAAATGACTTCCATCAAATGCTTTACAAGTTGAATGTGGCGAACCTCTTAACGTGTGTAGACAGTATATTGCCAATCACTTTATAAGAGATATATCTTTCCATCCACTTCTTACTAAACTGTGGTCATTAAACTCTTTTTTTTTTGGTTTTAAGAATAGGAACTACTGGACTCATACAGATGTTCCCTGTATCCTTAAGAGCTTTCAAAATATGATTAAATATCCGTTTAAAGTTTTATTTTGTTGTCACCTAAATTTTCCTATGGCTCAGTAACAATTTATTAGTATATTATATTAAAATGCAAAGCGTAGTTGACCCTTTTTAATGACACCCCTAAGCTTTATCATAATAGCTTTGTATGTTCAGCTGTCTGGATACTAAAATATAAAATTATTCTAAATTATAAAATCTATGTGCCACTTCAGTTTTTACTGGTGAAACTTTGCTATTTTGGATGTAATTTTATTCAAAGAAGTGTGCAAAATTATCAAATATATAGTTTTACTGACTTCTATAGTTCACTACAAGGCATTTTGTCTAACCCATATAGTAAACTGAAATTCTCAACAATTTTTAATAATACGATGCACTGTATAGATGTTTATGTCAAGGTATTCATATTCAAAATGTTGTTTGTTAGTATTTTGTTCATTTGCTCCCTCCTCTATAAAAAATAAATAAAACCTGCTGGGATGTCAAGTCATAGTGGCTGTGACAACGAAACGAACAAGGATTTACTTCCAGGACACTAATGCATTATACAACTTACTCTTGTGAATATCCATCAGATGTCAGATTAGAATTCTCTTTAGAAAGAAACTTAGTAATAGAATATTATGCACAAATCGAACCTGACTCCCATTCAAACCATGATTTTTCATATGCTTGATCATAATTTTTTAACAACCTCTGTCTCATATTCACTATATAATTTTCTTTCTAGTAAGCACACCCATCCTATAAATCTAAGTCTTTGTTATATTTGGTTTATACTCCTTTTGTACAATCTCTACTTGCAGTAATTTTGTAAAACAGTGCATTTAAATTCATCCAAAAATAACTTGTTACTTTGTTACATAGATCAAATTAAATCCATCTATGGAAACTTAGTAGTAAAGTTTAGTCTGATACACTGTGTGAGTTTGATGAAATACTTGACGCTGGCAAAATCAGACAAAAAAAAACACAACAGATAGCATAAAATCATCACTGACCGCTAAGTAGAGTAGAAACATGTGTCATATTGTCGTCAGTGGTGTGTCTTTCCTAGTGTAGTGGTGTTAGGAGTAGTGGTGCTGGGATTAGTGGTAATAGGGATAGTGCACGCAATAGAGGGAGGGAGGGAGGTGCTCTTCAAACTAGGTAAGACATATCATTTTATTTTATCGAGCAGATATATGCAAGGTAATTTTCACCAACTTTAATATAATGGATTTCCACAAGGTAACACCTGATTCTATTAATTATAAAGTTATCATTCAAAGAGCTCAGATTAACCCTCAATTATAATAAAAATAGATATCTGTGGTGAGCTGCAATTGGTAATCTTTCATAAAAATTCTTAACGGGAGTTCACCAAATTTCAATTATCTCTAAAGAGACATAATAATATATCTAAAATACTTACATACAACCCTTGCAAAAAAAAAAGAAACATGACCCTTTTACATGGTAGAGCCATGCTGCAGCTATATTATGGTTGTAGCACGAATGGGTCAGCTCGACCGGGGTTGGACCAAACTCTCACAGAATACCTAATAGCAGCTCAGATTAGATTAGATTAAGACGGGCTTTTTGCAACTTTATTAGACGAATTACAGTTTTATATATGTACAGTATATTTTTTGGCATCAGACCCCATTGTTTGCCACAAAGTTATACTAGCCTTGATGATTTTGTTTTCTATGTGTATATGCTAGTTGAGTTTTGAGCTTCAGAATTCCATTCTTAGATATTTAAATTTTTTAAAGAAATTATTATACCACCATTCAGCATTTATTAAACCAATAGGAGTTGTTATCTATCTACTATTGATAACAAATATTGTAGTTCACGATGAAGGAAGATAAGAAGGTAATTGTAATGAGTTTTAAAATAATTCTGTCAGCTAGAAACAATAAAGAAGAGGATCAACAAATTCTAAACAGTAAAGCATTTTAGGAGATGATTTAATTGCGTGCAGACATCTTGTTTGGATAACTTCAAGTTTATTAGGGGCTGATTTGTTGCAAGATTCTAGGTAAAAGGATACATAATCTTAGTGATTACAGACGATGCCATTACAGAAGATTTTTGACAGATATTCTTTTTTATTATATTTTATTTATAATCCCTTCTATTCTGGATTAATAACATATTAATTTAATAAAATCCTTATAATAATTTATCTCTATTAATGAATGTATACATAATATTATTTATTACACCTAATTTTAGTAAGTTCTTCGTTTTCTTCCAAGAAATATTCATTTGTCATCATGAGCCATCATACTATTATATAAAGATGATGGTCAACATCATCTTTAGATAATAGTATGATGGCTCTTTATGACAGTCGTTAAGTATATAGCTGTGGTGCTGCAGGCCATAGATTGTATCCAGCACACAACTTTTGTGCTAGTGTATAACCTATGCATGATTTTAATAAGTGTTCTAGGTCTGGATGTTTATCCATGTGCCATTTATATAAAACGCCTACACTACTTAGCAGAAATTTCTAGTGAGAGTAACATTTATCTAAAATAATAAATTCAAAATACAACAACACCCATCATTTTTTATACATTAAGATCCATGGTTTATACAGTGATTATTTTTTTTTTTAAATTATATGAATCATAGTTTTACATAATTAAATTGCTAAGAACTTGTCTCACCACAAACATATTTGTAAAAAGGGGTCCAAGTTCAATACAATCTATGTCTGCGAGTAAAGAGTTAAGCTATAAATGGGTGACAAGCCTTTACATAAATCCTTACAAGCAAGGCCCATGTTCAACAGTGAACTTGAATGAGCTGATGAAGGTGATAAAATTTGAAAAAATAACATATCTTAGTAACCATTTAATACATTATAATATAACCTAGAGAATTTAAATCTTGAGAGTTTAGACTTGACTGGGATTATCATATATATTTTTTAATTACAGCCACAAAAGGGAAAAGCACCGACAAGAGGTGCCAAGCAAATACTGTCGGAAAATGGAGCCACTGTCCTTTTCTACCGAAACATGTCACTGGGTGCTAGCGGCCTATACAATGTCATTACTTTTATTTTCTTCTATCATAACATGTCATATCTTATGATGGTAAGTGACTAAAATCCTTATTTTGCTTTATTACAATCCTCTGATTAATAATTTGTGCTCTAATATATGTTTATTTTACAAAGATTATTTAAATTATCATTTCCATCATTATAATTTTAACATGAGTTAAGTTACAGCTTATATATAACTCCTCCACCCTATAAACCCCTTTAAAGAAATGAGAGAGCATAGACCTTTCATTTCTGAGAGAGTTTTAGGCCAAGGATATCTCTACTGATGTCCAATGTCAAATGTGTGGTGCTGGTCTTAATATGTCTTTGAGATAATTTTTTTTTAAATCAGCACCTAAAAGCAATTAACAATTTAATTGGTGTTGGTGGGTCCAAACCCAGCTTACTTGCGTACTTCGAAATTTACAGTGAGCGCTTAGCCCGTGATTTACCACAGCTGTATATAGTCATTTGTATTAATTAAAATATTGAATCATTTATTATACTTAACATATTTTTATTTTGATAGGTTCTATATATTCGACAATTGAATAAATAAAGTAGTTTTATTGGCCGATAAATACTGAATGAGAAACATATATCTGGTGAATTTATATATAATAGGTGAATATGTATGTATATTGTACATGTGAATAATTGAAACATATGTAGATTTTATGAAAATACCAAAGTAGGTACATAATAATAAGTAAAAATACCAAAAGTATTTTAAGGTGCATGCTTGGGACAACTCCAAGTTGCAGACTTATTTAACACTAGCTGTTCCCCGCGACTTCGCCCGCGTGGAATTTGTTGCGGTTGGATTTCATGGACTTTATTTTTTTGCGCTGAACCCTAATTCTTTTACTAAAACAAAAGTAGCCTAAGTTACTCCTTATAATATCAGCTATCTGCCAGTGAAAATCTCGTCAAAATCGGTCTAGCCGTTTCGGAGATTAGCCGGAACAAACAGACAGACAGACGGACAGACAGACAGACAGACAGACAAAAACTTTTTGACGGGACTTTCGCTGACAGATAGCTGGATAAGGAGTAACTTAGGCTACTTTTATTTTAGAAAAAGAGTTAGGGTTCTACGCAAAAAATTAAAACTCCAAATAACACGCAGGGGAAGTCGCGAGAAACAGCTAGTTTTGGAATAAATTAATAAATTAATTTCGGACAATAACGCGACAGCTTTATATTTTTGTGCATCCCAAGAGTTGAAAATGATAATATTTTTTTTCAGTTTAATGAATGGCATATTAGTTTATTTATATTATCTATAGACCCTTAAGAATATGCCTAAAAATGCCAAGACCAAGCTGACCCTAGATTGATAAACACTGCTTAAGAGTCCTGGTAAAAATATATACTGATTATATTATTCAATTAATTTCATAAGCAATAATGAATTTTCACTATCATCTGAGCCATGGTAGCTCAGATGAATAGCGCTTGCTGTAAGTTTCACAGTACACGAGCAAACCGGGTTCGATCCCCGCCGGCATCAATGAAATTGTTAATTGCAATTTTAAGTGCTGATTTACTACATGCTTGACGGTGAAGGAAAACATTCTGAGAAAACCTGCATGTCTGAGAAATTAGAAAAAAAATATTGCGAAGACATGTGAGGTTGGCCAATACGCATTGGACATTTCGTAGCCCTAAAACCCTCTCAGAAATGAGAGGAGGCCAATGCCCAGCAGTGGGACGTATATAGGCTGTACTTCTTTAACTTTTAATGAATTTTTAACAGTATTTTAATATGTAAATGCCAAGCTCTAAATGTCACCAATACTAACTTGTTTTTGGGTCGAAACTATTTGGTCTTTGGTTTGCGTTAAAAGATAAAATAAATGACTAAAATATCATAGTCATTTGTTTTGTTATGTTTTTATTTATATGCTATCAGTGTTTTTGCAGTAGTAAATCGTGTACATTTTTTACTTTATCAAAGCATTTTATTTGAATGTATTTATTTGATTAATGTGCTGTTTTTGTTGTACCAACAGACTATGAATATAGTTGCCACAATAATCTACATCATATGCTATCAGTTGATGAGATTTATTAGCCGACCTCGATACTCTGAAGATGGCCATCATCTGGTCGACCCTGGCCTTGATCTTAACATGGATGGAGGAATGGGAGAGTAAGTTTATTTTTTTCTTTATGTTTATAATGTAATAGGGATCTTTCTTCTCTTCTTATTTAGGTTTAAGATATTCAAAGACCATTTATAATTATCTTTTTTACGGTTTGAAAAAAATCTTGAAGTTCTTTGTATAAAATATAGCCCAGATCATTACTACCATTGCTCTCTATCTTTTGTGTTGTATTACTCTCGGTTCAACCATTTCGAAGATTAGCCCGTATCGACGGACAGACAGATAGATGATAATTTTAAAAATGGTTATTCATGTATTGTCTAGCATGTATGTAAATAACTAAGTTTTTTTCCGTTTTCGTTTGCTTAACAGTGAAGACGTTTGTCAGTGAGCTCTAGAAATAAAAATAGTTATCATCGTAAATTCACGTTAAAATATGTGTAAAAAACGGATAACATGTAAATGGTTCAGTGATTAACGCAAACCGATAGTAGTTACAGTGCAACTTTGTACAAAACGAAAATCAAAGTGCAAATCCGGGATAAATATGACACGGAAAAAAAATGGAATTACTATTTTCGAGGTTAGATGAAAAGTTAAACCAATAAACGTACTTAATAACTACTGCAGTGACAATAATGTCATGGAAGCAATAAATGAAAAGTTAAAAGGGTTAATCGAAGAAAATAACTATTTAAAATCTAAAGTAACACAGTTGGAGCAAAAAGTTATTAGTATCGAGAGAGACAAACGAAAAAAAAATCTAATTTTTTTTTTGAAGTACAAGAGAAAGGCAAAAAGAGTGCGCATTAATAGAGTACATTAAAGATTTTATTGAAGAAGCAAGAACCCAGTTGAGCAGTCAACAGATTAGCAAAATCCTGAAAATTGGAAGAGATTACAACAAAAACCGCCCTTTGGTAGTAAGCTTTACAACATCATGAAAAAAATAACTTATACTGAAAAATAAACAAAACTTACCCCAAGGAATATATATATAAACCAAGATTAATTCAAAGAAGAACTAGAACTACGTAAACAGTTACAACCAAAGGTAAAAGATGAATGTAAGAATGGAAATAAAGCCTGCATAAAGGGAAACAAAGTAATAGTGAATAAGCCGGTCAGCATGCTTGGTGACAAAAGAAAAAGAGGGACATCGGGTTCACTGAAATCTCCATCACAAAAAGAGTCAATGTAAATAACAGTTTAAAAGCACTAATGAAAATTTGCTTATAGCAAATACAAAGAAATATCAAAGATCAACTTTATTACATTGAACTTTATGTTTAGATCAAGATCATCAACAAGCAACTGACAACAGCACCAGAACCCTCAAAAAACTCAATAAACTAAACCCAACACATAACTACAAAACAGTCTGCAGGTATCATGGTCAGTCTGTGGACTAATAAAGACCAACACCCCCAACAAATGACAAATTTTTAGAAAATTTACACGTATGGACATTCAATGTCTTCACTCTTATGGAAACTATAAAATCCAAGAACTGGAAGAGAGTTTAAAAAATTTTCAATGACACAATAGGTATAAGCGAGGTGAGACGAGAGGGAGAAGAAGCGTTGATTGAACTTAAATCTGGAAATCTGTTGTATTACTATGAAGTGAAATAGGGACTGTATGGAGTTGGATTTTTAATAAATAAGGAAATCAAAAATTATGTTACAAGTATATCCCATACTTCAGACAGAGTATTAAGCTTTGAACTAACAATAAAAAACACCATATATACATTTATTCAAGCGTACGCGCCAACCTCCGACGCTTCCGACACAGAGGTGGAAACCTTCATGGACTGATGTTGAAATAGCATATTGGCAAAGCAAAGGAAAATACAAATTTTTTATGGGTGATTTTAAGAGCCACAATGGTCAACGAAAATCTGGTGAAGAATATCACGTTGGACAGAGAGGTGACAGACTTATACTCCTAGCACAGACACTAAACCTAAAGGTAGGAAACACGTTTTATAAATCAAGAACAAGTAGAAGATGGACGTGGGAGCACACTAACAAAATAAATAAAACCCAAATCGACTTCTTCTTAATAAAAAAAAACAAAACTAATATAAATAACATATCTACAATCGGAAAACTTAACTTTGCTTCTGGTCACCGTCCGTCGAAATGATATTGAAAATAAATAACTGTAAGAAACATGAATATAAACAAAAGACATAATAAAATGTGGTCTCTGCTTTAGCAATAGAGGAAATAACAAGAAGACTATTTAAAAACATTGAATTTCAAAATTCAGAAAATGTTCAAAATGAATACAATCTCATAGAGGAAATAATAAACAGCGCTATGAAAGAAACAAAGAAAGTACAATCGCAAAGAATAGAAGATATTTTCTCAGAAGAGACCAAAAGATTTCAAAATTCTTCTTCTTTCTTTTTTAGTACGATTTTTGATTATTTGCTGCTTTTATATATTAGCGTGAAAGTGTTAATTGAGTAGAAGCTCAGTAGTTATAAATACTATGCCCATGTACAAAAGAAGATTGTGGTAATACAATTATCTTATTTTCTTTAAATCAGTTAAGTTTTCCTTTTTATCTTGTAATACTAATGGTTGTACTGTTGAATTACCTAGAACAAATGACAAACACAGTTGCTATAACTACATTAGTATGTTAGTATTGACAAACATTTACTTTTATACTATTTGTGTTAATAAAATCACACAGAATATTTACATAAGGAGTGTTTGTGTTGCTTAAAAGTGAATCAAAATTTATAGGACGAGGGATGTCAGGAGGGAGATTATCATAGAGTGAACAATATAATTAAAAGATTTTTTTTAAAGGATGAGGGTGACAAACGAGCACACAGTTCACCTGATGGTAAGTGGTTGCTGCGGCCCATAGACATCTACATCTATCCTCTGTTACAAATCAAAATGTAGATGCGTTGTCACCCGTGAGGACTAAGATGGAATGCCTCATTTCCAGTAAAAAGGGCCTCCGGCCACCTGCACTCACCAAGCAAAACGCAGAGTTAAACCTCTACTTCACGCTGGTTTTCTGTGAGGTCGTGGTACTACCCTGGTTCGAGCCGGCCCATCCGTGCGACAGCAAAAGCTGCCTTATCATAAAATAGACAGTTTTCCTGGCATTCATTCCCTGATTAAAATTCACGTGAGCGAACTCGTATAAAGTCTGTTTCATAACTATTCACCAGCTTATTTCCATAGTTCTGTAGTGCCTTGCTCACCCACCTCTATGGAGGTTAGATGAAAAGTTAAACCAATAAACGTACTTAATAACTACTGCAGTGACAAATAATCTCATAGAAGCAACAGATGAAAAGTTAATAGGATTAATCGAAGAAAATAACTATTTAAAATCTAAAGTAACACAGTTGGAGCAAAAAGTTATTAGTATCGAGAGAGACAAACGAAAAAAACGGAGTTTTCTTTGGAGTACAAGAGAAAGGCACAAAGAGTGCGCATTAATAGAGTACATTAAAGATTTTATTGAAGAAGCAAGAACCCAGTTGAGCAGTCAACAGATTAGCAAAATCCTGAAAATTGGAAGAGATTACAACAAAAACCGCCCTTTGGTAGTAAGCTTTACAACATCATGAAAAAAATAACTTATACTGAAAAATAAACAAAACTTACCCCAAGGAATATATATATAAAGCAAGATTAATTCAAAGAAGAACTAGAACTACGTAAACAGTTACAACCAAAGGTAAAAGATGAATGTAAGAATGGAAATAAAGCCTGCATAAAGGGAAACAAAGTAATAGTGAATAAGCCGGTCAGCACGCTTGGTGAAAAAAGAAAAAGAGGGACATCGGGTTCACTGAAATCTCCATCACAAAAAGAGTCATTGTAAATAACAGTTTAAAAGCACTAATGAAAATTTGCTTATAGCAAATACAAAGAAATATCAAAGATCAACTTTATTAAATTGAACTTTATGTTTAGATCAAGATCATCAACAAGCAACTGACAACAGCACCAGAACCCTCAAAAAACTCAATAAACTAAACCCAACACATAACTCAACTACAAAACAGTCTGCAGGTATCATGGTCAGTCTGTGGACTAATAAAGACCAACACCCCCAACAAATGACAAATTATTAGAAAATTTACACGTATGGACATTCAATGTCTTCACTCTTATGGAAACTATAAAATCCAAGAACTGGAAGAGAGTTTAAAAAATTTTCAATGACACAATAGGTATAAGCGAGGTGAGACGAGAGGGAGAAGAAGCGTTGATTGAACTTAAATCTGGAAATCTATTGTATTACTATGAAGTGAAATAGGGACTGTATGGAGTTGGATTTTTAATAAATAAGGAAATCAAAAATTATGTTACAAGTATATCCCATACTTCAGACAGAGTATTAAGCTTTGAACTAACAATAAACAACACCATATATACATTTATTCAAGCGTACGCGCCAACCTCCGACGCTTCCGACACAGAGGTGGAAACCTTCATGGACTGATGTTGAAATAGCATATTGGCAAAGCAAAGGTCAATACAAATTTATTATGGGTGATTTTAAGAGCCACAATGGTCAACGAAAATCTGGTGAAGAATATCACGTTGGACAGAGAGGTGACAGACTTATACTCCTAGCACAGACACTAAACCTAAAGGTAGGAAACACGTTTTATAAATCAAGAACAAGAAGAAGATGGACGTGGGAGCACCCTAACAAAATAAATAAAACCCAAATCGACTTCTTCTTAATAAAAAACAAAACTGATATAAATAACATATCTACAATCGGAAAACTTAACTTTGCTTCTGGTCACCGTCCCGTCGAAATGATATTGAAAATAAATAACTGTAAGAAACATAAATATAAACAAAAGACATATAATAAAAAGCGGTCTCTGTTTTAGCAATAGAGGAAATAACAAGAAGACTATTTAAAAACATTGAATTTCAAAATTCAGAAAATGTTCAAAATGAATACAATCTCATAGAGGAAATAATAAACAGCGTTATGAAAGAAACAAAGAAAGTACAATCGCAAAGAAAAGAAGATATTTTCTCAGAAGAGACCAAAAGATTTCAAAATTCTTCTTCTTTCTTTTTTAGTACGATTTTGGATTATTTGCTGCTTTTATATATTAGCGTGAAAGTGTTAATTGAGTAGAAGCTCAGTAGTTATAAATACTATGCCCATGTACAAAAGAAGATTGTGGTAATACAATTATCTTATTTTCTTTAAATCAGTTAAGTTTTCCTTTTTATCTTGTAATACTAGTGGTTGTACTGTTGAATTACCTAGAACAAATGACAGACACAGTTGCTATAACTACATTAGTATGTTAGTATTGACAAACATTTACTTTTATACTATTAGTGTTAATAAAATCACACAGAATATTTACATAAGGAGTGTTTGTGTTGGTTAAATGTGAATCAAAATTTATAGGACGAGGGATGTCAGGAGGGAGATTATCATAGAGTGAACAATATAATTAAAAGATTTCAAAATTTAAAACAAACACTGACAGAAACGAAAGCCAAAAGTAGAGCGGACAAAAATAGACTTATCGCAGTGAAAAAAAAAACTTAAAGAACTCGTCAAAAGAGATTTGGAAAACCAGAAACTTGCTGAAATAAAAAAAGCTTTAGCAGAAAACTCTGCGATAAAACGGGCAGAGAAAATTATGTTTATTGGCAAAGAACTAATACCAAACTTAAATATGAGAGAAAAAAAGTTGAGATGAGAAAGGAAATTGTAAACACAGCAACAAAGTATTTTAAAACACTATATACCAATGTCAACCATGATACGAGTACCTATGAGAAAAAACAGTGTGAAGATGTTGAACAATTCCTGGTTGACGAGATAACTTCAGCAATATAATATCAAACCTCAAAAATGAAAAAGCTTCGGGTGTAGATGATATCTGTAATGAAATTATAAAATATTCCAGCTATGAGCGACATCAAGTTATTACACATTTATTCAACGATCAGTGTTTAAGATTTCCAAAAAAGACAGAATCAGGATTACAGAGATTCGGGACTGGACGGGGGTGGAAGATGTCATAACAAAGATTAAGAAAAGCAAATGGGCATGATCAAAGGCATCTCTGCAGACTACCAAATGATAGATGGACTAAAACAATTACAGAGTGGATCCCAACGGACAAAAGAAGAAAAATAGGGGAGACCAAAAATGAGATGGAGGGCGAACTCTCGAATTTTGACAAATACTAGCACAGAACAGCCCAGAATAGAAAAGATTGTGATAAGTTGGGGGAGGCCTTTCGCGCTAATAGCGACATATACATAAATAATAAAAACATAATGAGACAACTTAAAAATGTATTTATATTTAAAAATAAATGTTACTAATTTTACGGTTTCTAAAAAAGTTCAAGCTTTTAGAATAAAATATAGCCCAGATCATTACTGGCATTGTTCACTATCTGTTGTGTTGTATTACTCTCGGTTCAGCCATTTCGAAGATTAGCCCGTACCGACGCACAGACAGATAGGTGATAATTTTAAAAATGGTTATTCATGTCAATAGCTTATTAAAAAGTAGTTATTTCAATATTACACAGCTACAATATTAGACAGCCACTTTATTTTTATTAATATTTTTTGATTTGTATCTTACTAATATAATGATGTTATATATGGTAAACTACGTACATAATATATTTTTGCTTAATCTAATCTTTTGCTTAAGGACTGAAAGGTTTTAATTAAAATCTAAAATATGTGGATTAATCATAAAATAGACAGTTTTCCTCGCATTCATTCCCTGATTAAAATTCACGTGAGCGAACTCGATTAAACTCTGTTTCATAACTAGTCACCAGCTTATTTCCATAGTTCTGTAGTGCCTTGCTCACCCACCTCTATGGATGGGAAAAAAGGAGGATAAATACGGTATTATCATATATTTAATGTATATCTATTTAGGCGACTAGGTATATATAGCCAGAATAATTAGCTGTGTGTGTGTGTGTGTGTGTGTGTGTGTGTGTGTGTGTGTGTGTGTGTGTGTGTGTGTTTATATGTGTGTGTGTGTGTGTGTTTATATGTGTGTGTGTGTGTGTGCTGTGTCTTGGCTCTCAGAGGTGACCACGCATCTGTTTCGTAACCTTTTTTATTTGAAGTTGGTTGCTGGTGTCCATAGACCGCAGTAATCACTTACCATCAGCTTCTAAACGAACACAACACAAACTCCATCTAAATGTAGGACGAATTTGTCATAAAATATTTATGAAATATGCAAAATTTTTAAATCTACGTGAATGGAAACTGGCTCATAATCTTAAAATAATAAATATAACTGGTATGGTCACGAAACTAATAGCCTTAAAAAGACAAGACTGACTAACCAGTTAATAACTTAGACCTACAATGAAGATAGACGGAGCGCCGCGGAAATTCCAAGTGACATCACGGCGTTCTTAACAGTCTTAACGGAGACTACCTATTTGCGCAGGACAGGATTATAGTGCACGAGTGTATGCGCAAGCACAGGTGCACTCACTATACCCTCCCTCTCATAGTCCGATGGGACGGTAATCCGACACGATCGGAGAGAGATCAGACACAGAACAGCGGCTTTACGTGGTTTTCTAGACACGGGGTGAGACACCAACAACTTCCTGACACCGGGCTGCTGCTGAGAATTTATTGTCAGAAAAACTCGCTAACTGATTTTTTGGCCCGACCAGGATTTGAACCCGGAACCTCGCGACCAACAGTCACGTTAACGACCACTGGATCAACAAGACATTCAAAATTAAGAGCCGGCTGTAAGGAATGGTTGGCAAACAAATGACTGTTACCTGAATCTTTCGTGATGCAATTGGCGGCACGTAAGTCTAGCGCGGAATGAAACGTGGAGGGGATAGCTGCGCAGGGGTACTGTCGCGCACAAATTGTATTGCACGAATGCCACTGGAGAGCAAATCAGCGCGTGCGAACGATACGCACGAGCCAATCGACGCGTGCAAACGATACGCACGAGCCAACCTGCGTGTGCGAACAACGCACGCCCGCCCCGCGATCCGCTTACTAACAACTTTCGACTTATGCGCAATAACGGTCACCGCTAGATTTTTGTGCCGCTACTTACACATGCTTCGATTATGAATTATAATTTATACGCTGTAATATCGGATAGCATTATTATTTTTTACATCTATATAAAATTAAAAAAAATGTTGAGTTACGTATCACTGAGCGAATAATTGGTACAAGGACCATGTCTACTTTATTGTCTTTAATGGATTTTGTTATTTATGCATATTATGCTATTATATCGCTCTTATTATATGGAGCATAAGATTTATTTGACTATGACATTTCAACGTGATTAGAACTGGCTCATTTTTTCCAGGCATCTAAAGGATGTTGTGATACTTACGTCGCTCATACACCTCTCAGCTCTTATATCGAACTTTTTCTGGCTCCTACTTCTTCTAATTCCGTTAAGGGCTTTCTGGCTGATTTGGATGAACATCCTTTCCCCCTGGATCTTCGAAGAGGTCCCCGAGGATACTGAACAAGACGAAAAGAAACGAAAAAAAATGGAAAGGAAGATGAAAAGATATCAACAATAAGTTAACATATCATTAATTTATACTATCGGAATTTTTGTTATTTAATTTGGAATGTTTCTTATGTGTCCTTGTTGTATATTTTTGTTTATATGGTATGTTTTATAATAATTTATTTGGAGCAAGGCTTATGTGATGTAGTAACTAAATATGATTTAGTTTTTGTAAACTTAGGGCTGGTTTTTTTATTCGTCAGATAGAAGTTATTCATCTAATAAACGACTGAATGAAAAAGTGAAACCATTGAGCTATTTAATTCATACAACTATAATTTTAAATTTCTTTATGTTGTATTTTATCCTATGAATTAATTTTATCTGAGTATTGAATAATCAGCTTTTAATTTGATAATTTTGGATAATAGTTTCATAATCTTTATTATGTTATATATATATATATATATATTAACTAATTGTGTACTTGATAGTTTGAAGAGGTAGACTTTATTTGCTCTGTCAGTTACATCAAATACCACGTACAAATTTGAATATTATATTTAATTTTATTGTAAAAAAATATGTTCAATTAGTTGATAATAAGTAATTTACTTAGTTGTTTAATTCAATTTAATGAAAAAATATTTTACTATTTAATTTGTAACTGTAAGTTGTTGACTGAGCTGTAACAAGTTATTTTGTACATAATATATATTTTAGTTTCAACAAATAAGATTTGAATATATATATTTTTTGTTTTCGATTTTCTTTGTCTTTCCATTCGTTTTTGTTTCTACCACTGCAAGTATATGATATTTACTTACACAACAAAAACCATTAAATATAGAGCAAGTTAATAACTTAATCTATATTTATATATTTAGGATTTTGTGTATATTATCATGGATTTTCTTTTATTTTATAATTTTTTTATAATTAAATATATAAATTATTTATTAAATTTTTGTAAAAAGACAATTAGTATTCTACCTCGGGCAAATTAACGTCAATGTTTTCTTCATAAATTCATTAGTTTTTCCTTTCATTTATTTTATATTATAACTAATAACCTACTACGACTTACATTTTTGCATTTGTACCTTTATTTATAAGATAGATTATATCGATATAGGTTTTTTTACTTAATTTTTGTAAGGATTAAATAAGTAAGAGCGCGCCTTCATTGGCTGATACCGCTGACGATATATCGTCACCGACACGATGTATATATACATCACACACACACCGATATTATCTAGAAGCTGTTTCATTCAACTACACACTGATACCGTTATCGTTATCCTTGACTAGATTGCTATTTTATTCTATTTGTTAAATGATTTATATTTATTATTTTATTTTTACCTACGTCGTATAAAAAGAAAACTTAACTTTAAAGGAGCTTATCATACATAATTCGACAAGAGAAAGCTAGATAAAGATTAGTTTAAATTTTACGTTTTCGTTCCAAAATTTTCTTAGTTACATTACAAATATAAATAAACAGCGTAGTTTAAGTATACATTTATTTATTTATTATAAATATAAATTAGCACGTCACGCATACGTGTTCCCGTGTATATTTACATCACACGTTATTTTATCGGGACGATTCTGTGGGATGCGGACGTGGTACCGACAAGTCACTGATAACCTGTCGGCAACGATATATCGGTATCGTGTCGGTCAATGAAAAAGCAACATAGGTACATATATTTCAGTGCCCCGATATCGGTGAAACTGTATCAGCGACGATATATCATTATCGTGTCGGCAAGTGAATAAACACTAGTTTTAAATACGTTTCCTATCTGAAGAAAAATACATTTAAATACTTATTCCAAAATGTTTCTTTCGGTTAACAACTGTAAATCAGAATATCACTATTAACTATGTAATTTTTTTAGAAAACTAATACATTCTTATACTATGTCAATTTTCCGAGTGCCATCCTGAACAAACCAGTTGGATGGTTTTTCTGATTTACAGTAGGTGCATCGGTTAGCCATAATTTAAACCAATTTTATCTGAGTCATATTGGTTGTTTGCGTTCTTAAAAATACTCTTATCAGTTTTGATCTAGAATCAAGAATATGCAAGTGGAATAAGGCCCAGAGTTACAGGGTTGGCTATTGCAACGCATTAGCATATGGCAAAATAGCGTTCTTATAAAACTGTTACTATTTGTCCCAATCGGAATTATAAATCAACAATATCCGTAATATAGATGTCAATCTAAGTGCATCGGCAGTATCGAAACCGTAAGATTAAAGTTCACCGAATTATAATGCGAATACTAAGTTAGAGCATTGCAAAGCAAAATGCACCTTTTGTTCGCATAGTAGATGGTCCAAATTGATTCTAACATGTGTTTACTCGATGTGTATTTTATTCATACCGTTTTCGCTATCTGCATGCTTTCGACAAAGTTTTGACGGCTTCGTGGCGCAACTTGTCGCAACGTGTCGCGACCATAGATTTAGGTTGCGACGCTGAGAGCCGCGGACATGTGTTTTTATGGTCTACAAATAGTTGTTCCGATAAAACTAATTCAAAAAGTTGAGTTATATTGTTTTGTCGAAATAAAATTTGAAAAATTAATTAACACAGGGAATTTTATAGTATGCATTTAAAATGTCGTAGGTTTGGGGCTCATTTTATAATAGTAGTTTTAATATTACTATCATACTGTCCGTCTTCTTGAAATGTAAACTTGTCAGTATTTGAATATCCTGTTAAGAGGGAAATATATATTAATAATGTGTGTTAGGATACGGTAAAGTGGTGTTTTGTACTTAATGTATTTCTGCATTAATATAAATGTTAAATGTATTGTCGTATAATATGAAACAATATCATCGTATTTCAGGTGCTTGAAAGACTATGTAAGATTGATTTGAAAAATCGACTAGTTGGTATGTGATGGTAAGATGGGCTTTAAGGAGGTAAATCGTTTTGAATACCTTAAATTGTGAACTGATGGGAACCGAATTTATGTAGAAGAAACTACAGGCGTTGTGATGTCCTCATTAACAGATTTGGTACAAAATTTTTAAAAGGAACAACCATGTTGCCAGGTTTTAATATTATCTAAAATGTTGCGTATTGAAATCGTGCACCTGGAATATTTTCTCCATTATGAATTTCAAAGGTTGCTTTCTTAGTAGATAATCTATAAAATACTATGTATTGGTGTAAGACTTTAATGTCGATGTAATCGTAGTTATAAGATTGTCCCGCCCGACAAAGGGTGCAAACTGAGTGGCGAGCGTGTAGCGGGTCCGGGATATCGGCGTGCATGACATCTCTTAAGGTAGGGTGCCACACTGGTGCCGCTTACGCTACGTATGCGTCATATCTTTCCCACGTTGGTGTACACACTTGAACTACGTATGCAATGTACGTAGGGCGTCAGTGTCACTTGTCACTTCTAACTTCTAAGACTCAATTTACATTGCGGCGGAACGGAAGTTTCAATTTCGCCTCGTCGCGCGACAATTCTGCGAAGACTGCGCGTTGAGGTTATAGATGACGTTCATTTATTTAGTCTAGATCTTTAATTTGGCAAGAATTGTTGACTGAACTGGAAGAATTGTCAGGTCTACTTTGCGTCGGACGCGTGTGATTACGTCCAGATAATGCGTTGCATACGTTGCGTACATAGGAGCAGTCCTGTATCTACCTTTATAATATTGTAGTAACCTTTATTAATGTGGCCGCTGGCAGAATGTATTCCACACGCGCCACTACATCCCATGTCCCGTCTAACGCTCAGCACTCACTTAGGCCTTGGGCCAGGTAAGTGTTATGATTTTAGTGGTGTATAGAGTAGCTTTGAAAATATTTTTTTTTACACTTATCCCTACCCTTGACAAGAGTGTGGATATTAGCACTATATTCAGAACTCTCAATGCTACAGTGTCAGTTATATTTTAATCGTAAGTATTGAGTAAATACGAATTCTTAGATTTTTTAATTTCTTTACTGGCATAATTTAAAAGTTAAGTTAAAACCTGACTGATTTCTCAAAATGCAACCTGGGGCCATGGCCCACTGGCCTACCTTCATGCGCCACTGTACCGATTCATTAGTACCTAATTAGTGTAGGGATTTGTTGAAGAGATAGCGTAGGTACCAATTTTGACATCGAAAAAGTGCTTTGTAAATCCCAATTTTAAACGAAACATATTTTAAGTGTGTGGCCAGTGTTTGTTAAAATTTCACAGGTGTCAATTTTAAATCTTACTAGTTTCAATATAATGAAGTACCATTTACTATAGTACTGGTATATGTAGAAGATTTTACGAAGCCTGCAGGATTTAGGATTCAGGATTCATTAAAGTTCGTGTTCTATTTTTTATTACAATTATAACATGGTGTCTGAAAATTCGGCCATATTTATCAGCCGTTGAAATTGAAACTAGGTACATATGTACTTATTATAAAGTTTGTGAAAACGACCTCAATATGTTCCACGTTTGGTCAAATAATTAACTCTTAGTTTCAATGCTGCCTGTTACAGCAGCTGAACAATGGCCTTCCCATAAATTGCCTCATAATGGGGATATTTGCTGTAATTTCCACGCTAGGCGGCGCGTTTGTAAAAGTTTTTTTTCATGATGTTATAGAAAGACTGAATGAAAGAATTATGACCGACGGGGTGATATTATGGGATAGTGGCTACTCTTACGAGTATATGCCTACTATAAAATAGTTTACCCACTTTGCTTGACCTAAAATACAAAGTTTGGAACTCTAAACCTCAGTTCATATGCGCGATTTACTCTCTTAAATATTAGATATATCGTTTAAATTTTCAATAAGTCTAGTCTATTTCAAATGTCCTATACATCACTACTTCATAACATATTGATGTTTTATATGATAAGAATCATTTCAACTGCTGTATAACTTATTTATTACACATTCGTACGGTACTATGCATGCTGTGGTATTTATCATCTACTATACGTATCTACCTCACGCGTAGTACATTACGTGTGATCTAAGATACTACCTTTATATGTATAGTACATGTAACGGACTTAGTCGGTAATTCTGAGATCTGTATACCACGATCTTGTCATTCACTATTCAGTATAGTTACTATACTCGTATACTTTATATGTGTCACAATAAATGTTTTAATAATATTTTGTTTCTTTTTCATGTATTTAAGATTTCGGTTCTGCTGATTTGTATGTGATGGAAATCAAACAGATCCGCAAATAAGGAACATAACATTTAGCCTTTTTTTTTTATTAGACTAAGGATGACAAACGAGTACCCAGTCTACCTGATAGTAATTGGATGTTGTGGACCATAGACGTTTACATTTATCCTCGATCAAAATGCAGATGCGTTGTCACCCCTGTAGACTAAGATGGAATGCCCCGTCTTTCTAGGATCTGTCAAAGGGGTTCTCTCACAACAGTATATACCATCGCAGATTCAGTCACTCATTCTACATTCTTAAAATGGATCCTGTAATTATCACCTCGCGGCAGCTTTTGCACGGATGGGCCGGCTCGAACCGGGGTGATACCACGACCTCACAGAATACCAGCGTAAAGGTTTACCTTTTTTTGCGTAGCGCTTAGTGAGTACAAGGTGGCCATTCCCCCCCCCCCCCCCCCTTTACAAAATGGTAGCGGAATTAAACAAAAGACTATCCCAGGAGGGTACTAGCACTCCTGGAGAATCCCTCGCTGAGTATCCACGACCAAACTACTCCACTCCTGACCGTGGGTGCTCAGGCTTCGCCTACGCGGATCCCATATGTGGAGGATCATGTACCTTCCCTGTTGGACCTTCTGCTGACCTCTCATCCGGACGGATATCAGGTCTCCGTAGATGCGTCTCTGGGTTTTTCGGACCATTGTCTGATCCGAGGTACGGTGCCACTCAAGCTCCCATCGCAGTTGCGATCTGCAGCTTGCCGCCGTGTTTGGTACCATAGGTCAGAGGTCAGACGCAAAGGAGAAAGCCGATCCGCTATGCTCTCTTTTTGCTTTCAACTCGACTCTTGATGACGGGGGGAACACACTGCCGACCATCCCGCGGTGTGAGTGCTCCATGCCGGATGTGCGGTTCTCATAGCAGTCGGTTCGCAAAGCACTCCTCTCCCTGGACATCCAGAAGTCGAGTGGGCCTGACGGAATCCTCCCAATAGTGCTGAGGACGCGTGCTCCAGAGTTGGCACCGGTTCTAACGCGTCTTTTCCGGTACTCCTACTCCCTAGGCGTAGTCACGAAATCATGGAAGACAACTTTTGTCCACCCGATCCCATCAAAAAGGCGACCGCTCACACCCGTCCAACTACAGGCTTATCGCCACCACCTCCTTGCTCTCCAAAATAATGGGATCCATTATAAACTGCCATTTCTTGCGGTACCTTGAGGATCACCAGCTAATTAGTGGCCGCCAATACGGTTTTCTTCGGGGTCGATCAGCTGGTGATATTCTGGTCTACCTGACTCATAGATGGACTGAGGCAGTAGAGTCCAAGGTTGAGGCACTGGCCGTTAGTTTGGACATTGCGAAGAACTTGATCGGGTTTGGCACAAAGCGCTTCTTTCGAAGCTCCCTTCCTATGGGCTTCCCGAGAAATAGTGCAATTGGATCACCAGCTTGCAGATCGGAGCATCAAGGTCGTTGTAGGCGGTGCATGCTCCGACTACAAGCCTATTAACGCTGGTGTCCCACAAGGCTGCGTGCTATCACCAACGCTGTTTTTTCTGCATATCAATAATATGTTGCGAATTGATAACATTGATTCCTATGCGGATGACAGCACTGGTGATGCTCTATACACCAGCCGTGCCAATATTTCTCGGGAAAACGTCGCCGAGTACCGAAATAAACTTGTGTCTGAAATCGAGTCTTTGCTGAACAAAGTCTCGGATTGGGGGCGACTAAATATAGTCCAGTTTAATCCTCAGAAAATCAGAAAAACAGACACAAGTTTACCGCTAAAAAGAACCCCTTTGTCGTATCTCCTCAGTTTCAAGGCACTACCTTTGTTGCCTCAGGCAGTATCGGAATCCTCGGTGTCGACATATCGAGTGACGTGCAGTTTCATGGTCACTTGCAAGAAAAGGCCAAATTGGCCTCTAAAAAGCTTGGCGTGCTCAGCAGAGCGGGATAGTATTTCATGCCGGCACAACGCCTGCAACTTTACAAGGCGCAGGTTCGGCCTCACGGGGAATACTATTTCCATCTCTGGGCTGGGGCTCCCCAGTACCATCTCCTTCCATTTGACCGCATCCAGCGCAGAGCGGCTCGAATCGTCTACGACCGAGTCCTTTCCGCTCGGCTCGATTCATTGGCGTTGCGAAGAGATGTTGCATCCCTTTGCATTTCCTTTCACAGTTACCACGTTTCACGAACGCACATCGCGGCAGAACTCCCGATACCATCCACACCATCTGGATGATTGGCGGTCCACTACTGTGCGATTTAGAACATTTTTTTTATAGGATAATGGTGACAAACGAGCACACAGTCCACCTGATGGTAAGTGGTTGCTGCGGCCCATAGACATCTACATCTATCCTCTATAACAAATCAAAATGCAGATGCATTGTCACCCGTAAGGAGTAAGATGGAATGCCTCATTTCCAGTAAAAAGGGCCTCCGGCCACCTGCACTCACCAAGCGAAACGCAGAGGTAAACCTCTACTTCACGCTGGTATTCTGTGAGGTCGTGGTACCACACCGGTTCGAGTCAGCCCATCCGTGCGATAGCAAAAGCCGCTACGTGGCTATCACTGTTAAAGTTGTTTTCTTCTAGCGTAAACGATTGTTAAACTGTTAAAGATGTTTTCTTCTAGCGATTTTTGCAGAACGATACGACTTAGGGACTCCTTTTTATAAGGCCGGCAACACATCTACATTTCCCCTGGTTCCCCTGGTGTTGCAGTTGTTCATGGGCGGCGGTAGTCACTTACCATCAGGTATTATTGTGATATTTATTTAATAGCCGTGTAGTGGCTGCGTAAGACCCCCTTGCATCCCGTGGGTCGTGGGTGTCGTGATAGGCGACAGAGTGAATTTAAACAGGAAATGGACAGCAACATCTTTCTTATAACAACTAAATAATTTTTATACATGTCGCAGGTTTATGACAAAACTGGTTTTTGATCAAGAACCGGAAGAGGACAAAATGACTACTTTTTGTTATCACCAACCTGAGAAAATCCAGTTTTTTTTTTATCAAAAACCTAGACTGATTTAGATTTATGATAAAATCAATGTCGGTTGCTATTTCTTAAAATAAATAAAACAAATAGATAACCTAACCTTTTACATGGGGAAAAAAGGACCGCCTTGCGGGGTCAATGACGGGTTATGTCGGGCTCGCACTGACTAAAACCCCATGGTGTTCCACCTTCGCCGCATATTGGCTGGGCCACGAGAACGCTTTCGCACACAACCGCGTCCTCTCCAGCAACGTTAATGAGAGCCCCTCCCCTAGGGGAGCTTCTCCTCCTCATTTTCCTTCTCAGGCAAGGCGCACCAGGAACGCAAGGCCGAAATTAAGGTAACAAACCAGACTTCAACAAAAAATATTTATTTAATCCGGCAGAGTTACAGTAAGATTTTTACTACAATATTCAATATTAACTAATTACAATTGTCTATTTATACTCAAATTAAATGCAACAAAACTAATTACTAAGCTTATTTACTGCATTCGCTTGACCCAGATGGGATTGCTGATGATGTGCGAACGAATGAGATTTTCAACCAGGGATGCTCAGCCTTAACTCCTCCCCCCTCAAGAGAAATTTTATCCGAAGGTGGTTCAATCGATTTCGGAGAATTTTGATTTGTATAACATAATTTGAATTTAATTAAAATGATACAAACTGTGTAGAGTACTCCAATGAGATATAAACTTATTGTCCATACACTGATTTCACGTGTTACTGAGAATTTTGTATCTATTTCGTTATCGCTGAATTTAGCACTATTTATTAGTTCTTTTATGTCTTTCTCCACGTTTCTTAAATCCAACTGCTTTGCTTCTTTTTGATGTGATCCCCTCATCTCGACTGTGGGAAGATGAAGTTTGATATTCGCAAAATACCTCGGGGCGTTGATGAATGTGTCTTCAACCTGCGTTCTTGCTTAGGTATAATTATATATGTAATTTGCACTTAGTATTTTGAGCCCCCCCCCCTGCAGAGTCCGACACGCAAAGGCCATGGGAAAAACGGGCATTCGGAAGCACTTTCCCGTCCCGGCGGCGAAGGGGCGAGGGTAGGGAATGCGGCGCCTGGCAATACCGACACCTCTCCTCCGCAGCTTCACCAGCACCGCATTCACTGCGGCCCCGACAGAATCACGGACGATAGAGCTATACCAACTACCCTCTTCCTCCGCGACATCACCTCGGCTGCAGTTGTAGCGCAGCCGAAGTGGGCACGCCAAGCCCAATCAGAGTGGCCTCCTCGGGCCGGACCTCGGACCAGCCTTGTGGGTTCCTGTTAGTTCACCGCGGATAAGCAAGCCACGGCTACTAAGCTCCCCCGCCACGACAAGGCGGGAACCCGTACCGGCTGCGGGTGTGGGGTTCTAATCTAACTTAAAAAAACCTATTTTTGATATATAGACGCTACCATTCCTTCTCAACTAATTTTATGTATGAAAGTCTGCCATTGTTCTTTATCATAAACCTAAACAAGTTCAGTTTTTTGATCAATAAACAAGATTTTTTCAGGTTAATGGTCAATAAATTATTTTGTCTTCTTCCGGTTCTTGATTAAAGGCCTAAGTTTTTAATCAAAAACCTGATTTTACCATAAACCTGCTACACAATATATACATAATTCAACTAAACGCTCCTAATAAACGGCTGGACCGATTTTGAAGAAATTTTGTGTGTGTGATTAAGGTAATTCGAGAAATTATTCACAATTGAACCCGGTAGGTGGGCCTGTTGTCGATATCCAGAAATCACCCGTGCGAAGCCGAGGCGGATCACTAGTAATAAAATAAAAAAATACTGCAGTTATCAATTCGCCGGCCAAGCGTGCCAACTATAGTAAATATCTCCCTAATTAGAGGCGTATGTTCAGCTGTGGACTTAATGAAAAAAAAAATAATAATTTGCGACTACACTGTAGTCGATCGTTCTCCTAACGATATACAATTGTGACCACGTAAGGATACTTGCATAACAAGAAATGACACACAAGTAACAATTGGAATTGTAAATCCTATTATAAATAAAATGATGGATAAAATAAAAATATTATAGAAGAATATATTATATACTAGCTGTGCCCCGCGGTTTCACCCGCGTATATCACGCGTCTGCGCCTTGCGACATGCGAACTACGAGAGAGACATCACGACGGACGGTTGCTGAATTAACAAAGATTTAAAAAGTGAAATATGTTACTAAAATTACATGGTTAACGTAATTGGTGGTTATGCATGATACAGGTACTGATACGAATAATGTGGCCTAGTTTGTGCCGGCGTTACTATTTCACATTTTAACATGAAAAAGTAGTTATTGTGACATAACTGTAATAGTAAATATATGGTATTGCAGACTTTTTTTGTAGATATTGATATCCTCTATAAAACTGAAGTACATTACTTTGCTCTATTATCAATAGTTTCCGCAGCGTACGCGATATAAGGATTCTTTTTGGTATTTTTTTCACACCTTGGGTTACATTAACGAATTTTTTATACGGATCCCTAACTTTTTTGAAAATATTATATAACCTATGTTCATCAGGGATAATGTAGGATTCTAATGGTGAAAGAATTTTTCAGATCGGTTCAGTAGTTTCGGAGCCTATTCAATTCAAACAAACAAACAAATCTTTCCTCTTTATAATAGTAATAATAAATAATATATAGTGTAGATGTAGATTTGATTTTGACTTAACGTCAGTTGGACAGGTAACAACAATTCAATTTTTTTTTGACTTACCGTTAACCAATGGGTACTCACGTACCAATTTCAATGTACCACTTGCTTGCTATTGCCTGTTCTTTCCATTATTAGGAAAAAAACCGGCCCAGTGCGAATCAACTCGCGCACCGAGGGTTCTGAACAAATCCATAGGTATGTAACTTTAAAATAATTAAAAATATTTCTATTATATGATGTACTCGTGACTAAAAATTTATGCTTTTCGCAATTTTTCCTTTATCTGTGCTATAATACGTTGCTTCGTACCAAATTTTAAGATTCTGAGTTCACGGGAAGTACCTACCTACTCTGTAGGTTTTGATCCCCTTGCGAATGTCGAAAATTTGCGGCATAAACGGCTGTAACTTTTCATTGCGTTAGCTTAGAAGTTTGATTTTTTCACAGCTCCAAGGGACAGTAGACCTGAGTGTTTGATATGAATTTCAGCTTGATACCTCCACTTGATACTTCCTTTTGAGGTACGGAACCCTTAAAATATATATTTTTCCAGTACGATTAACTTTTTCCTGGCGTTTTTGAAATGAGGGGGCCGCCAATATCCAACTGTGGAAACTAATGTGAGCTGTATGTAACTTACGTTCACTACTGGGCACTAGCATAAGAAAATCTATAACCCTATCTCCTCTCGTGGATATTGTACAAGTTGTGAGTAATTATAAACAATAACACGAATTACGAATGAGTATTATGAGTAATGTAGAAAGAATGCATGAGGAAATAGTGAGAAAGCAAATTTATGTTGCAGAGGTTAACGGCAGAGTCGGGAAGGGACGCCCTAGGCGAAATACCTCGACCAAATTGGCGATATATTGAAAATGGGCCAAATTAAGAATAACCTTAAGGTGAAAGCGCCAGGGTAACCCGCGAAATTCAAATTTTCTTACGTTTTTTGCAATTTGTAGGTCAGTGTCAGGTTGTATGTTTAATAAAATATGATTCGCGACCGTAACGAGTACGTATTTACAGAATTATAATCATCAATACAACCCTCTAAGTTCGTATAATCACATTGTATGGCTATTTACAGAAAAACTCATTCAAAGGGATTATATGAATTTGGAGGGTTAGGTGTATTGGTGATTTTAATGATAATAATTCTATAAACACATACTCGCTACGGCCGCGAATCATATTTTGTTAAACATTCAACCTCTCCCTGACCTGCAAAGTCCAAAAAACGTAAAAAAAATTGAGTTTCGCGGGCCACTCTAGAGCTTTCACCGCATGCGTAGGTATATGGATGTGGAGGAAGCGAGAGAGGTGTGTCAGGATCGTGCCAAATGAAAGTCCATAGTTTCTGCCTATCCCTCTGGGTGACAGGCGTGAGTATTTATTTTATGTTATTGTAAGAAATTGAAATTGTCTTTCGGCTATTTTGGCAAATCTTTTTGCTTTTAGATTTTGAAGTTAATGTAATGTATGTCACTTTAATTCGCGTATTTTCTAGCGTAGGGTAGCCTTACGCTAGAAATTTCTCCTCTATGATGGAGACATTATTCGTACTTAAATTGCTCATCAAACATCCAGCTATAAACCCGGAACAATTATTTGTTCGTGTTTGTTGTATTGTACCAGCATTCGTACCTACGGTCTGCAGCCTACTAAATGTTTAGCCCCTTCACTAGATTTCATTTTAACGCATGACTTACGTAAAGCTATTACGAAAAAATAAAATTATGTGAATTTAACACCAGGATATACACATCATATAAACAGTGCGTGAGAATTATTGCTCTCCTTATGACTTTCCCTTAGACGTATTGTGTAATAATAGTAGCGACATACTTAACATAATAGCGACTGACATTTGGTATAACCTTGCCAAATAGTGGTAATCAACTGGTAGAAATTTACCTTCTAAGTCCTTCTTTTTAAGGCCGGTTGCTAAAAAATTAGCTGGAAATCATCATTTCAACGAACAGTTTTATAACACAACTCGGAACGAAGAATTAAGAGTTAATGCTCTATTTTGATCACATTCAATAAAAAAAAAATTATATTAGTACAAACAGAAATGCTTACAGAAAAATATTAACTACAGATAACCCCTATTACAGTCATATCCTAGACATGGGTTTTATTATGGTTGGAATTTTGGTCATAATTATCACGCTGAGCAGGCAGAATACAATATAATAAAATAATTTACTTGTCTGAATCTCTGAACCTTTTCGCGCCTTGCTTCATTATTTTTTCAAATCAAGAATGGAAGCTTGGATAAAGCATCATACTCATACCGATTTATCCAATATTGGAAGTATAGTAATAGCTCATGTGGTAGTAGTGGACAATCCCGTCTTTTGAAAACACTTAACGTGTTGTCAAAACGAACTTCTAAAAAACAGTAAATGACGTCATCCTCTTTTACAGTCAAATAAATACTCGTATCTTAATAACATACTTTTTGATATTAAATCAGTAGGTATATTCATGGTTGATCTACTTGGAGCTATGTATATAACGTAGATAATTGTCATTATTTTCAAGTTATCGCAAAGCTAAGTGTATTAAAACAATCTAAGATAAAAAAGTAATTGTTCTATGCAGAATATAAATTGCTTTGTATATGTAAAAGTTAGTGTAGTTTTTTACTTAATTTAATAAACATTTTTCTCGGCATTCTAATTGTAATGATATTTCTTTTTGTTTCTGTTATTTATTTGTAGACAGTTTTACATAATATATAAAAAAAGTTTTAGTAATAAATATCCAAGTCATCAAATATATAGGCATTTGGATTGCCACTTCTTTTTTTAAAAGAGAATTAGGGTGACTGACGAACGAGCACACAGTCCACCCGATGGTAGGTGGATGCTGTGCCCCATAGACATGTACGTTTATCCTCAATTAAGAATCAAAAAATTGATGCGTTGTCACCCCTGAGGACTAAGACGGAATGCTTCGTTTCCAGTAAAAAGGGTCTTCGGTTTTCTACACTCACCATACGAAACACATCTGCATTAAGCTGTTATTTTACGCTGGTATTCTGTGAGAGCGTGGTCCTTCCCTGGTCGAGCCGACCCATTCGCGCTACAAACATATTATCGCTGCAGCATAGCTCTACCACGTATACATGTATCATTCATTCATTTCTAATGACATTCAAGTATTGATTCGTCTTACGAACCGGGTTATTCGGATCGATCATTCAAATGGATCATTTCGAGTTTCAGGACTGTGATCTGTGAGACCTGCGCTATAATGTCGGTCGTCGCACTTGGATCAAATGAACGAATCATTAACGATTAACACATGTCTACCCTTGTATAAAAGTTTTGTTTGCACCAGCCAGCATATTCATATTTGACAGCTCCGTGGCACAGTGGCTTAGCAATGAGTGGCGCCGCTGTCGGCCTATTAAATAATTGTTCCGGGTCTGTATGTTTGGCCTTGTAAAATTTATGTATGTAACTTGTCCCCACGATTTAAGAGATAATCCTTATGTGAGGCTGACATTTGAAAATATATATTTAAATGCTATTTTATTTTTTCTAAATGCGTTAGTATAATGATGCGCCAGTTGCACGTTCCTGATTTATTTACTTACTAGCTGTGCCCCGCGGTTTCACTCGCGTGTCGGTGGTGCGCGACATGACCTAGTTCAAACATTATATAATTGCAATTAAATATTTTATTTGATAGCAATGGATGGAAAAATTGGCATAATTAATGGAGTACTTTTATCTGTCGGCATATTATGTATGATGTGAGAGTGAAGGTAAGTTTTATCCACTTTCCCTCCCCCTCCCGGTGGAGCTTCCTCCCCCCCCCACGTTCTCACCAGGCGGCTAGGGTTTATGCGTCGTTCGCGCGCCTCTTAAACTATGCGTCCAAATAACATGGTATAAAGAACAAAGTTTATCTTCATAAAATTGTCTTGATGGTCGTAAGGATAAATAGGCCATGCCTAATAATAACGCTCATAAATCACTTTTAAATTTTCAATATTTTTTTGTCACAAAATACCTATTTATGGCTCATATATAAGAATAGAATAGAATAGAATGATTTTTATTCAATATGGATTATTACATAATACTTATTGAAAGTCATTATTTTATTTACCACTGGTTCGGAAAATACCTCTGTCCTGGGAAGAACCAGCAAGAAACCCAGCGGGACTTTTTTTTTAAAAAGTATTTTCACTTAACAATAATTTTGTTTATGCAATTTTAAATGAATTTTCATAGAACCAGCATGGTGGCGATCACCTTATTCCCAGGGGTTATTTTCATTCATGTATTCCTTGATATTATAATAACCCTTTTTGTACAGTTTTTCTTTAATAAAACTTTTAAACTTGTTTATTGACAAACTTTGAACATGTTCTGGGATTTTGTTGTAAAAGCGTATACATTGCCCCATAAATGAATTACTAATTCTGTGAAGTCGAGTAACTGGCATTACAAGCTTATGTTTGTTCCTAGTGTTTAAGGTATGAACATCCTTATTCTTATTAAAGCTATTTATGTTTTTATGTACATACATTACATTTTCATAAATATATTGCGATGCTAAAGTTAATATGTTTAAGAATAGAATAGAATAGAATGATTTTTATTCAATATGGATTATTACATAATACTTATTGAAAGTCATTATTTTATTTACCACTGGTTCGGAAAATACCTCTGTCCTGGGAAGAACCAGCAAGAAACCCAGCGGGACTTTTTTTTTAAACATAATTTCACTTAACAATAATTTTGATTATACAATTTTAAATGAATTTTCATAGAACCAGCATGGTGGCGATCACCTTATTCCCAGGGGTTATTTTCACTCATGTATTCCTTGATATTATAATAACCCTTTTTGTACAGTTTTTCTTTAATAAAACTTTTAAACTTGTTTATTGACAAACTTTGAACATGTTCTGGGATTCTGTTGTAAAAGCGTATACATTGCCCCATAAATGAATTACTAATTCTGTGGAGTCTTGTAAGTGGCATTACAAGCTTATGTTTGTTCCTAGTGTTTAAGGTATGAACATCCTTATTCTTATTAAAGCTATTTATGTTTTTATGTACATACATTACATTTTCATAAATATATTGCGATGCCAAAGTTAATATGTTTATTTCTTTAAATTTTTCTCTAAGGGACTCTTTACAATTTAGATTATAAATCGCCCGTACGGCTCTCTTTTGCAAAACAAATATAGCTTCAATATCAGTCGCATTACCCCATAGCAAAATTCCATAAGACATTACGCTATGAAAGTAACTAAAATACACTAACCTAGCTGTCTCAACATCTGTGAGACTTCTAATCTTTCTTACAGCATATGCTGCAGAACTAAGTCTGCTTGCTAATTTAGATATATATTATTTAAGAAATAGACATATGGTATCGCGGACTTTTTTTTAGACGGAGTAAAGATCTATATTTTTCTAGAACATTGTATTTACGTATCCCTAACGATAACACCAGCGTACGCGGATAAATCATTTCGTGAGTGCTTTTTCTTCTGACTTGCTTAACAAATATCCATATTTAAGGCTAGCTAAGTGATATAGCTTAATGCTAGATAGCCTATACTATTCCACATGTATCTGGCTATATATAATATACAAAAATAATTTTTCAAATCGGACTGGTAGTTCCAGAGATTAGCGCGTTTAAACAAACAAAAAAACAAAAAATCCTCTTCCGCTTTCTTATATTAGTATAGATAATCTACCTAAAAAAAAACGTTTGCTTTTCTATAAAGTTTCTCCCTTTCTTTCTTAAGTTTATTTTTTAATAATAAGGATAACAAACGAGCACACAGTCCACCTGATGTTAAGTGGGTGCTGTGGCCCATAGACATCTACATTATTGTCCCCGCATACTCAAAAGGAATGCCTCGTTTCCTGTAAAAAGGGTCTCCGGTAGGCGTATTACGTATCTTGCAGAAGGCTAGCAATAGCGAAATTAGAACAAAAATTATGTCGTATTATGTATCAGCGATAACCAAGCTAAGTAGCGACAGCGCTGCCTTGTAGTCGCTAGTTAGCTAGGGCTTGGTTATCGCTGGTCGAAAAATACGTATCTGCGATTTATCAGCAATTATTGTTCTAATTTCGCTATCGCTAGCCTTCTGCAAGATACGTAATACTACCGATCTCTACACTCACCATGCGAAACACAGCAGCATTGAGTTGCTATTTCACGCTGGTAATCTGTGAGAGCGTGGTCCTTCCCCAGTCGCACCGACCCATTCGTGCTACAACCATAATATAGCTGCAGCATGGCTCTACCACGTTGGTTATGCTTAAGATGAGAAGGCAAATTTGGATCACGCGAGTACAATAGCATAATATACTGGTAACATTTTGGAGCTACGCCTTTGACGAATAGGAAACCACGATAAGAGGATACTATTAACATAATATACTCACGTAAGCCGAAAAAAACTTATATAATTGTAGCGAAGCCTATCTAATTTATTTAGAAAGTTTTGAGATAAATCGATTACTATGCAAATGTATGTAACCTGCATACTAATCGATAATGATGACGGTGATGGGTTGAATAAGAGAATGAACCAACATCACCTCGGCTTTGAAAGATAGGAAATTCTTAAGGTGATAAAGGAAACTCAAGATGACTGACTTTACTTCACACTTAAGAAATCTGTAATTTCCAGGATATAGTGTTATCTATATATGTAAACGAAGGTTCTTATATAATGATTTTGTGGGATTAAAGTCCCATTATAAAACACAGATGAGATGAATAGAATAGAATAGAATAGAATAGAATAATTTTTTATTCAATATTGATTATTACATAATACTTATTGAATGTCATTTTTTATTTACTACTAGTTCGTAAAATACCTCTGTCCTGGGAAGAACCAGCAAGAAACCCAGCGGGACCTTTTTTTTAAACATATTTCACTTAACAATAATTTTGTTTGTACAATTTTAATGCATTTTCATAGAACCAGCATAGTGGCGATCACCTTATTCCCATGGGTTATTTTCTTTCGTGTTTCCATAATCTACATTATGAGTATTTTCGAAATTCTAAAGACCATAAGCTTACATTAAGAAGGATTCAATGAGACTCCATAGAATAGAATATAGTAGAATTATAAAATTTTATATATCACCACTTCACCAACCTTTGATTGATTTAGGTTTAAAATGATTTTATTTATTTATTTGTTTAATTCTGAACAATACAAATTGTGTTGAATCATTTATGCAAAAATACAATTAAAATACTTAACAACCAAATTTACAATTATATAAAATTACAATAAAAATATAATTTACAATCAATATTAAATTAAAATTAATATAACAATTAACATAAAAATTAGAATATGAAAACTAATTTTACGGATTTTATCGCGTATATTAACTTATTTTACTTTCCCGACGTTTCAAGCACTTTACAGCACCCATGGTCACGGGGGGGACTGAGGTGTATGACGTCCGTGACCATGGGTGCTGTAAAGTGCTTGAAACGTCGGGAAAGTAAAATAAGTTAATATACGCGATAAAATCCGTAAAATTAGTTTTATTTAAATGTGTAGTGTTCGCGTAAATATAAGAAATCAGAATATGAAAAATTATAATTAAGTATATAAAACTTACAATAAAAATTACAAGTCAAATCTCATCAGTATAAATAAAATAAAGTATAAAATATCACAAAATACCTAATAATAACAATACTTGTCACAAAAAAGGTCTATCGTCTCATATTCGCCAAAAAACTTTTGCAAATTGTGTCAAGATCCCAAGTCTTTTGAAGTGTTCGCGACACGATTCCTGTTGTTTTACTCGTATCCGGACCATGGTTGTGATTGCTCTTTTTTGCAGAACAAAGGCTTTGTATACATTATATTTAAAGCTCCCTTCCCAAAATAAAATACTGTAGCGTAATCTTGACTCCACCAATGCGTAATAAACAAATTTTAAAAGTTCAAGGTCAGTTTTATCCCGTAAGCTTCTGAGTACGTAACAAGCTGAGCTTATTTTACTCTCAATCTCGTCTAATTCATGTTTCCAATTTAGATTACTGTCTATCCTCACTCCTAAGAATTTGGCCACTTCTACAGATTGTACTGTTTTATCACCTAGTGTAACATTCAGGGTTGTGTTTTTTCTGACGTTATTGCGGAATAGCATAACATTTGTTTTTTTAGTGTTGATCGACAGGCCGTGGACAATAAACCATATTCTAATGACCTCCAATATTTGATTTATTTTAATTTTTAGAGTCGCTATTTCAGAGGTTGAGATAACAGCATTAGTGTCATCTGCAAAGAGGACTAGCTTTGTCGAGTCTGTCATTTTACATACATAATGATTTGTCCACCTTCAAATGTCTTCAGATTTTTTTATTTCTCAGACATGCAGGTTGTTACGATGTTTTCCTCTACCGCCGAGCACGTCATTTAATTTATACAAAATCACAAGTCACAAGATCGTGTTTGCTCAGGAGCCGTGGTAACTCAGGACAAAGCGCCCGCTGTAAGCCTCTCAGTAGTACGCGAGCAACCCTGGTCCGATTCCGCCGGCACCAATGAAATTGTTAATTGCCGATTTACCTAGTTTTATTAAGCGCTCGGCGGTGAAGGAAAACATCGCGAGAAAACCTGTATATCTGAGACTTAAGAAAAAAAAATTCTAAAACGTGAAATTCGCCAACCCATCGCTGTGCCCATGCCCAGCTGTGGGACTTACATGGACTGCAACTTTAACACCATGTTAATTAGTGTTATTATATCTAAAAAAAAATTATAGCAGAAAGGGGGAAACTAGCTTGCGGCTCACCTGATGGTAAGTGACTACCGCCGTCAATGAACAACTGCAACACCAGGCGAATTGCAGATGATTAAAAAAGAGTAGGTAGGCGCTTTTCTTGAAGGTCCCCAAGTCGTATCGGTCCGGAAAAATCTCTGGTGGTAGTCGATTCCACAGGGAAGTTGTGCGAGGGAGAAAACTTCTTCTAAATCGCACAGTGGTGGACCGCCAATCATCCAGATGGTGTGGATGGTATCGGTAGTTCTGTCGCGATGTGCGATGGTGAAATTGAGCGAATTGATACGAGCATATTATAGAAATTGGCGTGATAACAAGCCCATACAGTGTTATTTATGCGATTATTATTATTGCTTCATCCTCGGCGGTATATTGCAAAGCCGCAAAACGGCCAGAAAGGTGACGCGTGCGTCGACTGCGATTTGAACATTGTGAGGCTGTGTCTCGCACGGGAAAGCGCACTGCAAAAATTGCGAATTTTACGACTCGGATAACGCTTCACAATACGTAAGTTATCTTTGTATATATTGTGGCGTGATTTAAATTTTTTTTTAATAGATTATTTTAAATATTTATGTAGATGTATAATATTTATTTATTTATGTTAGTATTTTTTATTTACTCACTACGAAAGCATATTTTCTGTTACTAAAAATAAGTAGCCATTTGAAATATTAATAAATAATTTTGTTAAATTAAAACAAATTGAACATTTTTAAATATTATTTTTAATTATAATTTTAAAATGATCCTGATGCCTGCGTAGTGTGCACTTTTTAATTAATTTCTATATTACCTAAATGTACTGCGAGTTTATATAATAATATAATTTAAAATATTTATAAAATATTATAAATATTTATAAAAAATAAGTTAAGATTTAACACTTTTAAACATGTATTGTGTTTTCTTACTAAGGGCGCGTTCTCAAAACATGTGTTCTAAGCGTTCATTTAGCTAAGCATTCGTTAAATAAATAAATAATTCTCTTTTAACAAAAGATAATTTTAGTTAAGCTTTTATACCTTTCATGTAATTTATAATTATATATAAATAATAATTAAGTGTATATATATGGATTTATATTTTATATAATAATTCCCATGCGATTTATAAACTACGAGTAGGTAGGTCTCCTCATTCAATAAGGTTCCTTTATAAGTTAATTAATTAATTATGAAATTAATTAATGAGATATTTTACAGTTTATTTCACTTCCAGCAATAATTTAGAGAAGCTAAAATAAAGTTTATAATTTGAATTCATAAGTATAGTAACGTTTTTAAAAAGAAATCGAAATTATTACGCTTCGTATGAACCATAAACTAATCTATTGCTATTCATTCAGTTCCATTTTGTTGCCTATTTTAGACTATGCTGATATAGGTATGCTCTATCAGCATATTCCATGGATGGAGCAATCCATGATAGCAAACAAACTTGAACGTCTTTAGCAAAGATGTTTTATAGGTCAAACATCTTTGGTCTTTAGATTGTCTTCATATTTGGTTTACGCAAATATAACCAACTCGAAATCAACTCAAGTGGCTCCCAGTTCGCTTTCGCCGGAATGCTCATATCATGCTCTCTCTCATATCTTTTTTGTGTACTGTTAGATCCGAAATCTCCAAGGTCCATTAGGAATAATTTTACTATTGACAATGAATTAATTTCATGACCGTATATTGCGGTCAGCGTAAAGCTTGGCTTTGTTATACTAGGTGCAGCGTAACTTCATTTTATAATAAGTCACTAGCTGTGCCCCGCGGTTTCACTCGCATCATCACGTGTGCGAGGTGCGCGACATGACTTAGTTCAAGCATTTTATAACGGCTAGGGTTTAAGCGTCGTACGCGCGACCAGCCAAGTATTGAATTATTTTAATTTTACATTATCTCTTAAACTATGCGTCCAAATAACATGGTATAAAGAACAAAGTTTATCTTCATAAAATTGTCTTGATGATAAAGTAACTTTCGTTCGTAAGGATAAATAGGCCATGCCTAATAATAACGCTCATAAATCTCTTTTAAATTTTCAATATTTTTTTGTCACAAAATACCAAATTATGGCTTATGTATAAAAAATAGATATATGGTATCGCGGACTTTTTTTTAGACGGAGTAAAGGTCTATATTTTTCTAGAACATTGTATTTACGTATCCCTAACGATAACACCGGCGTACGCGGATAAATAATTTCGGAAGTGCTTTTTCTTCTGACTTGCTTAACAAATATCCATATTTAAAGCTAGCTGAGTAATATAGCTTAATGCTAGATAGCCTATACTATTCCACATGAATCTGGCTATAATATACAAAAATAATTTTTCAAATCGGACTGGTAGTTCCAGAGATTAGCACGTTTAAACAAACAAAGAAACAAAAAAAAAACTCTTCCGCTTTATTATATTAGTATAGATTAGTATAGATTTACTTCGCAAGCAATTTTAAGTAGTAATGAATTCCAAAGTCGGGTTAGTTTGGAATTCATTACTACTTAAAATTCAGCAAACGCAATTATTACAGAGTTAAAAAAACTACTTAAGGAGTATGTTTTTAATTTATATGTATTTTTAATTTGTATGTATATTATATGTATTTCCTCTCTGCATTGATACTAACTTTAAAATTAATAGTTATCAAAAGTACCCCACGTTTTAAGGTCCATCTGTTTGAGGAGCCGTTCAGACTATTCCCGGCTGGACGTCCGGCCGTGTCTCTCTCTCTCTCTCTCTCTCTCTCTCTCTCTGTATGGATGTATGTATGTATATACATATAAATAAAATTTTGTCGTACGATTTCTTTAGAACGAATCAACCGATCGAGATGGGCGACACGGCGTTCGAAAGTGTTCGTTGAGACTTCGAGCTGATTAGATTTTGAAGTCATTCGGTAGAGCCGTTTCAAAGGTTTTCAAAAAATAAAAGACAAAACAAAAATAAGCGACAAGTTCCAGGAATGGCCTGCAGGGTCATTTATTTTTCTATATCTCTAGAAGATGGATAAACATATATAATATCCATATAAATATTTAAGCTTCATTAAATATTAAGATATATATTATTCAGAAATTTATATAAATATTATTTAATAATAATAATTAGTTATTTTTCAGTACATTTCATATTGCACGGTGCACCCCATAATATAAAATTACGATTTCCTTTCACGTTCGGTTTGTTAGGTAGAAAGAATATGACCACAGTCTTTGTAGTTCATAAGCTTTCCGTTGTTGTAAGAACCTTAGATTAAAGACTGTCACTTTGAAGATACCATATTAAAGTTACGTTGCTGTAGTTTTAGACACATGTGTAGGTATAGCTTCCTTTGTTCGAAGCTGATCGCAGATATCTATAGCAGCTCTACTGCTTGGTGGGTTCTACCCTCCTTACCATTTCTGCTACCAAGGGTATAAATAGTAAAAAAAAATACACACTGGGTGGCATTGCATCTTAGTCCACAGAGACAACACTAGGTCCCCTTTTTTGAATTTAATACAGGTGTCCCAGTGGTGCATTAGCCGGCCACCTGATGGCCATATGCTATCAGGTAGCCGGCTAGCTTTTTTATTTTTGTTGGTTACTTTAGTTTTATAAAAAAATAATAGATACTCAGAAATTAAAATGCGTATGCAGTCCTCTTTTATGTTGTTTGCAGATTTTTTGCAGGATCTTTAAGTTGGCTGAAAAACTAACAATATCTAAATAACACTTTATATCTTTATAAAATTTACATTCCTCTTAATTTTATAATTATCACTCTTCTTAAGCAATTAGTGTCGTAAAATGTTAAACAAGCAATTATTGCTATGAGACGATTTATAATGTAAATATTACTCAACATAAAAGTAGACACTGCTTGTGTGGAATGTAAATATACATGGTACCTACAAAGCTCATTACCTAACTTATCTTATTAGTATGTAGTACGCATTCGATATGCTAAAACTATTAAAAAGTTGCAATACACTTATAAATAAGATTTTGCCCGCGCCTACGCCCACGCGTAGGTCGAAAAATCAAAGCCAATTAATTATTACATAAGACAGCATAAATATGAAATAACAGAATTACGTTGCAGATCTATCCCACAGAAAGCGGTGCATTTTCCGGGGTAAAAAGTAGTCTAAGTCACTCTCCGACTCATAAACTACCTCTTTGCAAAACATCATGTCGATCCGTTGCCCTCTTGCCCCGTGAAAGAAGGACAAACCAACAAACACACTCTAGCATTTATTATATTAGTAGGGATGAAAGTTACGATCGTAGCTCGTAGCTTTGAATTTTTTTAGAAATTAAAATAAACAAATCTTTAATCTTTACTATCTGCAAACGTAAAGTAATGCAGAAGATCACTTTGAAATAACGATATTATAACCATACCTTTGTTTGAAGTTTTTCTTTTTATAGAATAAGGGTGACAGACGAGCACACAGTCCACCTGATGGTAAGTGAATACTGCCCATAGACATCTACATCTATCCTTGAATAAGAGTCAAAATGCGCTTTGTCACCCCTGAGGACTAAGATGGAATGCCTCGTTTCCAGTAAAAAGGGTATCCGGTTCTCTACACTCACCATGCGAAACACAGTAGCATTGAGCTGCTATTTCACGCTGGTATTCTGTGAGATCGTGTTCCTACCTCGGTCGATTCGACCCATTAGTGCTGCAACCATAATATAGCTGCATTAAAGCTCAACCACGTATAAGTTGGCCGCAAGTATCCATTGCAGATTTTTAAATTGGATGTTCCTCAGAAATTTGTGGCTTGTTGTGTCTCAGATATGGCGTACATAGGCTGTATAACTAACAACACAAACAATAAATTTAGTGACAGCGGTGTCGCATGGCGTGCATAGTAAACACTATAGTACATACACGCAATAGAATTATAGTGTCTAGACCAGAATGGCCACCGCTAGAATTGTTTGCTGTACGCTTTGCCACGCCAAACGCTACAACGAACGCTCTCTTCTCAGGGCCTACTATAATATTAGTGACTAGTTTTTCAGTCAATTGACATAACAGTGACGAATTTACAGGGCGCCACTGATGTAAGACAGTTAGCGGACACATTACGAAAAACAATTCTTTGCATTTTCATTACGTCACATGAAACTGGGTCCCCGTGTCAAATGTTCGAGAGTTGTGACGAGGGCCAGAGCGATGCCCCTCGTGATATGCCAGAACTGGTGACCTACAAACCTCCAACGCGTTGACAAACTAGTCGACAGTAAATGTTTGTTTTGAAAATTGCCTGTTCCGTGCATGGGTTTTCTTGCAACGCGCTCGTTTCTTTTAGTATGTCACTTGTTAGAAGTGTTTCACGCAATACGTACGTTGTATACACCAAAAATTTTTGCGTTTAATTTTTATCCGTGACATTTTTCACATAGAATATGCTCGGTAGTAATAATATACGACGAGCACGTGTTATGTCTTATGTATTTGGCTACAAAACAACTAACGAAGTTCTAAGTTCAAGGGACCCATCACTGTGCAGTGTATGATGTGTCCCTTTAACTTAGAACTTGTTGTATGTTACAACCAATTTTAGTCCGTTTGTTAGTTGCTAAAAAAGTAATCGACTTAACCATAACAAAGAAACAATTGATTCAATATATTAATATTCGCAGTTACGTCATTTTAAATGGGAACTGTTATTTCTTTGCCATTTAATTAAAGTAGAAATTGGACGAAATAGGATCCATGATCCAACAAACAAATCTACATAAGAGACAAATCAACTTAAGAGATAACGTTTGAAGTTTGATGTGTTCAGATATGGCATGAATTGATTTGTTTGTTGTTTTGATTTTTATCGACTGACATTTAGCCGCCATTTGTTCTTATTGTTTACTAGTGACACACCCTTACCTCGCTTGGGTGGAATCTTTTAATGAGACATTATTTAGAATTAAGATATGTTAAATATCGACAAGATTGTACAGTCAGTGCGTATTGCAAGTGATAACCTACGGATCTGAGGCGTGGTCCTTTACTGCTGGCCGTATGAGGAAGTTTAAGGTCGCTCAGCGAGCTTTAGAGAGGTCTATGCTCGGGGTTACTCTACGTGATAGACTTAAAAACAAGGATATCCGCAGTACCTGAGTAACTGACATAGCCCAACAGATTAGTAAGCTGAAGTGGCAATGGGTCGGCCATTAAGGTAGAAGAACCGACAACAGATGGGGAAGAAAGGTTCTCTAGCAGCAGCCTCGTGCCGGTAGACGAAGTGTAGGGCGTCCACTCACTAGATGGCGTGACGACCTGGTAAGACATGCAGGAAGTCGATATGTCCAGGTGTCTCAGGAACGTGGCTTGTGGCATTACTTGGGAGAGGTTTATGTTCAGCAGCGGACTTGTGTACTGATGTAATTATGATGAAATATCGACTATGATGGAATTTCCTCTGCGCCATAGACTTCGTAATGAGGATGAAGTGGCAATGCGCCGGATATTTAGCTCGGGGGACCGGCAACCGAGAGGAAAATAGTGACAGCCTCATACCTCTAAGCGAAGTGTAGGGTGTCACATAGATAGAGTGTCCACCTGGTAAGAGAAGTAAGAAAACGATGGATACAGGTTGCTCGGAACAGTGCTGTGCGACATTGCTTGGGAAGGTGCTATGTTCAGAAGTTGACTTGTGGTGGTTTGTTATGATAATAAAGACGACAAATCATCGTTATGAATTTTATTACGGCGCGCGTTGGATCCTTTTTGCGTAACCACCTCTAATGGCTTGTGACATGATATAAGAAGTACCTATATAATATAAACAGTTTTCAAGCGCTAAGTTTCACATGTATTTACAATACAATTTCGTCAAAAATAAGTGTTAAGTTCAAAACTTACGCAACTTGTACTTTGCAATAACATGACCATAATTACCCAAAGTATTCTTTTGTGTACTTTTCTGCTTCAGAACGATAGTGCTGCTTTCTGGAATTTGCTATTCAGTACTGTGAGAGTAGAAATCGTGAATGAGACGTATTGTTGTACCTGAAACTAAGACATTTTTTAATAGTTAATTTATTCAGTTATTATTAAGTTTCTTATGGAAATACAAATTTACGACTTTTACGTAGCATCTTATAACAGCAATGCCGCAGAATAAAGTAGTATAATTATTGTCTCACTTCATCACTACCGTTGGGTTTTTATAATAATTTCTAGTCGAATCGTATAATTTAAAATTTTGTACAACCGGCTTCAATATAAATTATTAAAAATAACTCAAAAACTATTGGCCAGACCTTGATCAAATTTATATGGGACCACATGAGAAGCATCAGCTTTCAAATAAAAAAATAATCATCACAATCAGTTCAGGCAGAATAAAGTTATAAGGTAACACACATAAAAAAGACATACAGTCGAATTGAGTACCTCGGAATGAGAATTCGGTAGAAAAATAAAAAGACTTAAATCAAATAGCTTTGTTCCAAGTTGTGCTGTCTTGTCTTTCATTTTATAAACGAAAAAAGTAAAACATAATAAATATTTCATTACGTAAAGCGGTATAGCCTTAAAACTTATCTTGCACTGCAAATACAATTTTAAGTTACGTAATAGGTATGTTTCGTGGTAATTTCATTCAATTGAAATTTCTTTTTTTATTACCTCCTATCAAAGTCCTCTGCAGAATAGGTCTCCCTACTAATTGCCTCATAAAAATTATATTTGCCATAGTTGTCAATGTCACGTTTAGCTGGCGGGTTAGCAGCCATTGTTTTTATTTTGTACTTGTCTGCCGACTTCCAAAAAGGAGACGGTGCTCAATTCGACTGTATGTTTTTTTATGTGTTTTACCTCATAACTTTTTACTGGGTGAACCGATTTCGACGATTCTTTTTTTATTTGAAAGCTGGTACTTCTCGTGTGGTCCCATATGAATTTGATCAAGGTCAGACTAATAGTTCTTGAGTTATTATTAACTTATATTGAAGTCGGCTGTACAAAATTTTTAATTTTTAATTATATATTTTGTACTTGTTCTTAGTAAAACGTTGCGGTGCATCTCCTTGTTTTCCCTTTGGCGTCTCTTATGAAACTCAAGGGACGATACACGGTAGTGAATAGTCTTACATCGCAACTACACGGTCAATTTCTGGTTAAAAACTATTATATTATCGTACTTTTCACTAGCCGTAACGTTCGTGTCTTGGAACAGATGAAACTGCATAAGCCACAAAGCTGACAGCGACAACAATACTGTATATAGAAGTATGTTCATTTTATTATCTTGCAAATGGTTATAACACCCAATTGACTATCTGAAACAAGCTGTCCATTTTTATATGCTTTACATTACAATCCCTTTTGTACATTGTAAGATATTTGTTCTATTTTAATAAAAAATATTTTTATGTGGCTGTCTCGAAAGCCTTCAAAAGATAATTCAACGTGCTCATATAGAACATAAATCAAAAGACAAAACGTGATAATTTAAACACACAAGTAGGATACAGTAGGACGCGGGCATTTATTATTTTTATTTACAAGTATCGACCAGCCCCGCCCTGGTCTCGCCTAGATGGGATCTATTAATATGGCGCTAATTTAAATTTATTAAAACAATATAGAAGCAATTTATTTTATCAATTTTTCGATTTTCCATAAAAAACCTGCTTGATTTTCAAATTATAGCTTAAATCACTTCTGGCGTTGTTTTTTATCTGTTCGTGAAATTTCATCACAATCTAATAAGTCCGGACAGACGGACCGACAGACAGACAAAAACTTAAAAAAAATGGTTATTATGTCTTAAAACCATGCAAACAACCACCTGAGCTTAAAGAAGCCAGTTATTACGACATTACAGACAGACATTTCATTTTTATTTATATGCACAGATTATGTTTTCAAATGTTTTGATAAGTAATTTTTCAAAAGTTTTGTCTACGACATAGAGCTCTACGGCAGGATTAAATTATTATTAACATTTGCATATCGTTCAGAAAATTGTAGCGTGTTTGCGAATGCTGTTCATGAAGTTACGAACGATGATTATTAAACGCTGAATGTTGTTGTTGTGGTTTTTGAACGGACGACAACCCAAACTTCGGTGAGGACTCGTGTCAACTATGACGGTGATATTATGCACAATAACTTTAAAATCGATTAATTTGAGTGTAATAATACGTAATACTATTATTTATTCTGTGGCAATAGGTTCGTACGTATTAGTATTTAAATATTTACGTTCACCTTTCATGCGATACATCGCAAACCACTTGACCATTGTATTGGCAGACTACTTATAAAATATGTACCGCGCGTTCTAATTCGAACGGGCAAGTAAGCAGTAAAATCATATTACATTAAAGTTAAAAAAAAGTTAAATTTACAGCCTATATATGTCCCACTACTAGGCACAGGCCTCTCCTCATTTAAGGTTTTGGGGCTAGGAAATGTCCGCTTCGCTATCCTAATGCGTGTTGGTGAACTTCACATGTCTTCGAAAATTTTTTTTCCTTATGTCTCAGACATGCAGGCTGCCTCACGATGTTTTCCTTCACCGCCGAGCACGTGGTAAATCAGCACTTAAATTTGCAAATAACAATTTCCTTGGTGCTGGCGGGGATCGGAACCCGGGTTGCTAGCGCACTGTGAAATTAACGGCGAGTGCTAACCATCTGAGCTACCACGGCCTAGATATTACATTCGTTTTGAACAATTAAATATTTTTTTATTAAATGGGATTTCTTTTCTGCTTCTCTGATCTATTTCTGACGCCAAATACGCTTGCATTGCTGTGTTCCAGACTAAAGGGTACAGAGAGCCATGAAGTTGGCTACAATTAGTGTCTATGGACTGCAGTAACATTCAGGTGTACTGTGGATATGTTTGTCGTTGTATAAAAAAACTGGCCAAGTGCGTGTCGGGCCACGCACAATGTAAAGGTAGGGTTCCACAGTTGCCCGTCACAATACGTGGGCTTTCTTGATAGTGAGCATAATGAGTTCGCAATTTAAACGCTATAGCGACTAAAAATGGGCCCAAATAGGAAGATCGTAAATGAAGGACTTATTTTCAAATCAGACTTATAGGGAGTGGTATTCAAAAAAGATTAAAAAACTTTTCGAATTTGAAAATAATACAATTTACATCAAATCATTCACATGCCAAGTAAGTGCAAAGATGATGATAGTTGACTATCTACCTATATATTCCTGGCTGTGCAACCCTAAGATATACATATATGAACGTAAAGAACCTTCACGTAAACCACCACTACCCTAAATTATCTTGAGATCGTTCGCGTAAACCAAGAGTGTGATGAAAGAAACTGTATGAGACTATGATTGTATGAATACTTTGAATGAGGCCTACAATAAATACTAACTAAAAAAACCGGCCAAGTGCGAGTCGGACTCGCGCACTGAGGGTTCCGAACATATCCGTAGGTATATTATAAGTTTAAAATTATTAAAAATATTTTTATGATATGATGTAACTAAAAATTTATGCTTTTCGCAACTTTTCCTTTATCTGTGCTATAATACGTTACTTCGTACCAAATTTTAAGATTTTGAGTTCACGGGAAGTATTTTTCGAAGAATTTCAGCTTGATACCTCAACGCGTTCATGAGAAAAAGGGTCTTGACAGACAGACAGACGGATAACACAGTGATCCTATAAGGTTCCGTTTTTTCCTTTTGAGGTACAGAACCCTAATAAGTGAAAGTAGTAAGTAATTAAGAAAGATCCTGCCTGCCTATCCCGCAAATGAAAAATTAAAGCTATAGTACGTTAGTGTTTCTTTGTTCTGTGTCTATAGTAAGTGGGAATGCATATGAATCATTTTCTTCATAAAATGTTTATTTTTAACAGTTTACAATAACATTACAAAGTTATAATGGAGCTAGCTTCAGGTAATTTTCAATGGAGTTGTAACGAAATTTTTACTAATCCAAGTGCATTTTATAAGTTGGTCGACTATTACTTGTTAACCTCTCAATTCTACTTAGCTGTGATAGTTTTCCTTTTAACTTTATTATATATACTACTATTGTACTAAAAGTATACTTTTAGTTGGTATAGGGAGGGGACACATGAGTCTAATGAAAAATACCACTTCAAAGTTAAATATTTCGCAAACGGAACCTTGAATCGAAAAGATGTTTTTCCGCACCCCTAGTATTTTTGAAAGACCTATTCAAAGATACCCCATATGATGGAATAGACGGGTAAAAAAAAATCATCCTCCATTTAATTGTATGGGAAGTATTCAAAAAAATGTTTTTTAAAATTCTATTTCACAGTTTTCTAGGCGTGATTAATAACTGTAACTATGCCAAATTACATATTTGCTGCACCTAGGGTCTCTCAGCAAAACCGCGGACGGACGGATATGGTGAAACAATAGGGATTCGAATTCGAATAGTTTTATAACTTTTTACAATCATTTAGTCCCCCATAGATTGCTTCATGGCACATCGGTAAGCGGGGAAGCAGGGCTCAGCTCTCCTGTGTTAGTTTCCCTCTGTCGCCTCTAAAGACTTGTAAGGGATAATAATATGGGGGAGTGGATTTTATTACGCCGCCACTAGAGCACGTAATAAAACGTAGTAGAGCCATGCTGCAGCTATATTATTGGTATAGTTGCAGCACGAATCGGTCGGCTCGACCGGGGAAGGACCACACTCTCACAGAATACCAGCGTAAAATAGCAGCTTAACACTGCTGTGTTTCGTATGGTGAGTGTAGAAAACCGGAGACCCTTTTTACTGGAAACGAGGCACTCCATCTTAGTCCTCGTGGGTGACAACGCATCTGAATTTTGTTTCTTAATCGAGGATAGATGTAAATGTCTATGGGCCGCAGCAACCACTTACCATCAGGTGGACTGTGTGCTCGTTTGTCACCCATATCCTATAAAAAAACTACACGTTCACTTATACTATGTAATTATTATACTTATGTAGGAGTTTAAGATATAGTTTACTTTTCCTTTATTCATTACTAGAGATATCTGGATCTCGACCACAATGCCACCTACCGGGTCCAATTGTGAATCTGAGCCATTTTCACACATAAAATTTCATCAAAATCGGTTCAGCCGTTTAGCCCGAATCCAGTCACATACACACGGACAAAAGAATTATATACTAACTAATATGTATGTATTATATACATATGAACCTTCTCCTTGAATCATTCTGTCTACTGATGTCTGTTGATAGCAAATGCGTTGCGTAGTTTAAAAGATCTAAGCGTACAGACGTTGGGATGCGATGTTGTTTTATAGTATGTAAAGATAATGGCTGCAAAATTTTAACGTGTATAATAAATACCATAGCCATGGTAATTCGGTGACATCGGAAAAAAGACGTATATTTTTAAAACATATTTATTTTATGCCAAATAAAGATAATCTACTAGTAAATAACGCTTAATTTAACCATAAATTAAAGTATTTTTTTTCGGACGGAAATATTTAAAGGTCAGATCATTGCATGAGTACTTACTGTTGGATAAATGTGTTAGATAAGATTATAATTTACTTCGGGCACTTTAAGTTCTGCCTAGTCATGTAGGAAGTAATGTAGAGCTTAAAGTATTTTCATTATTATTCCTTTCGTGAGTGTTGCAAGAGAGCGTGATGAAATGATGTTTATTTTTTCATAACTTCTATGTTAGACGATAGTCTACTATCGTTCTGCGTTTGATTTTCTTGTACACATGCAACTTAAAATATATATTGCCTATGATCTAAAGTCTATTGTAGGAAGTCCGAATGTGTCAAAAAGTCACGTATGGTAATTCATAATGCCGTGTTATCCCTACCTTAACATTAGTAAACTATTAAGTAATCTGTGCCTTAACGTATGGTAGTAAAAGTTGGGTGTCTTAGAAAAGACACGAGAGTAGAATATAAAATGTCATTAAAGAGTATACAAGGGCTGAATCTGAATGACAGGTTAGAAATTGTGTGATAAGAGATAAGAGCGGTTTGCAAAATGATGTTGTGACCAGGATTAAGAAAGGAATGCTTTGGTGGTTTGGTCATTTAGAAAGAATGAATGAGGAAAGAGAGATAAAGTAAATTTATGTTGCAGAAGTAGTAGTAGGTATATGGATGTAAACGAGCTGTAGGTGTGTCAGGATCGTGCCAAATGGAATTTCGTAGTTTCTGCCTACCCCTCTGTGTGGCAGACGTAAGTGTGAATGTTTTATGATTTAAGGTTGGCTGTTAAACTGATGTATGTACTGTTTTACGGGATTTTATAAGGATCTAAAACTGAAAAAGGTGATGATTTTACTAACTACGTAGGTATTTTTTAATTTAGATTTTATATTGTGAGTTGTATCGTTATCTTCACCCATCCCTACATTATTGTATGCAATATATATTAGGCCTGCTGTAGCTGTTGGTAACTGTGCCTGTACCCGTGACTTCGTCGCTGTAGAATAATTTCCAACATTGTTTTAAATCCGAGTAAATTGGCAATTGGCAATGTACTCGTTTTGAAGCTTTTTGAGTCTAATTCTTGGACCAAAGTCAGAAGAAACTAAGTTAAAAACTATACCCAATTTTTTTTCAAACTTTACATTTGGCGGGACTTTGATTCGTATGCAAAATGGAGAAACTCGAACTTCTCGAAAATTTTGCCACTCCACGGCACAGGCCTCTTCTAATAACTGCAGTGGCGTAGTGTGCCCTAGATGGTAACAGTGGTAGAGCCACGCGGCAGCTTTTGCTGTCGCACGGGTGGGCCGGCTCGAACCGGGGTAGCACCACGACCTCACAGAAAACCAGCGTGAAGTAGATGTTTACCTCTGCGTTTTGCTTGGTGAGTGCAGGTGGCCGGAGCCCCTTTTTACTGGAAATGAGGCATTCCATCTTAGTCCTCACGGGTGACAACGCATCTACATTTTGATTTGTAACAGAGGATAGATGTAGATGTCTATGGGCCGCAGCAACCACTTACCATCAGGTGGACTGTGTGCTCGTTTGTCACCCTTATCCTATAAAAAAAAAAAAAGATGGGCCCTGTATCAAAATTTGTTGGGGGGCTCCAATAAAGAGTAAAGATTTCATAAAAGGAACAAAAACGCTTGCATTGAATTGAAATTATTATATATTAATTTTAAATTATTACTTACAATTAATACTCCTAGGAACTAAGCTAGTCAAACAAATCAAATCAAATATACACTTTTCTTGCCTTTTGTTCGGCGAACATAGCTGAAGACGATTCGGCGGCATTCATAGCTGAAGACGATTTCAGTTTTACTAAATTCATTTAAGAAAAGCTATAGATAATAGTGATAGCCTTTCCTGTCCCATAGAAGTCCTTGGAATTTTTGCTTACGCACGTTCGGGGCCCCTGTAGCCCGGGGGCCCCGTATCATTGATACGGCTGATACGGCGGTAGCTACGCCCTTAAATAACTGAGAAGGTTTTAGGACAAGGAAGTGTCCTCCGCGCTGCCCTAATACGTGTCGGTACATATATTTCTCAGTAATGCGCGTTTCCTTACGAAGTCTTCTTTCACCGTTGCGAACATGGTGAATCAGCACTTTCATCGGTACCGGCGGGAATCGAACCCGGGTTGTTCGCGTACTGTGATATTTACAGCGAGCTCTTAGCTCCTGAGCTAGCACGACTATCTCAATAATGTCAGTTCAGTATCTACCTACTTCCAATTGTCATTATATTATTAAGTGGCGAAGCTTGCGAAGTCACTTATTGATTTCACGATGTCTGTCCGTCTGTCCGTCTGTCCGTCTGTCCCACGATTATCTCGAGAACGGTTTTGAAATTTCAAATTCTGTTTTCAGCAATCGATTACTGATCACCCAGGCATCTGAACCTCCTATTTTGAAACTGATTGCTCAACGGCAACCCTTAGAAACCGCTACAAAGCTGATTGCTTCGCCACTTTGCTATGCTGTTAGGTTGCTAGGTTTATTCTCCATTTAAATGTTAATTTTTAACACATTTGTTACGCTAATCGTTTTAATAGGTAACTTAAATGTAATTTTATATTTCAAATTAATTAAAAAAAATTCTATTAAAAACTTTAAATGCATTTCAGATAGGTACCTATCTATAACGTTTTTCATTAACGTCTTGTTTAATTACCCTCGGAGGTTTTTCGATTCAGGATTTTATATTGAATAACATAAAAATGTGAAGCCCGGTTCACAAAGAATTTCAACTATAAAATGTTAAAAAACTGAAGGTAGCCGGGCAACTATGACAGCAGGACGCCAAACACCTCAGTCCTCCGTGACCACGAAACGTCGGGAACATAAAAATAAGTTAATATACGCGATAAAATCCGTAAAATTAGTTTTATTTAAAAATGTGTAGTGTTCGCGTAAATATAAGAAATCTTTATATATAATGTTGATTTATTTTCAAAGCGTTATCATGCGCACACATCCATTAGCGGTAGTCAAACATAATATTATGTACTGCGCATAATTTGCGCTTGCTTGTTTAAGTTTTATAAGCACCTCAGAATATAAAAAGCAGTTTTAAATATGATGTAAAACCGCCATAAAGAAATATTTTCAGTAGTTTAGATATTATCAATTGTTGTATAGTTCACTTTATTTCTACTGTTTATGAGAAGTATGTTTTTTTTTGTTCTGTGTTCGCAACCATCTATACATATAATAAAACTGTAAATAGCAGATGTCTGTACATTTTATATTTTTGTAAGAAAAGTGATTGAGGGGTACTAAAAATAAGTAATTAAATACATTTCTACCATTTTTAGAATTTTCTGTCTGTCTGTCTGTCTGTCTGTTTGTTTGTTAACGTATCACGTATAAAGTACTAATTTATATCATAAGAATTGTTAAGGAAATTATAAAGTGTATCTTCGGGTTACATTTAGTCTTTATTTCATTAAAATCAGTTCATTCTATCAAAAGTTATGATAAATATTCTGAAGTATGGGTAGGGAAGTATAGGTACGAATTTGCTCAACGGTGGCTTTGTTTGAGTCATCAAGTGCATTTTAAACTAATATCATATCATAAATCATAGTTAAATTATGTAAAATAATGATATAATTATGTATATCTAAAACGCAGTAAACAAAAGTATTAAAGAACGTATTAAATATATTATACAAAAATATATTAACCTTATAGTTACCAATAGTTAACCCATTTCTTCGATAGATGGTGGTGTTGTGAAAATGTAATGCAATTGCAATGTGGTTTTTTCGTGTAGATGAGTTTTCATATTTACTGCTAATCTTTATTATATTACTCGCTGTCCTACTGCGTGTTGACAAACTCAATTTATTCTTTACCGCCGAGTACTCTATGTGGGAAATCAAATTTTAAAAGAGCTATTAACAATTGCGTTGGTTTTGGCGAGAGTCAAACTTTATTTTTTGCTTACTGTGCAGGCACTGATTTATAAGTTCTCTTGCGTTTTATATAATGTATCAATCGCGTCAATTAATCTCTTTTATTTTTAGAATTGATGTTAGCAGCGCCATCTCTCTTTAAATATATACATATAATAAAAATGATGATAACATGTTGTGTCTCTTTCTGTACATTATGTATATATATATATATATATATATATATATATATATATATATATATATATATATATATATATATATATATATATATATATATATATTGGTGGCTAAAATCATTAAGGGGAACTGAAAATAATTAAATAAGAACATTTTATAATTTTTAGAATTGTCTGTGTGTCTATTTGTCTGTTATTATATGAACGCATCACGTCTAAAGTAAACATCTTTTATTTTCAAAGAAATCGTTAAGAAAATCATAAAGCGTATCTTCGAGTTACATTTAATCTTTGTTTTATTAAAATTGGTTAATTCTATCGAAAGTAATGATTATTATTTTGAAATGTAGGTTCGAATTTGTTCAATGGCGCCATAAAATCTCAGAAATAGTAATAAAAAGATTTGTGTGTAAAAAAAAACGTTCCATAATAATTAATATATTTATACTTAAAACACAAAAAGAGATATAAAAAGGATGTTTTCTCACACAAAGGACGTAATAGATGGAGTTGTACAAATTACAAACTTTTCTGAATTGCTGTGTTGAGATTTTTCGCCGATGAATCGTATTGAGACTTATTGAAGAAATTTGTAACCATCGAAGCCACACAACGGAACCCGACCAAAAATAAAAATTTTGCAACGAAATGTCGTGATATTGTATATTTATAATATACGCCAAAATCAGTACTGCCATTTTAGCGCTTTGGGAACTAGATTTAGCCCTTTTTTGGTAATTTTAGCACCTAGCTTAATCCAGCGCTTTTTGGTGTATTTAGCACACATTTCAATATTTTAGCGACTAGCGGGTTATTAACTCTTTTATAGCAGCACTGTTAGTCCACATTACCGATAATAATAATAATGACCTTTATTATTTTTTCCCACAAATAGTACATTGCAGTTTATCGTTTTCAAACATATTTTTTCCACAAAGCAAAGAGCATGGGAGACGAGTCCAAACTAGGATACCCTGTGCTATGGATCTCCTGGCTTCCCCTTTAGGATGATCAACTTGATTTTTTTACCGACGACTATAAGCGGGGAAATCCCCTTTATTAAAGTTTTCATTCATGGTTTTGGCAACGCATTTATTTTGCTTTATTCAGTTTCAGTCAGTTGCTTAGAGCACAGCTAAGTTAAAAGTTACTTAGAAGTTATAACACAAAGAAACTGTGTAGCAACCGCAATCAGATGCTGACATCTGAAACTAAGTTGCGAAATACATTGCACTTTAAAACAATTAATGACATTTTTATTGTTCGTACAGTACTAACTACTGTTGACAGCAATTGCCATAATTATAAGTCGATGTCCTGCGAAGTATTGATACATCAAAAAAATATTGCCAGAAAAAAAACTTAATGTTGTTTTCTTTATAATTATTATATAAAAAAATACAAACTTTGTTTGTAGTTAATTTAGCGCGATATCTAGGGCTTTTTTAAAGCGCTGTTTTCATGAAATCTAGCGCTTTTTGTGTTGTCCTAGAGCTGAATAAGTTTTTTTTAGCTGGCAGCACTGCCCAAAAACCCTCTATTAAGAAGTAACTTTCCTTTCAGTTTTAAGCGCGTTCAGTTCCCAGTTACAGTGAGCGTGTGTTATGCGATGACCGTAAATAAAGCGCAAGGTCAAACTTTATGCGTTGTAGGAGTGTACCTCAGTACTGACTGTTTTGCACATGGCCAACTCTATGTTGCTTTTTCCCGCGTTTGTTACCCCCTGTAACCTTTTTGTGTACACCCCGGCTAAGCCTACTTCTAACGTCGTTTACACAGAAGCTCTATCATAAACGACTTAGAACTTTGATGATAATGATTTATTTAGTTACCACTTATTGATACAGTAATAAAATAAATCGTTTAATATTCTCTTACCTAAACGACAAATTCTTTATGTAAAACCTGTATACGCGAGCTACGCCGCGAGCACAGCTAGTACATAATAAAAATAGACAATATAGAACGTACTAAAACGATAAAATCACTTTTAAAATATTTTAAATTACAATAATAACTGCAAATATCATTTTTCATCTAAAGACTAACATTGACCACCCAACAGAGGGTAGATATATTTATATATCTGAGGGCCTCTCCAATATTCTTTATCAGGAAGATGCTGCTGTCCATCTCCTTATCAGTTGCCCTCATTCGCCTCCTACAACCACGGGATGATTTTTAAACCCTTAAGAATGTTCGGATTTTTCTTATAATGGTTAAACATACTAAGCACGGTCACAAAATAAAGTACTCTCTTCAGTTTGTGGCTCATTCAGTTTACTATTATAGATATGTGTGCATTGTGTATTATGTGTATATGTATATATGTGTCTATATATTCATGTGCCTTTGAATCATATTATCGGTATTACATTTTTTATGTCTTATTTAGATATGTGTGTGTATGCATTCTATCGTAGTGTTACCTGTGCCCTAAGGTCGAATGTTTGAGAATGCTTTTAGCGTTAAGTCTACCTTTTGATTCTGTACTGTTTTTGCATAGTTTAATAAAGATAAAAAGAATATTATGGGTTAGTTGCTTCTTTTACACCGTTACTACCAAGGCAAAATTTGACCTTCCTACTCATTGAGATAATATGTTACTACGTAGTAACATATTATCTCAATGTTCCTACTACGTCGTGTTGAAATTGAGACCTAATGGCGCGTGTTTTTTAAAACAAACTGGAGACAGTTTGAAAACGTCTGATTCTCCAGTTTTTCAGTAAAGGTTAGCGATATTATTTTATTATTTTTATTTTATTTCAATATTAGAAATATATATTCGCGTAGGCATGTTACTCTAAGGCTGAGTAAGTTCTAATATGTTGTTCTGCGATCGCCAATTCAGTTGTCGAGTCGAGTACAATGTTACTTGAAATCATAAAAATTTAATTTACTGTACGGTCATCATCAGATTCCGTAACCGTAAGAAAAAGGTAGTAGAGAAAATCATTAGATCATAGACGGGCGAATTTTTTTAAAGAACAAGTTTGACAAGATAAACGGGCACACATCCCACCTGACTTTCGCAAAGCGTTCCGAAGCGCAAAAAAGCCTAGACCTAGATATAAGATGTCATGTCTCGTTTCCGCTATAAAGGGTGCCTGGTGCTCTATATTCGCCATACGAAACACAGCCGCACGAAGCTGCTATTTTACAATACGGTTACGTATACTTAATATACCTAAATATTATAATAAGCAACTAAACTGCCTAATATGTTTTGCAACACAGATTTCATTAATATAATATAATAAAGTGAATTAGGAAATATGTCAAAATATTTATAATTATGTTAGCAGATAAAGTGTCTAATCGTTATTAGTGGATTCGTTTTGGGATTTGTGTAGTGTTATAATTCTTATAAAATGTTAAATTACCATGAATAATACAAAGACTCACATAGATAAATATATTTACTCCTACCTCTATTACTCTGCACTTGCAAGCCCCATGGTCACAGAACTCTATTATTAGTGATATATATGTTCTGTGCTCTATTACCGAGAGACTCTGGCTGCTGACATGTTGTGTTGTGACATTTAAACATTTGACATTGTGGTCAATATATTGATGACAATATGTGAAAATAACACTTTCTCTGCACTTGCGTGCCCCATTGCCACAGTATACTATTACTCTCTGCTGAGAGCCAATGGCTGCTGGTATATTTTTAAAACTGACATTTAAACATTTGACATTGTGGTCAATATATTGATGACAATATGTGAAAATAACACTTTCTCTGCACTTGCGTGCCCCATTGCCACAGTATACTATTACTCTCTGCTGAGAGCCAATGGCTGCTGGTATATTTTTAAAACTGACATTTAAACATTTGACATTGTGGTCAATATATTGATGACTATAATATGCGAAAATAACACTTTCTCTGCACTTGCGTGCCCTTTTTCCACAGTATACTATTACTGTCTGTTAGGAACATTGAGATAATATTATGTAATACGTAGTAACATATTATCTCAATGTTCCTACTACGTCGTGTTGAAATTGAGACCTCATGGCGCGTGTTTTTTAAAACAAACTGGACATTTAGACTAGACAGTTTGAAGACGTCTGATTCTCCAGTTTTTCAGTAAAGATTAGCGATCTTTTATTATTTTTATTTTATTTCAATATTAGTAATATATATTTGCGTAGGGATGTTACTCTAAGGCTGAGTAAGTTCTAATATGTTGTTCTGCGATCGCCAATTCAGTTGTCGAGTCGAGTACAATGTTACTTGAAATCATAAAAATTTAATTTACTGTACGGTCATCATCAGATTCCGTAACCGTAAGAAAAAGGTAGTAGAGAAAATCATTAGATCATAGATGGGCGAATTTTTTTAAAGAACAAGGTTAACAAGATAAACGGGCACACATCCCACCTGACTTTCGCAAAGCGTTCCGAAGCGCAAAAAAGCCTAGACCTAGATATAAGATATCATGTCTCGTTTCCGCTATAAAGGGTGCCTGGTGCTCTATATTCGCCATACGAAACACAGCCGCACGAAGCTGCTATTTTACAATACGGTTACGTATACTTAATATACCTAAATATTATAATAAGCAACTAAACTGCCTAATATGTTTTGCAACACAGATTTCATTAATATAATATAATAAAGTGAATTAGGAAATATGTCAAAATATTTATAATTATGTTAGCAGATAAAGTGTCTAATCGTTATTAGTGGATTCGTTTTGGGATTTGTGTAGTGTTATAATTCTTATAAAATGTTAAATTACCATGAATAATACAAAGACTCACATAGATAAATATATTTACTCCTACCTCTATTACTCTACACTTGCAAGCCCCATGGTCACAGACCTCTATTATTAGTGATATATATGTTCTGTGCTCTATTACCGAGAGAGTCTGGCTGCTGACATGTTGTGTTGTGACATTTAAACATTTGACATTGTGGTCAATATATTGATGACAATATGTGAAAATAACACTTTCTCTGCACTTGCGTGCCCCATTGCCACAGTGTACTATTACTCTCTGCAGAGAGACAATGGCTGCTGGTATATTGTTAAAACTGAAAGATAAAGAAGAGGGTGTTATATTATGTTTAACGTGTGAATCTGTATGTCTGTCTGTGGCATTGTAAGTTCCAAACGGACAAACCGATTTAGATTTAGTTATTTTTTGTTTGAAAGGTGACTTGATCGAGAGTGTTCTTAGCTATGATTCAAGAAAATCTTTTTAGCCGTTTAAACACCATCAAATCTTCTTTCTGGGTTTTTTTAATTTTTAATTTTAAGTTATTTCATTACAAATTGTAAGCTAGTACAAACAGATGTTAGAGAAATTGTTACATGGCAATGAAAAATAAGACCCCCAGAGTTTTTTGCCGACTCTCCATTGATATTGTCTTGTTTTTACGAACCGATGTAGGTTTTCACGTTCACATGAGCTTTAAATACGGCTAAATTCAATAAAATAGTCTTGACTTTAACTTTGATTGAATATGGAGACAGCATTAACAAGCAGGCGTCTGTGTTATTTTGCTTTTAAATATTTTATAATAGTTGTGGATTGTGAGCTGGGTATGCAAATATTAGATATGTTTACGATCTTACATTCCGGGTGGACAGCCTTCAATCTATTAAAAGATTAGCTATATATCCATTTATTATATGAGTTTTTACTTAAAGGCCATTCAGAGTAAACATAAGTATATCCTGCCGCAAGTAGATCTTGAATATTAATCATCTATTGTAGTATATGATTAACTAACGAATTCCTTATTGTAAGTTTTTTACGTCGACGTTGTAGTATGTTTACGTGATAACAAAATCATTTTATAAAAATACAATCTTTATATAATTATGAAAATTACGTGTCACATTGTTTGTCCGCGATGAACTCCTAAACTATTGAACTGATTTCAATGAAATTTTGTACACTGTGTGCAGTTTGGTCCAATTTGAGAGATAGGATACTTTTTATCCCGATAAATGACCTTCAATATTTTTTATTGCGAAGTTAAGGATTTTTTTTATAGAAAGGGTCGTCGGAAAGGGCAGAACAACGTCTGCCTGGTCAGCTCAGGTTTTTATAAAATGTGGTGACATCTTTTATAAATTCGTTTTTATTTATTAGTAAAATCAATCAGTTCAAGCCATAGATAATATAATTATATAGTTATATAACAATATAGTTTTTCTACCTTCACATCGTAGGTACTACAAGACGACCTTATGAATTGTTGATGGTAATCTTAGATTATTGATAGGTCTTCGCGCGCTCAGACACACTAATCAATAGAGCGCAATAAACTAAGATGGTAATAATTTCTTTCTGACATTCGTCCTAATACCAGATGCTTAGAATTAGATCGAAAGTCGGAGATAGAGGATTGTAAGTCTATGTCGAAAGTTGTCTAGGAAACAGTGTCACAACACAAAATCACAGGGTAATCAAAATGAATTTAGAAAAAAGAACTTTTTAAATTTTTAACATTATTTAAGACCATTGTGTGAATTAAAAACAAGTATTAGATTTTATTAAGATTTCAAAATAAATTATAAGGTTAATCAACGACTGATCCAATTCTTGCTACGTCATAATTATTTCAATATATTTCAGGTTACTAAATTCGATTTCAGTTTTAATGTATCAACCCTAACTGAATATTTTGGTCATGAATAGTGAATGAATCCTACAGCAATTTGTAATCGGTCTTTGTAACCAGGTCATTTATTTCGTGAATCCTTCACTGAACACTCGAAAACGATAAAATGTTACTCATTGGTATTGTTTTATTGAGATCTGTGCTAGCGCATAACATGACCTGCGAGGAAATAGTAGCGTCCGGTAAGAAACTATCCTTGAAAGAATTGCAATCAACAGATATATCTCAAATTTTAAATTGTTTGTCGCATCTCGGTAGTGAGGAGATGCCCAGAGACGAAGCTGATTTTATCTGGCAATCTATTGTAAAGAATTTTCGCGGTGTTTCTAATGTTCCTGAAGAGGTGCTTATGGTCCTTCACTGGGTGACCCCAGCGATAACTGCTGCTGAATACGCTAATTTGACACTTAGCAACATTGAAGTCATAGAAAACTTCGGGCTTGATTACAATCTTAGTAACGAACAATTAGCAGCTATAGCGGAGCGAGTTCGAGAGGACTTTGCTGATAAAGAACCGGAAGATTATACGTTTTATGATTTAACTGCTCTGAGGAATATACTATGTGCTTTTAATAGAACTGAAATTGAGAGGATCCATCCATTAGCCTACAAGGAAGCATCACAAAATATTGGAAAACTGAAGTGTAAACCGGATGTTATGAAAGCATTTGCAACATTAGCGATACAAAAAGATGCGTTTGGTCCACCAGACAAATGGGACGATGTCATAGTTCGAGTAGTTGGAGAAGTTGCTAAATATTTACCAAAGAATATTGTGGATAAACTTTTTTATTCGCCAGTAAAAAATTAGTACATAGCAGCGACGACGAGATACTTCATCACATCGATAGTTACTATATGGTGATTCCCGTCAAGTGTACACAATTCTTAGAGTTGTTTTTCCATAAGTAACAAGAAATCTCGAATGTTTATTTTTACTTTATTGTATTTGCCGTTGAAGCTTGTTGATTAGCGAAGTGTTGCAATATATCTTATTATTTTAAATGGTTGACTATTAATTGACTGCATCTTGAGTGGAGGGGTATACGTTGATGGAGGGATATACGTTGATTGTAATTTGAACAGAATTTAAAGTTTTTAGTAATCCGTGCCAGAATTTGGTCTCTTGGCCTTTACGGTTATTTGTAACCGAAGTTTTTTTACAGATTAGATTGTCAGTTCAGGTCTTTCATAATTGAAATTCAGCACGGTTATAAATATAAACGGTAACCCTAATATAGACATCAGATTTAGAGTTCTAATTTTAACTTAAGAAAGTGAAAACATTTTTTAGACCAAAATGTAGAGTTTTTAAAACACCATTCTGAAAATGTATGATTAATTATTTTGTGCTTCAATCTATTTAACGTTCCTAAAAAATATTTTAAGATTGCTGTTTCGCACTTTCGAAAATATCGCTGAAAAATATAAAAAAAAATATTAATTATGAAAAAACGTAGCAAATATTGAAGAAAACACTCAAAACTATCTTGTTTATCATGATTTTTATATAACAACATACGTTAAAGTATATTGTTATCAATATTGTTAAAAACATCATTTAAAAAATGTAATCCTAAGAATTGTGGCACACGAATAGAAATTTTGTAAAATAAATAGAGTTTAGTTTTTTGAAATTTGCTATAAATAATAATTATAATCTATGAATCATGTATTATTGTTAGTATTCTTATTTTTCGATCATAGTTTTTATATTTTATGTAGCTTATATAGCTATATAGAATATAACGTTTTATGGTTTTAAAGCATTATTGGTTTTAAAGTACCATTGAACGAATGGAAATGTTTGCATCATTGTTGGCAACATCGTTGTCTTATTACTCTAGGTACGTTGAATATTGTACTAAAGGCATCGCGATCGTTTATTTTTAGCGTTTACTTTTTCAAATGTCCCTACGTAACGAGTCTCAATGAATCCGTAAATTTAGTTTTGTACGTCAATTTCTGTTGTTAATGTTCCTTGCTTTTTGAATATTTAGTGAGTTTATGCTTCTGATTTGTCTTATAAAATAAACAATTAAAACAAACACGGCATTTTGTTTCTGATATTGCCATATACGAACAACCCTCTTACCTATTTCTGTCGCCAAGCAGCAATGCCTGCACTTTGTTTTGGTCTGTAGGGATAGATCAGTTAAATGACAGACTAACATTTCTCTAATATACAATATTAAAAACTATAATTTTAAAAAAAAAACTAAAACTAGTAACTCAATTATCATACAGTCCTACTCCCCGCGGTATCGTGCCAGGAACGCTGGCTGCGTTTCCCCGCTAAATGGCTATACTTAGCCTTTGAGCAGCCTTTATCACCAGCAGCAACGACCAGCCGCGGATGCAGGTCTTTTAGGAACTCTTAGCATTCATTGGCGACAACAGAACTGTATCATTATTTATTTAATATGGTTTGCAAGTATATGTAGGCTCCAGTAGTCACTTACCATGTAGGTAGTTTGATAGCTCTTCACTTTTTTTTATTGGATAAGGGTGACAAACGAGCGCACAGTCCACCTGATGGTAAGTGGTTGCTGTAGCCCATAGACATTTACATTTATACTCGATTAACTTCGAATTAACTTGAAGTTAACTTCGAATCAAAATGAAGATGCGTTGTCACCCGTGAGGACTAAGATGGAATGCCTCGGTTTCCAGTAAAAAGGGTCTCCGGTTCTCTACACTCACCATACGAAACACAACAGCATTAAGCTGCTATATTACGCTAGTATTCTGTGAGAGCGTGGTTCTTCCCCGGTCGAGCCGACCCATTCGTGTTACAACTATGCCAAAAATATAGCTGCAGCATGGCTCTACCATGTAAAATTTATAGAAAAAAACTTTATGCTGACGACTCCTAAGCTACGCTGCGCTGTATGACATGTGGTGTAGGAACATATAGAAGACAAACAAACAAAGAATCAAATATTTTTTTTGTTGGATCTTTGTGCACAAAACACGCTCACCGAGTTTTATCGTAATCGAATGGATGGTAAACAAACACATTGAAAACAAATAAACAAATCCATTTTTATTACATTACATTGTACGAATCAGCTTAATTAAGCCTGGTGAGATCGCAATCCACTCGCACCGTAACGTTTAACGGCTTAGCTTCTACTTTTTGCTTTCTCTACTGGAGATATCATGCATAACTAAGTTAGCCAAATTCTAGAGGAAACTACAGATTGTCAGGAAATCTAGTCAAGTAGAAATAAATATTTCAAATTTTACTAGCAATTCGAAAATCCAGGATGAATCGAATAACATTTCTCGAAGCATCTATGTATCCAGTTGATTCACTGTTCTAGTACCTATTAAAGTTTGTAAGTAATAGAAATCATCAATGATGTTCCGATGCAAGCCATTCAGAAGTAATATTATAATACCTTTGTGCAGAATTAAAACCTATCGTCATAATAATAAAAGCCCATAATCAGTCTACTCCTGAAGAAAGACCTCTCCAAAAACTACTCTAAAGCATTTTATCATTGTATTTTTCCTCTACATTTAAAACTCCTATTAAACCTGTTAATTATTAGACAATGTATTCTAATTGCAGCTATTGTCAACAGGGACTTCTTAAATAACCAACATGACGACAGCCAGCGTGTTGCTCACTGTTGGCACCACTTGGAGCGCTGCCAGTGACAAATGCGACAAGGAGGAGCGAGTGGGTCGGATTCCTTGGAACTACACCGCTGTCGCAGCTCGGGAGCTTCGCGAGACCCCGGCCATAAGAGAACAGGCGCTACAAATCATGAGGGAGTGGATACAACAGAACAAAGACATTAGGAACGTAAGACAAGGTAAGCTAGGGCTAGGGCCCATCAGTAACCCAACTCGACGGGCAACCAGAGGGTTCGGGCCCAAATGGCCTATGGATAATTATTATGTAATGGCTGGGCAAGCAAACACAAACTTACCGAGTTCCGGAGGTAGGGTCGACCACAAGGTACCGTCAAGGGCAAGTAGGTGGGTGTGGTAGTGGTGTAAGAGGGTGTGTAAATGTAACCTGACGTCACCGATGTAATCGGCCAGCAGACCCACATGCGTTTCCCTGCTCCACAATGTGCAATCGCTCCAGTGGGCGTTCACCGTTATCTGAACTCAAGTCTAACGTCACTTAGCACCAAACTATAATCGAAGAGGAACGCGATCTCCTCCCGGGTCACAAAGTTTTAGCGTTCCACCCGACAAAGCAAAAATTCCTTCGTACGATATTAAAATACCACACAAGCAACACGTCGACGCAAATTAATGGCAATCGAAGTTAAATTAATCACTCAAAACTCAAGGAAAGCCTCGTTGTCACGTATACGAACGAAATAAGACAACGCAAAGGAGCGTTTGGAATGCAAGTTTTAAGTGTTACGATTTGGCCTAAACAGTAGTTGTTGCACCCCTTCGTTGTCGACATACCACGCATTTGAACCAAATGGCTTGCTTCGTCGTTCACACTGCGTACAGCAAAGGGGTCTTCTAGACAAGAGTGAATAGGCGTTTATTAAGAAGTGAAGTCAGTGCGCTTTGCCATTTACGTTTCTATTACTACTTACCGTTATGCGGGAGGGTAGTCAAACCCTGGCTAATGATAATCAAAACGATGCTCTTTGTTATTCTTAATTTTTTTCATCAGCTGCAAAAGTTGGACATTGGCCTCCATTTGTCTTAATGGTTACGCTTGGATCGCCAATTCACCTGGAATTGGCGATCGCAGTACCTCGCATCGCCCCTTTGAGCCTTTGACACTGCTGGATCTCTTATTACTATAACTAATGCACCGGGCGTTGCTAACTAATGCACCAGGCGTTGCTGAGATTTATTTTGGATGTTTGATAACGAAAGCTTGTAAAAGCTTATATGAAACCATGACATTAAAAACAATTGCAGTATGTAGAAGAGCCGCAGATATAAGCTGAACACTAATGAGTGGCTCGACTGAATAAGGACCACACGCTTACAGAATTACAGCAGCATATGATTTATTTATGGATATTTACGTTTACGTAGTAAAAGCCTTATTTTATTTATTTAATATTCTTTATTGCACACCATACATAAATTACAGAAATTCTATATATAAAAGAAGTATGCAATGGGCGGTCTTATTGCTGATAGCAATTTCTTCCAGACAACCAATGAATGGAGAGGATTGCACGAATATGACAAGGGCATAACGCCTTATTTCGGTTCGTGTCAATTTTCCCATATAAATTAATCTATGCTATACCTAATTAATGTTTTCTTTCGCTACGTTAATAAGCGTGCACTATGAAAAAAAATTAAAACTTTTATTGCATTCTTGTCACTAAATTACTTAGCACATACATACATAGTTTCCTTTTTTTCCTCCACCTTTCCTATTGATTGCATTTCCGTGTCAATTGGCACAAACTTGGATGACAAAGTAATCTAAAATTTATAGCTAATAGCTAGCCCCAGAATAATAAGAATTGCCATTCCTGAGATCCTGAGTGACTCGTTGTCTATTCCTAATTAACGAGGAGAAAAGTTAACCGGAAACATCACGTACTTTCATAGTCAGTGTTTGTTCCAGACGACAATTTCTTACTGAGGTTTCTACGTCAGAAAAAGTACAGCATACCCATGGCCCAGCAGACTTTGCTGAAGTATCTTAGTTTGAGAAAATATTATCCGGAAAGTTTCACAAACCTCAACTACGAGTATGCTAGCATATCGGAGATACTGAACAACGGGTAAGTCTTAATTTGTAAAATATTAAGTCAGCATTAACATTTTTGTGATCGAAACCATAAAATAATAGATAACCGGGAACCTGACGTATTGATTACGTGAGAACTAGTTTAAGCTAATGTAAGGCAAACTAGACATATTCCTATGAGCGCAAGGTAACAAAGGGGCGCGCGCTAAAATTTTTAAAGGGAAATAATTTAGTAATAAAAAATATACTTTCTATAGCTTCTAGAGCTTCCGAAGCTCCCTCCGTCTAGTTAATTAATCTTACATTGCTCTCACACGTTTTTAATTTACGTCCACCTGTTACGTGTCCTAATTATTTTGTAACTAACCTGTGTTATAAACTATCCGCCCCGGCTTCACACGGGTGTTTCTGGTTATTGACATCAGTGCCACCTACCGGGTCCAACTGTGAATCTACAATATCCAGGGACTCACTCAAATGCACACAAAATTTTTCATCAAAATCGAGCTGTTTTCGAGTTTTAGCGAGACTAACGGACAGTAATTTATTTTTATATATAGAGATTATAATATTATATATTTTGCCAAATAAGTAGTTTTAATTTATAAAATATTGCCGCCAGAGGGTCACCGATGAGGTGCTAGTCGATATTTAATCCTCTGGATATATTTACTATTGTCCTCGTACATATGTCTGACCCTGTATCCTACTTTACATTCTATGATATAACAACGTTACTACGCCTACGATTAGGCCAAGTGATAGCCACTTTGTTTTGTAGTTTCGCGGAACTTTACAACCGGTTGATTAACCGAATTTCATCGTGTGGTCTAAACCGGTCTGTTGGGCCTCCTTGCAGGTTAATATCATATAACTGATGTGATTAGTCGCAATAGAGGCGGCATAAAACATTACTTAAAAGGCAACAGTGGCCTAATGGTTAAGGATTCGGACTCCGACATTCAAAGGTCGTGGGTTCGAAATTTCGAAACCGCCATTCGTCTACTGTCAGGTCAGGTAATCTATGGGATAGCCTATGTTCAGCATTGGACCTTTGATAAACAGTAAAAGTAACGGAGTGGTTAACAGGAGTGTTAGTTGTGTTGCATATCTATCTACCTTTTTTTGACTGCCCCGTTGGTACAGTGGTCGTACACACGGTTGCCATTCATGAAGTCCCGATTTCAAATCCCGAGTCAGGCTAAAATGAGTTATTGTGTTTAATCTGCCAAAAAATTGTCAGTAGCAGCACGGAGTCAGGAAATTGGCGATGTTTCACCCCCGTGCTTCGGAAAGCACGTAAAGACGTTGGTCCTGCGTCTGATCTATTTCCAGTCCTGTCGGATTACCGTTCAATGGAACTATGTCAGTGAGGGAATAGCGAGTGCACCTGTGCTTACGCGTACTCTCGGGAACTATAATCCTGTTCTGCGCAGATGGGTAAACTCCGTTCAGATTGCCCGCCTGATGGAAATGCGGTCTGGAGGACATAATTCATAATTATTTTTTTGAAATTGCTAAAGCAATTGCTTAGCAACTCAACTGTAATTTTAAAGCGAAAAATAAATTAAAAATACTGTAACCCCAAATTTCAAAGATTATTTATGGGAAGAAACATTACGAATACGAAAGTATCAACCCCGCGCTCCCCATTCGACCTGACCAGCATAAAGAGTATGGGCAAATTTCCCAAGTGTTTATTACCAACCTTGTAAGTCTTATACATGAAGGTCTTATAAATGTGTAGCAGAAGATCTAAAAAGGCCATTGATATGTGATATGTGTGGCGGTGCTGTCGTCGTACCACAAAGCGAATATACATTCTCCAAATAATCCTAACTCGCGCAATCAAAGTTCCGAAGTAAAAACAGTGTGCATAGAATAGCTTCGAACTATCACTGGGTGTATGCTCCGATTCCGTATGTTACGCCGTATGTGACGTTGTAGTCGAGATTCACCCGTGCGAAGCCGGGCCGGATCGCTAGTATTATATAATAATTTTCTCTTATGTTATCATATTTAAGACTAGCGACCCGGCCCGGCAACACCTGGATAGGATCGATTAACGTGGCCTTCTTTATATTTAAGATAAGCAAAGACCATTTATTTCGTCAAAGTTTCGTTTCGTCAAAAAATAATCTTTAATTTCCTCGGATAAAATATATCTAGCCTAGATCCCTCCTGGCGTTACTATCTATCTATTTGATAAGTTTCTTCACAATCGGTTCAGCCATTTCGAAGATTAGCCGGGACAGAAAAACATACAAAAATTTTATATGGATATTTATGCCTATGCAAATAACGCCCTGGGCTTATTAGAAACCAGTTATTTAATATCACATACAGACACTTCAATTTTATTTACATAATATCTAAAAATATTTAATTAAGTTAAACAATTTGTGTGAAAACTATTTTATAATTTAAAGGTACATAGTGGTTTCACCGGTCCGGGACAGCAAGGGGCGTCGCGTCATCGTTTATAACATGAGTAAGAAATACGATTTTTTTTGTCAGTTTTTAGTCACAAATAACGATGCTGCTATGCGAAATTACAGTTCTTTTGAATAAAACAAAAACAAAAAACAATCGCTAGCGTTGTTTCCATTATTTTATAGCTGTGCGACTTCAGTTGGTTTAGATGTAAAACTTAATTATACTAGATAAGGATCATCATCATCATTGCAGCCCTTCACAAGCCACTGTTGAACATAGGCCTCCCCCAAGGAAAGCCACAAAGCACGGGACAACCCACCAACATAGAATTTTTTGATAGAAACAAAATTATTTATATTATAGTTATTTATATAATTATATAACTGATTTTTTGACCAAAACGCAGTCGTAAATAAAATTATTGTTTTGTCGACCGAAACGGTAGCCTACGGAGCTTCTTTTGTTCTTCACCAGCCGGAGGGACCTCAATTTTAAACGAAAGTAGATTTGGAAGAAATTGACGTGTGTTTCATTTGACTACAACATGCAGACGTCGTAAGTTTGACAGTACATTCACAGCTTATAGCTCCGGATAGTTTTAGTTAAAGTCATGGCCTTTTTCTATACGTGCATGGTTAAAGTAACCTCTACCCGTGTAGTATCAGTGTAATAATATTATCCACTACTCCATATCGTTCTGTGGGTGTCGTAAGAGGCGGCAGAGGGAAATAAACCAAGAGATGGACAGCAGCGTCATTCTAATAACTAATATGAAATTAAAAAATTGCTAACACGCTTCTCGACTGTAGTCAATATGGCAATCCCCTTTATGAGGCAATCTGTGAGGGGATGTTCTGCTATGTTCAGCGGCTAACTTTCGATGATGATAATGCTTGAAAAATCTTTAAAAAATGGACACCTGAAATACTCTCTATTAAGGCTTTCATTGTAAAACTTTTGCAAAATGCGATTTTATTGACATATTATTTTCATCGCGCACAGAGAATATTGATGTAGGAATAATTATGTAACTATGCAGCGCTTTTATGAACTCTACGATAAGTTTAGGTTTCATATTTATATTGTTATAAATATATTCTGAAATATAATAGGTATTATTATTATTATTACAAGCATTTTTTAGGAAAAAGTATGTACTAAGATAACATCTTCATACCAGTGACTGGCCAAAAACTCAAATGCTACTTAATTTTAAGATGTCGTTAGGTCTCGTGTTGTCACAGTCACTTTGACTTAAAGTGATAGAGACAGCACGAGCCTTAACGGCATATTAAAATTGAGTAGTACTTAAGTATTTGGGCATTAGTTAGTTAAAGAGTTCCATTTCAACAGGCAAGTTCAATGCCAACAAGTTCACATGTTGGGACATGTGTCGTGCGCATTTTGTGGTTTACGAGAGCCTATTGGACGACCCAGCCGACCAGATATTGGGGTTCACTCACGTTGGTGATGGAACTGGTGTGTCCGCTGCTCACATCACGGCATGGAACCCCACCGACTTCGGGAGGATCATGAAGTGGGGAGAGGTGGGTGGTGTTATATATTTTTTTAAACAGATTTTTTTTATAAAAGGTAATGTTTTATTGAATAAGGGTGACAATCACACAGTCCACCTGAACGTAATAGTTATATAATAGCTAACGTAATAGGGCATGGTGTGACCCATAGACACCTAGATCTATCTTCCATTAAGAATAAAAATGTAGATGCGATGTTACTTTTGAAGACTAAGATAGAAGAATGCCTCGTAATCGTCACCGAAAAATAAAACGGCCTCCAGTTCTAACGCTCATTATTCGAAACATTGCAGCACAAGGACCGCTTATACAGAATTGCATTTTTTTTGTAAGTTCGCGCGTACGAAGTTGCGGGTAAAAGCTACTTTCAAATTCATAAGTAACATATACAAATGGAATTTTACGTCACGCAATCGCGAAATCATCTGCAAGTAATTTTTGGACGTTGTCTCTCCCAGCACGGCTAGCATGGGCTGGGGACAAAAATTGTATCCCCCGATTATATCCACTGACAAGAGATAAAACTATCTTGTCCTTATGCCAAAGCACGGCAACGGGGAGAAGTATATCCTCATTTGACATAACGAGTGGACATATTGTATCCCTTGTTTAGCATGGAGCCAAATTAGAGATAAAAAATTATGCTTTTTTGATATTTGAAGGAGAAAATTTTATTATAGTTCATTAGACGTGGATTTATTATAAAATTCATACAAAAAATCTATCTAAATCTAAGTCTATCTACCATTTTATCTACTGTGGATATTATATCCACCGGATAGTATATGCCCCGTCCGTAGTATGGAGCCAAATTAGAGATAAAAAATTATGCTTTTTGACATTTGAAAGAGACAATTCTATCCCAGTTCACGTGGATTTAGGTTTATATTCATACAAAAAATCTATCGAAGTCCAAGTCTATCTCCCATAAATTTTTTTATCTACTGTTTATATTATATCCACCCATGCTCGAAGGGTTGATAAAACTAAGTTAGGGGATAAACATTTTCTCCTTTCCCCGGGGATAAAATTGTCTCCTGCCCATGCTAGCAGAGGTGGAAACTGAGACGAAATGCCTCGTAGCATTTTTCTAAATATTGTTTGTTTTACCCCTACACTGAAACACTAAACTGAAAATATATACGCAATTTTAATCTTACAGTAATACGAAGAACTAAAAATAATTATCACGTGAAGTTGAAATATTTTTTGCAACTTGCAACCTCAGTTTTTTTATTATTTTGAACTGTTATCATTAATCCCAGCCGCCAAATTTCACGAACGCACATCGCGTCAAAATTCACGATACCATCTTCACTATCTGGATGCTTGACGGTCCACTACTGTGCGTTTTACTAGGAGTGTTCTTCCTAGTATCGTAGTAGTAGTTTTCTTCTTTGTGGAATTGTTTACCACCGGCGATTTTTCCGGACCGATACGATTTAGGGACATTCAAGAAAAGAGCTTACACCTTTCTAAAGGGCTGGCAACGCATCTGCAATTGCCCTGGTGTTGCGTTTGTTCATGGGCGGCGGTAGTCACTTACCATCAGGTGAGCCGCATACTCGTTTGCCCCCTCTTCTATAAAAAAAATCAGGAAGATGCTGTTGCCCATCCTCTGTTTCAGTTTACCTCTATCGCCTCTTACGACACCCACGGAACGATATGGGAGAGTGGATATTCTTACACCACCAATACACGGTTGTACGCGTAACAGTGCCATTCACGTACGTGCCGGTAAGTTAATGGCGTAATTATAAGAATGAACACTGTTAGTAATGGTAATTTTTGTTCCCGTTAAACGTTCTGATTATCGTGCATATTTTTATCGGCGCTGATCAATCGATCTCTCGATTATACTTTACGTAATATAAAGGTTGTGTATTGTAGCCGTTTTAATTAAAGACATTCATTACAAACATTAATGAACTATTAACCTTAACAAAATTTGCACTTATTTTTTTTTTAATTTTAATAGTTTATTCAGTATTTAATTACCTTTTTAAACGTGTTTAAGTTTTAATTGTGGTTTACTTATCGGCTCCGTTTTAGGTATACGAGTACTTATACATCATTTTGTAAGTATATAAAGCTTTAGTTATTCATCAACAATACCCGTACAGAGTTGTTGAAAAGTAATGATCCTAATTATATTGTAAATAATTTCATCAACTACTTCAAATACTATCATCATCATCATCATTACAGTCAGTCTTTCATAAGATTTGCTGAACATAGCTCTCTAGGTCGTCATTTCATTTATCATAAAATCTTAAAATAATTGCTTATCTGCCAGGTTTTCGAGATGTGTATACGGCTAGCCCTTTGTCACTTCAACTTACCGGTGCGTTGGTCTAAGTTGGTTACTCTCGTTCTACTGCTGATATCTTCATTATGAATAATATCACACAGAGACACTCCAAGCATTGTTCTATACATAATTCGGTGAGCGATCACGGTCAGCAGCGAAGGACCACGTATTATTTCCTTTTCCATAATATGCCATCAAGGTGTGTCGTAATTAAACGCTGCCCTGCCGATTTGGATCCTTCGATTGATCTCTCGATCGAATTTTGACTTACCTAATCGGATAATTTGTTATAAGTAAACAATGACGAAGATCATAATATATTAAGTAATAAAAAGTTCCGGGCGGTAGCAGGAAAATAATAAAACAATATGTTTTCAAGGGTATTACTTCTATTAAAATTGTATGGTTATTATCCATTGTAAGTACCTACTTACAATTTATAAATAGATTGTTTTCATTCCGTATTAATGCGGTACCTATTGGTATAAAAAGATCACTGCGTACATAGTAATAAATAAAAATGTAATGAACATTGAGTTATATGTACTACGTACTAGAGAAGCCATTCTAAAAGTACTCTGTGAGCCATTCCAAACAAAAATTGTGTCCTACTCTATGTGTTCGCGCATGCGCGGTAGTAGTAGTGGCGCATGAGCGAAGACTAATTTGATATAAAATAAGATATTAATATAAAATAAATATAATAATTGAATATAAAATATCTTAATTTAATCTAAACAAACATATTTCTAAATAAAATGTAATAATAATTATTTTATGGAATTCACAAATCTTCAATTTACGCAATATTTAGTTTTTATGGACTGCACTACAGTTCAGTTGAACATAGTCAATGTTCGGAATGGCTTCTCTAGTACGTAGTACATATAAATCAATGGTAATGAACAATCATTATCAATTATATTATTACAATGACAATTTTAGTGCGACAAACTAAAAAAGCGAGTTTTTTTGTAACAAAGTTCTTTTACGCGGCTTACAGTAGATTGAACTGGCAGAAATCGTAGTTATTTTATGAATTATTCCCAAATCCTGAGGATCCTGGCAACGACAATGGGACAAAGTATTTAAATTATTGCATTGTCATCGGTCATTGATAAGTGTGCAAAGTTTCTAATGAATTCGACGACGTTTTGAAGGGGTGAAAATCACATTCGAAAATTTCGTTACATAGATACATAACAAGCTAAATACTTTCCTCTAATTATGAAACATTTTTTAGTTGACAATATTTATGGTTACAGCCACTAGAAACCTTATTTTTGAGGAAAAAAGGCGAAATGGCTGGTATTAGGGGCGGGGTTGGCATTAAGGGCATCCCTAATTACTGCAGGGAGTCCGGTTCTGCCTACACTTACGAAAAAAACAAATATTAACAGTATTTTTATACTGATATTCTCTTTTTCAACTGTAACAACTGATTATAAGAGAGCAAGAATAATTGTTTCATTATGTGTGGCTTTATTGGTAAAAGTGAAATCGAAATTTCTAGAACACTTGCCCGATAATGAATGAGTTAACAGACGGAATTCTTTCTTTTTTTCATTACATCTACCTTATTATTAACCTGACCTAAAGATAATATATTTTTATTACAATATTTTAATGTCGCTGGATTTTGAACTGCATTTAAAAGGAAAATGTATTACATAAAACAGTAAGTAGAGACCGCCAATTGCATCATACAAATCAGTAAAAAAATTTATACTGTTAATTAAAAAAAGAAATTGCCACCAACAACAATCAAAGCATTTGGAGAATAAAATCAAAAATTTATCAAGGTCTCTTTTACTATCCCAATTTGGTGACGTAGCATAATTGTTTAATGAATTATAGAACAATTTTTGAGCTCTTTTTTATTACAGACATATTATAATTTATGGCGCTCATAATTTTACAATTGAATTTATTGTATGTGCTAATAATTCAATCGGTTGTTTTTGTTTAAAGTTAATGTATCTCCTGTTCAACTTTTTATAGAATTCACACTCGATCTATCCACCTGATGGTAAGTGAATGTTGTGGTCCATAAACCTCATATTCAATGAGGAAACAAATGCTTATGCGTCATAAAATGCTTCATTAGAAACACAGCAGCATTGTGCTGGTATTTCAAGCTGTTAAACTTCTTTTTTTATAGAACAGGGATGACAAACGAGCACACATTTGACCTGATAGTAAAAGGATTCTGTGGCCCATAGATATATACATCTATCCTCAGTTAAGAATCAAAATACAGATGCGTTGAGATCCCTGAGGACAGATGGAATGCCTCGTTTCCAGTAAAAAGGATCACCGGTTCTCTACACTCACCATACGAAACACAGTAGTAGCATTGAGCCCAACGCCGTCTTAGACCATACCAAGGCCCTTGGGCACACAAGTATTTGGGGCCCTGTTAGAAAGTAAAAAAAAAGAATGACAAAAATATTTTTCAGCATCTTACATTTATTATAGTTAATTAGTAAAAACCAAATAATATGTCATTAATTAGAGAAGTATGTTGGTGGTATAAAATCTTTTATTTTGTACCACCTTCAAAAAGTAGGAGGTACTCAATTCGGCTGTATGTTTTTTTGTGTGTCACCTCATAACTTTTTTCTAGGTGAACCGATTTCGATGATTATTTTTTTATTTGGAAGTTGACGCTTCTCATGTGGTCCCATAATTTGATCAAAGTCTGACAAATCATTTTTGAGTTATTCTTAATAATTTATATTGAAGTCGGTTGTACAAAATTTTTAATTTAAAATTATTTATTCTCTTTAGATGTGAAAATGATCGCTCTTCATTACAATTGGTAACCATTAAGCAAAAGAACATTCTTGTTCTTCTATCAAAATAATTATTAAAATGTTCACTATTTAGAAAAAGATTAAATAATCGGACACCAAAACAGGTGTGCGATTAAAATTACAAATTTATTTAGCTGTAATTATATAAATACATAGACTGCCGAAAATTAAAAAAAATCCTGGCTAAAGTAAGGCGATTCTACAGCTCGACAAAAACGTTTAGATGGTGGCGAAACATGGAAATACATATTTTCTACTTTGGAAATCTGTCAATGCCACGTTTTCTCTCATACTCGGCAATTTGTGACTTGTCACTGCTCATGGTTACCAGTTTCGGTTTATATAAAGGTACTCTGTGGTTACCAGAAAGTGACAAAAAATGCCCTCATTACTCTATAAATTTTTGTCGGGTTATATTTTCCTAAAGTAGAAAAAAGATTGTATAGTGTAGGCGAATATATCGACCTTTCGGGGCCCCCGTGACGATGCCCCCTGGGCAAGGGCCCCGTGTGCCCTTATGGTAAAGACGGTACTGATTGAGCCTATTTTACGAAGGTATTCTCTGAGAGCGTGGTGCTACCTCGGTCGAGCCAATCCATTCGTGCGAAACTATAATATAGCTGCAGCGTAGTCTTTATTACTAAAACTAAACCGAAACATAACAGGGCCGTCACTTCAGTTTGGCAGCAGAAATTGATAAGAGAATGATTCGACGGCTCCGTAACGTTTAACATTATTTGTTAGCGCGTAACGCTTAATCCGTGGTCCGGCAGCATTGACGGGCCACGGGTTCAAATCTCGCATGTAACAAGTGTTTGTGGCCTAGGTAGGTACTAATAAATTTTTCGCGTTGAACATGCTAGTTCGTGATGTATTTTTTTTAATAGGATAAGGGTAACAAACGAGCACACAGTCCACCTGATGGTAAGTGGTTACTGCGGCCCATAGACATCTACATCTATCCTCTATTACAAATCAAAATGTAGATGCGTTGTCACCCGTGAGGACTAAGATGGAATGCCTCATTTACAGTAAAAAGGGCCTCCGGCCACCTGCACTCACCAAGCGAAACGCAGAGGTAAACCTCTACTTCACGCTGGTTTTCTGTGAGGTCGTGGTACCACCCCGGTTCGAGCCGGCCCATCCGTGCGACAGCAAAAGCTGCCGCGTGGCTCTACCACTGGTGTTAAAATGTATGTATGTATGTATAGAAGAAATTCCTATTGTGGAGGTAACGTATCTAAAAAAATGACCGACCTCGATTCGACGGACCCCTAGGTTGAAAAATAATCCGCTAAGAAATGTTTTAGAAGTATTAGCATCGCGGTTGGTATTTAAACGATTAATTGACGACATAATTACTTGGGGTAATGCGAAGACCAGTGACCCACTAAATAAAAAGGTGTGGTAACAAAAGTTATTATTAGTCGTCGATTGGTGTTAAACAAAAGAAAGACATTTCATTACGTATTAATAAAGGTTACAATTTAATAATAACCTCAATTTTAAGCTGACGAAAAAATAATTGCCCTATGTAAAACTTATTTTACGAGTACGTATTTAGTTTTACGAAACCGAGATAGCTTTGTCTACACTTGCCTTTTTCTATAAGATAAGGATGACAAACGAGCACACAGTCTACCCGAAGGTAAATGTTTACCATCAGCGGGACTGTGTGCTCGTTTGTCACCCTATTCTATAAAAAAAACTTAATAAAACAACCACAATATAGCTGCAGTGAGGCTCTACTACAAAAAATATTGTTCCCTATGTATCTAACAAGGGTCATCTTATACCACATTCACACAATCCCGGTCTTCATACAATAATCTATAGCATCCCGGTGTTAGGAAGTTGGCGGTGTTTTACCTCCATGCGTCAGAAACGACACAATCCCAACACCGACGAACCTGCGCTTGATCTCTCTCCGATTAAGTCGGAATCGGAAATTCGTCCCCTCGGACTATTGAGTGAGGGAATAGATACTCGTGCACTATAATCCTGTTCCGCGTCTATTCTCCTTTGAGACTCCTCTTTAACCAAAATTCGATTTCAATGGCCTTATTATATTATAAATCGACGCTCAAGACGAAGATGGACGTCTCCATTGTTCAAGAACTTTTGAACGTATGAATAGTTTCTAGGGTTTCTCTTGTTCTCCAATTTCACTGCTATCACATTTTAAATTTAGATCCTTTAACTATCCTTTTGTTATTTCATATAAAATTTGGCTACGGATGAAATTCCAACCCAGGACTCGGGACCAATCAGTTGTGAGTCTTAATTCAAGGCCACACGATCTTTCTTGAACCCTTCACCTTTGAAAATTAAAGTAACGCCAACCAAACGTCAATCAACTTCAGAGACTGCTGCAGTCGTGTAGTCGATTATTAGAAACTTTTCCATAATGCTAGTTGGCATTAATTATGGTATCACATTTGATAGATTTTGTAGACGGGATTTTTAGGTAAGAGAATCTATTAAAATGATTTGTGTTTTAGAATAAGAACGGGTTTTGGCCAAAGCTAAGAGTGGAGATGTGTTGTAATGTTACCGCTTTGATAAAAGGAGGTAGACTTAAACAAATGCAAGATAAATTTAGTGTCAACCTACTTTGGCCAATTTTCTAGCATAGCAAACGTTAGGAGTGGCTTAGAAATTGGTATTAACCCAGTTCTCTTGCAGAAAAGGAAAAATTCCACAAGCAGACCACTCTGGCGTCCTTTGATTGTTGAAAAAAATAGATATCGAAGTAGGGTACAGTAATGATGGACTTCATATTATGTCCTTTTTTGATTTTTTAATAATTCAGGTTTATTATTGTTATGAAATGATGAAACTCTTCTATTTTGTTCTAGCAATCACTCCCGATGCGTCACAAGGAGTTCCACCTCTTCAACATCCCGTCAGCCATTAAATACATCATAGATTTTGCTGTCAGCAAAGTAACACCCAAGATGGCGGAAAGACTGAAAGTAAGTGCTTTAGTAGTTTTGAAATGCGGGCGAGTTAAAAAATGAATGCTGTGGCCCATAAATATCTACATCTATTTTCGATTAACGATCAACGCGCAGATGCATTGTCACCCCTGAGGACGCTGGTATTCTGTGAGAGCGTGGTCATTCCCCGGTCGAGCCGACCCATTCGTTGTAGTACGAATATCGTGGTTCTACCATGCATCGTGGTTCTACCATGCAAAATATAAAAACTTCAAATCATAGAATCTGGTTGGTTGCGAATCTCAATGGAGAGAAATCAATATATAACTTTGGAATTTCTATACCTCTTAATAAATAACCAACAAAAATTTTACCTCTGAAGACTATTATGGAATGCCTCGTATCCAATAAGGTCCGGTCATGCTGACCCATTCCTGCTGCAGTCATAAAACTTCAAGATTATATATGATGTCCCTCGTCCTCACCAGCCTTTTGAATTATAGGTTAGAGTTATGAATTTCCAGGAATCCGTTAAAGGTCCATAATGGTTATTTTAGGGGGAAAAGTTGGAAAGCGAAGGGCCAACAATCGATTATTGTTATTTCTTCTCGAATTAATTTCTTATGACGATTTGTTACGATTCCCTTACCTATACAGATAAGGTTTGAGTCTTGTCTTCAGAAGCTATTAAATCATGTGGAAATTAGGTAATAATTTTTCTTAGTGCTCGAGTAGAATTCAGTTTACACTTTTTATAGTTGTTTAGTTTTGATTTTGAGTGGACTTTCAAAACCATAGAGCAACATAGGCCACGGGCAAATCGGAGGGGAGTAGCCATACACAGGCGTTCCCCTCTGTCAAAGTATAAGTCCACGCGGTCCTATGCACTGCTCACTAGACTAAATCTAATCGGCTGAATCTAAGTCCTACAAAAATGCAGAATCGCTGCAGAAAGAGATCCGCTACGTGAAATTTAGCGCCACAGCGCCACGCGGCAGCTTTTGCTGATGCACGTATAGGCCGGCTCGAGCCGGGGTGGTAGCACAATATCAAAGAATACCGGCGTGAAGTAGAAGATCTGCTTCCGCGTTTTGTCTGGTGATTACAGGTGGCGGTAAAATTCCGCTCAAGACAACAACTGCTCGGGGCAAGGTGAGCAATAAGACCAAGGCGACCCCTGCCGCGCTATCCGTGAATTACTGCAACATCAGGGGACTTTACTTGAACTTAAACGCCATCCACTACCATCTCGAGATGGTGAAATCGGCTTTGCTCTTTTTGACCGAGGCGCAGGTGTCCTGTCCGGCTGATACATCATATCTCTCCTACCCGGGGTACAAATTAGAACACCCCTTTGGGCCCCGGGCTGGAGTTTGCGTATACGTCAGAGAAGACATCTGTTCTCGACGCAGTCTTGAAGGTTCGGATCTGTCCATCCTTTAGCTACACGTAGACAGCGACGACCATCCGCGCGTCTACTGGTGCCTCTACAGGCCCCATAGCGGTAATGCCGAAACAGACTGACTCATCCACCACATCCAAATGAAATCCCATACCATCTGCAGATATCGTGATCCTCGGCGATTTTAACGCCCACCACGCCAAATGGCTTGGTTCACGTTTAATCGATCATGCGGGCAGATCTATTCATGATTTTGCCTTGGCATATGGTCTGGCACAATTTGCTTACTTCACGTGGAGGACCATGCACCTTCCCTGTTGGATTTTCTGCTGACCTCTCATCCGGACAGATATCAAGTCTCCGTCGACGGCGCTATTGGCTCCCCAGACCACAGTCCGTAGTGTAGTGCCACTCACGCGGAAATTGTGGTTACATTCTGCAGGCTGATTGGGTAAGACGCGGTCTTTCTTTGCATCCTACCCTTGGGTTTGCTACTCGCCGGACGATCCCAACGTTGTTGCTAATTCTGTCGCTGATGTGGTACTTCAGGGTATGGAACTTTTTATTCCTTCCTCTGTGGTGCTTATCGGAAGCAGATTTCAGCCGTGGTTTAGTCGCTTCTGTAAAATAGCAACACACTATAGCAGGAGTGCTACCGGGCCTGGGGTGACGCATCAACGTCCTGTCACCAGCAGCACCAGCGCCCAGAAGTATAATTCCTCCAGGTCCTTCAAAAGAGTACTTGCCCAGGCAAAGTCAGAACACTTAGGCAGAATTGGCGAGAAACTAGTTCACGTTCCTTCGGGAACCCGTACATTCTGGTCTCTCGACAAGGCTGTCCAAGGGAACTTCTGTCAGCCATCTCTTCCAACTCTTCACAGGGAGGACGACTCACTGGCCCATGCCGCAAAGGAGAAAGCCGATCTGCTAGGCCCTTTTTTGCGTTCAACTCGACTACGGTGACGGGGGAACACACCGCCGACTATCCCACGGTGTGAGTGCTCCATATCGGATGTGCGGTTCACACAGCGCTCGGTTCGCAAAACACTCCTCTCCCTGGACATTCACAAGTCGAGTGGGCCTGACGGAATTGTGCTGAGAACGTGTGCTCCAGAGTTGGCACCGGTTCTGACGCGTCTTTTCCGGTATTTCTACGCCCTTGGCGTATTCCCGAAATCATGGAGGACGGCTTTCATCCACCCGACCCCTAAAAAGGCGACCGCTCAAACCCTTCCAACTACAGGCCTATTGCCATCACCTCCTTGTTCTCCAAAATAGTGTAATCCATTATAAACTGCCAGCTCATGCGGTATCTTGAGGATCACCAGCTGAATAGTGACAGCCAATACGGTTTTCGTCGGGGTAGATCAACTGGTGATCTTCTGGTCTACCTGACTCATAGATGTGCGGAGGCATTAGAGTCCAAGGGGGAGTCATTAGCCGTTAGTTTGGACATTGGGAAGGCCTTCTATCGGGTTTGGCACAAAGTGCTTCTATCGAAGCACTGTTCCTTAAGGCTTACCGAGAGGTTGTGCAATTAGAACACCAGCTTTCTTGCAGATCGGAGCTTGAAGGTCATTGTAGATGGTGCATGCTCCAAGTACAAGCAATAACGCTGGTGTTCCACAAGGCTGCGTGCTATTACCAACGCTGTTTTTTCTGCATATCAATAATATGTTACAAATCGGTAACATTGATTGCTACGCGGATGACAGCACTGGTGATGCTCTATACACCGTCCGTGCCAATATTTCTCGCGAGTACGTCGCCGAGTACCTAAAGTACTAAAGTAGGCTGTGTGGCACGTTCCGCCGTCCTGCTGGTAACAAATGTCGTCTGTGTCATCCTCTTCAATTTTGGGAAACAAATAATCGCTTAGCATGGCGTCGTAGCGATCGCCATTCACTGTAACGGCGTTTCCTTGCTTATTTTCAAAGAAAAATGGCCCAATAATGCCGCTAGACTAAAATCCTTACCAGACAGTCACTGGTTGTATGCATTGGCTTTTCCACGATGACGTGTGGATTTTCTGAGCCCCAGATATGACAATTCTGCATATTGAAGTATCCTCCGAGTTGGAAATGAGCTTCATCTGAAGAGATGATTTTTCGGTAAAAATGCTCATCTTAGATCAAGCGGTCTTCGGCACATTAAGCAAGCCGAAAACGTATCCGATGGTAATGCGGCTTCGGCTCTTGCACTAGTTGAACTTTGTACGCAATTATACAAATATCTTTATGCAAAATTCTTCTTAAAGAAGTGCGTAAAATGTTCAATTCTTGAGAACGATGACGAGTTGATGTTGATGGTTGTTCTCGCACAGTCTGAGCAACTGCAGCGCGATGTTTTAGGTTGAACATACTGGACGATTACGTACACGGGTTGTTTTATCCAACATCGATCCAGTTCCACGAACTCGCTTCACAAATTGATTTGATGATTGTTTGATTGATTCCAAACGTTAGATGAGCAACCCTGTATAAGTAATTTTTAATCACATTATTGCTATTTACTTCTTTTAAAACTTAATAATTGCCATAATAACGGTTGTATCGGATTTGTTTACCAACACAGGCCACTCGCCTTCATATAATATGCAGCAACTAATCCGAGTCTGTATCAGAGTTGTCGCTGTGACCGTGCGATACTGTTATAATACATGTTTCTATGTGTGTGTGAAATTGATGGTTTATTGTTTTAATTTAACGGTTATGTGTGAGTTTCGTAGTGATAGACGATTGTTTTTGTGTGCGCAGATTTCCCGCGTTGCTCTATAATCTCAAGGTCTCATAGTCTGCTCTATAATCTAAGGTCTCAACGTCTCAATAGTTACAATAAAAATTTTGACCCCTATTTTCCATCCGTAAGGGTGAAATTTTTTCTTCAAATAGAAATGGGTCCAACAATAAATCTATTTGAGAATTTAATTTAAAAAAAAAAAGAATCATTAGTTACTCCAATTTGGCGAGCATATCGTGTAACATGCATACAAAAATAAAGTTAAATTCAGAACCTCCTTCCTTTTGAAGGTCATAACAAAAATTATTATTTACAGATTCACACAAACTTGAAACAACTACACGAACATGTTGACGCGTCCTGTCTGCCAACGTCATATGGCGGCCCTCTGCAACTACAAGACATGGTGTCCTTCACAAGGCAACTACTCTCAGAGCAAAAGAAGAAACTGCTCGCGCTCGACGATATGGAGATCCTCAGCACCAAAGGAATCATCTCGTCTAGGAACAAAAGTACCGCCATTACAGGCGATTCAGTCTCAATAGAAGGGAGCTTCAGAAAACTAGAAATAGATTAGTTTAATAAAAATCACAGGGTATTTAAGCGTATATTTATAGTTTTAGATTTATAAATCGATTTCTCGTAAGATAGGTACTTTGTTTTAATTGAAAAATTCTTGAAAACTATACCTACAGAGCTTTTTGACAGCATGACGCTGTTTCAATTGTGAAAAGCTTATTTTCATGACAATAGTTCAAATTCATTTGTTATTTGTAAGAATTTTTTCATTAATTTGTAGTTTTATAAAAAATAGGATTGATTTCTTACTTTTTTATGTTTTATTGGCTAAATAAAAGTTACAAAATGTTTTACTCTTTATTACTCTTAAGTTCACCTTAGCAGGTATAAATCAACACTTCATCGTTACAGACCATCACAAATGTAAGGTTACAGGCCTCCTTCAAGGAATACCAGAAAACGCGGTCCTGACCCGCCGGCTCGGCGGTACGATATGACGTGCATATCGATCTTTTACGTCATACAGCATTATTTAGATCACTTATATATGTCTACATTTATAAGTGGAGCTTTTAAATAAAATGAGAATGGGGTCCAAGCTTTTTAGAATTAAAAAAAAATTCTTGCTGGTCGAGCTAAGTATTGTAATATATATTAGAAAAAAAGAAAGGCTTTTTTTAAAAAACAAACAAGTTGTGTGCGTTTTGATAAAGTGTTAGCAAATATAAAAAAAAAATAACTAGGTGCTTTGACCTTCCAGTATATAAAAAGTACTCTGTGTCTTTGGCATTGACTGAAGACTATACGTGGAAAAATTTAACAATGGAAAAGTTAACAAGTTTTACGGTAGACATTAGGAGTGAATGCTCTGTGGTATTATACTTATTACTTTTAACGTTGGTGCATCGAATAAAAAGTAAAGAACATCCACCAAAGATTAGCATCACTCAAGGAGATTGTAAAATATAGGGAGAGCGCACTTCATACTAGAGAAACGTTCCTAAATCAGTGAACTTGAAATGAATGAGAGGCACCGAGTTAGGCGTTGCATTTCTTTCTAATAGAGTGTCCATGATACAATATTTTGTGGATTTTATTAGTGTATATAGCATCACGGAAAACGAAATGCGTATTTTTTCAATATGGAAAGTGCTGAATAGTGTTATAATTAAACACCGTATAATATTTTGATTACATTATTGCTTCGCTACAGTATCAAACCCTATGGTAACTAGTGGCGGCGTAGCGTGGGTTGGCACCCAAGGCGGTTTTCTATCAAGCACCCCCCAAAATACGAGTAAAACAAAAATGATATACATGCAAACGGGACTTTATTTTACTAAAATATTCTAATATGTTATCAAAATTTACTTTCTTGTCCTTTTCGATAGATAAAATGGAAAGATTGGTTAGTCGCGTTTGGCTCATTGTGGACCTTAAGTAAGATTTTATTAACTTGAGTATTGAAACACTTCCTTCACGTGAAACTTAATATTAAATAAATCTTAGACACAGCGCTCGATTCAGAATAGTCTAATTTTACAAGAAAAGCACCAATGAATTACATTGAACCGCTTCTTGGGAAGAAATGCTGAAAGCTTTCAAGTCATAAAATCGCCAAAATGATATATCCTGCAGAAAAATCATCGTAGATTTATGTCAGATTTTGAACTATTACACGAAGATCTTCATCTGGTGACGTTAGCAGAGTGTAAGGCTGAACAACACTAAATGTTACGAGAATATCATCCATTGCTCTGTAGTGATGGTCTAGTTCCTCGTAAAATATGCAAGACATTCTAACATAGCTCTCTGCAGCTCCTCTGGCAATGTTAGTCCAGCATAAAAGTAAAAAAAGTAAAGTTGCAGCCTATTTTTTTTCTTATTTCTGAGACATGCAGGTTTCCTTACGATGTTTTCCTTCACCGCCGAGCGTGTGGTAAATCAGCACTTAAAATTGCAATTTACAATTTCATTGGTGCCGGCGATGATCGAACCCGGGTTGCTCGAGTACTGTGAAGCTTACAGCGAGCGCTAACCATCAGAGCTACAAGTCCAGCGTATCGGGTCAATTCTCCTAGTAAACGTTTTCGATATCTCCTCATTCCTCTTCTTCCTTCAATCTAAATGTCCACATTCTCACATTTTTTGTTACGTAGGAAATAGATTTTTCCACTAGTTGAATACGTTTGCTTTGAAGAAAAATTTTTGGGCTTTAATTTTTATCTCATACGTTTCCAGTGATAATCTAGATTATTATTATATTATTTAGTATTTGCTTTTGTAACTGACTAACTTATTTTAGGATTTTACACCAAAAGGAAAGATAGCATAAAAATTGAAATCACACAAAGCTGATAAGAGTGTAGATACTGCTTCTTTTGTATCGACGTTTTCTCTGTTGGTTCTGGGAACATATATATCTTCGAGTGTTTATACTAGTTTTTTTTTAAATTATTCTGCAGTGGTTTAACAGCGTCATTGTGAGCAATTCATATTGTCTCTGAGAGACTTTTGACGGATACGCCTACACTTTTTATTAAAGTTTCCCATTGACATGGGGATTATGAAAAGAACCTGTAAACTTGCTACTGTCCCGAAAAAAGTTAAACTTGAATTAACGCTCCCTAAGTGAGTGCACTCCGCATAGATTTAGCGAATAATTATTAAAAAACTATATAAGTAATATAGTTGTAGCACAAATGGATCGGCTCGACCGGGGAAGGACCACGCACTCACAGAATACCAGCGTAAAATAGCAGCTCAACACTGATTTATTTCGTATGGTGAGTGTAGAGAACCAGAGACCCTTTTTACTGGAAAAGAGGCATTCCATCTTAGCCCTCACGGTTGACAACGTATCTGCATTTTGATTCGCAAATGAGGATAGATGTAGATGTCTATGGGCCACAGCAACCACTTACCATCCGGTGGACTGTGTGCTCGCTTGTCACCCTATTCTATATAAAAAAAACAATATATTCATTCATTTGACAACGTCAAATTTTAAAAAATGTTGTCATCTATAGCGTAAAATGCACCTCCTATTTTTTAGGGAAAGAACATTCGTGTAACAGGAATAGAAACTTTTTTATTCAATATAGATTATAAATAATACTTTGAAAGTCACTCTTTTGTTTAATTACAACTGGTTCGAAAAAAATCCTCTGTCCTGGGAAGAACCAGCAAGAAACCCAGCGGGACTTTTCTTTTAATAACAGCTTACAATCAATCAAAATCAAACAATCAAATTCAATGTTACACAAATTAACAGCACAACAAATAGAAATGACTTGGTAGCGATCACCTAATTTCCAGGGGTTATTATCATCCATAAATTCTTTAATATTATAATAACCCTTTTTATACAAAGTTACTTCATTAAAGTTTTTGAACTTTGAGCAGGTCAAATTTTGTATATTTTCTGGAATTTTGTTGTCGATTAACTGGTACTACTAGCTTGTGTCTGTTCCTAGTATTTACAGAATGAATATCACTTATTTTTGTGAAACCACTTTTATTTTTGTGTACGTACATTACATTTTCATAAGTGTAGTAAGAGGCCAAAGTCAATATATTAATTTCTTAAAATTTTTCTCTTTAGGCTTTATATCATAAATTGCTCTTATGGCTCTCTTCTGTAAAAGAAATATTATTTCAGTGTCAGCTGCGTGTTCCCATAGCAAAATACCATGCGACATTATGCTATGGAAATAGCTACAGTAAACTAGTCTAGCTGTTTTAACACTGGTAAGACTTCTAAACTTTTTTATAGCATATGCTGCAGAGCTGATTCTGCTTGCTAATTTTGATATATTGGGGCTACATTGAAGCTTGGCATCTTTTTTTTATAGAAGAGGGGGCAAACGAGCATGCGGCTCACCTGATGGTAAGTAACTACCGCCGCCCATGAACAACCGCAACACCAGGGGAATTACAGACGATTCGAACCGCTCTGCGCTGGATGCGGTCAAGTGGAAGGAGCTGGCACTGGGGTGCCGCGGCCCAGAGATGAGAACAGTATTCCATGTGGGGCCGAACTTGCGCTTTGTAAAGTTGCAAGCGATGTGCCGTCATGAAATACTGTCTCGCTCTGCTGAGCACGCCAAGCTTTTTAGAGGCCAATTTGGCCTTCCCTTCCTAGTGACCACGAAATGCACACTATTCGATATGTCGACGCCAAGGATACCGATACTAGCTGAGGCAGCAAGGGGAGTGCCTTGAAACTGAGGAGATACGACAAAGGGGTTCTTTTCAGCGGTAAACGCGCAAATTTGTGTCTTCTGGGGATTGAACTGGACTAGATTTAGTCGGCCCCAATCCGAGACTTTGTTAAGCAAAGACTCGACTTCAGACACAAGTTTGTCCCGGTACTCAGCGACGTTTTCCCGAAAAATATTGGCACGGCCGGTATATAAGGCATCATCAGTGCTGTCCATAGCAATGAATGCTACCAGTTAGCAACATATCATTGATATGCAGGAGAAACAGCATTGGTGGTAGCACGCAGCCTTGTGGAACACCAGCGTCGATAGGCTTGAAATCAGAGCATGCACCGTCTACTATGACCTTGATGCTCGGATCAGCAAGGGAACTGGTGATGCATTTGCACAATTTCTCGGGAAGCCCATAGGAAGGAAGCTTCGAAAGAAGCGCTTTGTGCCAGACGCGATCGAAGGCCTTCACTATGTCCAAACTAACGGCCAATGCCTCCCCTTGGACTCTACTGCCACCGCCCGTCTATGAGTCAGATAGACTAGAAGATGAGTTGATCGACCTCGACGAAAACCGTACTGGCGGTCACTAATCAGCTGGTGATCCTCAAGGTACCTCATGAGCTGGCAGTTTATAATGGATCCATGGCAATAGGCCTGTAGTGAGGACGGGTCTGAGCGGTCGCCTTTTTTAAGGATCGGGTGGATCAAAGCTGTCTTCCATGAATTCGGGACTACGCCTTGGGAGTAGGAGTACCGGAAAAGACGCGATAAAACCTGTGCCAACTCCGGAGCACACGTCTTGAGCCAATTCTGCCGATGTGCTCAGACCTTGCCTTGGCAATGACACTTTTGAAAGACCTGGAGGCGGAGTTATACTTCTTTTTAAGTTCGCTGGTGTTTACATCCCGAGACGTTGATGCGTCAGCCCAGGCCCGGTAGCACTCCTGCTTATAGCGTGATGCTATTTTACAGGAGCGACCAAACCATGGCTGGGATCTGCCACCGACGGGCACCACAGAGGATGGAATAAAAAGTTCCATACCCTGAAGTACCACATCAGCAATAGAATCGGCAACAACGCTGGGATCTTCCGGCGAGAAGCAAACCCGCCCCCAAGGGTAAGATTCAAAAAAAGACCGCATCCCGTCCCAATCAGCTGAACTATAGTGCCAAACACGGCGGCAAGCTGCGGATCGCAACTGCGATTGGAGCGTGAGTGGCACCGTACTCCGGATCAGACAATGGTTCGAAGAGCCCAGAGGGGCATCGACGGAGACCTGATATCCGTCCGGATGAGAGGTCAGCACAAGGTCCAACAGGGAAGGTACATGGTCTTCCACATCTGGGATCCGCGTAGGCGAAGTAACGAGTTGTGTTAGACCATATTCCAAAGCAAAGTCATAGACAGATCTACCCGCATGATCGGTTAAACGAGAACCAAGCCATTCAGCGTGGTGGGCGTTAAAATCACCGAGAATCACGATCTCTGCGGATGGGACCTGTTGTAGCACAGAGTCTGCAGCCATTTGGACGTGGTCGATGAGTCGGTCTGTGTCGGCATTACCGCTATGGGACCTATAGAGGCACCCGTAGACGCGGGGATGGTCGTCGTTTTCTACGCGCAACCATAGGATGGACAGGTCCGTACCTTCAATACTGCCGAGGCGTAGAAAACAAATGTCCTCTCTGACGTATACGCAAACTCCAGCCCGGGGCACAAAGGAGTGTTCCAATTTGTACCCCGGGTAGGAGATAATTATATAAAAGTACGCGGCTTTTGGGTAGCTCAAAGACCTCTCCTGCCGCACATTTACCTACTGTTGCTGATATTACAAGATATGTGCAATATTAAATTAGACATATCAGCTGAATATCATTCGGCTACTAGTTGGACGGCATCCTTTAGTAAAAAGGCTAGATGTTTAACTAAAAGGCCAATTTAGCTAGTTGGATGCGACAGATACACAATATGTCGTTCCCATTGATTACCATTCAACTTGGCTACATATAATCCCTGTACACCCTCAACTTCATCAATAGGTAGAAATATCTAGGTTCAAGGTCTGGTGCATATGGCTGATGCTCAAGTATTTCAATGCCAGCACCTCGGAGTGGACCTAGAGTAGCTCTGTGATTTATATATTCAATCTTTACTACCTTCTGACTTTTCCAAGAAACTCTTTGAGTAGGCTCAGAAATCGCCTAGAATTACTTAGGCGTTGGAGCTGGTCATCTTTTCAAAGTCATAGACTATAATTTTATTCCAATATCGAAATGGAAAAAGCCACATTTTGTCAATTACAATAAGTCATACCAAAAAACTACTGCATCTTGTTGATATAGTTTAAAAAGCCTCGGAAAATATCGTATCCGCAGCAAGTCAGAACCGACCGATACGATGAACCTGTTCGGATTAGGCATTTTTATGCCAAAATCTGAATATACAGAAGAAGATCTGTAAATACTAGGAACAGGCACAAGCTAGTAGTACCAGTTACTCGACTCCATCGAGTCAGTAATTCATTCTTGGGGCGATGTATACGCTTTTACAACAAAATTCCAGAAAATATACAAAGTTTGACCTGTTCAAAGTTCAAAAACTTTATTAAAATAAGTTTGTATAAAAAGGGTTATTATAATATTAAGGAATTTATGGATGATATACCAAAAAACAGGACCGGTGACGCCTCTGATGTGTCCAACTATAGGCCCATCTCCCTTGCTTCTGTAATTGCTAAGGTACTGGACAGTTTGCTTAACGGGTGTCTGGATAAGCACATTTTGCTTAATGATGCTCAATTCGGCTTTAGATCAGGTCTTTCCACCGAGAGTGCTATCCTGTGTCTCAAGCAGACTGTCCAGTATTACACAGCAAGGAAGACACCTGTGTTTGTATGTTACCTGGATTTATCAAAGGCGTTTGACCTAGTAGCTTACGAAAGCCTGTGGGACAAGATGAGATCTGAGACTAGCCTGCCCGAAGAAGTTATATTGCTCTTTCAGCACTGGTATAGCAACCAAAAGAACAATGTCAGATGGGCAGGCTCGCTCTCAGAAGAATACAGATTGGAATGTGGCATGAGGCAGGGTGGTCTAAGCTCTCCAACGCTCTTTAACTTATATATGAATAGGCTCCTTGATGAGCTCAGCAGTACCGGTATCGGTTGCCACATAGACGGAGTTTGTGTTAATAACATAAGTTATGCAGATGATATGGTGCTGCTGAGTCCATCAAGTGCAGCCTTAAAGAAATTGTTAACCATATGCGAGTCTTACGCTGTGGCCCAGGGGCTCAAATACAATGCTGTCAAGAGCGAATTCATGGTTTTCAATCCGGACCACAAGCGATACACTAATGTGCCAGTTTTCAAGCTCTGTGGAACCCCCTTGAAAAAAGTTGAGGCTTTTAAGTACCTGGGTCACTGGATCACGGAAGACTTAAAAGACAACCTAGATATTGAGAGGGAGCGGAGGTCATTGTCTGTCCGTTGTAATATGTTGGCCCGCAGATTTGCTAAATGTACTGACGAAGCAAAGATTACGCTTTTTAAAGCCTACTGTCAGTCATTTTATACGTGCAGTCTGTGGGTTAGCTTTACGCAGAGGACATACAATGATCTTCGCGTACAATATAATAACGCGTTCCGGGTATTGATGGGGCTGCCGCGTTTCTGTAGCGCTTCTGCTATGTTTGCGGATGCTCATGTAGATGGTTTCGCCGCCATAATGCGTAAACGTTGCGCTTCACACCTCAGGCGCGTTCGCGACAGCCCCAACAGTATCTTGCGCGCGTTGGCAGACCGTTGGGACTCGCCGATGTTTGCTCGATGGATACGGCTGCACGCAGTCAAGTAGTCATCTTGCTGGCAGCGGCGGGTGCCATGTTTATTTGTATGTGTGTCTTGACTGTTTGTCTGTGTCTGTGTTTTATGTTGAATTGTTAAATTACTAACTTTAGTTATAAGCTCAATTGTTACTAACCAATATGGATCATGATGTCCGAAATAAACGTTTATTATTATTATTATTATAATAACCCCTGGAAATGAGGTGATCGCTACCAAGCTATTTCTAATTTGTTGTGTTGTTAATTTGTGTAACATCATGATTGTAAGCTGTTATTGAAAAAAAAAGTCCCGCTGGGTTTCTTGCTGGTCCTTCCCAGGACAGAGGTTTTTTCCGAACCAGTGGTAATCAAACAAAAGAGTGACTTTCAATAAGTATTATTTATAATCTATATTGAATAAAAAAGTTTCTGTTTCTGTTTCTGATCTTAATGTGAATAAAGTGTCAGAATGTTATTCCCATTTCTTGAGTGTTCCTGCTGCCACTCTCATTACACAGTACCAGCTATGGATTACAAAGTGGGAACGGGAGCTCAAAGAAAATACTGATACAAAATTTGCTAACTGCGTGGTTTCTACAATCGAAGTTTGCGACTATGATCTCTACCCAAATATAAAAATTATACGTGGCACAGCCATGCTACAGCTATATTAATAGTATAGTTGTAGCATAATTGGGTCGGCCGGGGTAGCACCACGCTCTCACAGAATACCAGCGTAAAATAGCAGCTTAATGCTGCGGTGTTTCGTTTGGTGAGTGTTGAGAACCGGATACCCTTTTTACTGGAAAAGAGGCATTCCATCTCAGTCGTCACGGCTGATTTTTTAATAGAATAAGGGTGACAAACGAAGCGTGGTCCCACCTCGGACGAGCCGACCCATTCGTGCTGCAACCACTATAAGCGGTGCTACATCAGAGAGATCATTTTCTACGCTAACACATTTAAAAACTTGGTTGAGAGAAAACATGTTAGAAGAGAGGCTGACAGTTTTAGCTAAATATTCATCCTGAGATAGCCCCAGACGTCTCAAATATTATCACCCGATTCGCCAATAAACAAAATAGAAGACCTTCCATTTGTTTTATGTGTGAAATAAAATTGTGTATTATGCAATAATGTCTAATTTACTCGACATATTTTATTATTAGTGACCCCCTCCAAAATTTCAGGCTGCGACCGCGCCTGGTTGTCGGCGACTTTCGTTGTTAACAGATATGGGTAGAAAAGAACATCGATAAGTATTATAGACAAGGAACTCGATAATCCTATTGAATTTTATTATTTATCAAAACTCAGTAATATAAAAGCAAACATGTTGGTAATCACGTTATTAAGATTAGTAACAAATTTTTAAGTACCTACCTATATTATCAAATAGTTTTAAATTGTTTAATATTAGCTGTAAATTAACTTACTTGTGGAATGTTATCCCACTTTCCTTTTGGTAACGAGTTTCATGTATTACGCACACTCTCACTATAAATAAAATAATTCTTATTATGTAACTAAAATCAAATATAATCAAGCCACTTAAAATGGGTAGGTACTTTCATTTTCTAGTATAAACATAAAAATACAGAGAAACGATTTAATAAGTTCTTAGTACTTTAATAAGTTCGTAGTTAAGAGTAATCAGTTCCTCAAGAGAGCGTTATCGTATTTTTTGAAGAACAAGACCACCGCACTTTTGCTCCACGCCTCCGGAGTAGTGGCACCACGCAGGACGGAATCTAAAAAGCTTCTGAAGGACTTCAAGTACCGGCTTTGCACCCGCTTTCAGAAGCTTCACTGTAATTTCATCCACGCCAGGGACTTGCAGTTTTTAAGATGCTGGATAGCCATTCCGATCTCGCTCAGACAGACGTCCGGAATATCATCGGAATAGTGTCGGATAAGGCTTGCTCTTGGATCATTACTCACACTTGCGTGTTGCAACAAGGTTGATGTGTATAGCTGTCCATAGAACCTCTCAATCTCACTCAAAATCTCAGATATTCTGGAAACGATGCTGCCACATTCGGTCTTCACCGTTGGCAGTTGGTTCTTTCTGGCAAAGAATTTGAAGCCCTAGTTCCGCTCGATTGCTTCTTCAGTATGAGATATATATGGATGGAAGTTACGTAAGTCCCGCCGCTTGAATTTGGAGATCTGTATGTTCAATTGCCCGTATGCTGTCAAATCTACTGAAGACTGCAGCTTCATTTCCCGTCTAATAGCCATGAGATTAAGAACGCGTTTGCAAAATTGATAAGTATAGAATCGAACTACTACATTGTCACGTAAATCAAGTAAAAACATTTTGATAATTTGAAAGACTGAATTTTATTCTCATTTCTTATACCCACAAAAATATACTTAGATACGAAATACGAATAGTTACTCCAGAGACTGCTAGGCACTAGAAGCCCTCTACTACCAGTGAGATATTGGCTGTGGACTTTAGGCTGGTTTTGTTAGTTATGATAAGACCTAACCTCCCGGCTTGATGGAGAGACCTGATGGTGTACTTCGGGGACTACTACTGGAACTCCTGGACATGTAGACCTAGGTGTGCCGAGTTTGAGCTCGTTTTGTTAGTTATGATGAGACCTAATCTCCCCGCTTGATGGAGAGACCTGATAGTGTACTTCGGTGACTACTACTGGAACTCCTGGACGAGTAGAACTAGGTGTGCTGTATTTGGGCTCATTTTGTTAGTTATAATGAGACCTAACCTCCAGGCTTGATGGAGAGACCTGATAGTGTTCTTCGTTGACTAATACTGGAACTCCTGGACGAGTAGAACTAGGTGTGCCGAGTTTGGGCTCATTTTGTTTGCTATGATGAGACCTTACCTTCGGACTTGATGGGGTGACCTGTAGGTATATTTCGATGATTACTAAAACAACAAATTAAACGTCATAATTTTTTTATTTTTAAAATATTTGTTTAATATGTGAAGAATGTACTCTAAGCTCCATATTTCTAGTCTGTCTTGGGCCAATCCATTCTAGGAGGAGACAATTTTATTAAAATCTAATTAAAAAATGTTAATAGCAAACATACAAGTATCTTGCCTAGTAATGCGCAGTTGCCCAGGGCAACTTGCCCTTGAATCTGGTAATACCATTTATGTTTTTTATTTATCGTGAATGTCTCATTTGCTGTAATCAAAATTCTACTTTTTCAAGTTTGATGGTGTCTTCTAGCTCCATCTCATATGCCGAGGATGGACATTTGACTTCAATAATGCCAAGCTCACATTTTCCATCTGGGGTTGCTTCTAGAGAGGGAAATTCTTTGTCTATGAATAACCCGCACTGTTCTATACGGGTATTCAAAACCTTTTCGAGTTCCCGAATCACAGTCTCTTCATTACTTCTGCTATGTTTTATGGACGGCACATTGCTAAGATATTTTTCATAAATAATTTGTTTTATCAATGGACCACATTCAGTTGTCTGGCGACGTTTGCAGACTGTCGCGAACCAAGACACTGTCAGGAGCTTTCTCCGTGTTTCTAACCATAACGGACTTCCGCTCTGTAAAATGGTGGCTTTTTCTAATTTGTCCTTTTCGGCCTCCGAAGGTTCTAACGTCTTCAAAAATTTTCTTTTATCCTCCTTGTATTCCTCCTTATTCATGTCAACTTTTTAGCAATTTGCACCATAACACGCATCTTGTTTAAATATTGTAGGTCAGATATTTTTTATTTTTTTATTTATTTTTCTCTTTAGCCTTGTTTGATTTTGTTTTTGCCGCATTTCTTTTAAGTGCACTATTTCAGGATTAGCTTCAGTGTTAAAAATAAATTTGTGTTCAGCGGACTGTAGGACACCTGTATTATAGGAAACGACGGTTGCAGCGTAACGGGCCAGATAGGACCCTCGCTGGGTGAAGTTAACTCTTTTACCTCCTGTAAACTTTCTCGAAAAACTCGTGCATTAAAACTTTCCACCGCATTGTTCGTTTCATTGTATACAAAACTGTAAGCATGCAATGAAAGACGTTGGGCTAAGTCTTCAACTTTTTGAAATATGCCGTATGTTGTAAGTTCTGGTACCATATTCACATTGCGTTTTTTGATGTCATCGGTACAAAAATTTGATGCACATTTGGAGTGATCACCAAATATATGGTAGGGAGCATTCATTATGTCCTTTTGAATGTGTCTTGCTTTTTCTTCGAAAATACCGTCCTTACTGGTCCAATATTTAACACTGCTCTCAATGCCCCAACGTATCCTTAAATAATTTTCTTTTAGGATTTTTCTGCTCCTTATGTGGTATTTTTAGAAATTGAAAGGAGTCCCTTGTGTAATTTCGTAATAGATGGTTTTTGCATTCAATTTTACCAACGGTTACGTTAACATATGGTCTTGCATTTCGAATGCTAGCATATGTGCTTGAGTCACCAATCACCATCTGCGACGTAATGGTTGTAAATAAGTCCATGCATTTCCACTGATTTTTTTAAGGCCCTCCGCTATTATAACTGCTTCCATTGCTGTAGAAGGACCTTGATTTTTTTTTTAAACAAGAATGTTTCGGTGGGTGTTTTCCTTTTGTTTGTGCTCGTAAACAGATATTACAAATCTTACTTTTCACTCCGTAATATAGAACTTTCTTTGAGTGCATTCCTGTAATTGAACCAACTCCAGAATAGGCACTATAATTAGTTCCATACGAACGCTTGGACCAACATGCATCACCTGATACAGTTATCATCGCTATTCCATCATCATTTGTGCTTCCAATAGATAAAGCATGACCTTTTTCGTCCTTACCATTCTTGACCATATAGTGATGCGCAGTTGTTTTCTACCATCGACAAATCATGTCGTGCTTAGATTGGTACAATCGAACCGACATTGGTGGCATGACATAAAACAGTATTTAGCTGCGTATTCCCAGCGTCAATAGTCATTATACCGGCCACGACTTCCTCGTTCACATCCATTTCATTTTCCGAATCGTTGGAAGATTTTAAAATGAATTTAGCACCACACATTTGACACTTCATATAAAAAGTAGAGTTAAGTCCAATCCTTTTTTCATTTAACATTTCGACAGTACTCAAATTGCAATTGAACATCGAACTATGGTTCCCAATTTCACGAAGTTGTTTCATAAAATAATCTATTTCTATAACTCTTCGTTCACTCGACACGTCTGTATAGCATCGTGCCTCGGCCAGCAGTCACCAGCAGTGTCGGTACACAGGCGTTTACGCACACATCCGTACGTATTATTTCAGAAATAAGAAAATGCGATTTAAAAAAATCTATTGATTTCATAAAAATATTAAAACACTATTACGTTAATATGTTGCTTGTAGAATAATCTGACAAAAAAATCAAAATGATACCATGTATATTAATATGGTTTTACTCGTTAAAAGTAATTTTTAGAAGCATCATTATGATTTTTTTATCGTATCAAATTAGTAGTATCATGTTGACATCATACTATCTAACTAGTACATATACTAAGAAATATCATATATTTTTCTGATTTAGTTTACTGCATTGGATCATATACTTTAAGTCAATATAAAACTTGCGTTTAGCTCCTGTAGTCCCCTTAACCGCCGTAAAATATCTACGCTAAGCAGTTTAAAGTCTACAGTGTGTCGATGTTCCTGCCACCCGGTATGTTTATTGAAACGTCAAATTTTAGGAACCATTTGTGACATAATTTATTTTTTAAAGAGTTCTTGAAGGTAGTCGCAATACTCGTGATACATCTGCGGTGTATCCAGAAGGATGTGATCTAATGGGTTGTCGTACTTCTAATGAAAACAATCTGGAAACGACTGAAGTAAGTTGTTTTTTAAATATAGGGTGAGAGTGACATGCGATCCACACAATCCACCTGATAGTAAGTGGTTGCTGCGGCCGATAGACATCTACATCTTATCTCGATTACGAATCAAAATGCAGATGCGGTGTCACCCGTGAGGACTAAGATGTAATGCCTCGTTTCCAGTAAAAAGGGTTTCCGGTTCTCTACACTCCCCATACAAAACACAGTAGCGTTAAGCTGATATTTTACGTTGGTATTCTGTGCGAGCATGGCCCTTCCCGGGTCGAGCCGACACATTCGTAATACAACTATACAATTAATATAGCTGCAGCATGGCTCTACCAAAAGTTATTTTACGTATCAAATTTAAATTTACTATTATGTTATGGTCATTTTATTACTTTATTTTGCACAAAAAATAACAAGCCTAGCCGCGTTTGTTTTGTTTTTAGAACTCTAAATATGAAGAAATACAACCGTTCAAGGTTTCAGGAAGAAGAATTATGGAAATAGATTATTTTATGAAACAACTTCGTGAAATTGGGAACCACAGTTCGATGTCCAATTGCAATTTGTGTACTGTCGAAATGTTAAATGAAAAAAGGATTGGACTTAACTCTACTTTTTATATGAAGTGTCAAATGTGTGGTGCTAAATTCATTTTAAAATCTTCCAACGATTCGGAAAATGAAATGGATGTGAACGAGGAAGTCGTGGCCGGTATAATGACTATTGATGCTGGGAATACGCAGCTAAATACTGTTTTATGTCATGCCACCAATGTCGGTTCGATTGTACCAATCTAAGCACGACATGATTTGTCGATGGTAGAAAACAACTGCGCAGCACTATATGGTCAAGAATGGTAAGGAAGAAAAAGGTCATGCTTTATCTATTGGAAGCACAAATGATGATGGAATAGCGATGATAACTTTATCAGGTGATGCATGTTTGGTCCAAGCGTTCGTATGGAACTAATTATAGTGCCTATTCTGGAGTTGGTGCAATTGCGGGAATGCACTCAAAGAAAGTTCTATATTACGGAGTGAAAAGTAAGATTTGTAATATCTATTTACGAGCACAAACAAAAGGAGCACACCCACCGAAACATACTTGTTTAAAAAAAATCAAAGTCCTTCTACAGCAATGGAAGCAGTTATAATAGCGGAGGGCTTTAAAAAATCAGTGGAAATGCATGGACTTATTTACAACCATTACGTCGCAGATGGTGACTCAAGAACATATGCTAGTATACGAAATGCAAGGCCATAACGTAACAGTTGGTAAAATTGAATGCAAAAACGATCAATTACGAAATTACGCAAGGGACTTTTTTTCTTTTCTAAATTTTCTCAAAATACTTTCAATTTCTAAAAATACTACATACCACATAAGGGGCAGAAAAATCCTAAAAGAAAATTATTTACGGATACGCTGGGGCATTGAGAGCAGTTAAATATTGGACCAGTAAGGACGGTACTTTCGAAGAAAATGTAAGACAGATTCAAAATGACATAATGAATGGTCCCTACTATATATATGGTGATCACTCCAAATTTGCATCAAATTTTTGTACCGATGACATTAAAAAACGCGATGTGAATATGGTACCAGAACTTACAGCATACGGCATATTTCAAAAAGTTGAAGACTTAGCCCAACGTCTTTCATTGCATGCTTCCAGTTTTGTATACAATGAAACGAACAATGCGGTGGAAAGTTTTAATGCACGAGTTTTTCGAGAAACGTTTAACAGTGGTAGAGCCACGCGGCAGCTTTTGCTGTCGCACGGATGGGCCGGCTCGAACCGGGGTGGTACCACGGCCTCACAGAATACCAGCGTGAAGTAGAGGTTTACCTCTGCGTTTCGCTTGGTGAGTGCAGGTGGCCGGAGGCCTTTTTTACTGGAAATGAGGCATTCCATCTTAGTCCTCACGGGTGGCAACGCAACTACGTTTTGATTGGTAATAGAGGATAGATGTAGATGTCTATGGGCCGCAGCAACCACTTACCATCAGGTGGACTGTGTGCTCGTTTGTCACCCTTATCCTATAAAAAAAATAGTTTACAGGAGGTAAAAGAGTTAACTTCACCCAGCGGGGGTCCTATCTGGCCTGTTACGCTGCAGCCGTCGTTTCCTATAATACAGGTGTCCTACAGTCGGCTGTACACAAATTTATTTTTAACACTGAAGCTAATCCTGAAATAGTGCACTTAGAAGAAATGCGGCAAAAACAAAATCGCCATCAAACTTAAAAAAGTAGAATTTTGATTGTATATAGCAAGTGACACATTCACGATAAATAAAAAACATAAATGGTATTACCAGGTTCAAGGGCAATTGCGCATTACTAGGCAAGATACTTGTGTATTACATTTTTTAATTAGATTTTACAAAAATTGTCTCCTCCTAGAATTGATTGACCCAAGACAGACTAGACTCTACTAGACTAGAAATTCTTCACATATTCAAACAAATATTTTAAAAATAAAAAATTTATGATGTTTAATTTGTTGTTTTAATAATCATCGAAATATACCTACAGGTCACCCCATCAAGTCCGAAGGTAAGGTCTCATCATACCGAACAAAATGAGCCCAAACTCGGCACACCTAGTTCTACTCGTCCAAGAGTTCCAGTAGTAGTTACCGAAGTACACCATCAAGTCTCTCCATCAAGCGGGTAGATTAGGTCTCATCATAACTAACAAAACGAGCCCAAACTCTGCACACCTAGTTCTATTCGTCCAGGAGTTCCAGTAGTACTCCCCGAAGTGCACCATCAAGCCGGGAGATTAGGTCTTATCATAACTAACAAAACCAGCCTAAAGTCCACAGCGAATATCTCACTGGTAGTAGAGGGCTTCTAGTGGCTAACAGTCTCTGGAGCAGCTATTCGTATTTCGTATCTAAGTATATTTTTGTGGGTATAAGAAATGAGAAAAAAAATCAATCTTTCAAATTATCAAAATGTTTTTACTTGATTACGATTCCCGCAGCTAACCGTGCGTACACTTGTTTGTGTGACCCGTGTCAATGTAGTAGTTCGATTCCATACCTATCAATTCTGCAAACGCGTCCTTAATCTCATGGCTACTAGACCGGAAATGGAGTCTTCAGCAGATTTGATAGCATACAATTGAACAGACCGATCTCCAAATGCAAGCGGCGGGACTTGCGCAACTTCCATCCATATAGCTCGTACTGAAGAAGCAATTGAGCCGAACCAGGGCTTCAAACTCTTTGCCAGAAAGAACCAATTGCCGACGCTGAAGACCGAATGTGGTAGCATCGTTCCCAGAACACCAGAGATTTTGAGTGAGATTGAGAGGTTCTATGGGCAGCTATACACATCAACCTTTTTGCAACACGCAAGTGTGAGTAATGATCCAAGAGCAAGTCTTATCCGACACTATTCCGATGATATTCTGAACGTCAGTCTGAGCGAGATCGGAATGGTTATCCAGCATCTTAAAAACTGCAAGTCCTTGGCCAGGATGGATTTACAGTGAAGCTTCTGAAAACGGGTGGCAAACCGTTACTTGAAGTCCTTCAGAAGCTCTTTAATTCCGTCCGTGCGTAGTGCCACTACTCCGGAAGCGTGGAGCAAAAGTGCGGTGATCTTGTTCTTCAAAAAATACGACAACGCTCTCTTGAAGAACTAATTACTCTTAACTACGAACTTATTACTAAGAACTAAGTACTAACAACTTATTAAATCGTATCTCTACTCATAAAAATGCTTATGGCGATTTGAAGCGCCCTCATTTCCCGTACCGGGAACTAAAATTGACACATACATAATATGCCAAAGTCTGTTGTATTATTTAAACTGTATCTCTGTATTTTTAACTTTTATACTAAAAAATGTTTTTAGTCAAACCGCTGGGGCTCGACCAGATCCACTTTTTGTGAGGTTGCTTCTGAAAGAAAGACTTCATCATAACCCTCTTTCTGCAAGAAATCGGCCAGCTGGCAAGCCCCTTGAGATACGTTTCCACAGTTTTGCGTTGAAGTCTCCCATTAACACCGTATAGTGGGTTTTGGAGAAATGCATGGCTCTAGAGATATCCTCATCGGGATCTGCCGAGGTTGGTGCGTAAGCCTGTATGACCTTCAGCCAATACCGTTCGGTGATACAGAGTGTACGTGGTACGCAACCCTCGTCGACACACCCAATCTTTACAACGTTGTTAACGAGAGACTTGTGGACGATATATCCGATACATTCTTAGGACAGATGGTCGCCCTCCAGGTGATAGAACAAGTTGCCGGATTTAAGAACTACCGTGTTCTCCCCCTCACATCGGACCTCGGATAATTCTATAATATACCAGCGCAACTTGTCTATCTCTTCTTCCTGTTCCAGGATATTCTCGCCAGTCCTCAGGGTGCGTGCGTTATATGTTGCCAGGTCGTGTCGTCTTAGGTGGCAACCGAACGTCCACCAGAGATTCTTAGCTTCTGCCTCGCCGTTACCATGGTCACAGAAATAGCGGGACCGCCAAGGACTTTCGGCCTTCTTTTTGTAACTCTCGCCATGGGAGGTATATTGCCATAGTTGCCACGCTTTTTTTGTGTGTGTTTTTTATTGTTATATTGCTGTTATCAGAAAGATGCTGCTGCCCATCTTCTGCCTCAGTTTTCCTCTATCGTCTATTACGACATCCAAGGGGATATTCTTTCACTACCACTACACGGGCAAAAGTACAACGGCACGAGTCCATTACCAAAAAAAAAAAAAAGAATACGGGTGTTTTATTTTATGTAATATACAGTCACCTTTAGATAGTTTATTAATTACAATTCCTTTTTCATTTCATTAAACACAACGTAACTAAAACAGAACAGCATCATAACAGTTGAACCAAGACAATGCTATACCAAAAAGTGATAGATATAATTATTTATATAATTAACATATAAAAATTATAGTATGATAATTATGGAAGTTTCTCACAGCATTTTTAATAGAAGCGAAGACAAAGTATACCACTACCACCGAAAGAATTGCATGTGTATTTCTGGCCTTTTCGAAAAGAGAACGCTTTATCTTTAAAGTGGAAATTCCACAATGTGGTCTTACGTGGCAGAAAACTGTGAAAAACTCAGGGGTTGTGTGTTCACTGTCAACCATCCAGGTGATGTGGATGATTTTTTTTATTCATACAATCGCTAACACACCACTTAATTATAACTGTAGCTGTAGCTTAAGTAAAACGATGGATAATAATAAATCTAACATAAATTTAATTTTTATTTCTATTCGAGTAAGCGTAACATTTCATATATAGAGAGGGTTTGTCTAATTTCAAATGTTGTTTATAAGTGAAATGTTGAAATAATACAAAAACGAAACCTTAAATGATAAAGGTAAAAGTAGATTTTTTAAACTTTGTCAGCATTTTTTTTTACATAAAAGTGTTTTGGGTTAATGTCACCCTATGTTTAGTGATGAAAAAGAAAAATAATAAAGAATACTAAGACTTTCTGGCCAACTTAATACCACAAAATCTATAGGAGAAATTAAAATATATGCTTAAACAGAAACTTTTACCTATCATTATTTAATATGAAGCCTCTTGAAATAATACATCGTATTTAAAAATCCTATTTTATGTATATATCACATTTAAACAGATGGATTAATTACCATCCTGATAATTGTACTAACTAAAAACAGTGATTTCAAGGACAACAACATAATCCTTTAGAATTTATTTTTACTTTGTGTTTAGAATAAAATGCCTAAAAGATCGCACGCATCAACCATTCCTAATGAATAACTCTGTTTTATCTTTTATTGCTTTTGGTTTTCAATATATTTTTTTAAATATTACTTAATATCAGACAGTTCCTTATTCCATTGTGGCAAATTACTTAATGCAAGAAATAGGGATTTCGGGAATTCGTTCACCGTTCTACCGATCACAACGAAGCGTGGCTGCAATCGTTCCTGGCTTAACGCTTCTGCAAGGAAATTCTTCGCTTCCAGAATTTGAGCCTGTTTCGGTGCCTCTTGAGTGAAGTTACCTGAAAATTATTTCATTTAGAAAAATGTTAATCTATACATATAATAAATCTGTAGAAAAGTCGTATCTGTAATTCTAATATATTCTTGAAAAAAAAAAACAAGTCCAAAGGACTAAATAATGGGTTCTGAATCCAAATCAGTGCTTTTTAGAATATTTGTCTGTCTGTCTGTGTATTCCGGATTCACGCAAAAACTAATTAACCGATTTACATGAAATTTTGTATATAGGTAGTAAGTAACCTGGGGCAACTTATAGGCTACTTTTATCCGATTACGGAACTTCAAAAAAGGAAGGTTACGTATTCTATTTCCTTTAGATGTTAATTTTCTATTATATCTTAGTTATAGGCGGGATGACGGGTGTTTTTCAAATAAAAATCATATTTGTAAATAAAGTTTAAAATATAGTTATAATCTTAGTAAAATAATTTAAAACTACACCGATTTGGTATTCAAAACAGCGCCATCTATCATCAAATCGAAAAAATAGTATGTTTTGCCATCAGTTACTAATAAATTAAATAATATAAATAACTTACATTTATATGATTAAATGATTAGATTTTTAAAATTATTAAAAAATTCTAACGTTTAGTTTTTTAGTATTTTCGTTATTTTATTTTAAAAGTGTAATAATTTAAATAGATAATTTATTTCAATTACTAATATATATGTAAAATGATTAAAACTGGTCTGTCTGCAATTGTTGCAAAATTTTCATTATCATTATAGTTTTATTAAAGAAATTTTTATGTATGTCGTGGCCAGATCGTAGAATTGATCATAATATATCATAAAGTAGTCTATCATTTCGTGAAATGGTGTGGTCATTTCATGATATTTAACACTATTTGTTGACCATGTCATGGTATAGCTTGACCAAATCAATGAATAGAAATCATTTGAAGATATTAATAACTAAACAGAACGTTGCTATTTCATAATAGGGTCATATGACGATATCATTAAATCGTTTTTCACCGCTAGCGGCGCTGATAGCGTATTTTTTAACAGAAAGAGAACATTTAAGAGAATTGACATCACTTTATTCCTTATCGATATAATAAATAAATGTTCGCTTCTATTGCTGATATTAATAGATGGTATATAGTTTTGGCTTTCATTATTTCATCTAAAATTAGCGCCACCTACTTACTTCTAAATAAACTAAAATGGCAAGTCACTGATAAAATGAAATAATACAATGCTACTGAATACACGATGTAAATAATTGAATCATTTACATTACATTCATCCCGCGTTGGAATCAGCGCAGCGAACACTTTTTTGCCCAAAAACTCTGCGGCCTGTGCCCAGTAGTAACATGTATGTTTTTTTTTTTTTTTTTTTAATTTATTTACCATATTACAAAGCATTACAAAAAACTATACTAAAAAGTCGCATACAGAAAACCACTAAGGTTTGTGATGACGCGACCAGAGTAGACGTTACATTAAGTATAATTAATATAGTTTGTAAAAAGGAAACATTACAGCCTAATTAGGACCTGAGCAAACGCATATACGCTGTTTCAAGTAGTAATTTTTTTTATAAATTACATAAAAAGTACATTTTAAGTTTTTTTTTAATGTTTTTGATATTTAAGTTATCGCGGAAATGTAATGTAAACTCCTACTTTTTTACTTTTCATGGAGAATATATGCAGTTTTAATTTATTCGTGTTTTCGGGTATGTTGCTTTTTGTTTTCACTCTGCCATAAATATTAAGGCTTGCAAAGATGAGTAGAACTCATTATCGTCAGCCTATCAAAAGTCCACTGAAATGAGCTTAGGCCTTCCCCATAAGTTGTCAAAAAGCTGGATATTTGCTTGGTAGGCGGGTTGGCAACCGCAGCTATTATTATTTTGATCTGATGTCAGGAAGATGATGCAGCCCATCCTATCTCCAGTTTGTTTTCCTATGTCGCCTCTTACGACGGGACGATATGAGGTGGTGGATTTTCTTTCACCGCCACAACAAGGCGAACATTTTTCTACTCCCGTTCATGAGTTTAGTGCTCCTCACGTTCACTGTGAATGATATTTATAAGGAATGAAACTAATTTTAAGGATTTTATCGCGTTTAATTTAAATTTTTCAAATTGCCGATGTTTTGGGCACTTTACAGCACCCATGGTTACGGGAGGGGCTGTAGAACTGGGGTGTTTGACGACCTGATGTCATCGTTAAAATAGAATGATTGATTGATGAAAATGCCGTAGTAGTTTGAATTTAATTTGATTAATTATGGGTTCCTCAGCAGAGGGTAGCACTCAGCCATCTTCCCTATTAAAATTAGGATTTTTTAATTTCAATAGACTCGCGAATCATCATTGGTAGGATTCGGTGTTCTATTGCAAGGATTTGTTGTCTATCAGATCTGATATAATGGTTGGGACGATACTAAACATGTTGACATACTTTAGACTTCCCGGAGCTTCGGTGCTTCACATCAACGATATGTTCTTTTACTCGGCACTTTCATCTAAGATGCGTAAAACACCCGTAACATTAGTTTTAATCCATGTGTAGTATGCATTATTATAGAACTGTATTTACGAAATTTTCAAGTCTACTGCAAGTAAAAAAATATCTGCATCTATTTTATGGTGCCAATCAATATTAAATAGGACCAATGATATGAATAGAATAGAATAGAATAATTTTTTATTCAATATTGATTATTACAGAATACTTATTGAGTAATTTTTTTATTTACCACTGGTTCAGAAAATACCTCAGACCTGGGAAGAACCAGCAAGAAACCCAGCGATACTTATTTTTTTAAACATAATTTCACTTAACAATAATTTTGTTTATACAATTTTTAAATGATTTTCCATAGAACCAGCATGGTGGCGATCACCCTATTCCCAGGGGTTGAAATATTTTCATTCATGTATTCCTTGATATTATAAGAACCCTTTTTGTACAGTTTTTCTTTAATAAAACTTTTAAACTTGTTTATTAACAAACTTTGAATATGTTCTGGGATTTTGTTGTAAAAGCGTATACATTGCCCCATAAATGAATTACTGATTCTGTGGAGTCTAGTAACTGGCATTACAAGCTTATGTTTGTTCCTAGTATTTAAAGTATGCACATCCTTATTCTTATTAAAGCTATTTATGTTTTTATGCACATACATTACATTCTCATAAATATATTGCGATGCCAAAGTTAATATGTTTATTTCTTTAAATTTTTCTCTGAGAGACTCTTTACAATTTAGGTTATAAATCGCCCGTACGGCGCTCTTTTGCAAAACAAATGTAGCTTCAATATCAGCCGCATTACCCCATAGCAAAATTCCATAAGACATTACGCTATGAAAGTAACTAAAATACTAATCTAGCTGTCTCATGAATAAAATGTATGAATAAAATGTCTCAAATAAACATTATATTACTTTGTTAAAACTAAATTAACTTTAACTATGAATAAATGTAAAGAGTAAAATGTAAATAATAATAATACATTTTGATTTCAAGACTATTTATCTTTCTTATGTATACATCGGAATTGGAAGACACGCTCGATATAAAAAAAATAGTAGGTGTTTCTAGACATATGTATATATTCACGTGTTTCTGTAGCATGTTACCAATCATCTACGTCTAATAGTATTTTAGAATGAAAAAAAAATATTTGACAGACATAGAGACACAGACACCGAGGTGACTAAAAGTGATCGAACTTTTCTAAATTTGACACGGAACAGCATTTAATGACGTTCCTAAATTCAAGCGCACGCGAGCGAAGCCGCGGGTAAAAGCTAGTCTTAAATAGATTTGTTTTACGCGTTAGCTTGAAATTGACTATATAGGATTATTTTGCAATAACCAGCTAAATTTGCAGAAAAGGTTCAGTATAAGTAATATAGGTAAATGGTGAAGAAAACTAATAAAAAAATCTCAAACATTATGTGCTTTTTCTTTTAAATTTAAAATGCGTGGTAATGCATTATTTTAACTGATTTTATCTCGCACGCACACATTCGTAAGGGTTGATAGGTAGGTTGATATATCACATTCAATTTGTGATAATATCAAATAAAAATAGAAGCCTTAGAAGGGGAAACCCTTTGGTTAAGAATTCTAAATTCAAATTTATAAATTCATTAAGCCTGGTACATTTGAGTTTTGAAAACAGTCATTCATTTGTTTTTTCCTCATTGTTTTTTTCTTTGGCGTCGCTTATTACCGCACAATGGCAAACATGAAATACCGGTATATTTACGAGTACGAGTTCTACCGTGGCACCAGTACTGCAGAAACAGCTCGAAGGATTAATGATGTGTACGGCCCTGGTGAGCTGTGGTAGCTCAGATGGTTAGCGCTCGCTGTAAGCTTCACAGTACTTGAGCAACCCGGGTTCGATCCCCGCCGGCACCAATGAAATTGTTAATTGCAAATTTAAGTGCTGATTTACCACGTGCTCGGCGGTGAAGGAAAACATCGTGAGGAAACCTGCATGTCTGAGAAATAAGAAAAAAATATTTCGAAGACATGTGAAGTTCGCCAACACGCATTGGGGCAGCGCGGCAGACATTTCCTTGCCCTAAAACGCTCTTAGAAATGAGAGGAGGCCTGTGCCCAGCAGTGGGACGTAAATACGCTGTAACTTTACTTTACTTTACCGCGCTGGTGTCGCAAAAAGAAAGCACGTTACGTTTTTGGTTTCAACCGTTTTCGTTTTAGAAATTTCGACCTTCCGTGGAAGCGGATCCATCACAAAGCACTTCAGAGATAGCTGGAGGCTTCGAGGTAAGTGAAAAAACTGTATTAATCCACTTGAAGCAAATCGGGATAGTAAAAAAACTTGAACGATGAGTACCTCATGAATTGAGTGCATCGAACTTGCAAACACGCGTCGACTGCTGTGTTACTTTGCTCAACCGACAAAATAATGAAGGGATTCTAAATCGAATCATTACTTGTGATGACTTGGATACTGTACGATAATCGGAAGCGCTCGTCGCAATGGCTGAACCCTGGAGACCCAGCCAAATCCTGCCCTAAACGAAAATTGACTCGTGAGTGTTTGGTGGACTACCGACACCGGTGTCGTTCACTACAGCTTTCTAAAATCTGGCCAAACGATTACAGCTATATTATGGTTGTAACACGAACGGGTCGGCTCGACCGGGGAAGGACCACGCTCTCACAGAAAACCAGCGTAAAATAGCAGCTTAACACTGCTGTGTTTCGTATGGTGAGTGTAGAGAACCGGAGACCCTTTTTACTGGAAACGATGCATTCCATCTTAGTCCTCACGGGTGACGGGTGTGAGATTTTAATTCTCAAAGACGTAAAGGGTTAAATTGTATAAAAAATACACCTTCTGTAGAGTCACTAGACAGAAATGTTAGAAAGGACCAAAAAGAACGCTTTACATGCAACCTTATCCACTTACATGCAACTAGTTTATCAAGAAGAAGAAAAGGGCACAATAAAAACATACAATTTTATTGACAACTCATCGCGAAAAAATACATTTAAGTTTGGAAACAAGCCCAATGTGTCTCTGCCATGTGCTGGATGCTGATGACAAGGCATATAAAAATAGTTATGTTCCTATTAAGGCAACACCGCGAGAAAATGCACCTTCTTTCATCGAATAGTATAGGATTATGACACGACTAACGAAACTGGAATTTTGATACAGGTAAATTCATGTCTTTATCTTGAATTTGCTTGTTCAAAAACACGATTGTATAATATTGACTCGATCTTAATTATTTGCAAAAACACCTCTAAAATATCATTATAGTTGAAATTACAACGAAATTACTTAATCTATATGCTTGGGAATCACTCAAATACATTCATAACATCAATATTCGTAATTTGCTTGCTCATTACCTAGACAGGTCATAAATTCTGTCACATGTTTAATATAAAATAATTGAAACAAGTTTATTCATTATGTAACCATTTATATACCAAAATGAACTTAACAAAACATAGATTCTTATGACACTAAAGTTTATTCAAAATGACCTCCGTGAGTTTGAATACAGGCCTTCAATATGCGCGGCCAGTCGTCTATCGCAGCACGAACGAGGTCCATGTCAATATCGGCGGCTGCCTTAATCAAGGATGTCTTGAGTGACTCCAAATTGGGATAAGGCTTTGAGCACGCCTTTTCCTCCAAGTGTTGCCATATGTTGTAATCTAACGGATTCAAATCTGGACTGGAGGAGGGCCAGTCTTCGTGCCGGATGAAGTCGATTTCACGCGCCGCCAGCCAGTCTTGTGTGCTCTTCGCTCTATGAGCTGGCACCGAATCTTGTTGGAATACCCATTGCCTGTTATTGAACATGGTATGAGAAACAGGTTCCACAAGGTTCGTCAGGACTGTATTTTGATACACAACTGCATTCGTTTTTACACCTGTTTCACAAAAATGTACCTCTGTTAAGCCCCAATAAGAAACTCCCAACCATACCATGAGCGAGGATGGAAAATGACCTCGTTGGATACGCGGAATACGGTTGCTCGCTTCTTCACTACTGTGTGCGTACACCTTATCATTTTGTTTGTTGTAGCTCTCTTTTACGGTAAAACTTTTTTCATCCGAAAACAGAATTTCCCGATATTTTTTTCCCGCGTACCGCTTCAACAAAGTGCGGCATCTCTTCAGTCTCAGATCCATTAGACGAGCATTCAAACGATGTCCTGTTTTTCTTCGATAGACCCGAAGCCCTAAGTCTTCATTTAACACCCTTTTCACCGTGGTTCTGCTTAACCCCATCTGAAGGGCCAACAGTTTCTGCTTACGTTTGGGATTTCTTTGAATTCGCGCCTTCACAGCTTTTATCACTGCTGGAGTCCTACCAGACCGAGGGCGACCACTTCTTGACCTGTCAATTACACTAGTCTTCATTGTATCGTTTGATGGTACGATAAACGAATCTTTTGGATATATTCAAATTTTTCAGTATGTCAAAAATTTGAATTGGCGCGTAACCGCAACGATGCAACGCAATAACTGCAACACGGTCTTCTTTAAGCGTCCACTCCATATTTAAAAATGAGTAAAATTCTAAAAAGTATACAGTTTTATTTTCATGAACAATTCGAAATTCGAATTCAATAAACTTTTTTGTGGCCAGCATTCTAAAAGAAAAGTTTTTACTGTGTGACAATACTTATGACCTGATCAGGTATTTTGATTTGATAAATAAATATTTTTTTAAATATTTTAAGATTCTAAGGGATTTATAAACGATCTTATCGCCGCGGGCGCTACGCAATTTTAAACCTTATGTTATCGTTTTTAAGTTTTTATAGAAATTATGTACTAACTCGGTTCAGTCCGGCGATAGTTCGCTTAAACGATTTTCGATGTCTTAGTTCAAAGAAGATCAAGGACCTCCAACAGCTTTTTCAATTTATTCCAGAAGAACATAAAGAATTTTACTTGGACATTATGGTTCGACCAACAATTGATTAGGAAGTCTAAGATTAAAATAAATAAGTTAAGTATGTAATAATTATTGTAAGCTATAATTAAAAAGTGATTTAAATAATATTTTCAGTTTTATATCAGTTATTTAAAATGAAATTCTTAATTTTTGTACTTAAATTAGTGAATTGTTTTTAAAACCCCACCTTGATTTTTATCATGCAATATTATTCAGTTGGATAATTTTAAAACTACACATTGAAGCAAGAAATTATCTTTTTTTTTAGTATTCCTTCTTAAAATATTAAGTGAAGATTCCTGAAAAATCTTATCACTGTAACATGTGGGGTTTAAAAAAATCATCGATTCCTTTGTCCTCACGGGTGGCAACTCATCTCCATTTTGATTATTAATTCAAGAGAAAGGTAGATGTAGGCCACAGTATCCACTTACCATCAGGTGGACTGTGTGCTAAAAAAAATATAAGAAGGTGGTGCTAGCCAGACGGACTTCAAGGCAGAAAAGTAGGGTCCTTTATTTCCAAATCACTAGACCACATTTATTTATCTCACATTCATAATATTAGTACGAAATAAGATTGATGTTAGTGTAGAAAGTAAAAAGTGTAGAGAATGTAAAGATATTCACAATGCTATCTAGGTCTTAAGGCTTTATATGAAGAATATGTTGTGATAAGAAATGTTTTGTTTTTTATTTAATTTTTTTTTATCAACTTGCGTGAATAGTATGCAAGTTTTTTCGTACGTGGGCACTCATTGCGAACGGGCGTGAGTGTTCACTATCGCTATAATGGATTTTGAATAAGAGGTTGTATATAATATATACACCTAAATTGCCGGGTTATAACATACTGAAATCTGTTTCTGTACTTAAAATGGCTAGAACTTAAAAAATTGTCTATAAATCATCATGGCAACTATAATATTGAACTCTATGAAGATTACCTATAAAAGCTAACACTAAAGCATCTGCAGAGTATTGAGGAAACAGAGGCGACTGTCTTCTCCATCCGAGAGCTTCGAACGTCTGTCCATCTGACGATATCATGAAGTTATACGGTAGACTTGATACGTTTGTCGCCTGTAAAAATAATTACAAATCGAATTAGTGTTTATAGCACTGCTAGTAGTCTTAAAAGGAAGCGGATAATTTGCCGTAATCCCCGCGCTTGGAAGTCATATTGTCGATAGCAATACCAGTCGTTTCTCTCTTGATGCTGCTTGCCAATACAGGTTTGAGAAATTTAGTATAATCCATCTACCATGCATCTCTCAATAAATTTGGAACTTACGCCCTTTACGACTAATGATTTTTCCCAAAATGTCAACCTCAATTGAACACACTAATCCGCCAGCCCATTGAGTTTCATTAAAATCTATTTAGGCGTTTAGGCGTGATTGTGTAATGAACATCCAAACATATTCACAAACTCACATATATTTACACATTATAAGATTCTTATTTTATAGCCTATTAGCCGTTCCCCGCGGTATCGCCCGCGTATATCATGCATCTCAGCCGCACGACATGACACCTCGCTTAGAGGCGTTCACTGCTGGTTTTTCTCGGTTCTCATAAGGTAGCTAGGCGTCGTTCGCGCGCCGAGCCGAGTATTGAATTGATTTTTTAAAATTTTTCATTATATATTGAACATGCTATAAAGAGCAAAGTTAATCTTCATAAAATTGTCTTGATGTTCGTAAGGATTAAAATGTCATGCCTAATAGTAATGCTCATAAATCACTTTTCAATATTCAATTATTTTTTGTCACAATATATCTTATTGTGGCTTATGTATAAGAAATAGGCCTGTAGTATCGCGGACTTTTTTTAGATGGATGAAAGAACTATATTTTTGTAAAGCATAGTATTTACGTATCACCGTTACGTGGACAAAGCAGTACGTGAGCCCTTTCTCTTCCGACTTACTTAACAAAAATCAATATTTAAGGCTAGATGAGAGGTGCAGCCTAATTCTAGATAGCCTATTCTTCGTGAACCTGGCTATCAAATACAAAAATATTTTATGAAATCGGACTGATATGGCAACGCCCACTCTATAGAGTAGGGAACGTCGCGGCGGTGTCGAACGGTTCGCGTATTGCATTTTTTATTCGTGATAAACTCGAAATTAAATGTCCGATTCGAATGAATTAAAAAGTGTTTTACTGCTACATATATACCTCTGATGACAAAATTATTTATTTGAATAAGAATTAATACTAAGATACGAATGTAACCAACTTTTGCTTCATTCCATTCTATTCTATTCTACCAGCGATCTAATTAAATTTTAGAACACTAAAGCTACTATTGTGACTTAACTATGATAGTTAGATTGCATCAGCAGTGAACTTGCTAAGGGCTATAATGTTAATGAAGTTCTGAATATGGTATACAGATTAACCGTTACACAAATCCCGGAGAATAATGAAAACACACAAGAGGAAATGTGGAGGTTAATATTCTGTACAGACGTTCTATTTATAATCAGATGGCAAAATTGATATAAAGTGATTCTAAGTTTTTTTTTGTGCAAGATAATGTTTTAAATAACCTATAACATCTCTTAAATTAAAAGTAATCTATGACATCCACACGATCGCCAGCAACAGAGTTCGGCCTATTTAAAATATAACTGCATATAAAAGACACACGCAAAGAACCATAAGAACATATCTTATAAATATTAACAAACTTACAGAAACACCTTGTGTAAAATAAAATATGATTTATAGAGACGAGTAAGGAGTTATTCTAACAGCACTTCAGCGTTAACTTAACAGCAACATTTACAGCTTTTAACAAAACTCGCCATGGCTAAGCGAAGCAATAATCTAGATAATCTAAATTCTAGAAAAAATTAATGAATTTTAGAGCACGTAGCGTAAACGCAATAATAAAAAAAAACAATGAGTATTTCTATATAAGACTAGCTGGTACCCAGCGCGTTGCTGCCATAGAGAAAAATAACTGTCGAAATATCGTTTCAAATTTGGAAGAGTTATATTGTTTAATTAGGAATGATAACATATTCATTGAAGTACAGTGATGTATAACTTTCAAATAAATTTGTCGGTACGATACGCGCGCTACCTATTGTAAGTTAGTTGTATTATGCCTATAACATTCTCACAAGTGCAAGCAATAAGTTGACAAAGTTTTAGCGCAATCTGATGAACGGTATGGCAGCGCATAAAATACGAAAAAACAAAAAATATTTTTTATATATTACATGATATCAAGTAGGTACGATCGCAAATCCGACGGCCAAACGTGGCGTTAGCTACAAGTTTTACACTATGCTATTTGTGATGATAAGACCATATCGTACGACAAGGAAGCGCTCTAAGAGTCCAGTTGGATAGTTACCACTCTGTCCATGCCGCCAAGCAGCAGTGCATTTATTGCTTTGTTACTGTCTGTTGGCTATGGCATACTATTTGGTATGTGGCAGTTAAAATTTTTAATAAATTACCTCTTAATATTAAAAATTAAAACATCTCCTTCCATTTAATAAGAAATCAAAAGGGGCACATTATTTTTTTTTTATAGTATACGGGTGACAAACGATATCTACATCTATCTTCGTTTGCGAATTAAAATGCAGCTGCGTTGTCAGCCGTGAGGACTAAGATAGAATGATTATTTTTCATTAAATTTTTCTCAAGGATAACATCTATTTTACCCAAATCGTTAGGACCAATTCCGAAGGACCAAGTACATAAATTCATATTATAAGAATTGCTAGCTTAAAGTACTATGATGTTTAACGTGGTGGAGCAACGCTGCAGTTATGCTAGCTATACATATCTGCAATATGAATGGGACGGCTCGACCAGATAGCACCATGTTCTCACAGAATACCAGCGTGATACAGCAGAATAATGCTGTTGTATTTCGTACCGTGAGTGTAGAGAACCGGAGATATTTTTTATTGGTCACGAGGCATTTCATCTCAGTCCTCGGTATTGACAACGTACCTGCATTTTGACTCTTATTCGATGATAGACATTAATTTATCATTAGGCGAACTATGAGCTCGTTCGTCATGCTTATTTTATAAAAATGATTTAAGTGTCTATGGGCCACAGCATTACCGCAAGGTAAACAACCGGGTGTATTATGTGCCCGTTTGTAACCCTTACTCGTATAAAATATCATAACCACCTAATAAGTAACAATAAACAACTATAATTAACAAACACATTATGTTAACATTCGCGTATTGTGCATCAAAATATGACTAAGAAATGTAATATTCCAATGACAAAAAATAATCAATGCGGTATAAGAGATAAAATGGCTATGCGAGTATACACTATACTTTTATATATTTTTTACAATGTGCAGTTACATACAGCAATGTACACAACATCAATAACATATTTTCACGCTATAGTCGCGGTGTAATTCGCAATGTTCGGATAAGAATATAACAATTTTTTTTTCACTTCCCAGAGTTTTTATGGGACGATGGTAAATTCTATTTTGTACGTGGTAGAGCCATGCTGCAGCTATATTAGTAGTATAGTTGTAGCACGAATGGGTCGGCTCGACCGGGTAAGGACCACGCTTTCACAGAATACCAGCGTAATATGGCAGTTTGACACTGCTGTGTTTCGTATGGTGAGTGTAGATAACCGGAGACCCATTTTACTGGAAAAGAGGCATTCCATCTTAGTCCTCACGGGTGACGAGTGACGACGCATCTGCATTTTGATTCTTTATTGAGGATGAATGTAGATGTCTATGGGTCACAGCAACCACTTACCATCAGGTGGACTGTGTGCTCGTTTGTCACCATATCCTATAAAAAAAATAATTATGACGAGATGTATGAGTAAAGAGATTATTATATTTCAAGTTTTATATAATAGCCCTTTTTTATTCTAGGTGTAGACATTAACTTGTGGTAGATCCACGATGCAGTTGGATTATAGCTGCAAAATGACTATGTCGGAAGCGAGGAAGGATTACGCCCTCAAAGAACATCAGCATATTGCTACGTTTCGTACATTGAGCGTAGGAAACTGAAGACCCATTTTATTGGTAAGGAAGCATTCCATCTTAGTCCTCAGTAGAATTTTGATTCTTAATCGATTATACATGTTATTAAACAACATTTTGTTTGTAAATTTACTACTTTAGTTAATTACATGTTTACAATTATAAGTGGAACATTTTAAACTTTTTAAAAATTCTTTTATTCGTCAAATACCTATGTCAAAGAACTGGACAGCAGGCGGTTTCACACGCGTGACAGAATTAGTAAATTTTTGTTTATTTATTGATGTGGCGTGACCGTGAGTGATAATGAGAGGTCATAATCCGATCGCGGCTGCTAGCAGATTATCACCCTAGTGCTGCGCGTATGTCTATAAACGGAAAGCGTGTTGTCCCATGTTGGCCAGGGACTTATAATTCCTATATTTATGTGGGACTTATAACAAACATATCTACATAAATAAATAAAATTGAAGTGTCTGTTTGTAATGTCAAAATTACAGCTTTTTACTAAATGCATATGAAAGTATATACGGTACATATAACAAAAACACAACTTTTAACATTTTTGTCTGTCTGTCTGTCTGTCGGTCAGTCTAACTGTCTGTCTGTTTGTTCCGGCTAATCTCCGAAACGGCTGGACCGATTTCGACGGGACTTTCACTGGCAGATAGCTGATATGATAAGGAGTAACATAGGCTACTTATATTTTAGAAAAAGAATTAGAGTTCCGCACAACATAGTTAAAACCCTAAATTACACGCGTGCGAAGTCGCGGGGAACAGCTAGTAGATAATAATAATAATAATAATAATGTCCTCCAGAACTAATTTCGGTCACTTTAGTAGGTCACGGCAGTCTTCTTTATTTGAGTTTGGTGACAGGTGCCCCAGGGCTGTACGAGCCACTGGCCATCAGTTTAGCTATAAGTTCGTTTCTCACTTCAATTCAAATCTATACAAATAAATAAAATTGAATTGTTCGTTTGTAATGACAAAATAACAACTATTTACTAAATGCATATGAAAGTATATACGATACGAAAACAACAAAAATATTTAAAAACTAGCTGTTCCCCGCGACTTCGCTCGCGTGTAAGGGTATTTTTTGTTTTTGTGCGGAACCCTAATTATTTTTCTAAAATAAAAGTAGCCTAAGTAACTACTTATGAAATCACATATCTGTCAGTGAAAGTCCCGTCAGAATCGATCCAGCCGTTTCGGAGATTACCCGGAACAAACAGACAGACAGACAAAATTTTAAAAATTGTATTTTAGTTATAAGTACCGTATTTAATTTCATATGAATCTAGTAAAAAACTGTATTTTTACATTACAAACAGACGTTTCAATTTTATTTATTTGTATATAGATTTTGTCTATCTGTCTGTTTCTTCCGCCTAATCTCCGAAACGGCTAGACCGATTGTGCTGGGACTTTTACTGTCAGGTAGCTGATGTTATAAGGATTACCATAGGTTACTTTTATTTTAGAAAAATTATTAAAGTTAAGGTAACACTCATGAAATGCAATCGTAATAAATTACACGCGGACGAAGCCGCGGGGAACAGCTACTTTATATCTATAAAAAGAATGTGCCAGCTGTGTTACTTGGCTAGCATGTCGAGAAAGGCGACCAATGGGATATTGGGTTTGTGACTGTGTAAACGATGGACTAGCCACCTATCTTTTGTTTCACAATTTCCCATCTGTACCAGTTCACAGTTCGCTTAGCCACCTTCAGCTGCATCACTACTTACTATCATTTGAGATAGTAGTAGTCAAACACTGGTACCTAAATATAATAGTTAAAAACCCGACTAGCATATATGGATATGAATGAAGCGATAGAGTTGTGTCAGAACCGTCGAAATCCGTAGTCTCTGCCTACCACATTAGGTGGCAGACAGGCGTGAGAGTTTACACGTATGTATTTTATGAATTAGTAAAATATGAAATATGTAACTTAATTTTATAATAAACTAGCTGTTCCCGGCACGAGTCACAATGCCTTTTTTGACAAAAAGTTTCGCGGGCGTGCGCACGTCAACTTACCAAAGTTTTGTCGTAATCGGATGAACGGTATGACAGGGCATAAAATACGAACAAACAAACAAACAAACATTAATTTCTATTATTGTTATTTTATATTATATCCATTAAGAGGTGGAAAGACGATTTATACGCTTGTGGTTTTTTGACTTCCAACAGGTTTCATGACTGCTTCTTCGCAATCAATGGAAGATATCCATATTAGAATAGATAGATAGAGATATGCTCTATTGATATTGTCGCTTCAATCGCTGGTCGTACGCGTGCGTATGTGTATGCGCGCGCGCGCTTTTGTGTGTGTGTGTGTGTGTGTGTGTGTGTGTGTGTGTGTGTGTGTGTGTGTGTGTGTGTGTGTGTGTGTGTGTGTGTGTGTGTGTGTGTGTGTGTCAGTGTGAGACAAAGGCAACCTATACAAGAACCTGGGATCACTTCTAATCATAAAACTAAATCTACCTGCATCATATTTAGCAGCTTCGCGCAGTCTGACGCGCCGTAACACTGCCTCGTGCCCGTCTCGACGACTATCACCTGGCTTGCCTTCGTTGAAGATTGCTGGGTTGTTTGGATCGGGCTGGTCTTATCCCATTGGAAACGGCTCACCATAAGCACCGACGGCTCGACTGGCGGTAAAACGTTCTCTGTAACATACGTCACGTGTTTTATAAGAACTTTGATGTTATCCACGCTGGTATTGACCGTATTATCTTTCCACTGTAACAGAGACCACTCATTATCACCACGCAAAATATAATGCTTAAGCGATATCATCGAAAATAAAATTAACATAGCTGAGAGGAAAATTTAAGGAGGCAAGGGACACTTCTTACTTGTAAAATTCGATAAATTATTTATTTAAAAAAACATATTTTTACGCGAATACTAAACATTGAATAAAACTAATTTTACGGATGTTATCGACTTTAATATAACTTCTTTACTTATTATAACATATTATTCAGAGCTACGATTCCAACTCAAGAAAAATAATGGACATTAAAATAAATATATCTCACCTGATCTGCTTTGGATAACCAACAAATATGTGCCTATTACAATTCCCGCGAAGAGAACTAGAAAGAGTAAGGTGACGACCATGGTGGTCCGGTATCTTTGTTCTTCTTGACCTGGATTTCTTGGAAAACGCTGTAGGAGTGGCGTCGCCTCGGAAGTTCTGGGTTCATCTTCGGCGCGGTATGAACTGGTGCGTGACTCGTGATCTGGTAAAAATCAATCACTGTATTACATAAAATATCAAATTAATATTTTACCCTGGCTGTATTTAATTAGATATAGACATAGGCATGCATTTATTCAGCAATTTACACTCATACAGTTTTCATACAGAAATTAAAATTATACATAAAACATCAAAGATAAAAACTAAAAATCAAAGATTAGGTTCATCAAAGATAAAAACTAAAAATAAAGACTAATTTATGTTATTAATTAAGCTGAACTTTAATTAAAACTGTACAAGAGAACTGTACAGCTGTATTATCACACTCAGGTTGTATGAACAAACATAAAGAATGTATACCCTAATATAATAATATTGTAAATAATTGTGTATAGGAAACTTTTTAAATGATGGCAAATATGAAATATTTGGTCAAATATGGATTATGGAATATACCATCTAACGAATCCCTAAAGTTTTAAAGGAACTTAAAAGACCAAATGTATATTATAAAAAAGATTAAGTATAAAACATTCACCGCCATGTGTTAGCTGGAAATTATTTCATTAAAAATAAAAGGTAAAACGTTAGTTACAATAAATAGATTGCAGTTGAATCTCGCCCATATTAACACTACACTTAGGCAATATCCGTTTCGAACAGCGAGTTCTGGACCGTGAAAACATTGACCAGTCTGGTGCTTTCGTATCAATCGCGTAATGCACTGATTTCAAGTGTTTAATACGTGATCATGTTCCAAGTTTAGTAGGCATATTAAATGTAACGACACAAAATAATATCCTGTGTACTGTGAGTTATCTACTTGATATGTCAATGTTAAATCAACATTTAGGTACCCAATTTATTTTCAGTATTCAATTTCACATGGCTACGTATAGCTTAATATGTTAAATTATTGGTTTTAATTTATCAATCTACAATGTGTGTAAAACAATTCCTCTAGTAGATAAAAATACTGATTAAGTGCGAGTCCGGCCTGACTCTATTAGGGTTCCGTACATATACTAGTCACATATATACAATTTTGGTATCTGTAAGGCAAGAGTTCGGCTACATCACCACTTACACTTACCACAAGTGAGGTTCAGATTTAGAATCAAGTAGCCTTAATAGGGGTGAGGGGCATGGGAGAGGGTAGATTCGTCCCCAACCCTTTCCCCCGTCAGGCGTACCTATTTTTTATATTAAATGTTGAAGATTAAAAAATTCTTGAATGATTTGTGAGAAAAATTACTTTACAGGGAGGCGTCCCCCCTCCGCCGAAGTAATACCAAAGTGTAGTCGACGAAATTTCTGGATGGTTTATAAAAAATAACCATGAAGCGAATGGAGGAGTTTGTTCGCTCGCTTCGCTCGCTCACTCGCCCCCTTCTAACCTAACCTGTCTGAGTCGGAGTGATCCAAGTCCCGAGCTCGCTTCGCTCGCTCTTGCACCAAATAAAACACCAAAATGTTAACTTTTATAATTACTTTAATAAGTAAACATATTACTTCCACCAATGGATCTTTATTATATTTCATAATGTTCCGCCCCCACAAGTACTCCACTATCTGACATATTATCTGCTTAAACATTGCTCCCTCTCTTCTTTGTAGGGATCCTCGTTCATGGTCATTTCATAGCTCCATTTTTAGCAAAAGCATAAATAAGGTGAAACAAAACAAAACCAACTGTATGTTTACTTTTTTAAAAAAATGCGTGTTACTGAATCGGTAATTTTTTATCCCAAAAATTACTAAAACTACGTAAATTATAGTCACAGTAAACCTGTACAGTCAAAACAAACTGAAATGGATCGTAACTCAAGGCAATAAGAATTTTGAAAGTGCAGTTTTAATTGTATTAATACAAATTCAAATATAATAAAATACAAATTTTATGTGTGTGTTTACTAGATGGTTTAGATTTACATTTGGAACCCATAGGTGACGCTGTTATCGAGATGCAGAATCACCCGTGCGAAGCCGGGGCGGATCGTTAGTAAAATATATTTAATAAAGTCATGAGTTTTCTGTCTCAGTTCTAAAATAGTAGTACTAATTTAGTGGTAAGTGTGTAAGACTACGAGATGATGAATCCTCAATAAAACTCTATAATATAATTCTGCTGTAAGCTGTAACTTCAAAATATTTATGGTCTACCGGCCGGTCTCAATAACCTATCTATCTCATTCTGGAAGTTAAAATGTCTATTATTGGTATCTACAGTTACATTTTTCAGTTTCAATAATCAAAGATAGATAGAATTATTTAACCATCTAGGTCGGTTTTTACTATGGGATATCTATACAAATAAATAAAATTGAAGTGTCTGTTTGTAATGTCAAAATTACAGCTTTTTACTAAATGCATATGAAAGTATGTACTGTACTAATAACAAAAATAAAATTTTTAAAGTTTTTGTCAGTCTGTCTGTTTGTTCCGGCTAATCTCCGAAATGGCTGGACCGGTTTTGACGGGATTTTCACTGGCAGATAGCTAATGTCATAAGGAGTAACTTAGGCTACTTTTATTTTAGAAAAAGAATTAGGGTTCCGCGCAAAAAAAATTAAAACCACAAATAACACGCGGGCGAAGTCGCGGGGAACAGCTAGTAAGTAATATATATTGGATTAACCCCTGTACCCCGCATACCGTTCTCCGGCGGTGCTAAACGGTGTGCGGGGTACAGGGGGCAAAATATAATATGAAAATATCGCTCGGTCGATCGAAAAAATTTTTATACTATGAGATGTAATATATATTACATGTCAGCGTAAACGGTTCCATTAAAAAGTACGGTGAGCGATATTAATTTATGTCTCGAGATATAATATATATTACATTATATCCCAGCCCATAGTGAAAAGCGGGCTTCACATTGATCTACTGTGCGGAGGACTTACTACCTGAATTAAATGGGTTCATTGAAAACAAAAAACAGCTGACTGTTTCAACAACGTTTTGGCATTGTGGCATTGGCATTTAACTGGCGATAGTTCAAATTAGGTACCAGATGTCAGAGTTTTGTCTATGCCTAATTTTGAGAGGTAGCAAATATTAAACGCATTTTTAAATAAATAAAACCTATTTAATATCTAAAAATGGATTTGTTAAGCGATGAAAGTGATAATGAAATGTATGAGATCGGTCACGTTTTTGAATCCGGAGGACGAATAAATTACAGAAGTGAATTTTCTGACTGAATTTACATATTATTTCGATTCATATTAAATAAAACGTCCGTGGATGAGTTATTATTGAAAATAATATCAGCCTTAAAAGTAATTTCTTCGATGTGAATAAAGAAACTTGTGAACAGAATTTTTTACATAATGTATGGTCGAAATATACCACACAACATTACTTTGAACAATAAACATGAATGTTTATTACTGTAACAATTTAGGAATAAATGAATATCAAAATTTAATAATTATAAGTTATTTTAGCTGAGCTCATCGATTTCTAGTTGTAGTGTACACAAACTGTTAAGTCAAGTCAAGTATATATATATATATATATACGACACACCAAATACCGTAAAAATATCAGTATCTTTAAAGCTTCGGCCAAACTGAGGCGAACCCCATACCCCTATCTTTTTTCCTATTATTTTTATAGTCTTCGTGGCTGAGGTCGTATAGAATCTTGTTTTCTTTTACTTTTTGTAAAAATAATTTAGAAAAACACATTTCATGACCTTCACTTTGAGGTTTTTATTTTATATATTTTATACTAAACAACAAAATATACTTACACTATAAAACAAATACTAATTATTATTTGTAATACATAAAAAGTAAAGTTACAGCCTATGTACTATATATATACAGCGTTTTGGTTTAAAATATAGATAATGAATATTATAATAAAAACATATATTTCTAATATTTATTTATATTGTTGGTTTTACGGATATGCTACTAAGATACATATTATTTGCTTTAAATATTTTGTATACAGGACTTTTAATATACAGGAACATATTTTTTTCGATTCTTGATAAAACTTCCCATACCCTTATCGTTTTTCTTATTATTTTTTTTAAATAAAACTAATTTTACGGATTTTATCGCGTATATTAGCTTATTTTTATATTTCCGACGTTTCGGGTGCTTTCCAGCACCCGTGGTCACGGGTTGGAAGTTCTTCGCGTAAATATAAGAAAACTAATATTTTTTTATTATTTTTATAGTCTTCGTGGCTGAGGTCGTATATAATCTTGTTTTCTTTTACTTTTTGTAAAAATAATTTAAGGTTCAACGGCATTTCGAGAAATCAGGCACTATCCCGCGTATATTTCGCTACAGCACGTGCGAATATTCGCGCCAATGTGAACACCTTCATACAAGTTAGCTGACATAATCGGCGCGAGCGCATCGCGTCCCGCACAGGATCCGCCTCAGTATGACCCAAGATTTACTTGTTTGGAGCCCTAAAGAAAAATACGAGGGGCACACTGCAATGATCGGGAATAGAATATTTCGGATTGAGTTACAATAAAACCTTTTTTAGAATTTGAATACTGGCCTCTTAGAATCTTAATGACAACAAACAACAAAAAAAAAAAAAACCAAAAACTATGTTGATTTAAAGTTGACACGTCGTTAACAGAAATGGAGCTCACGCGTGAACATTTCCGTGCCATAATTTATCACAATTTTCGTCGCGGGTAGTGTTGCCCAAAATCGGTCTTGGTCTTGCAGTCTTGGTCTTGTTCTTGCATTTTTGCAAGACCAAGACTGACCGTGCAAGATTTGCGCAAGAACAAGACTTAGCTTGCGAGACTCTTGCGTCTTGCAGTTAGGACTAAGTATCGTTTCAGGGAGTATAGGAGTTCGGGTATACGTTTAGGGACTCTATGAGACGCAAAAAATATAATGAAAAAGAAAATTGGAAAATTGGACTTTACGAACAATACCATAAATATACATAGCGAATGAAAATATCCATTAAAAGAAAAAAGAGTGCATCCCTAGTTTTGACCATCGGCACTTTGATGGTGCGCGGCGTCTTGTTGTCGGCGTCATCAAAAGTCGGATACTGACCTGTCAAAGAAATTGTGCAGCTATTCGAAAGTACAAGGTCAAGATACACGTGCCGGCGGCTACTATTGATATCGCATACAATCGTCGCCGCCGCGCCACACGCACCACATTTGACACTGTTTGATTGCCGCCACAGAGTACATGTTTCAAAGAATAAAATAAGTTTCCGGGTGCTAAGAATGGACACGAATACATAATCCTGATCTCGCAAGAAATCTTGTAATTAGATAATAGGTAGGTATCATAATAATTTATTCTAGTAAGTAATTATTATAAAATTAACTATATGGATTTACAATAATTACTTGCTATTATTGTTATTATTATTACCTAAAAGATAAATATGTTCAGTAAGTTCACTGCAAATCTCGACTTTTGCAAGTGTGTGTTTTTAAAACACAAAGTGCTCGAATATGTCGTCACACATTTGATAAATATGGTTGACACCATAGCACTTTTAAAACACTTGAAATGTGTAAAAATGGATCTGGATCTTGTCTTCAAGGCTTAGTTATTAAGGAGTTGGAGGAGTACCTAGGTAAACCCAGAGCCGTCATTTCGGAAGACATTTTAGACTGTTGGCGGACGCATGAGACAAAATATCGGATTTTATCGAAGATATCCCGTGATTTTCTTTTAATACCTGCAACTTCAGTACCTGCTGAGAGATTATTTTCTAAAGCATCATTAGTAATTAGAAAACATAGAAATAGGTTAAGTGATGAGTCAGCCAGATGGTTACTTTGTATTAATGCTTTGTCAAAAGAATAAATATAAAGTAACAGTAATGTCAAAGCTGTTGTGTACTTACATACTGTGAAGTAATTTAATTTGCATCGTATTTTATTTTTTATTTAAATAAATGGTATATTGTATAACTCTTTTATTCCATTTCATATATGGTGAGGGTCCATCAATCTCTTTCTAGAGAGATTATGTTATTTAAAATACAGTGTAGTTATTGCCATTAATTTGTTTCTATATGCATGTTTAACCATGTTTTAGCACATGTAAGCTTATTAAATGTAAACGTTTATTAAGAAACTGACGCTCGTGGCCGTGGGACACGGTAGATAGCTCAGTTGGTTAGAGCATCGGTACGGATCCCTTAGGTCGTGGGTTCAAACCCCACACGGTGTCAGTTGATTTTTCGAATTTCTCATTAAATGTTCAGACATTTATTAATATGGTTGGTCTTTACTATGGCTATGTTAATTCAAGCTCAATATGTAAGTACCTACTCTGTTAAGTTGTTCTAAGATCTAAAGTAACGTTTAATAAATAGTAATAGGCTAATAGGTCATTGCGAGACTTGCGAGACTCTTGCTGCAAGACCAAGACCAAGACCAAGACCAAGACTTGCTAAGTCACGTCTTGTTCTTGCATTTGGGCAACACTAGTCGCGGCTTATCTCAAGATAAATGTGTCAGCGAACAGCGATTTATGATGTTGAAGCACCAAGTCATACGACAATATACCGCTGGTATACCGAGTTCCGACGCGGTCGTGTGCCGGTCAGCACTGTTTCTTCTGCAGGTCGACCAAGAACAGCGGTCACGCCTGAAAACATCGCAGCTGTGCGAACTATTATGTTAGATGACCGTCATGTGACATACCAGCAGATTTGGGCTGTTATCAGTATCGGAATGACTGTAATTCAGTCGATATTACATAATGAGCTGTGTGTAAGAAATCTAGTTTCCAGCTAGGTTCCCCACAATTTGTCCAAAGAGCGAAAGGCGGCTCGTGTAGATTAGTGCCGGAATACTCTGCACGCTTCAACGGAGGGAAGTTAAATGCCGTTCATAATATCGTCTCAGGTGACGAATCATGGATTTATTCATTCGAACCTGAAAGAAAACATCAGTCAGCAGTTTGGGTCTTCGAAGACGAGATCAAACCAACGAAAGTGGTTCGCTCCCGCAGCGTGTCAAAGAAAATGATCGCTACGTTTGTCTCGAAAAAGGGGCATCTTACATCACGATAATGCGAGCTCCCATACGGCTCGGAAGACAAATAATTTTTTGAAGCAGGACAAGGTTGAGCTGATGAGCCATTCTCCGTCCAGTCATGACCTGAGCCCAAATGATTTCTTTACATTCCCTAGAATGAAAGATTTATTACGCGCTCAACGGTTTGAAGACCCCGAAGCAGCTGTGGAAGCGTACAAATCAGCCATTTTGTCAACATCAACTTCAGACTGGAATTACTGTTTTAATGATTGGTTTGCACGAATGGAAAAGTGCATTAAGTTGAACGGAGAATACTTCTAAAAACAATAAAATACAATTTAGCTATACCGTGCGTGTGGTTTTTCTTATTCTCGATCATTTCAGTGTGCCCCTCGTATACACATCAAGACAGCAACACATTTTATTTATTCTGTTTAAAAGAGAAACTACTACTAGTAAGAATTTGTTGAAACATTCTTATATAAAAATGCACAGTATTTATACCCTAATATACCCTAAAAAAAGTTATGTTAGAGCCTATATAAGTCCCGAGAAGACGTACGAAATGTACGTACGTACGAGAAGAAAAAAATTTTTTTTAAAATATATGAATCTGTGAAAGCACTGTAGATCTAGAACAATTGTTCATACTCAAAACTAGACGACAAATTACACGCGTGCTCAATCAAATTTAAATCCGGAGGCTGAGCGGACCGGTCCAAAGTTTGCACGAGCAGCATGTGGGCGGGCATTATCATACACGAGCATAAAATCTTGACCCGTTTGCAACTGGTGTTGCCGGACCATAGGTTTCCAGCACCTCATTATGATACTGTGCAGCAGTTAGGTTGCCGTGTACCTAAACACAGTCTGTTCTCCGTATTATCAACCATATAATAATTTTTCCACGTCCAGGTGTTCGCCTAACACGTGGTAACCAAACCAAAAACCAAACACATAAGTCTGGATACAAGCCTAACCTTGATACATCTGAGAATAACACCCTAGAGTCTAGGGTGTTATTTGGAACTATCGCCAGTTCCTAGCCTAAGATCGTTTATCAGTTGTTATGCGCCCGTGATTGCCCCGTGGTAGTACTAAAACTTGAAGCAGTCTACTAGCATGAAGATTGACTTCGTGCACGTTCCTCCTCACAGTTAGATCGCTCACCTGGATCTGTGGATCTGATATCTTGTCTTGCGATGCCAACCTTTTCTTTAATATAATAAGGATGACATAGAAGCACACAGACCACCTGATGGCAAGTGGAAGTAGCCCATAGACATCTACATTTACCCTCGATTAAAGATCAAAATGCAGTTGTGTTGTCATCTTTGAGGATCGCTTCCTGCAAAAAGGGTATCCAGTTCTCTACACTCACAATACACACACAAACAGAGCAGCATTAAGCTGCTATTTTATGCTGATATACTGTTAGAGCGTGGTATTACCCCGGTCGAGCCATTCACGCCACAACCATAATATAGCTACAGCGTGGCTCAACCACGTAAAAATCACATAAAATACCACGTAAAAACGATCACGGACATAAAAAGTGTATCATATTCTGTTTTTAAACAACTACTGGCAGAAAAAAAAAATATATATAATTTAATCAGTATCAGTTTTACTGTTATGATGGAGGATTTCTTTTAAGTAAATAAATACTTGTGTTAGAAATCCCCCCTCTCCGTAACATTGATTAACAAATACTAATGTGATACCTACTTACTTCAATACTTAATCTAAAAACATATTTTTAATTTTGATTTTTAAAGTTGCTCCACAACAGACAATATATATTTTAATATAAGTACATAATATTTATATTAGAATTAAAATTCTTACCGCTTTTGTATGTATCAGTCATTGATAAAACATCACATGACAGTGTGCATGCAATATGAATAGGTCTGTAAAACTGACTGACTATATCGTTTCACTTTTCACACTAACTTCATGCATTGTGATATCGAATATTGCAAGAAATCAAACCAAAATATTTCAAGCTAATAAATTGTATCTTAGTAGCAAATCCGTAAAACCAACAATATAAATAAATATTAGAAATATATGTTTTTATTATAATATTCAATGTCTATATTTTAAATCAAAACATACTAGGGCAGCACGGCGGACGTTTCCTTGACCTAAAACACTCTCAAAGATGCGAGAAGCCCTCTCTGTTCTCTTAAGTAAAACGTACCAGTATAGAATGCAACTTTACTTTTTATGTATTACAAATAATAATTAGTATTTGTTTTATAGTATAAGTATATTTTATTGTTTAGTTTAAAATATATAAAATAAAAACCTCAAAGTGGAGGTCATGAAATGTGTTTTTCCCTACTAATAGGAGTTGGTGTATAACATCATTAATATTATTATTCCTATATCGTCACTTGGGTGTCCCAAGAGGCGACAGAGGGAAATAAATCAGGAGATGTATAGCAGCGTCTTACTAATAACAACTAGAAAAAAAAACTGCACTTGCCAACCCGTCCATCAAGCGTGGCAACTATTTCTCTTATGAGGCAATCTACAGGGAGGCCAATGTTGTACAGAGGACTTTAATAGGCTGTAATGAATGAATGAATATTATTCTTAAACAAATATTAAAACTGCATTTACTTATTTAAAAACCAACTAAATATTCAACTTTAAATGGTTTTGTATGCTATTTAATTCCTTTTATCAGATTATTTTTTAACAGGCCGTACAAAAATATAAGTTGCCAGTAAACTCATTACTATTCCATTCTGTCTCACACTGACCACACGGATTCCTAGGCTAGAAAAACAAATTAATAAAAGCCGATTTCTAATAACTAAAAAAGAATTTTAATAATTTCATATTCTTAAGCCAATGATAAGACATAGTAAAAATGAAATAAAATTGACATTCTAATCATATACATAAAATATAGTAATATATATATATATATATATATATATATATATATATATATATATATATATATATATATATATATATATATATATATAATAAAATAATCAATAATTGTCTAAAGTGCAATATAAATACTAATTAAGCACAATTATCAAGTTTATTATGCAATACCCATGGACAGAGAAACAAATAAAATAAATAGTTTACTTAAGAACTGTTAGACATTTGATAGGATTTGGTTACATAGACGACAGTGACAAGGAAAAGTGCCTCAAGGCTGCATTCTAAGCCTCTATTAAAAAACCTATTTAGAAGGGTCTTAAAATATAATAGTCATGACCTAGATAGATCCGTAAAGTGTCTGTGCAACATTCTTCAATAAGCTGATGATCTGGTTCTTTAAGTTATTGACTATTTTCTACCCAATGTCTCTTTTCGATTATTCCGTGCGGTATATTACGTTAAAGATTTTTTTTATAGAATTAGGGTGATGAGCAAGCACACAATCCATTTGATGGTAAGTAGATGCTGTAGTCCATAGACATCTACATCTATCCTCAATCAAGAATGAAATGCAGATGTGTTGTCAATACTGGGGTCTAAGATAAAATGCCTCATTACCAGTAAAAAGAGTTTCCAGTTCTCAGAACCCATTATATGAAACACAGCAGCATTGTTTTGCTGTTTCTGCTGAGACATGGACTTTGCTTACTGGTATGAGGTTGCCATTTGATAACCTTTCTTCCTCATTGGTTGTCAGTTTTTTGACATACCATTGTAACTCTTTTTTATAGAATAAGGTTGAAAAGCTAGCACACGAGCCCACCCGTAAGTAGATGCTGTGGTAGACAGACATCTACATCTATCTTCGATTAAGAATCAAAATGCAGATGAGTAGTCACCCCTGAGGACGAAGATGGAGTGCCTTATTTCCAGTGAAAAGCTTTGCTTCACTCACCATAACAAACACAGCAGCATTGGGCTGCTATTTTAAGCTGGTATTCTATGAGAGCATGGTCCTACCTCGGTTGAGCCGACCCATTCGTGCATCAACTATAATATAACTGCAGCATAGCTGTACCTCGTATATCAGCTAACTGATCTATTTGGCTATGTTGGTTACTCTGGTTCTACTACGAGTATCCTTATTTTGAAGTCTATCATTCAGAGAAATTTGAGCATAGACCTGTCCACAGCTTGCTAAGCGATTATGAGCTTTCTCATTTGCCTTACAGTAAAAGACCATGATTTAAATTCATATGTCAATAGTGGCAACACACACTTTTATAGACTCTTGTTAATCACCTCAGTCCCCCCTGTGAGCATGGGTGCTGTAAAGTACCCAAAACGTCAGGAATATAAAATAAGTTAATACACGCGATAAAAACCATAAAACTAGTTTTATTTAACATATTTATGCGAATATTATAGAGTCCATCGCGGACAAACAACGTGACACGTACTTTTTATATATAAAGATTAGCAAGGTCAAATTAGAACTGTCACTAAAAGCTAGATGACAAACAACCATAACAAATCAGCAAGGTAGTCATGGATTCAACTCCACACAGAGTGATACAAGTATATGCATAAATGCTATTGCTGAATTTGCACCCTGTGCATGGCCTATATCATGACACTTCAGTAAGCAAATGTAATAAGGTCTGCATGAATGATGTATTAGGATAAGTTTGCCATTATCAGAGTACACGAGCTATACATCTCTTAGTTTTATTTTAGTTTTTAAAAACGTCTCCACCACTTCTGTTAACTTGACTAGCTTGCTCATTACAATCACAAAAAGCAAGTTATGATTAATAAAATCGTATCAATACACATTATATTATAGTCCCATAACTATAAAATTAAGTGTTAAACTCCTTTAATGGTTCAAATATTGTATTTTTGAAATTATCGTATATCTAAACTTGCGTCACTTCTATAATATACTAAGTTATAGAGGTAGTGAATATCATTGGTTTTGGTGTATTTTTTGGTGTACACAAAAACAAATAAAACTACTACCGTTTATCAAATTTGTATAGGTGTTTTGTTGGTTGTAAATATAAATGTCACATTAACAAAAGCCTAATATACACCATAGTCAAATCTAGGTATATCTTAACCGTTAATATTAAACACAATATCACAAGATAACACAAAGGTTGCTGCAATTTGTAAGCAAACTTTTCTTACCAATAGGCGATATTAGAGGTTGCATTCTTAGATAGGCTGTTGAAACGAGCAGCCAACTAACGAACCCCTTGACCACATACCACTTATTACATAAAATTCATGATAAGCAGTTGTATATTATTTAAGAATAAAAACTTATTAATAATATTAGCAGAAATAAACCCACAGCACATAGCACAACAATAAAAAAATTATAATGACATTGACATCCCTAAATGTCATGGACAACCAGATGTTTTGCTATGATTCGTAGAGAAGTGTGTTTTGGCGGCAACTTGACCGGCGGCGGTTAGCTGCTCCTGTATTATTGTTTAAATAATGGTTTGAAGTGGACTTTGATATGTAAAAGTGGTGCGATTTTGTGTATTAAGTGTCTGCGCATGTAAACTATTAGTGGAAACTGTGAAACAAGTGCTCTGATGGTGATGTGATTCTCAAAATAGGGTGTCTGTCTGCTTAGGCGCCTTGAGATACCATCGCCAACCGTCAGATGTCTGCCGGCTCAAGTTGCCGTCAAAATTTCCCAAGAGCTGCACAATGTGACGCATCAACATATTGTGAAGCAGTATACTATGAAGTGAAGGATAATTATCACAGAGTACTTTTTATATATTATAATATATTGTAATTTTAGGCTCAGAAGGGCTAGATCCCAGAGCCGTAAAGCCAGTTATTAAGAAGAAGAAGAAGATTCGTAGAGAAACGAGAAAACTAAAGTCCTTTGCATGAAAGAAGTCCCGCGGTGATTTTTGGAACTAAATTTGACAGGTCGGCCATGTTGTCGTTCGTCGATGTTATCAAGTTCGTTTGTTGTGGTAGATTTTTGTGAGTTTTAAACTAGCTTAGTGCATTTTAAAGATTGTTTACAATGCCAAAAGTTGTAAAAAGTTCGGCTCGAGAAATGATATTGAAGGTGAAAGAATTCTGTGAAGCTGAACAAAAGAATCAAGGTGTTTTAATACCACTGAACAATGTTCGGAAGAGAGTCGCCGCCATAACAGGTACTTGCCATATAATGATTTTTTGCTGTATTGATGGGACTTTTATGATATAAATTCGTTTTGCGAAAAAATTGAACAAATACATAACGTGATGAAATTAGGTAACCGAAATTAAAACGTATATTACATAGTACATAAGCATTATAAACTTAAAGTGACTATTATTTTTAATTGTTCATTCTTTAATTGCAGGTGTGTCAGAGAAAACTATAACAAGAATTACAAAAGAAGGTATAACAGCGACGAGTACTTCGAAAAAAATTGTCACCCCGGGGAAGAGTCGCCCGCATCCGAAAAAGTTCGACTTAGACGGGTTCGATTTGTGCGCTATCCGGCAAAAAATTCACAGTTTTTACGTTGTGCATAAAGAATTACCAACTTTGGCTAAATTACGAGCAGCTCTTAGAGAAGACATCAATTTTCAGGGAAGCATCACAACAGTGCACAGGATATTAAATAGGATTGGTTTCAAGTACAAGCGATGTCAATCCAGACGCAAACTACTTATGGAACGTCACGACATTACCGCATGGCGTGCAAGATATTTGGATAAAATACGAATAAATCGCACTGTGGAAAAACGACCCGTTGTATACTTAGATGAGACCTATATACACAATACTTATCATACAAAAAGTTGTTGGCAGAGTGAGGAGGAGCCAGGAATGTTCGTCTCAGAGTCATCAGGGAGTCGCTGGATAATCGCTCATGCGGGAACAAAAGATGGATTCATAAATGGTGCATTATTAATGTTTAAATCCTAATCAAAGTCCTCAGATTACCACGATGACATGAACTCTGCAAATTTCTTAAAATGGGTGACGGAAAAATTAATACCTAATCTACCTGAAAGGTCGCTTGTGGTAATGGACAACGCTCCTTACCGTTGCACTCAATTAAACAAAGCGCCTTCAATGTCAAATATAAAAAGTAGTATGCAGGAATGGCTCCGGCAAAAGGGTATATATTTTGAAGACACCTGGAGAAAAGCTGTGCTGTTTGAGCTAATCAAACAAAATAAAGGTCCACCAACATTTGCAGTGGATGAATTATTAACGCCTTACCATTGCGACCTCAACCCGGTGGAGAAAATCTGAAGCATTTTAAAAAGAAAGGTGGCGGATAAGAATGTGGTACAAGATCCAAAAGAAATTGTAAAATTAACTGTAGAGGCATTTGAGTCTATTACGGCGGAAGATTGGACAGCTCAGTGCACGCATGTCGAACATTTAGAGGAGGAATATTTAAAAAATGATGGCCTTATGGATGAAGAGATGGACCGAATAATTATATCTACGGCTAGTGATACTGAAACAGAATCTGATTCAGTTTCCATTCACTCTTCAGACAGTGATGTTCCTATGGCCGCTGATCACAACTATTCAATAAAACTCTGAATAAAAAATTGTAATGCTTTTCTTTACCCTATTTTCTCATCTTTTCCCTGTAAGTAGGTAGAACACCGCTTATAAAAGTAAATAAAAATATACTTTTTACATAACAGAAATATAGTAAATTATGTAAATGGACATTTTTATCAAAATTTATGTTTAAATAAACTTAAACTAGGAAATGTGACATCCCACGTTTCCCAGTACTGATCATGACCAAAAATCGTCGGCTTTTATTGCTTTGTTTTTAGTTTCTCACCTAAACACTGAAACTATTTAATAATAATACGACACTTACATAGTCATAATAACGTTAGTTAATTGGACTTATTGCATGAATCATCCCATGAGTGGGTTGGTAGACATTTTGATAAAAATGCCCAAATATACATTTCACTTATCAGAAATATACATGTTTCACTAATCTGAACTATTGTTATAGTATTGGCTTGAGTAATGAAATTACAGCCTATCTAAAATGTATTTATTTCTTAATACAATTTAATAGTTTCATCGAAGTCTGCAGGAAATAATATTATTTGATAAATTACATATGCTAAATGTAAAATAGGTAAATTTTTACTCATAAATGGCAACACTATGTCACGCGAGTACAGCGCTGCGTCTGGGGGACTTCTTTCATGAAAAGGACTTTACCTACTCGCTTTCTCTGCTATATAGGCTATGATTGATGTTGTTTTTTTTATTCCTGCAAATGGATCGATGCGTAAACAACACTGACCTCTATATACACAAGTACGCTGGACTGGACATACTAAATGCGAACTGCTTGATGACCATAAAAAATGCTTATGCCGATTTGAAGCGCCCTCATTTTCCGTACCGGGACCTAAAATTGACATATACATAATATGCCAAAGTCTGTTGTATTATTTAAATTGTATCTCTGTATTTTGTTTATGTTTGATTTTAATTACATAATAAGAATTATATTTAGTAATAATGAGTGTGCGTAATATGTATAACTTGTTACCAAAAGGAAAGTGGAATAACATCCCAGAAGTAAATTTGTAACTAAAATTAAGCAAATATAAAACTATTTGATAATATAGGTACTTAAAAATGTGTTACTAATCTTAATATCGTAATTACCAACATGTTTCTCTTTATATTACTAAGTTTTGATAAACAATAAAATTCAATAGGGTTGTAGAGTTCCTTGTCTATAATACTTATCGATGTTCTTTTCTACCAATATATGTTCACAACCAAAGTTGGAAACCTGTTTAATAATTAACAGGTTTCCAACTGAACCTAGAATAAAATTATGGCTAAACACCACAAAAATTGTGAATTGGCGTCCGAAACAAATTGAATATCTTTATTCTAAACACTTCACAGACGACTGTTTTATTGGACATGAGAAAAGCACCACTTTCAAAAAGTGCAGCTAACCCACAATGTTTTATGGTAGTACCAGTACCAGTAAGTATAAAAGTATTAGATTATTATTTCGAATGTTTTTTTTTAAATTTCTTATCTCCTTATTTTCCCCCAGACTCAAGGGCCATTGCCAAGTGTAGGAGGTCGCCTGATAATGACAAGACGTAAGTTTGTTAAATCTGTATAATTATTATCATCAATTTATTGTATCAAGGGAATACATTTATATTGGAACTGCAAAATTATTAATGTCCTTAGTGAGTTTGAGTCAGAGTTTAGGTGAGAAATAATTCCTCCCTGAACGAGTTCCCGCCTTGTCGTGGCGGGGGGAGGAGGGAAGGGGATTAGTAGCTGTGATAGTAACCCATTGTAAACGTAGGGTGACTCACATATCTGGGCCGAAGTGAAGGGCTGGCCCAAGGTGGCCACTCTGAGTGGGCTTGTCGAGTCCTTGGATGTGTGTTAGTGAGCTGCGGCTAGAATAGAATAGTCTTCTGTTTGAATCACTGCAGCCGAGGTGGAGTCACAAGGGAAGACGATTGTTGGTATGGTAATTCGCCACTCGACGACTCGAGTGCTCGTTTTTTCTTGGCTCCATGGCCTTCACATATCGGGCTCGGGAAATCGTGGAGGGAAGTCCTCAACTAAGGAGAGAGATCTTCGCTGGTGGGGCTGCGGATGTGTTGAAAGCGTTTCCGTGGCCCTGTCAATGTGTGGAACATGATGGGGTTCTAGTAGCTGCAAGTCCGACATAATCAGTTCTTGCCCCCGCAGTGCAGGTATGAGTAGGTATTTTCTCATTTGAAAACCGGAACATAATTCTTTCTGTAGTTACGAATATAAACGTAGATAGATCAACGCAGCGTCGATATTGGTTTTATATGAGGTATAATGCTTGCGTCTAAGGCCTAGGTATTAATTGATATATTTATTTATTTTATGGCATTATATTAATATGATACATAAATAGAATGGACGTTACGGGTAGGCCTGGGTATAGAATTTTTATCGATATATTTTTTCATACTATCTTATCTCTATTATTAGTTCCGTGGACGTTCACTTCTGCTGTCAGCGCCAAAATGGCGAAAATCAAATCGCCTCTCACTATGGCACGGTGTATAGCCAGTCCATACATTATAGAGGTCAGTGGTATACAACCTTAATTTTTTATTTAAGATGAGATGGTTTGGATGCTTGTTTTTTAAGCCATGTCTTCATTTATCTCAGTATCAAGTGATAATAATCCTATATAGTACACTGTTTCACAATATGTTGATGTGACCCACATTGCGTAGTTTTTGTCAGATTTTGACCGCAACTTGAGCCAGCAGACAGTTGGCGATAATATCTCAAGGCGCCTAAGCAAACAGACACCTTATCTTTAGATTCACATCACTTTCGGAGCACTTCTTCACCGTTTCCACTAATAGTTCACATACACAGATATTTAATACAGAAAATCGCACCAATTTTACATGATCTTTTTATCAAAATCCATTTCAAATCATTATTTAAACAATACAAGAACAGCAATTCGCCGCCAGTCAAGTTCCCGCCAAAACTTCTACAACCTGTAATGATATGACTTAAACACAGAATAAATAATAGTACTACGTAACATAGCTTGAAACGTAGAGACTATCAGGATCGGTAGCATCTATTCGGTGGAATTGTATTGCAGTTGTATTGTGTGATAATTATTTAAATAATTAAGCCCATCGAAGTAATAGCTATTTGGGAGGCTTTAGAACAAAATCGAAGAAGGAAACGACGACATTGGGCGTATCCCACTCTTTCAGTCGTGGTGGTTAGTGTCACTAACCACCTATTTCGGATTTTTTTTTAAATTCAAATCCACGCTATCTACCGACAATCAGTGGAATTAACATGAAAGTTGAATGACAGTTCATTTGCGTTGAATTGAATATTGCGATAATGTACTTTTATTCGCGTACTTGATAAAAAAAGTAAGGTAAGTGTAAGCTTTTTTCTTTAATGTTTTTTACTCAATGTATTCTCATATATCTATTTATACAACTTTACATAAAAGTACTATTACTTTTGTGTTTTCGATGTGTATTCACAACGAAAATACAGTGGTTAGTTAACTAACCACCGAGACTGTTGTGGGTTTATGGTCGTAATCTACCTGAAGCTTATGCATGTAACTATAAGCGTCTTTTTCGTATTTTTACAGTATGTCACGCCGGCTATAAGATAGAGAAATCGCAGAATACTTGGTGGAAGACCTTCCTTCAGGTATCGAGAGTATTTGTGGCGATGAGGATGACGAAGAAGATACAGAAGATCAGCCAAATCTGCTTGTGTTAGGCGATTTGATTGAAGAAGAACTTCTCCAATCTTCATCGGAATCAGAGTTGTCATAATCGATTACTTGAACAAGTAATCGATTATGACAACTCTGATTCCGATGATGACCTCCCTTTGTCTAGTTTAGTACGCCGGAATCCTGATTCTACGGGGACTTACATCGTAAATTCAAACAGGCCGACTACAATAGCTCCAAAATGGAAGAAAAATGATAGGATGGACATACCCCGTGAGTTTTCTGAAAGTGTGGGAATAACAGATTAAATTCTTAGCATGAACATATTATACCTGTTTTACTATCTCACCTTTTTTGGACAGAGCATTTACAAGATATTTTAAGTTTCAAACTAACCTTTACGCTATTCAACCCGGAAAGCCTTACACACCTACCACAACAGAAGAACTTGATGTTTTATTGCCTTGAACTTGGTATGGGTATTTAAAAAAATGCCGAGCTATAAAGATTAGTGGTCTTCAGCACCTGCTTTGCATGACAGCTATGTTTCGAAGTTCATGAGCTTTAATAGATTCGGTTGGATTTTGAATGACTTGCACGTAAATGACAACAGTGTTATGCCCAACAGAAATAATCCAAATTTTGACAAACTTTATAAAATAAGACCTCTACTCGACATTCTGCGAAATAATAAAAAAAAAAAACTACAAGCTATCTGAAACAATACATGCCAAAAGAGCCGACTAAACGAGGGTACAAGGTCTGGATGAAGTGTGCACAGTCAGGTTATTGCCTAGATTTTGATTTTAACACAGGCAAGCAGGGTACTACAATTGAAACTGACTGAGGTGGTAAAGTTGTTAGGAATTTTTGCGAAATTATAAAAGATAAAAATCATAATGTCTATTTTGCCAATTACTTCAACAGTTACCCTTTCCAAGTAAAATTACGACAGGAAAATATTCAAACAGAAAGTTCTTGCCAACGCTAAAAGAAGACGAACATTTACAAAGAGGTGAATATGATTACCGGATTAGTGACACAATATTAAGTTTGCGGAAATGTAAACACAAGATATCAGTATTTATTTTATCAAATTATCATGATCCTAAGAATGTCGGAAAAGTTAACCGCAGAGAGCGCGATGGTACCAGTATTGAAGTGTCCTGTCCAGGAGCCGTCAAAGACTACAACGCAAATATGAATTTTGTCGACAAATTAGATAAACTAAAAGGAAGTGATGCTGTTGACAGAAAATCTCACAAGTGGTGGCATAGGATTTTTTTTCACTTCCTTGATTGTTGTGTAGTCAATACCTTTTTAATTTATAAAGAACTGCAGTTCTCTTCACGCCCGGACCTAAGCACACTGACTCTGAAAGAATTTAGACGAAGTGTATACTACAGCAACCGTAGTTCCGTGGCCTCTTCTCCAGAACCTGCATTTACAAAGTGTCAGAAGCCTACAAACCCGCAAGAAATTTGTCTAGAATGCCAATCACCATCAACCTGAGGGAAGCACTTCGAGAAGAATATTTTAGTGCTGCAATTGTAGCATTAAAACATCTCCTGTGCGTATGGTATGTCAGAGCAATACATGTAAAGTCCTTTGCCTACGCAAAGGTAAAACATGTTTTTCAGATTTTCATAAAAAATCTTTAATTTGTATAATATTATATCTAGGGACTATTTAATATAAATTTAATGTTCCTGTGATATATAAACTCCTGCCAGTCAAGTCTGAAATATATTTAGAATAACTTGAACTCTTTAGCACATTCACTTCACTACCACATTGTTAAAACCTTAAAAACAAATGGAGTCAATTAAGAAAACTGTTGCGGACCTCACTGAACATTTCAATTTAAGGATGGCTGAGTTCCAAAAAGATCTCAGGAGTTCAATTCCAGCAACAAGCCCCACTTCAAATATTAATCACCAATTTCATTCATTCCGGTGCTTTGTTTTAACCGCTTTAGAAAATTTGCAACTGCAAGTTGAACTATTAGCTCAACAAAATGATAACATGGAGATGAGATCTCGAAGAAAAATCTTGCTTGTTCATGGTATAGCCGAAGACAAGAAAGAGAACACATCCTCTAGTGTTGTCAAGATTCTATCTGACCACTTGAAAGTCCCTGGTATTACCACTGATTCAATAGGCCGGTCACATCGTCTTGGTCTACCTGGCACTGATAAACCACGGGCTGTGCTTGTAGAATTTAGAGACTATGGGACAAAAGAGAAGATATGGCTTGCAAAGAAAAATTTGAAAGGCACAGGGATTACATTGTCCGAATTTCTTACAAAGGGTCGGCATACTACATTCCAAGCGGCGCGCCAACGTTTTGGAGTTTCAAGGTGCTGGACGAGGGATGGCATCATCTTCGTACTAGGACCTGATCAAGTACGCCATCGTATCCATTCTAGGCTTGATCTTGATGCTATTTCGACCTCTGAATCGGTGACTCAAGCCACATCTGCTGTAACCTCGGTTCCAAGTGTGGTGAAAGACTCCAGGTCTGCTCAAGTAAGAACCAAGAGAATTGGTAAAAAATGAATCCTTTTTTTTTTGAGCTGGTTAAATCTGTTGTATCTCGTGCGACTACCGTATTTCTGGTTTGTTTACATTCTTCTATTGTAAAATTTTTTAATTTATTTTTATTAATATATATCACCATTTTTCTTTTATATTTTCGATGTGAGGTAGTTGGTAGTAAGAGAGAGGGAAAGAAAGAAAAGAGCATTTCAATGTAAACAAACAATAAGTGAATTGACATGACATTGGATAACAGTTGCACATTTTTATTTCTTTCTTCGGCGTAGGCAAAGGTCTCATGGTCATACAGCCGTACCTTATGGTATTTTTGCCTTCTACATTTCATGTTTATGTTTTTTTTTTCTCTTTTCTTATCACAAAGCAACATTTCTATAACAATTCTCTTTGTGCTTATTACATATTTTTATTTGTAAAATGCTATTTGTTTACAGTTTTTGGTAGTTTTGTTTTGTTTAAAAATTGTCTCTTTTTATTTCAGTTATTCTGAAACATCTATTATTATTATTATTATTTTTGTTTGATCTCTTTCAGACTGCTGGCGGGATAGAGATCTGTTTAGGTACTTACTTATATATTTAATTTAACTATTTAGTTTTATATTTATATATCATATATATTATATATTTTATTTTATTTTACTATGTTGTTAGATAATTATGATGTAGGTAATGATTCTGACGATTTCTTGTCTTTATCGTCAAATGATAATGCATCTAGTGAACACAGCTTCCACAGTACAACATCTTCAATTCCGATAAATGTAGCACTTAATTCATATTTCTCAGATTCCCTGAAAAACTTTAATGTAATTCATATAAATGCCCAAAGCATTCCGGCTCATTATCCTGACATGCTTGCGTCCCTTGAATCCCATAACGTTCACGCCATTCTAGTCTCTGAATCTTGGTTGAAACCATGCTTGCCGTCCACTTCTTATTCATTACCAGGATTCCATCTTATTCGCAACGACCGTATTGGAAGGGGGGGTGGTGGTGTGGCAATCTATCTCCGTTCTTATTTACCTTTTGCGGTAGTAAGTTTGTCCCCCCAACCATCTCCTTCTAATGCGGCTGAGCATCTCTTAATTGAAGTAACCCTATCCAATACGAAAATTCTTCTTGGCGTTTGTTACAGTCCTTCTCTTCATATTGACTATTTCTCTTCTTTCGAATTTTTATTAGAAAATTTAATCCCATTATATACTCACACTATAATCATGGGTGACTTTAACACATGCCTACTCAAGGGTGACTATCGGTGTGAAAAGCTAAAATCATTAACCGAGGCTTGTAATCTACATATATTACCACTATCTGCTACGCATAAAATGCCTGACTGTACTCCATCACTACTTGACTTAATTATTGTATCCTCTCCAGATTTTGTTCTGAAGCATGGCCAGCATGACGCTGATCTTTTCTCTCATCATGATCTCTTGTTTCTTGCATACAAAGTTCGTCCTCCTAAAGCAAAATCGAGAATTCTTCTGCAACGTAATTTTGGTGGAATGGACAAAGAACGTCTTCTGGAAGATGCTCGTCGCATGGACTGGTCAGCTGTTGAAAATGCTTCAACAGTCGACTTGAAAGTCGAGTTATTTAACTCCTTTCTTATCCAACTTTATGACATCCATGCCCCAGTAAAATCAATAAAAATGAAACATTTACCTGCACCTTGGTTAACTGATAGTCTAAAAAAACTTATTATAAAAAAAGGATTTGCTAAAAGTAAGTTAAAATCTGATAAATCTGAGAAAAACTTACGATATTATAATAAAGTACGGAATCGCTGCAATACTTTGTGTAGGGATGCACAAATACGCCATATTCATAAATCCGTCGAAAACGGCGACGCAGCCAAAGTTTGGAAGTTTCTTCAGTCTCTTGGAGTTGGTAAAACATCCAATAATTCTCCTCATCATAATGTTGATGTTGAATTCCTTAACAAATACTTCACCTGTTCTAGCACATTAGATAGCTCAGATAAAGATCGGACTCTGAGTATTCTTTCTTCAATACCAACTCCTGATTTTCCACCGTTTAATTTCTCTCCTTTCACTGATAGTGATGTTAAAAAGAACATTTTGTCCATCGTCCAATGCCGTGGGTGATGACAATGTTAGTCGTAACATGATCTTACCTATCCTAGAATTTGTTACTCCTATCCTTACCCATATCTTGAATAAATCCATCTCCTCTTCAAAATTTCCTGATGTTTGGAAAAGTGCACTTGTAACGCCTCTCCCAAAAAAACCCCATGCTTTGCATTTTTCCGACTTTCGTCCTATCTCAATTCTCCCGTTTTTATCCAAACTCCTGGAGAAACTAGTTTTCTTTCAGTTAAATCTCTACCTAAATAGAAATTGTATCCTGGATCCTCTCCAATCTGGTTTCCGATCGGGTCATAGTACGACAACAGCGTTGGTTAAAGTTACTGATTACATTCGACGAGGTATGGATAACAAACAGCTCACTGTGTTAGTATTGCTTGATTTTAGCAATGCGTTTAACACTGTTGATTTTGACATCTTATTGAGTGTGTTACGTTCTATTAACATATCTCCTCCGGTGATTGGCTGGTTTCATAGTTATCTTTACGGCCGACGGCAGCGTGTTCGCATCGAAGATGAGTTCTCATCTTGGTGCGAATTACGGGCTGGAGTGCCTCAGGGTGGTGTGCTGTCTCCTTTACTTTTTGCTATATTCATTAATTCTATCTCTCAAAATATTACTTCTCTCTATCACATGTATGCAGACGATCTCCAAATCTACACTCAGTCAACTCTGTTAAATCTGCCTTCTGCTGTTGCCACCATCAACAATGACCTAGCGGCGATAAACCAGTGGAGTCAGCGTTATGGTCTAAAAATTAATCCGTTCAAGTCCCAGGCTATAGTTATTGGTGGTGGAGGGATGGTCTCCAGAGTTGACTGGAACAACCTACCCTCGGTGACACTAAATGACGTTGTCATACCCTACAGTAAATCTGTAAAAAATCTGGGAATATATCTAGATTCTACATTGTCGTGGTCGCAGCAGTTAAAACAAGTGAGCAAAAAGGTGTTTGCTACTATGGGTTTACTTCGTCGTTTACGTTCTTTTCTCCCCATTCCCACTAAGATTATGTTAGCACAATCCTTACTTCTCTCTATTCTCGATTATGCGGACGCAAGTTATCTCGATTTAACTGAAGACCAACTGAACAAACTTGAGCGAATTCAAAATATTGCTATTAGGTTCATATTTGGTTTGCGCAAATATGATCATGTATCCGAATATCGTTTACAGCTCAAGTGGTTACCCATTCGCTTTCGCCGGAATCTGCAAACTGTATCTCTTTTGTACTGTGTGTTGTTCAATCCTTTGACTCCAAGCTACTTGAAGGAAAACTTTAAGTTTCTTGGTCATGATCGACCTGATAGAGTTCTACGGTCAGCCGGCGAACTAATTCTAGAACCATGTTCATTTCGAACAAAATTTATGAAATATTCTTTTACGAGCCAAGCCATAAGGTTATGGAATGAACTTCCACTCCAAATTCAACGTGCTCAAACTTTGAAAAGATTCAAAAGTGACGTCAAGAAGCATTACCTAACACTTTGTGGTTATTGATAACCAATTCTAGCAATATTTATTATCTTTGTATATATATGTATGTGTATATATTTATATATATATATATATATATATATATATATACCTATTTATTAATATGTATGTTTATTTTATTATTAATTTTTATGTATTATTGTGGTATTTTAACAAAATATAGTTTAGTTTATTTAGATATTAGTATGTAAGTGTAAAATTGCCGTGTAGTGGCGGTTAAGAATATCCACTACCCCATATCTTCCCGTGGGTGTCGTAAAAGGCGACAAAGGGAAACAGGCAGGAGATGGGCAGCAGCATCTTCCTGGTAACGACAAAATACAATAAAAAACTGCGGTTGCCAACCCGCTCGCCAAGCGTGGCAACTATGGCAATATACCCCCCATAATGAAAGTTACGAAGAGACGGCCCCCAGTCCCCGGCGGCCCCGCTATTCCTGGCTACGGTGGCGACCATGGTAACGGCGGGGCAGGGGGTGCTAAGAATCTCCGGTGGAGGTTCGGTTGCCACCTACAACGACTCGACCTGGCAACATACAACGCACGCACCCTGAGGACTGACGAGAAGATTGTGGAGCTGGAAGAAGAGATAGACAAGTTACGCTGGCATATTATAGGATTATCCGAAGTCCGAAGAGAGGGGGAGGACACGGTAATCCTCGAATCCGGCAACTTGCTCTATCACCGGGAGGGCGACCATCTGTCCCAAGGAGGTGTCGGATTTATCGTCCACAAGTCTCTCGTTAACAACGTTGTAAAGATTGAGAGTGTGTCGACGAGGGTTGCGTACCTTATACTCAGAATCACCAAACGGTATTCGCTGAAGGTCATACAGGTTTACGCACCAACCTCGGCACACCCCGATCAGGAGGTGGAGGAAATGTATGAGGATATCTCTAGAGCCATGCATTCCTCCAAAACCCAATATACGGTGTTAATGGGAGACTTCAATGCAAAACTAGGCACAAGAGAGAACGGTGAGCTGAAAGTGGGGAAATTTGGAATAGGGCAACGGAACCCAAGGGGCCAGCAGTTGGTCGACTTCATGGAGAAAGAGGGACTCTTTATGATGAACTCTTTCTTCCAGAAGCGGCCCCATAGGAAGTGGACCTGGTCGAGCCCCGACGGTTCGACAAAAAATGAGATTGACTTCATTATGACGACCAGACGACAACTGTTCAGTGATGTCTCAGTGATCGCGAGGGTGAAAACCGGCAGCGATCACCGAATGGTTAGAGGCACACTGAACCTAAACGTTAAGTTGGAGAGGTCTCGTCTAATGAAGTCAACGCTCCGTCCCCCTCGTGCTCTAATCCAAAGTCCCGAAACCTTTCAGCTCGAGTTGCAAAACCGTTTTCAGTGCCTAGAAGACTGCAATGAAGTGGACGATTTGAATGACAAGCTCGTGGAAACTGTCCATGCGGTCGGAGCTAAGTTCTGCAAGACCCGCCGCAGAAGAACACAAAAACTCTCCGATCACACTCTTAATCTCATGGCTGTTAGACGGGAGATGAAGCTACATTCTTCAACAGATTTGACAGCATACAGGCAACTGAACAGACAGATCTCCAAATGCATGCGGCGGGACTTACGCAACTTCAATACAGCTCGTATTGAAGAAGCGATCGAGCGGAACCAAGGCTCCAAAGTCTTTGCCAGAGATCTGTCTGCCAGAAAGAGCCAACTGTCAAAGCTGAAGACCGAATGTGGCAGCATCGTTTCCGGGGCACCTGAGATTTTGAGTGAGATTGAGAGGTTCTATGGGCAGCTGTACACGTCATCGTTGGAGCCACACGCAAGTGTGAGTAACGATCCAAGAGCAAGTCTTATCCGACATTATTCCGATGATATCCCGGACGTCAGTCTGAGCGAGATTAGAATGGCTCTCCAGCACCTTAAAAACGGCAAGGCCCCAGGCCAGGATGGAATTACAGCGGAGCTTCTGAAAGCGGGTGGAAAACCGGTACATGAAGTCCTTCAGAAGCTCTTTAATTCCGTCCTCCATGGTGGCATTACACCGGAGGCGTGGAGCAGAAGTGCGGTGGTCTTGTTCTTCAAGAAAGGCGACAACGCTCTTTTGAAGAACTACAGACCGATTTCCCTTCTGAGCCGCGTCTACGTGCTGTTTTCGAGAGTCATTACGAATCGTCTCGCGCGCAGACTTGACGACTTCCAGCCTCCCGAACAAGCCGGTTTCCGAAAAGGCTTTAGCACCATAGACCACATACATACCCTTAGGCAAATTGTACAGAAGTCCGAAGAGTACAATTTGCCACTATGTCTGGCGTATGTGGACTATGAGAAAGCCTTTGATTCCGTCGAAATTTGGGCGGTGCTGCAGTCCCTTCAGCGATGCCAAGTTGACTGTCGGTATATCGAAGTGTTGAAGTGCTTGTACAGTAGGGCTACGATGGCTATCCGAGTACAGAACCAGAGTACGAAACCTATCCAATTGCAGAGAGGTGTAAGACAGGGTGACGTCATATCCCCGAAACTCTTCACCGCTGCATTGGAAGATGTTTTCAAGCTTCTGGACTGGAAAGGATACGGTATCAACATCAATGGCGAGTACATCACTCACCTTCGATTTGCCGACGATATAGTCCTTATGGCAGAATCGCTGGAGGACCTAAGCACTATGCTCAATGACCTCAATAGTGTTTCCCAACGGATAGGTCTTAAGATGAACATGGACAAAACAAAGATCATGTTTAATGTCCATGTCACACCTATGCCGGTAGTTGTTGGGAACACTAAGCTCGAAGTTGTTGACGAGTATGTTTACCTGGGACAAATAGTCCGATTAGGTAAGTCCAACTTCGACCGAGAGGTCAATCGACGGATTCAACTCGGTTGGGCAGCGTTCGGGAAATTACGGCACATCTTCTCGTCAGGTATACCTCAAAACTTGAAAACGAGACTGTACACCCAGTGCGTGTTGCCAGTGATGACATACGGAACTGAGACGTGGTCCTTCACTGCTGGCCGGATGAGGAAGCTCAAGGTCGCTCAGCGAGCTATGGAGAGGGCTATGCTCGGAGTTTCTCTGCGTGATAAACTCAGAAATGAGGATATCCGCAGTAGAACCAGAGTGACCGACATAGCCCAACGGATTAGTAAGCTGAAGTGGCAATGGGCCGGCCATATAGCTCGAAGAACCGACAACCGATGGGGAAGAAAGGTTCTCGAGTGGCAGCCTCGTACCGGCAGGCGAAGTGTAGGGCGTCCCCCCACTAGATGGAGTGACGACCTGGTAAGATTTGCAGGAAGTCGATGGATGCAGGTGGCTCAGGACCGTGCTTTGTGGCATTCTTTGGGGGAGGCCTATGTTCAGCAGTGGACTTGTGAAGGGCTGTAATGATGATAATGATGATGTAAGTGTAACATAAAGCGCACCACCTCCTACTGTTCTTAATTCCAGTTTCTCTTTAGCCCAAAGGTTGTCTGGAAGAGATCGCTCTTTAGCGATAAGACCGCCTTATTGTACATACGTATATATTAAGTTTTCTCTGTAATGTATTTATTCGTTGTATATGTGTGGTGTACAATAAAGTATATACTACTACTACTACTACTACTAATTTTTACGTTAGTTTTGCCTGTGGGAAAGTTAACTATAACTTATAATATTAATAAATAATTTACATAATCATCATATTTTTATTTGTATCAATAGTCATGGTGGTTAGTTTTACTAACCACCTCATTCCTCGAAAGCCTATATGCCTTGATTTTTTTTCTCTACTTTTTGTGATATTTTAGTTGTAAATGATACTGTTGCGCGCCACTATTAATGTCTTGTACATGGCAACACTAGTTACCATCAGTGCCCTCTAGTGTTGAGTAGCAGAACTAGGAGAGTCAAGATCTTTCTAAAAATTTCGAGATCGATATGTACTCGAACATTCTAGATGTCGCTACAGTAGAAGGTTCTGGAAACTATCTGAGGCCCTATATAAGACCGGTATAGACCACAACCGAGGCGATCGATATTCCCATCCCGTCGAAAGGTGTTCAGCTCTCCCTCTTCGCAGATGACACTGCCCTATACTGTAAAGGTAACTCGCTACCTTTCATACGGAACAAGATCCAAAAGTCAGTTGATGACCTAGGAGCTTGGTTCAAAAAATGGCGCATCGATGTGAACCCGGAGAAGAGCTCCGCCGTTCACTTCGATTATAAACGACGCCGACTCAAAAACACTCCACCAATACGTATGCTAGGGACCCCTGTCCCCTGGCATACGACTGCCAAATATTTAGGCGTCACTCTTGACACAAGCCTCACTTTTAGGTCCCACGTCAAAAGAGTAACCCGTCACGCACGTTTTTACCTGGGTAGGCTCAACAGTATGTTGGGCCGACACAGTAAAATGTCCATCAGAAACAAGCGTACCCTTTATAAGGTCTGTATACGACCAGTCATGTCCTACGCGGGCTCCATTTTTGCCCACGCTGACCCTAAAATCATTAATGAACTCCAAGTAGTTCAAAACCTCTTCTGTCGTCGAGCTACGAACGCACCTTGGTACGTCCGTAATGCCGACCTTCATCGGGACTTAGAGCTCCCTACAATCCAACAATTCCTTAAAAAACTCTCTGAGAACTTCTTCAAAGCCTCAGAGTCGCATTCAAATCATTTTATTCATGAGGCAGCTAATTATGCAGCCCCACTCCCCTCCCGCTATAGCGTCCGCAGGCCGAGGAACTCCCTCTCGGACCCGCCTAATAAACTTTCAAACGACCTGAACTGCCTCCTGGCGGCTCAGGCCAATTCTAATTAAGTTATTCATAATTAATTTGCCTTCCCAGGCACTCCCTCAGCGGCTAATAGCCGCCTGCGCCCTCTTTTCCCAAAAGAGGGTCGCTTCCGATACGGCATAAGAAGCTTTAAACAGCTAGTTGCCAGTCCCCAAAGGCGGTTTTAGAGGGTATCACTTAGGTTCCCCCGGTAGGCAGTGAGTCCCTCATAACCACGATAGACCGGCTGTCGTGGTATGCGTAATGCATTTCCGCCTCCCTAAATAAAGGGTAGCCCTTTTCCCATTGCTTCGGGCGCAAAAAAAAAAAAAACAACCGAGGCAGTATTGAATTGGCGATACAAGAGAATACTTCTAAGCGAAACAACTGCGAACTTAAGTGATCAGTAGTACAATTGTGTTTTATTATTAGTTTAGATTGTAATTAGTGTTGTGTAATTAGAGTGTCAATTTTGGTAATTCAATCGACAGTTTTTAATTGTCTCAAACCCCAAGCTCGTAACAATACTAAATCCAAAGAATAAATAATAGTTAAAAGAACAGAAGGCTCACTCTCTGATAACAAACTTGCGAGTTTAAACTTAGTAACAACGTCACTAATGTTCATAATCCTTTGCACGCTTCGGAAGTGACCTTCGTGAAATTAGCCTACAGTTTATTTCGTCGAAAAAAAATTTTGTGGCGCGCGTAATAAATCAAAATGCACCTTACGTCCACGTGCGAGTGTCTGTATTACTTAGCCCGTTACACGCCTTTGTTATGACCGCTTCTACTGTAGGGTTAGGTGTTGTGAGAAAACAAATTGAATCCTTTAATATTAGTTGATATATAGTAGAATACACGGAGGTGTTATGCAATGTATTAGTATTTCTTCTCTACTAACTTCAAAAAGGAGCCGACTGTATGTTTTTTATGTGTGTTACCTCATAACTTCTTACTGGGTGAACAGATTTCGATGATTCTTTTTTTATTTGAAAGCTGGTGCTTTACATGTGGTCTCATATAAATTTGATCAAGTTTTGAGTAATAGTTTTTGAATTATTCTTAATAATTTATATTTAAGTCAGTTGTACAAAATTTTTAATTTTTAATTATTTTTATATTTTGTTAAAAAAACATTACCCCCACACTAGGACTTTCTCTTGTATCGTGAAGACAGTTTACAAACATAAATTGCACAAGGACAAATATCTAGACTCGGAATAATTATTTGTAGACCATACAAATACTAGTTCCGTGCGGGATTCGAACCCGCGGCCCCAGTATTGCAACTCATTGCTAAGCCACTGCGCCAAGGAACCATCAATTTGCTGATAGTAAAAGCTTTATTGTTTAATGTGAGGAAGGTTAATATGTTAATATGCAACATCGAGGAAAATTAAGATTATAACAACGTGAATGTCTTTGCAACTCAGATAATTTCTTTTTGAAAGACTTCAAAAAAATGAGGATGTACTCAATTCAACTGTTTTTTTTTTGTGTGTTACCTCAGAACTTTTTTCTAGGTGAAATGATTTTGATAATTCTATTTTTATTTGAAAGCTGGTGCTTGTAATTTATACATTCCATATAAATTTGATTAAGATCGGACAGTAGTTTTGGAGTTATCCTTAACAATGCGTAATAGTATTGAAGTCGGTGGTACAAAATTTTAATTTCGTTAGTTGTCTCTCTTCCTCTCTTTTTAGAATAGTTGCCTCCAAACTAAGAGTTCCTCCTGAATCGCAGAGATAGTTTACATAATATATAGAACAGACCCAGAACAATTATTTGTAGGCCATACAAATACTTATTCTGTCCGGGATTCGAAACCGCGGCCCTTAGCGCTGCAACTCATTACTAAGCCATTATGCCACGGAGCCGTCACTTGTCTGTTTAACATTTTTTGCTATTTACAAATATGCGACACGCGACTTCATTATTAATGAAAGAGTGGTAATGAGAAGTGCTGCTAAGTTCAATCAATAACCAGTATATGCTGATCTCGCATCAGTAGGCAGTCACCAGTACTGGGAGGTTTACTTACACTAAAATATATTTTAAGGTCATTGGCATTATAAGCGAAAAATTCGAAAACTGCGAAGCTGTGGTCGGGTCACTAATCAAATAATAATAATAATAATAACCCCACCGTTGTATCTTTACGTTGACGACGTGGTGGGGCTTGCGTGCTCCAATGAACTCTAGGTTTATGCCAGTAGAGTTTACTCATGCCGAGATAGATCTAGGGCGAGGAGCCAGACTAAAAGAGATACAATCCAAGCCAAGGTCGCACATGCCGAGGGCTGCATGGCTACGGGAGAGTGCTAGTCGCTAGTGTGCCAACTCTGGATAATAGGGGACCTCCAGTTTTACTTACCCTTGCCGCAGTGAACGCAGAGCTCTGCTGCGGTCGACTCTGTAAGTCTCTAGCTACTCGTGGGAATAATATGATTACTAGATCAAAAACAAAAAAACATGCTAATACTAATCTGCCTCAGTTAGATGATGAAATTTCACATTGCAAATCATCATCTTCCTTATCTCTTTTTCCATCAATACCATCATCATCACAATCATTTTGCATCAACCCGACGACATCATCATCGTCATTCAGTATACAGTCAGCGGATGTTGTACAGGAGACAAATTTTGTCGACGAAACTGTACCCACCACTAGCACTGCAACAACTCGTAGGAAATGGAGTATTGAAATGAATAAATTCATCCTACGCACTTATCTTCATCTTACTAATATGGATACAGACAAAAATGCATACCTTACACCTCTTCACACTAAGTTTTTAGAAAAATACCCAACTATGCAAGTAAGCCGACAAAGAATAGGTGACCAGCGTAGAGCCATAGTTCAAAAAAAATTACTGCCACAGAACATAATAGATAAGATTTATGAGGAAGTTAGAGCCGAACTACAAGTGGTTCACACTCAAATACAGCAACACTTCACACAATATAAAACACCAAATAAAATAAAACCCAGTCAGCGCATGAAGTGGACGAACGAATATAATGAAGCATTAATTAAAATATATTATACTGTCACACAATTAGAAACAAATAAGACAGCCTATAGAAAACATCTACATGAAGAATTTATAAACACATATCCAGAATTAGCACATGTAACAGAGCAAAGATTATCTGATCAAATAAGAGCTATTATTAATAACAAATATATTAACAGCAACAGACTAGAAGAAATCAAAAACCAGGTAACAACAGAATTAAGGAATAGTAACACTAACACACAAAATACTGAATACATGAATATTGAAGATTGGAACGCACAACCGCAAAACAACTTAGAACAACCTGATGAATACATCCATACACTAAACACTTCACATACAATAACTTACACCTCTAACACACCTACAAACACCTTGGCTTCAAAAATACCCCTCAACGATAACACACAGACTAACATCGTATCGCACAGTATCTTGAATACAAATGGTGAAAATATCTTAAGTAACACTTATATTGATCAAACTCTGCAAACTAACTTTAATGCTGCTCCAGAAATAAACTCGGAAATAGAAGACGTGTTTCTACAAGCTCAACAATATTTTTCAGATACACACCCCACTAACAGGCCATACATTCCCAAGCAGAAATCGTCTAGAAAGTTCACTGCTATAGTAAGTTATATAAACTCTGTCATTCTTCCTAAGAACGTAAATCTACACACCGATTTCATCACATTGCAAACAAAAATTTATTGTGCGGCATGGACGGCAGCTAAATGCAATAGGGCTAAAATATCACACACCACACAAAATGAAAGACGAGCATATATAAAGAAAAAACCAACATGGCAGGTCAGATTAGAAAGGAAAATCGAAAATTTAAGAGCACACATAGGCAGACTGACACACTTCATTAACGGTAGCAGAAGTAAAAAAGTAGTAGCTGCAGTAGAAGAAATAAAGAGAAAATACCAAATACACGCACAACACGAAAACTCGAATACAGAACTAGAACACTTTTTGGACACTTTAAAACAAAAATTAAATGCAGCATCCAGTAGACTTAAAAGATATATAACATGCACAAACCGCAAAGTGCAAAACACAAAATTTACCAATAACGAAAAATTATTTTACAGAAACCTTATATCTAATAACAGAGATACCAGCAACCAAAATCTGGAGACACCTTCGTCTGACACATTGCGAGAGTTCTGGGCCAACATCTGGGAAAATCCAGTATCGCATAATAATCACGCAGACTGGATTAACGAGGCAACACCAGAAATCCCAGAAATGAAATTTGAATTTATACCAATAAATACATTTATAGAAGTCCTCAAACGCACACACAACTGGAAATCACCAGGCACTGACAATATTCACAACTACTGGTATAAGAAATTCACCAGCATACATCCATTCATACATAACCACTTAAACACATTCATCCAATCACCACATTTACTTCCAACATACATAACGCACGGAGTAACATATATGATACCCAAAGACATGAATGACACCGTAAATCCAGCGAAATACCGACCAATTACTTGTCTACAAACCTTGTACAAAATATTAACAGCCTGCGTAAGCGAAATAGTATATGAACATTTAACTAAAAATAATATTCTAGCAGAACAACAAAAGGGATGTCGTAAGAATAGCCAAGGATGTAAAGAACAACTTACTATTGATGCAATTATTTTGAACAGCACTGTTAAAAGCAAGAAAGATATTCACACAATGTTTATCGATTACCAAAAGGCTTTCGATTCAGTACCGCATAGCTGGTTATTAGATGTCTTAAATCTATATAAAATTCACCCAACACTGAAACTTTTCTTAAAAACTTCTATGCAAAATTGGCAAACTGTGCTTAAAATTAATCAATCCTCTTTGAGTGTAACTACTGAACCAATCTGTATAAAACGTGGTATATTTCAAGGAGATGCCCTAAGTCCTCTGTGGTTTTGCATGGCCCTCAATCCACTTTCACACTTACTAAATAATACTGACATGGGATTTACATTGAAAAACAATAACACGCAATATACTCTAACACACCTTATGTACATGGATGACATAAAGTTATATGCAGCAGACAAAAATACACTATTCCAACTAGCAGACACAACACAACAATTTTCTCAAGATATTTGTATGTCATTCGGAGTAGATAAATGCAAAATATTGTCTATTATAAAAGGCAAGATTCAAAGCAATAGTTACACACTCAATTCAGGTGAATCAATTAAACCAATGGATGAACACAGTACATACACATACTTAGGTTTTAAACAGTCCAGACGCATTCAACAAAATATTACAAAACAAGAACTGCTCAAAAAATTCTCCCATCGCCTCAACCTTATTTTAAAAACCAACCTCAACTCCAGAAACACTATTAAAGCCATCAACACATTTGCAATAGCTATTCTCATATACTCTTTCGGAATTATACGATGGTCAAAAACCGACATCAAAAAACTAGAACGCACACTCAATACACTTTTAACTAAACACAGAAAACATCATCCAAAATCATGCATACAGAGACTTACACTACCACGCCAAGAAGGGGGAAGAGGATTGATAGATATACACAATTTACACAACAAACAAATACTTTCGCTCAGAGCGTACTTCCATAACAAATCAGAACACTCATCTTTACACAAACACATAACGGAAACAGATAAAAAACTTACACCACTTAACTTACAGAACAGAGACACGCAAATTAATGAACACATCATAGAAACACAACAAAAGATTGCAGCATGGTCTGAGAAAGCCCTACATGGAAGACATCGAGCCTATCTGAGCCAACCACACGTCGATAAAATTAAGTCGAACGAATGGCTCAAACGAGGTGAACTGTTTCCTGAGACCGAGGGTTTTATGCTTGCTATACAGGATCAAATAGTACCAACTCGTAATTACATAAAATACATCATAAAAGACTCCAATCAAACTACTGACATGTGTAGACATTGCAACAATTCCTCCGAAACTATACAACATATTACAGGAGCATGTAAATCACTTACACAAACCGATTATAAACATCGTCATGACCAAGTTGCTGCAATCATACACCAACATTTAGCATATAAATATAAATTCGCAGATAAGATGCAGCCATATTATAAGTATAAACCTGATACAGTATTAGAAAGTAAGAATCAGAAAATCTACTGGGACCGAACAATAATAACAGATAAAACTATTCATTACAATAGACCTGATATTACAGTTCACGACAAAACTAATAAAACAGTTTACCTGATAGATATAGCAATACCAAACTCACATAATATTCAAACTACAATATCCGAGAAACTTAGTAAATATCAAGAACTTGCCATAGAAATTAAAACTCAATGGAAAGCACAAAATGTTCACATCGTCCCGATAGTTCTTTCATCCACCGGTATTATACCAAAATCACTCACACAAAGCCTTAACACACTACATATGCCTACTCATACACTTCACATGCTTCAAAAAGCCACCATTCTCAACACTTGTCGCATCACCCGAAAGTTTCTGACTTCTTCTACTTTATCATCCACTTTTACAATTTAAATTTCCCCTCACACACTTGGTTCCGACCCGTGTGTGCGGTGTTTCAAACTCTCAAAGAAGAGAAGAAATATAAAGAACTGATATAATAATAATAATAATAATAATCATCTTTATTCAGGCAAATTACACCCATATCCAGTAAAATCAATAAATTTAAAATCAGTCTCCTAAATTTTAGCAATAATTAAATCAATTTCTATACAAAATAACAATTTTAAAATAATAAATCCAGTCAATGTAAATAGGCAGTAATGTCAGTATATAAATAAAATAATGAAATAAAATAACATAAAATTAAAATTAATAAATAAATAACAGAATTACACACATTTATCAGTCTGGAGACGAGATCAATAATTAAAACTTTCTCTGAGGCAACTGTGCTGCAATAAATTAAATTAAAATTAATCCACACAATTAAAGCAATACAATACATAAATCAATGTCAACAAGATAACAATTTTAAAATAATACATCCAGTCAATTTCAATAAGCAATAGTGTCAGTATATAGAATAATTTACGCAAATAAAATAAAATTAATACATAATTAACAAACAAAAAAAAAAATAAGAACAAACTTTTATTAGACAGGAGACGAGATTAATCAATACTTTCTCAGAGGCAGCCGGTCTGCGACATGCCTTTCGCAACAATGCCGGATAATATAACAGTCCAACCTTCCTGAGATCATCGCTAAGACAGTGTTGGAGCTGGCCCGCACTCTGCGGGCCAGCTCCAACACTGTAACAACAATCTGTAACTATGGTGTCAGTGACTAAGTACCTAATTATCTAGATCTACCTATAAATAATAATATATTACCTTTCGGTATCCTTAGGAACAGTAGAGAATGAAAAGACGACATTCCTAATGTTATTTAAGCACCCGTATGCTATGCCTTTTGGCTTTTTGAAAGGCCATACTTGAATAAAAACTCACAAATAAATATCAAAAGTGCTTAAATACTTATTAGAAAAAAATAATTTTTATGTTAACGTACCTAAGCCGCGCGTCAGCTCTAGTGGGCGCGTGACACAACCTCACAGAATTTGCCCTGAAGGTCGCGTAGCGTAGGTGTTTCATGCCTAAAGTACTCAGTACTATTATTTATTCTGTGCCTAAAGCGCGGTGTGAGACAGGCCTGTTAAAACTAAAACATAAATAATGATTTCCTATATTTACGCGAACACTACTAAAAAAAAATATAGTTTTATTCAAATAGTTTTATAAAACATAAATGTTCAAAATATTCTTAATGTAAAAGCGTGACTGAAATAGTTAAATACTAAAAGAATATCACGTGGCCAATTTCATTATCTAGGTATATGCAATGCTTACGTAGACTAGTGTAACACTCTCCTCCCCCCCTCTAATATTTTTTTTTAAATTAAAAATAGTAATAAATAAATAATAAAAGATATATAAAAATATATCAAATTTACGTGACCAGTATACTATTAACCATATATTGATCTTTCTGAAGGTTTAAATATAGGCAGTTTAATACATTTATGGCGTGATCGTCTTAATTAGGACCCTTATTTACGTTGTGTTTGTATAGTAACTTAGTTCTTTTATATGCCTCTTGGAAGAATGAATATTCAAGAGAACAATCGAAAGATGTTGGTAGTGCCTTATAAGCTAAAGAACCCCGTTCACTAAGACAGGCCTCAAAAAGGTTAAGAACATTAAATAGTCCCTATTCCACTTGTATCAGGTTCACATCAGTAAATTCCTTATTAATTAATCCTTTCCTGTTTGGAAAAGACTCACAATAATTATATCAAATACCACGGATTAGGCAACAATAGGCAGACTGGCCATAAAAAGCCCTCTGTGAGCGCTACCATCTGCCAGACCGCCGTTCCTGCAGACGTTATGTAAGTGTAAGGCATCACCACCAATTGCATGATCAGCATGACTAATTAACTGCAGAGCGTGAAATGAGTCACGTTGCGCGGCTTTCGGCCGCAGCCTTGAGAGCTGCCTCAGATTCTCCCTCAAGCTTACCATCCACATGAGGTCGACGCATATGCTCCACCAACCAATACAATGGCAGATATTGCCAAAAGGCAGTTATAAGATAATAGTAATAATTCACCATCAGAAACGGTTTGTGTCACTGACGTTGAATATAGTATAATATGCATTTTTCGATCATGTTTGTCTCACCCACAAACAAGTTGCCTTCAAACATTCATTGGAGGGAACTTTACTGAGATATATTATTATGTTGTTATCTAAAACATCATGGAGGTACGACAGTCTCAGTCCCGTAATTAATGGACCCTACTTGGGCAAAGCTACTTAGGTTTTTTTTTATAGGATAAGGGTGACAAATGAGCACACAGTCCACCTGATGGTAAGTGGTTGCTGCGGCCCATAGACATCTACATCTATCCTCTATTACTATTACAAATCAAAATGTAGATGCGTTGTCACCCGTGAGGACTAAGATGGAATGCCTCATTTCCAGTAAAAATGGCCTCCGGCCACCAGCACTCACCAACCGAAACGCAGAGGTAAACCTCTAATTCACGCTGGTATTCTGTGAGGTCGTGGTACCACCCCGGTTCGAGCCGGCCCATCCGTGCGACAGCAAAAGCTGACGGCGTGGCTCTACCACTGTTTAGAATTTAATTTAGAAATTAGGTTGTGAGTCAAATCAAAACGCAGAGATCGCCATTGAGAATAGCGACCGGCCAAACAACCATCGCAGAGACGCAATGCTGCAGAACGCAATAAGCATCAATACGACTATCCTCAGGCTTACACCATCCGTAGGTCCCAATACAATCCCAGCAGACATCACCACCCGTATACCTCCATCGACCAGAACCACAAGATTCGTCAAATCAGGCGTAACACACCGGCAGATCCGTCACAAGACGCAATACTGCAAATAGCAGTAAGCATCAATGCAGCTATGATACGGATGACGCCCCCTAATAACACACTGACATGATCCCTATCGACTTTGGTAACAAAATTGGTACACTAGCTATTGGTAAAACTCCATGTATCACAGCGCAATTGCACTAAAACACGGAGTTGAGTATGCTTGCTGCACTTAAAAGTACTACCAAACACAAACGGTAAGGGTGTGCGATGTCCACGGGCAAGTCGTATTGCTACAATAAACCCGCTTACTACCGACAGTAAGATCATATGTCTAGGACACATCGGTTAGCGAGTCCAAGTTTTCCTCGGTCTCGGACACTGTGAAGCAATCCACACGCCACTAATATAATCTTTTTCAAGTGTCATTTCTTTCACTAAAATGCTTTTACATATTCGAGACCTTCAACATATTTGCTTTATTTTATAGACCTTACTTTATATGTCTTTTACATAATATGGGACTTCAAGTCATAACTCTGCTATCATAATGTTTATGCCTCATCTATATTAGTGCTTTTGTATCATAGATATAGACCTTACTATCATAAGTCCCTATATAGGACTATACATTGTGCTACAGTACTCCTAGCAGTCAGTCAGCCGACCACCCCATATATATGTACATCCATGAATAGAATAGACTAGAATAGGATAATTTTTACTCAATATTGATTACAAGTAATTGTTATTGAAAGTAATTTTTTTTTACTTTACCACTGGTTCGAAAAAATCCTCTGTCCTGGGATGAATCACCAAGAAACCCAGCGGGACTTTATTGTTAATATATTTTACAATATAAATGATTACAAACTATTTACAAAATTTATTTTAGAAACTGCTTGGAAGCGACCACCTTATTCCCAGGGGTTATTATCAACCATGTATTCATTTATACTATAATAACCCTTTTTATACAGCTTTTGTTTAATTAAATATTTAAACTTGGTAATAGAGATACCTTGTATATTTTCTGGGACTATGTTGTAATAGCGTATACATTACCCCAAGAATGAATTACTAGCTAGGTATCACTAGCTTGTGTTTGTTCCTAGTGTTTACAGAGTTCATTATTACAGTTATTATTCATTCCATTTTGAATATTTTAAGCACAGTTTTAATAAATTTTATGGTTTTTAAAGACAACATTAAGCCTTGACTATACTATAATACATAATATTCGAAATAAAGGTATTTAAACTTTATGCTTATTAACGTATATTAATTGTTCAAATTATTATATAATATATGATATTTCATGTGTCTTTATTGTTCCGTCAGATATGTACCGACCCTTAGGCTACATGTACATGGAGGCTAAAGTTATCGGCCAGCTAAACTATCGGCCAGCTTCAATATAGGCGTTTTATGTATAAGCGCATAGGGACGCTAAATAAATTGGCCGGTTTTAAAATCTGTGACGATGGCTTTACACCTATATTTTTGTACAATATGCTACGCATGAGCCCGGTTGCTAGTTGGCTGATCACCTAATGTCACGCGAAATTTAAAGGATGTAGACACACGCTTTTAATTTTACACTAAAATAGGTGAAATTGACATCATTTAGGAAAAATCAATGCCTTTGAAACACACTTCTGAAAACAAACTGCCCCTTCATTATTCTTTGTACACTGATCCTAGTCCTACGGACTGGTAAGAAATCGTTCAATGCCCGCTGAAGTTAAATGCTTTTGGTTGTTCAAACAGACTTTTGAATTCGCAACCGATTCCATAACTGGCGGATGACATCCTCTTCCATGTTTCCAAGTGAGTGAAATCACAATAATGATGACGCTGATATATTATTTTTTGTTCTCAGGGCAATATATACTACTTATTTGGCATTTTCACCAAAAAAAAATCCAAATATAAATTTTAAGTTGTCGATTGACTGTACCTAGTGAAAGATCGATCCCCGCCTGTAAATTTTACAGTACGCTCGTGTACTGTGAAATTTACAGTGAGCTCTATACATCTGAGCTACCACGGCTCTCTGTGCCACAAAACTGCACGGATTATGAAAAAAGTTCGATTTTTCATACAGCGATATAAACTCGGTAATATAAATTTATTTCCATTTTTTTCTTCCATTTTTATTATTTGACACACTAACAGCTCCTTTTCTAGACAGATTAATTAGCAACGGATACACCGAGAGCTAATTAGCAAGGAATAAACCAGTCTTTAAAAGCGAGCTGATTAATTTGATCGTTCGTATTGTTGCAAAATGTCAATTCTCACCCACCGACAAATGCGGTCGGGTCGCAAGGTTTGATGAAGTTTTCATCATCAAACAAAAATCAAACCTTCAACATGACCTTAAGCGAATTGATTGTTTTGCGACCAATTGATTTACAATAAAACCAGTCGCATACGTCTGAAGTGCGTAATGGAGATGGAGACCTGACCGTTAATGGGTTCCATAAGACTAATGTATAACGATATACAATATGTAACAAAAACGCTGTGTTTCCCGTTATCAGTATCATTATTCTAACATATAGAAATAATTTAAAAATTTATTTTATTTTATTTTATTTAAAAAAATAATTGTATGCAAATTGTATGTGGTTTTATTACCTTTGCATTGTCTGGGGAGTAAGAGGGTTGTCAAAGACCCCACTTTACTTAGCTTTCGGCTAGTGTAAGTAAGAGGTAATAAAACCACATAATTTTTTTTAAATCAAATAAAAAAAATATGGTTGAGTTTTAAAAAAAAGTTATTTCTATAGGTCTGAATACTGATCCTGATAACGTACTTAACGCGAACCACAGGGTTTTTGTTACATGTTGTATATAGTACAATAGCGAAGTACGCGATTTAATATTACTAAGTATTATAAATCCGTCATTAAACAATTTTTTATGCCTTAAGTACTTACATAATGTACGACTTTCTTTTTGGCAATGTTTTGTGGTTGTCAAATAAATACGTTTCTGTCAAATAAATTCTTTCTTTCATAAATATGATTAATAATAATTCAAATAAACATATCCATATAAGAAATATAATATAGCATTACCAACATTTAATTACAAATACAATTTCACATTGTATACAAACATATCAAACCTGGAATAATCTAATCGATCTCAAGGGTATTAAACAGTTCCAATAGACAGCTATAGAAATAGCGGTTAGCGGACTACTGGATTTAGTAAATTGCAATAGGTTATTGTACAAATTCTGCACACATTAACGTGGTTAATTAGTGTAGGACTTTGTAATTATTGTCGTTTTTATAAATCTGTCAAAGTAAATAATTTTATGTTACAATTTTTAGAGACTATATTTTAGCCATTCACTACGCGAAGTAAAAACCTTACTTATATTCGGTCTTTACCTATGAAATTGCCGTTTTTTATTAAATAAGTTAACTTAATTTTTTCCATATTTTTATTACTTTTATACAGAGTAGGTAATCGCCCACCTGCAATCGATGCATCTTTGCAAATAAAGCGACAGTTTATTAATGCCCTTCTTAAAAAAATCAGCTGGACGGGAGGCAACAAATTCTTCAAAGGCACTTTGTACTGCCTCTCGGTGATTTAATTATTTTCCCGCGCTTGAGGTTCAGTATTTTTTCCAACACGTTTAATATTGATTTCCAAAAAAGCGTCCATTTTAACTTAAGTTAAAACAATAATCAGCAACGTTCAAATGTCAATTGTTTATAGAAATATATTAAAACAGGTATTTAACGCATTACAAAAGTAGAAGCAATTCGTTTGGTTCTAATGCGTGGAATATCAACAACAAAGGGGAGACTGCCGACCGTCTGTCGTCCGATGGTGGAAAAGAGAGGGAGGAATTAAAGCGTGTAACTCCCACGCACACTCACCGAAAATTTTTTTTTGAAAATTTGAATTTTTGTCGATTGCTGGCAACTATAACTGCAGAACCGGTAACCAAATTGTGTTTTATATTGATATCTAATAACAGTTTTTAATATTGATATGAAAATTTCATATGAGTTATGTCATCATCATCATTATAGCCTTTCATAAGTCCACTGCTGAACATAGGCCTCACCCAAGGAATGCCACAATCCGTTGGGCTATGTCGGTTACTCTGGTTCTACTGCGGATATCCTCATTTCTAAGTTTATCACGCAGAGAAACCCCGTGCATAGCCCTCTCCATAGCTCGCTGAGCGACCTTGAGCTTCCTCATACGGCCAGCAGTGAAGGACCACGTCTCAGATCCGTAAGTCATCACTAGCAACACGCACTGGTTGTACAATTTCGTTTTTAGGTTTTGAGGTATGTCTAACGAGAAGATGTGTCGTAGTTTCACGAACTTTGCCCAGCCGAGTTGAATCCGTCGATTAACCACTCGTCAACAACTTCGAACTTAGTGCTCCCAACAACTACCGGCATAGGTGTAACATGGACGTTAAACATGATTGTTGTTTTGTCCATGTTCATCTTAAAACCTATCCGTTGGGAAACACTATTGAGGTCATTGAGCATAGTGCTTAGGTCCTCAAGCGATTCTGCCATAAGAACTATATCGTCAGCAAATCGAAGGTGAGTGATGTACTCGCCATTGATGTTAATACCGCATCCTTTCCAGTCCAGCAGCTTTGAAAACATCTTCCAATGCAGCGGTGAAGAATTTCGGGGATATAACGTCATCCTGTCTTACACCTCTCTGCAGTTGGATAGGTTTCGTACTCTGATTCTGTACTCGGATAGCCATCGTAGCTCTACTATACAAACACTTCAGCACTTCGATATACCGACAGTCAACTTGGCACCGCTGAAGGGACCGCCCAAATTTCGACGGAATCAAAGGTTTTCTCATAGTTCACATACGCAAGGCAAAGTGGCAGATTATACTCTTCTGTCTTCTGTACAATTTGCCGAAGGGTGTGTATGTGGTCTACGGTACTAAAGCCTTTTCGAAAGCCAGCTTGTTCGGGAGGCTGGAAGTCGTCAAGTCTGCGTGCGAGACGATTCGTAATGACTCTCGAAAACAGCACGTAGATGCGGCTCTGAAGGGAAATCGGTCTGTAGTCCTTCAAGAGAGCGTTGTCGCCTTTCTTGGAGAACAAGACCACCGCACTTCTCCTCCACGCCTCCGGAGTAGTGCCACCATGGAGGACAGAATTAAAAAGCTTCTGAAGGACTTCAAGAACCGGTTTTCCACCCGCTTTCAAAAGGTCCGCTGTAATTCCATCCTCGCCCGGGGACTTTCCGTTTTTAAGGCGCTGGAGAGCCATTCTAATCTCGCTCAGACTGACGTCCGGGATATCATCGGAATAGTGTCGGATAAGACTTGCTCTTGGATCGTTACTCACACTTGCGTGTGGCTCCCACGATGACGTGTACAGCTGCCCATAGAACCTCTCAATCTCACTCAAAATCTCAGGTGTCCCGGAAACGATGCTGCCACACTTGGTTTTCAGCTTCGACAATTGGCTGTTTCTTGCAGACAGATCTCTGGCAAAGACTTTGGAGCCTTGGTTCCGCTCGATCGCTTCTTCAATACAAGCTGTATTAAAGTTGCGTAAGTCCCGCCGCATGCATTTGGAGATCTGTCTGTTCTGTTGCCTGTATGCTGTCAAATCTGTTGAAGAATGTAGCTTTATCTCCCGTCTAACAGCCATGAGATTAAGATTGTGATCGGAGAGTTTTTGTGTTCTTCTGCGGCGGGTCTTGCAGAACTTAGCTCCGACCGCATGGACAGTTTCCACGAGCTTGTCATTCATATCGTCCACTTCATTGCAGTGTTCTAGGCACTGAACACGGTTTTGTAACACGAGCTGAAAGGTTACGGGTCTTTGGAACAGAGCACGAGGGGGACGGAGTGTTGACTTCATTAGACGAGACCTCTCCAACTTAACGTTTAGGCTTAGTGTGCCTCTAACCATTCGGTGAACGCTACCAGTTTTCACCCTCAATCACGGAGACATCACTGAACAGTTGTCGTCTGGTCGTTATAATGAAGTCAATCTCATTTTTTGTCGAACCGTCGGGGCTCAACCAGGTCCACTTCCTGAGGGGCCGCTTCTGGAAGAAAGAGTTCATCATAAAGAGTCCCGCTTTCTCAATGAAAGCGGCCAGCTGCTGGCCCCTTGGGTTCCGTTGCCCTATTCCAAATTTCCCTACTTTCAGCTCACCGTTCTCTCTTGTGCCTAGTTTTGCACTGAAGTCTCCCATTAACATCGTATAGTGGGTTTTGGAGGAATGCATGGCTCTAGAGATATCCTCATACATTTCCTCCACCTCCTCATCGGATGTGCCGAGGTTGGTGCGTAAACCTGTATGACCTTCAGCGAATACCATTTGGTGATTCTGAGTATAAGGTATGCAACCCTCGTCGACACACTCTCAATCTTTACAACGTTGTTAACGAGAGACTTGTGGACGATAAATCCGACACCTCCTTGGGACAGATGGTCGCCCTCCCGGTGATAGAGCAAGTTGCCGGATTCGAGGATTACCGTGTCCTCCCCCTCTCTTCGGACCTCGGATAATCCTATAATATGCCAGCGTAACTTGTCTATCTCTTTTTCCAGCTCCACGATCTTCTTGTCAGTCTTCAGGGTGCGTGCGTTGTATGTTGCCAGGTCGAGTCGTCTTAGGTGGCAACCGAACCTCCACCGGAGATTCTTAGCACCTCCTGCCCCGCCGTTACCATGGTCGCCACCGTAGCCAGTAATAGCGGGGCCGCCGGAGACTGGGGGCCGTCTCTTTGTTACTCTCATTATAGGGGGGTATTTTCCATAGTTGCCACGCTTGGCGAGCGGGTTGGCAAACGCAGTTTTTTTATTGTAATTTTGCTGTTATCAGGAAGATGCTGCTGGCTGCTGCCCATCTCCTGCCTGTTTTCTTTGTCGCCTTTTACGACACCCACGGGAAGATATGGGGTAGTGGATATTCTTAACCGCCACTACACGGCATGTTATGTAGAGTTATGTAACGGTTATTATAAAAACTGATAACGCCCATGTCTCGCAATTATTAAATTACTCGCACTTATTAATAAACAATAAACTACCGTGCGCCAGCGAACACTATTCTTCATCCTTCTATGAATTAATAAGAGGTTATCCATAAGTGACGCACCGCACGCATCTGTCCCTAGCGTACGGATGATTTATGGCATCGCGGGTAGGGAGTGCTTAACATAAGTATAGTTATTTCAAAAGAAAATAGCGTTCTGATTTTAATTTCTTTACGAAATCGAAGTAGCATCAATGCCAAATGGTATCTTACCAAATGCAAATGCAAGCAACTAAAAAGTAACTAAATCTAAAATGTGTTATAACACGAAACATGGTTTTTGTGGTAGGTATACATTAAAAAAAATCTTAAGTATTTAAATGAGCTTAGTTCTTTTTCCAAGAAGATAATTAAAATCATACTTGAAAGTATTTGCTTTTAATTCTAGCTATCGCTATTCTCCATAAAAAGCGTCGTAGAAGATAATGGGTTTTACCTGTAGCTTTGTCGTGACTGGAAGAGTCGATTGATTATAATATGTAACTTAATTTTGGTACAAAAATGCAGATAATAGGTTTTTGCAATAAGGGTACGATATACATCTATGTATATTATTTAGCCTGCGAGAGAATGATATGGAATACAATATACCTACAGCGTTTCCTATTATCTCGAACTCCTCATTGTGCGGTGCTTTAAAAGTGGTTAGCATAACTTTTTGTAAATAAATAAAATTAATCACATTGTATAAAATTATCGTATCCAATCCATTCATAAAAATCCATACCATCCATACATCTCATAACTTACCGATTTATATTAAATTAGTCGTGTTTAGGCCACCTAGAGTCTATTTTAAGTACAACCTTGAGAGTCAATCAATTTTAGTTCGATAAAATGTCTATACTAGAACGAAGTAGATAGCACTATTACGAAGCAATTTTACTCGCAGGTTTTCCTTCTATTACGTGTGAACTGCACACATGTTTCTTTTTTATTCCCGGACGTTTCGGGCACTAAGGTTCCTTTCAATTTAAGGGAAAGCAAGATAACGGAGGCAGTTCTGGTCAAGAACGGGCCGAAGTGCTATTGATGAAAAAATATGCCTCGATACAATAGACATGGGTACTATTGATCCTAAGTTTTTTGTGTTCTAGATGGCCATTATTGTGCAAAAAGTAAGCAATTGGTTTGGAACTAATATTTCTTGTGTGTTCTCCCTATCGGTCTAACCATGTACCCGATTTTATCGATTATATTATCCGTAATAAGAAATATAGGTAGAATAGGATAAATGACATTGAAGAATTGTATTTCATTCGACAGAACTGGAGGATATAAATTTGAAGTGATGGTGGTATAAAGTAACCATCATGATATTATGGTCCCCTACAACAGACATTAAGGGAAGTCCAAGTCAATTTACTAAAGGATGTATAGAATATCAGATTATACCAACACTAGTTCAATTTGCGAAGCTCCTTGTCAATTGTGACTTAGTAATTATGTCTCGGTATGGCTGGCTCGGTAGTGCAGCTACGCGTTGAGTTGTAGCTCTGTGAGCTATGGGTATTAATCGGGCTCTGAACAGCTATTTGTATCGTCTATCAATAACTGTCCGTGTCTGTATGTTTGTCTTTGTGCAATTTATTTATATCAAACTCTCCTGCTATACAGGAGAAATTCCCTTTTTTATATTATAGGAGTGTCAAACGAGCACACTGTCTACTTGATGGTAAGTGGTTGCTGTGGTCCATAGACATCTACATCTATCCACGTTTGTGAATCAAAATGCATATGCGTTGTCACCCGTGAGGACTAAGATGAAATGCTTCGTTTCCAGTAAAAAGGGTCTCCGGTTCTCTACACCCACCGTACGAAACACAGCTATTTTACGCTGGTATTTTGTGGTAGCGTGGTCCTTCCCCGGTCGAACCGACCCATTAGTGCTACAACTATACTATTAATATAGCTGCAGCATGGCTCTACCACGTATAAAAATCCTGGTGTGAATGGTATGTTATTTTAGGGAAAAAAATATTATTACGGTCATTTAGTAATATTTTCAGTATCTTTTATATATTTATATCTCGATGCTTCTTGAGACCTTGTTTTGAAATCTAAATATACTGTACGTTTATGGAATTAGAGAGAATAAAAGAGAGCAGATATTCTCAAACGCAAAGTACAAATCCTTCAATCGTTTTAACGTGCGTATTGTGTTTATTGTTGCCTAGCAAGCCTGCACCGGCTTTATCTGGGTGCTATTTAAAGATAATCATCTAACACCATACCGTATAGTTGCCGTTTAATAATATCCACTACCATATCCTCCCGTGGGTGTCATAAGAGGCAAGAGACAGTAACAGATTAGGAGATGGGCAGCAGCGTCTTCCTAATAACGACTAAAATACAAAAAATGCGTGAGTGTCGTGGAACACTCGGTTGGAACGAAGTTCCTTGCGTAGTATATTATTATTGATAAACGTAGGTATTATATTATTGATTAACATATGAAGCGTCATTAGAAGTGGCAAGATAAGAGAAAGTGCGAGGGGGACGGATATTCCATCTCACATCCATATTTTGCCGCCAAAGCCGTCTATACTATGACATAAGGGGTAGTGATGAAAAAATTTTACACTTTTTGTCGCCTAGCTCCCATCCGCCAAACCCGTACCATCCGATAAGGAACTTCGTTCCAAAAATTGCGGTGGCAACTATGGCAAATATCCCCCTATGAGGCAATCTAAGGGGAATCTTATGTTCAGCAGTAACTTTTAATAGGCTGTAACGATATCAAAGATCATAACATTTTCGATTTCTGAAAAGAAATGTACAAGTTTTCGAATAAAATATAGGCTAGATCACTTCTGGCATTGCTTTCTATGTATTCGTAGTTTCATTACAATCGATTCAACATTTTAAAAATTGTTATTAATGTCTTAATGTCGTGCGAATAACCCCTCAGCTCACTAAGGACAGTTATTTTGATTTTCCAGATGGACACTGCCATTTTATTTATACGTATAGATTTTTTTTATAAAAGAGTTTGACAAGCTTGCGCGATGCGCAACACAGTACAATATCGAAAACCTATCTCCTTGTTTGGAAGATAGGCTTGGGTGGGCTCAGCCAAATTCGGCATCACTGTAGTAGTTCACAATACGTAATTGTACGTGAGATAGGTCGCTTTCTTTATTACATAAAGTAGTACGTGATGTACCGCTCCAGTGACATAATATTGTTATGCATTGTTTAGTCCTCGAAACTGCGGCCTTTTTGATATGGACGGTGCCGTGTGTTTGAATGCGTTGAGCATCCTAATGCTGTATAACATTGGAGATTACATTACGGGTCGCAAATATACTTATTGGTTTTGTATTTTTATACTGCAACTATATTGTTATAAAATACATAGATATTTGATATTTAAGTAAATATTTTTGTTTTTAATGCATTTGATTGATATTATTGTTTTTGATATTAGAATTTAATTTAAAGCTATATTTTCTACCGACATCAAAAAGGAGGAGGTACTCAATTCGACTGTATGTTCTTTTATTATGTGTATTAAATCATAACTTTTTTGTGGGTGTACATATATATATATTATATTATTATATATTAGTTAGGATATTGCGCTCAAAATATCGTCTTGAAATTAATAACTGAGAATCAGAATTACTTAAATTAAGACAGCAGCGTCAAAGATGCGAGACGTCTGATGTTTCAATCGTCAAATCGCTGGACAAGCTCGCTGGAAGGGCCCTTATCCAGCATTGCACTTTAACGGTTTGGTGAAGAAGAACGCAGAATCACAGAAACGGTTTAAGATAGATTTATTTTCAGTTTAACTTTCCTTTTAGTACTCATTTCCAACTTTTCAAATAATTAATATTTATGAATTGTTGATTATAAACACTTTCGCACTGTATATTTATTATCTGTATACGAGCTGAGCTATACAATGAACAATTGCGTATGAAATTGAATTTCTCGTATATATTTTCCGCATGCCACTTCTAATGTCAATAATCTTGAGTTTTTCTCTCCTTTCAGATTTCACCAACCTTTACATATATTTTTTTTCATTTTTCTATTAGTAAGAATAATCCTAAACTTTGAAATTTTTTAGCGCATCAAATATTATATATATATAATCAAACAATAAATCGGCATCAGTAAAGTTTTAAGAGAATCAAAAATATTTAATTACTTTTATGTAAATTATTTCTTTTGCAATGAACTTATTATTGTATTTCGAAGAAAATAATAAACGAAGATCTGATGAATATGATGAAATAAAGGTTAACTTAATCATCAGTTTCTTTAGTAATTTTCACCAACTTTTAGTTGCGTTATTATAGTCATTAACTAAATTGAACGGGAGAGGAAGTAAGGTTGAGAAGCCCTGACAGGGCACAAAATGGGAAGCACTTATAAAAGGCCTTTATTGGTCAAATCTATCATCAGTTACAATACACCTTACAATTGTTAACTAGTGTAAGAATTAAAAAAAGAGTTGATTTAAAAATTGTGGTGATATAATTATTTAAAATGCGTGTAAGATTTTTGGTTAGTACTTTATGAAATCAAAGTTATTTGTTGTTTCATGTTACTTCTTTATTGTTTTGCATACAATAGTGTAACTATGTCTTTTTAATATAATATATAGATTTCTCACGTCCGTTATTGTTGTTGTGTCTAAATTCTGTCTAAAAACGGTGATTAAATTTTTCGTTTTTGACTTTTAGGGATAAATATAACGTTATAAATTTCAGAAAAAATACTTTGGTAAACATTTGTGGTATAAATTTAATTTCACCAGTGTATTTTAATAACGAAAAATAAGGTGATTTTCTCATTGTATTTGTGTAATATAAGTGACATTGAATTCCTAACGACGAAGCCACAGCTGTCCTGTAATTCGCCTTGTGCCAGGGCACTTACAGCCCAGTCTGAAAACTTTCATGTATCGAGCGTTGTACAAAACTTACTTTTATTGTTTAACACTTTCCGACACTTATTATATTTTGTTTAATACTTGTACCTATATTTTCATGATTCGTTAATTACACAAGTAAAAATACCTACATTAAAGTGGAAAGACAAATTATTGCGTAATTTCAGACGCAGTATTAACAGCTTTATGTGTTTTTTTTAAGGGGTTGAAACACCCCAAACTTTTTCCGACTGCTACTGAGAATTTCTTAACGGAAAAAATCATTAACTGATTCTGGCCCCACCCGTGATTGGAACCTGAGACCACATGACCAGTACTCGACCACGACCACGAGACCATCGAAGCAGTCATATTAAAAAATTCTGACTAATACTGAGATGAATGTAATTGAACTTTCTCAGTAAAACGTTTAAATTTGTTATAATATCACAGATTATTTATATTTTTGCAGATTATTCTTGGATTACTCTATCTGTCAAGCCTGGCTTTGAGCGAGGAGCAGGAGTCGAAGCCAGAACAGCGAGTCAATAATTCTAATCCGACTATGTAAGTAATCGTATTTTGTTCTGTGACTTGTATCACTTGTATTTTTGAAACACAAAATGACAATGTAATATTATATTGTGTTTTTCATTTAGAAATATTTCCTAGACTGCTAAGTGGTGGGGAAAGAACTTCATCGCCTCATTTAACTCCGTGAGTGTCTTAAAGGGTGATGGGAACGCCAAAAAGATCTTATGTTTTCCGATATATTGCGATATAACCATCTCTTTTACGCCAGACGTTAAATAACGAGTTTGGCAACGGACATTGGCGTCAAAAGTACAAAACGTCTGGCACTGAATCTATTAATCCGCCTGCCTAAAGCCTGACGATTAAAGTAAAGTTTCCTTTACGTGGTAATGCCATGCTGCAGCTATATTATGGTTGTAGCACGAGTGGGTCGGTTCGACCGGGGAAGGACCACACTCTCACTGAATATCAGCGTAAAATAGCAGCTCAATACTGCTGTGTTTCGTATGGTAAGTGACCATACGGATCACTTACCATACGAAACACAGCAGACCGTCGGAGACCCTTTTTTACTGGAAACGAGGCATTTCTTCTTAGTGCTCAGGTGTGACAACGCATCTGCGTTTGATTCGTAATCGAGTATAGGTGTAGATGTCTATAGACCACTGCATCCACATACCATCAGGTGCACTGTGTGCTCGTTATATCAATAAAATTCTACTCCCTACAATGGGCGGCACATCGCCAGCATTGTACTTTCATTGATTGATGATTTATGTCATCTGAGCGCTCCGTTGCCAGTCTTGGTATCTTACACCTATGGTAGAAGTCTGTACCGCCATTTATCGATAGCATAAAGATCTTTCTGACATTTGTCATAGTCGGCAATCACGACATCTGCAGAGAGAAAACAGCATCCTCTACTCGATTACAAATATTCATCACTTATTTGATATTTATCTTTATATCAACAGTGATCGTTCCTCTCATCACCACATCGAAGATCCAACCTACCAAGGCTTCTGGATGAAAAAGTTCGTTTGGCGTCCCCGATGGGTGAAAACTTGGCAGGAAAAGAAGGTTTACGTAGCTGTGTGGAAACGTATGTGGGGTCCAGTAGAAGTTAAAGAATGGGTGCCGGTGCCTAAACCACCACCTGGTTGGGTCAAGCATAAATCAGGCCCGTACTTTGTAAAATTACCGCATTAATTTTTTTAAGAAATCTTCAAAGCGTAGGTGGCTTTTTACGATGATTTTATCTGTGTATAATGTTATACTCACGGACTGAGCATCCGGTGAAGAGGCTGTGCGAGAATACCCATATTTTTTTATTACCTCTAGGCTTACCACCAATATAGACAATATTAAGTTAGTCAGCTACGTGGGTCAATCAGTTCTAGTATTTAATTAAAAGGTAGGCTGCAAATATTCTCCGTCTTTTTTCAAAATTTTCGTTAACATATATCAAACAGCTTACAGAACGCTCAGTCCGCGGTAAATTATATATAGATATTATACCTACAGTTACTGAAGCAATGATCAAATAGTTTGACTAGTCAAAATAAGGAGAGTTAGCAAATAAATAATTAGCTTTCAGTTTAGAGATTTCTCGCTAATATTGTACAAACAGTCACTATGTACACTTGTATCTAAAGCGTTTACAAATACTGATCGCTTTAATATCTAAATTAGTAAAGCATTTAAGTAAGGGGTCCAAAAATAAGTTGAAAATGTTACAAAAAATAAAATCTAAATACGCGACAACAATTTCAAATAATTGTCATTACGTAATGACCAATACAGAAAGAAAAATGGAGCGCTGCGTACATTTCAAATGACGCATAAACCAAACTACAACCGTGCTCAACTTGTTATTAGAAGTAAGAACACGAAGAATTTTTTACGTGGTAGAGCCACGCTGCAATTATGTTGTGGTTGTAGCATGAATGGGTCAGCTCGACCGGTGTAGGACCACGCTCTCACAGAATACCAACGTAAAATAGTAGCTTAATGCTGCTGTGTTTCGTATGGTGAGTGTAGAGAAACGGAGACGCTTTTTACTGGTAACAAGGCATTCCATTTTAGTCCTCGGGGGTGACAACGCACCTGCATTTTGATTCTTAATCGAGGAGAAATATAAGATGTCTGTGTGCTCGTTTGTCACCCTTAATCTATAAAAAAAATCACACTCACGTACCTACCACATACGCATCTAAGACCATTTGCAACCAAACATATAGTTTAGAGTGCATATGTATGCGACCAGGAGATAATTTTTGCGCGCTGTACTGTATGAAAGAAATAAGACAGATGTTAAGTGAGTGAGTGCGTGCCAAAAAGTTGAGCACGGTTTGGGCGTCACTTAAAGTGCACGCAGCGCTCCATCTATGTATCTAAGTATGAAATTTCTTTTGAAAGAACCTGAATTCGAAGAAAGTTTGAATTATTGTTGTTAACTTGTTGTAAATACAACTGTTATATAAAATAGAATTACGCGTTACTTTTCTTTTTGTAAACTTATTCTTTGGAGGAAGAAGGACAGAAGGAAGATTTTGTATTTTAAGTGTTTGTACAAGTTAAAAAAGATTTATACAGTAGTATTTATAAAAGCGGATGCATTACTTTGTTCTTTTGTTTGAGTTTAGAGCACCTGCCGAAAATATATATTTGTGCGAATGGATTGTTGAATATTGCAGCGCGAATAATATTAATTAATTCTTATGTGGTTTTTTGTATGCGAATTTGTTTAAGTACTTTGTTATATTAGCTTTAACTATTTATTGTTATCAAGTCAGGTTTTTATAAATAACGTTTTAATAAATAATATTAGAAAACCTTGAGTATTTGCTGTATGCCAGTGCCGAGTCTGAAAAACTTTTTTGAGTTTGAACAACTTTTGCTAAGAGTTGGATGCCAAAATAATGATATGTCTAGCAATAATCACACACCTAAGCACGCAAAAGACAACCGTACGGGTACTCCTGCTTAGTGACAGAAATATGTAAGAGGGTACAAGGCTACAAGGTAAGTTGCTAACATACCCAGAGGGATTTAAAAATTTTGTACAACCGACTTCAATATAAATTATTAAGAATAACTTAAAAACTATTGGTCAGAACTTGTTCAAATTTATATTTCACTATATATCTAGCAGTTTATCTGGGTATGTACTAACTTGTTACCTATTTCTATGCTAAATAGTGGTAATTGCAATGCTGTGTTCCGGTGTGAAGGATGGTTTTCATTAATAGTAGCCTTCTTTGTTTGAAGTTAACTGCAGTTGTCAATGGATTGCAGTAGTCACTTACCGTCAGATGGACTGTGGGTTCGTTTACTATCAGTTAAAAAAAAGTTATTGATATTTACATAATATAAGGAAGTTATATTATATGTGAGTATGCACTATTCTAAGACATTGTTGCACTTTTATATCATCGTCATCATCATTACAGCCTTTCACAAGTCCACTGCTGAACATAGGAATACCACAAAGTACGGTACTGAGCCAACTGCATCCATCGACTTCCTGAATGTCTTACATATGAGACTACATGAGAAACACCAGCTTTAAAAAAAAAAAAACAATGATTGAAATCGGTTCACCCAGCCACCAAAAGTTATGAGGTGACACACATAAAAACATACAGTCGAATTGAGCACCTCCTCCTTTTTGAAGTCGGTAGAAAAGTAAGAAGAAAACATAGTGTGCTGTACTACGAGTATAAAAAAAATTAGGAAAGTATTTACAATATGAAATTTAATACTAGGTATAAGTAATAAAAAAAACAAGATTTTTTTATAGGACAAGGGTGACAAACGAGCACACAGTCCACCTGATGGTAAGTGGTTGCTGCGGCCCATAGACATCTACATCTATGCTCGATTACGAATCAAAATTCAGATGGGTTGTCACCCGTGAGGACTAAGATGGATTGTCTTATTTCCAGTAAAAACGGTCTCCGGTTCTCTACACTCACCATACGAAACACAGCAGTGTTAAGCTGCTATTTTACGCTGGTTTTCTGTAAGAGCGTGGTCCTACCCCGGTCCATATCAGTAATATAGCTACAGCATGGCTCTACCACGTAATAGTGTGCAATAAAAGTGTGTTATAAAGGTGCTATGAATCCTAGGCAGACTAGGCGTCTGTATGGGGAGGTAACACGCTTTTACTTTGCTAGCAGTCCTTGCAGAGCTATGTTCCGGTCTAAAGAGTATAGAGGGTCAGTATATTTAATGGCAAAGAAACACAATGAGAATTGAATAAGAAAATCATTTTTAAATAATTAATGACGCCAAAACTTAAACATAACAAATAAATAAGTTAAAAATTTCTTTTATCAATTCATTAAAGCCTATCAAAAGTCCACTGCTGAACATATGCCTTTCCTATAGGTTGCCTCATAGAGGGTTTATTTGCCACAGTTGCATGCGCGGGTTGTAAACCGCAGAATTTTAATATTTTGAGTTGTCACTGGGAACATGCTGCTGCGCACATTCTGATTAATTTCTCTTTGTCGGATTTTGGCAAAATAAAGCTACAGTCTTCAGCAGATTTGACAGCATACAGGCAACTGAAAGGACAGATCTACAAATAAATTCGGCGGCACTTTTTTTTTATAGGATCGGGTGACAAATGAGCACACAGTCCACCTGATGGTAAGTGGTTACTGTGACCCATAGACTTCTACATTTATCATCGTTACCATTTATCATTTATCGTACTAAGATGGAATGCCTCTTGTCCAGTAAAAAGGGTCTCCGGTTCTCTACACTCACCATACGAAGCACAGCAGCGTTAAGCTGCTATTTTACGCTGGTATTCTGTGAGAGCGTGGTCCTTCCCCGGTCGAGCCGACCTATTCGTGCTACAACTATATTACTAATATAGCTGCAGCATAGCACTATCACGACTTACGCAACTTCAATACAGTTCGTATTGAAGAAGCGATCGAGCGGAACCAGGGCCCCAAAGACTTTGCCAGAGATCTGTCTGCCAGAAAGAGCTAACTGTCGAAGCTGAAGACCGAATGTGGTAGCATTGTTTCCGGGAAACCTGAGATATTAAGTGAGATTGAGAGGGTCTATGGGCAGCTGTACACGACTTCGTTAGAAGCCACACGCAAGTGTGAGTCACAATCCAAGAGCAAGTCTTTTCCGACACTATTCCAATGATATCCAGCATGATATCCTGTACGTCAATCTGCGAGAGATAAGTATGGCTCTCCTGCACCTTAAAACGACAAGAAAACTATCCCGGGCGTGGATGGAATTTCATCGGAGCTTCTGAAAGCGGGTGGAAAACCAGTATTTCAGAGGCTCTTTAATTCTGTCCTCCATAGTGGCACTACTTGGGAGGCGTGGAGCAGTATTACGGTGGTCTTGTTATTAAAGAAAGGCGACAAGGCTCTCTTGAAGAACTACAAACCGATTTCCCTTCTAAGCCGCCTCTACGTGCTGTTTTCGAGAGTCATTATGAATCGTCTCGCACGCAGACTCGACGAATTCCAGCTTCCCGAAAGAGCTGGTGTTCGAAAAGGCTTTGACGACATAGACCATACACATACCCCTTGGTAAATTGTATAGAAGACCAAAGAGTACAATCTGCCGCTTTGTCTTGCATATGTGAACTGAGGAAACCCTTGATTCCGTCTAATTTTGGGTGGTGTTGCAGTTCCTCTAGCGGTGACAAGTCAACTGTCGGTATATCGAAGTGCTGAAGTGTTTGTACATGAAGGCTACGATGGTTATCCGAGTACAGTACTAGAGTACGAAACCTATCCAATTGCAGATAAGTGTAGGATGGTGACATTATAGCCCCACAACTCTTCACCGCTGCCTTGGAATACGTTTTCAAGCTACTGGACTCGAAAAAATACAGTATTAACATCAATGGTGAGTACATCACTTATCTTCGATTTGCCGACGATATAGTGCTTATGACAGAATAGCTGTATATGCTGTCTTAAGAAAAATATGGACAAAACAAAAGTCATGTGTAACGTCCATGTTACACCTATGCCGTTAGTTGTTGGCTGCACTAAGCTCAAAGTTGTTGACGAATATGTTTACCTGCGACAAATAGTCCGAATAGCCAAGGCCAACTTTGACCGAGAGGTCAATCGACGGATTCAACTCGGCTGGGTAGATTACGACTCATCTTCTCCTCAGGTCAAATTTGAAAACAAGATTGAACCAATGTGTGTTGCCAGTGATGACTTATGGACTGATCGGTGGTCCTTCACTACTGGCTGTGTGAGGAAGCTCAAGATTGCTTAGCAATCTATGGAGCGGGCCATGTTCGAGGTTTCTCTACGTGAAAATGTTAGAAATAGGGACAAAAACAGTAGAACCAAGCCCAACGTATTAGTAAGCTGAAGTGCCAATAGGCCGGTCATATAGCTCGAAGGACCTACAACAGATGGGGAAGAAAGGTTCTCGAGTTTCAGTTTTGTACCGGTAGGACAAGTGTGGGGTGGCCGGCATTTTGAAATGCAGCCACTGCTTCCTCGGCGTCCATAAAATGTTTTTTCGAAATTTTTCTTTTATTTTCGGAAATAAATAAAAGTCGCAAGGTGCGAGGTCTGGGCTATAGGGCGGGTGACCCAGTAATTCCACGTCTGACGTCGCTAAGAAGTCGATTGTTTGCTTGGCGGTTTGCGATAAGGCGTTGTCGTGGTGAAGGAACGATCCTACTGCGAGGTGGTTTCTCCCGAACTTTTTCCGAGCCAAGTGGCAAACAATTGTTAGTGTACCACTCTACAGTGACTGTTTTTCGATCCTCTAAAACAATTGTTGCGTAATGACCTGTCATTCCGAAGAACGAGGCCACCATCTTTTTTCCCACGCTTCGACCTCTCTTCACTTTAGTTGGCAACTCCTCGGAAGGAAACACCCAGAAAGCAGACTGTCTCTTAGTTTCCGGATCAATATAATAAATCCAGATTTCGTCACCCGTTAGTATGTCGAACACAGCATTTGAGTCACTTCCGTTAAATCTTTGAACCATTTCACGACAACAATCAACACGACGGAGTTGTTGGGCCTCTGTCAAATTATGAGGTGTCAACAGACACAAAGCTTCCTGACCGCTAAATGTTTATGGAGGATTTTGTGCCCTTGACTCATACCGATACGTAAGCTTGTCCGAATCTGCTGATAAATCACTCTTTGGTCAGTCTCTATCATATGCCGCACAACACTGACGTTATCTTCAGTCGTCGCCGTAGAAGGCCGTCTCTCAAGCAGATCATCGGTGAGATTAGTGCGACCACGTTTAAACTCATTAAACCAGTTGTAAACAGTGGGACGAAATGGGGCTTTATCGTGAAAGGCCAATCGAAGTCTATTATAACTTTCTTGTTGACGTAAATGAAATCGAAAGTCATAAAAAATCATGGTAATGGAAATGTCATGGAAAATCTCGCTTTAAATTCATGCTGACGTTACACAGAGAATTTTCAATTTGCCGCCAAATCGTAAACAAATGACAAATTAACTACTACACAATAATATTGGCAGAGTTACATTTTCAAAATTTGAACTGATTTTTTATTACATCGTTTACAAGTGGCCAGTTCTAAAAACTTTCAGTGTCGCCCTCGAACCAGTGTGAAACAGCAGTATGATGCTGCCGTGCCGTATGGTGAGTGAAGAGAACCAAAGACCTTTTTTTACTGATATAACGCATGTGGAAACAAAGCATTGGCACTTTGATTCTCAATCGACGATAGATGTAGATGTCTATGGGCCACAGTATCCACTTACTGTCAGGTGCACTTTGTTTAAAATTATTATATAAAAATATAATATCTGCTACCCATTATTCTGCGTGGAACACTACTGAGAAACAACGCGTAACGCAATTCAAAAACTTAGGTCATATACTATAAGAGATACTACATATCATAAAACAACGCGCAGAGCAGAAATTTTCTTGGTGTTTCACACAAGTAAGATCACAAGTGTAAGGATTTATTGTCAAGGATTCTACACAACTAACTTATGGTATTAACACGCACATTATAATACAGAGTACAATATAATAATGCATTTCGGTGCATATTAGGTTTATAGTGGAGAAGTTGTGAATCAGGTATGTTCGCCAGTAACAAAGTAAAAGAGTTCGTCACCGTTTTCCGCAAGTGTTTCACGTTTAAAAAAATATTACACAGTTGAAATATTGTCAAAATTGTCAAAAGCTACGTATATTTAACTTATTTTATTTCGTTATTTAGAGGCCAATTTTATCTTTCAAATTACAACGAAAAAAATTAGTAAATATGTAAGACAGTTATTATAATAATTATTTCTAAACTTCAGACATAATTCTCATTTATAAAGGAAACTCTTTCTGCTGCGTCGTTGTCAGCTGCCAAAGCATAATGACTACATACAAAGACTATGTAGTAGTAATAGAACGGTCATCGGCTAGAAAATGGTCACCCCTTACTTATATCCAATAGGATATATTTCTAAAGTACTCTGAAATTCAGGTGATACGACAAAGGTGTTCTTTTAAGCGGTAAACGCGCAAAATTGTGAATTTGTATAATAACTTATCGTGTAACGACTTTTAAGTTTAGTTCTTTGCTAAAATATGTTAGATTTAAAGTGTATTTTTGTAAAAGAAACGAATTTGAAAACATGGAGGCGCTTGCTTATTGGATTTGATGTTTCACGATGTGCCTGCGACGCCGACCGACCAATCATATTTTTCTTCTATTAAATATATATTTAATCATATTATTATAGCGTTTAACGGACCTAGTTACGTCATCCAATATGCTACCAATATGACTGCTGTTTGAATTGATTCTTATTTATTGGAAATTAAATATTTTATTTCATGACATTTCATTTCATTCATGACGTTATTCATGACTTTAAAAGTTCATATGACTTTTTTCGTGTGATGGAAGTCATAATAAATAGATTTATACAATAAAAAAAACATGCATATTCCCTATTATTATATTATATCGTTAATCATTTGCATATTCCCTATTACTATAGCGTAAATCATTACAAACTTACTAACCTTCAACAAAATTATTGATACTTTGATGTCGAAACGGTAACATTCCCAAAACGGGTTTTTACCTTACATTTATTAGCGTCACCTACTGGGGAATAGCTGAAATGTTTTCCTAATAAATATTCTGCGTAGTTTTGCTATGTCTAGCTAGAGGGCGTCACACAAGTGCGAGCCCAAATTTTTTGTAAAGACATAAAGACAAAAGGCAGTTGTTCCCTATGTTCGCTCTATAGTATACCTATATATGTAAACCTCTTTGACTACATACAATTTTCTAAGATTATTAAAAGGTTTTCTCGGTTTGAGCTTGCAAATACCTGTCAATAATCTTAGACAATTTTTATCAATATGGAAGAAATCCAGGGATGTATTGTGATAATATTTCATTTATAGAGCAAAATCCTTTTATTTAGACCGTAAATGATTGTGATTCGGAGAAAGATCCAGCGGAGTACAGCGCTTTTTAAGTCAATATGAAGCTAAATAATATAAATACATTTGAGTGCTGTAGAAATCTGTTTAGATTTTTAATGAATATCTCCGCTCCGCTACATTCACAGCTGGATTCCCTACAGTCTCAAAATTGTACCAACGGTAGCCTGTTTGAAGGTAAAAGAGGATTAAATATACATATTAGACGATGCCATAGTAAAAGTATTTCGGCTTCACAGCCTACCGTAGAAATTTATAACTCTATTAGTAAATCTGCTAATGACACGTGTTTTTCCCTGTTTTCGAAGCAAATTTACAACTATCATCGTAATGTACTAGCGCTTGAAATAATTCCTAGAGGCCCGAGGATACAGCTTGCTAAAGCATTGTCATGTACTATTCGAAATTGTATCACTAATAGTGAAATGAGTTGGCAAAAAATATTTACTTTCGCGTATTCCCCCTTTCATTATGATAAAACAATAAATAAATCAATTAGTTCTTTTTTTAAATTTAGATTACCCAATTAATATTCATTTATCTTGACCTTGTACTAAATTTGATTTAAAAAAAGCAGTTGAGTCGAAAGTAGTAATGGATGGCAACTTAAAAAATGCATCCCGTATTTTATTCTCAGTCGACATCCTGGCTCCTCGTGATGTCGAAGCTCTTGAAGGCTCATGAGAAGCATCCTTCTCAAAGTTTACCGCTGCCTCCCAAAACTTCAAAGCAACCTTTACAAATTTCTGAAAAAGACACTTTAAAAGCAATTATGTCATTTTCGAATGGCTCTGCAGGCGATATTTAGGGAATTACGCCTCAAAATGTTAAAGATCTTGTAAGCGCTTCTGCCGGTGACGCCGGCGGAGTACTTCTTAATGACTTTACTAAATTATGTCATTTAATGCTATCTATTGATATAAATCCAAATTTCATTCCATTCTTATATGGGGCAAGATTATGTGCCTTCTAAAAGAAGGATAACGGTAACCGTCCTATTGCCGCTGGTTCCAAATTTCCAAATTTCAAAATTAACTTGCAGGCACATAATCGACAAAATTTTAGCCTACTCAACTAGGCTTTGGCACTAGAGGTGGCTGTGAGGCGGCGGTACATTCACTGCGTACATTTTTAACAAACACTGATGTAGATGTTCTTGTGAAGGTTGACCTAAGGAATGCTTTTAACTCTATCGATAGGGTAACCCTGCTGAAAGAAGTGGCTAACAACACCCCCGAAATTTACCATTACGTTTGGCAATGTTACAGTCAAAATACTAACTTGTTCTACGAAAACCATATTATCGATTCTGTTATCGGTGTTCAGCAAGGTGACCCACTAGGTCCAGCACTTTTCAGTTTGGGAATTCTAGACGACCGTATACTGGAAGGTAGAGCAGATGAAGTCCTCAGTGATCTTACAAATATTTTTCGAAATTTTAAAAATATTGATCTTGCACAAAAGGGCATTAAATGTGAAATATTATTTTTTTCCAATAATTTATCTAGTTCTAACGGAAACACTTGAATTCCTAATTTTAATTATATTTCTCCAGGAATAAAATCTGTCAGTACGGAATCGCTATACCTGCTAAGTCTCCGTTGTTTTTCGATAGTATAAAGCCTGTTTTAAAAACAAAATTTGATCAGTTTTTAAACCACGTTGATAAATTGTATAAATTACTTATTTACTACCTTTATTGACAAAGTTCACTATTATGTAAATTGTGCTATAATTACATTTAACGTAACACAAAAAAGGATTGTATTTGTTTAAAATACAATAATTTTAATTTAATATATTTTAATGATAGTTCTGAAACATTTACAATATTAGCACCTGTTTTATTTTCCACGGATGGAAACAATGAAAACTGTTTATACGTTTCAGTCGTGAAATATGTATGTAAAGAAGAAAAGTTTTTACCACGAACCATTTATTTACAAAAAAATAAAAATATTTAAAAAAATTTCGCTTTATATTTATAATTCTTTAAAAAGATTTAAAACATAAAATTAATATAAAATTGACAATACACTCTACTACACTTCTATACATATAAGTAGAATGGAAGCGTCTCTCTGTACGATGGTAATCGAAAACAGAGTGCAATACCAGGAGTGATATAGGCTATATTTTATCAAAATAAAATGCAGTTATTCAGATTAAATAAAAAACTGATAAAATAAATGGGTTTTGATGATTATCTCGTAAACTTTATGAGATATAAAAAGAGTTCAGAACAAAACTTTATTGTTTTGCAATCTAACACATAAAAGATCCTTACACTTCTATCTCTTAAATTTACCAGGTTTTTTTGTTTATTATGTTATTACAATAATCTATTACTAGTAATAATACAAAATCACCTTTAAAACAATTTGTAGCGCATCTACGAATACGAACAACATAAAGGGGAATAATATTTCTAATCAACGTATACCATAAGTTTCCATTTGACAGGACTTAGTCGCGCCTCTACAAAGGGGTTCGTTAGCTCTAGACTTCCAATAACCGTGCACAGTTCAGACTAGAATAATTAGATCACTTAATAAAGTAATACTAAGTTTAGCAATATAATATGTCATTCGTAGTAACATACAAATATAAATTTAAATTAGACCAATAGAATTTACATTTTCAAAGGAATAAATTAATTTTATCGCAAAGTTATAGATATACTATATACGACCTAGGACCTATGTAATTCTGGGCACATTAGGCGTCCTGTCATTTCCGAGAGGGTTTTAGGGTAAGGAAATGTTCGTCACGCTGAACCGAATAAATGATTAAAAATGTGGTTTTCAAAATACGCCATTATACTTTTGAATTCTCAAAAAAAGTAACATTTATCTAAAAACTACTTTTGACTTCACATGCATTCTTTAAAAAATATAAACTCTTACTTACAATAAGGAGTGGGTGTATGGGCGGAGTGTAAGGAAAATGTATTAACAACAAGCACTTTGTGCTGCCATAACGTATATGTGGAAAAAGGAGATACGTAATTGTACTTCTTATACTTATCAAATGTAGGTAATATTTGATGTATGATCTATGTTAATCAACATATTGGGCTTCACAACCTAACTTCCAATTACTACTGACTTTGATAACAGCGAAGCGTCTCTCTACGTGAAATAGTACACAATAACTTTACAATATACGGAATATAATATTAATTTGGTACATAATAATTTACTTATACATTGCTTTATAAGGCCACATAAGAACTTATTACATAAACACAATATAATGTGATGTTAGTCATCCAGTATGACCTTGTGATCTCCGTTGGACGGTGGTATACCTACCATCTCATATATTGCAGACTTAAATTACTTACTACCTTGGATTGCTTACCTGCGACGGAAAGTAATGGAAGGTGGGAGACGTCTGGTACTATAATCGTCTATCCATCTGTCACGTGTGGCGTTAATAATGAATCTTTCTTAAAATCGGTGCCCCATGTCCAGTAATGGTGTAGATAACTTTCGAAACATCCAGAACCGGAACAAGTCACTGCGTCACGGAACCATCAAATGAAGAAGAAGAAAGATCATTATATGAACAATGTTGGACATTCTAAATCCATCTCTGATCATTGGCCTTTCAAAGAACGTGCTGAATGGGAAATATTCGTCTTTTTGTTCACTATAAGCATACCATTAAGTCTTTTTTTTTATAGAAATAGGGTGACAAACGAGCACACAGTCCACCTGATGGTAAGTGGTTGCTGAGGCCCATAGACATCTACATCTCTCCTCGCTTGCGAATCAAAATGCAGATGCGTTGTCAGCCTTGAGGACTAAGATGGAATGCCTTTTTTCCAGTAAAAAGGGTCTCCAGTTCTCTACACTCACCATACGAAACACAGCAGCATTAAGCTGCTATTTTACGCTGATATTCTGTGAGAGCGTGGTCCTTCCCCGGTCGAGCCGACACATTCGTGCTACAACTATACTATAAATATATCTGCAGCATGGCTCTACCACGTAAGATGAGTTTTGTCATTGTATAGACGATTTGTTTTAATGGTCTTGCTTAAAAGGTGGATTCACAAGTGTACCAACACGCAGTACCAGACGACTCGAACCCTAGACGCTGCTACCCGTTTTTCTGAGTATATTGTCAGGCGTAACGTGCGGTTTCCCCTAATAAAAAACTCACCTGCGTCCAGTTAATCTTGTTGATTGACGGACAAGGTTCTGGCTCAAGGTCGAAAAATCGATTCAAAAGCGCTGAACTTCAATTTGACTTATTGGTAAACAAAAGCCACGTCACCAGTACTACGATTAAAATTAATTTTGTGAAGAATGCAGGTAATGTCATGCAATAGGCATGTCATGTGAAAGAATTTGTTGAATATGGTTTCAGTGGGTTTCAGTGTATTGACTCAAATTAGTAAAACAGAAAATACAATTGGCATTTTACCTTTTTGTCTAGTTTTTTTTAAAGAGCTTTCAGATTTATCGTAATAACCTCTTATATGATTTATCTGGCAATCAAAGCCGCGGGCAAAGGCTATGTGAAGGAAAGTTAATTCGTAACATTTTGCGCCATAGTGGGACTTCGGAGTAAGAACATACATACCTGTATGTTCATACTCTGAGGCAATGGAGATCGCTGACTGAATAAATACACACACTAAAGAGAAATGATTCGAAACATAAAACATTGTATCTGGCACCTTTTCTAAATTCAACTTTTAACAAAACGAATAACTGATAAGACTTGTACACGGACTAAGCGTTCCAATGTACGCGTAATCTAGGCATGTTGAATACGCGTATGGGTGGATAACGCGTAGGTACAGGGCTCTTTTATGCGTTGCGAAATTATGAACACGTGGTGACAAATCACGAGTCGGCCAGCCAGTATTCACCATGTCTTGAAACACAGTGTGAGGGAACGTGTTCGCTGTGTTTGCAGTCCAAATTGAGCGTTCACATCCGCTTTGAGCAACCAAAAGCCGACTGGCGACGAATCGGCACGCGTGCTCAAATTGTATACGCGTTGCTGAAGGTATGGACTAGCGTTCCTGTGTACGCATACGAGTATATTGGAACGATTAGTCCGTACAAGGCTATACATGAACGTTTACTTTTTCGCTTTTGTCGAGAACCTATTATTTATTACAAACTCTATAACAGAAAACCCTTTCTGTTGAAAATGTTTTGATGAAAAATATTATAACATCTGAATTTCAGCGTCAGCACTCCTCAATAGTTTTCGTGTATTGTTAAATCGATAAGTCGACATAAATGATAATCCAAGTCCGACGAATAAATGTGGACAGCGTCAGATAGTCCATTGTTTAGCTCACGCTTTATGACGAATTTCAAATATTTTACTTTAAAATTTTCGTTGTGCCGTTTTGTTGACAGTTGAAAAATTTTTAATCATGTGAAGCTGTGAACCGAGAACCGATGTGTAAAACAGTTTCCAAATGTAATATGGCGTTTTAACTATTTCAAATTTTACGTCGCTAATAAACTACAAAGCAGTTTTGAAACAAATCTGCACCGAATATAACCTACGCTTTGCCATGCGAACTGGTATCTCTTTGATTCAAGCTATACGCATGAGGCATTCATAATTTGTTCATTTGTAACTTTGTTAGTTGCTCATATGAACTGTTGCATTACATGTTGCACTGTTTGTGAAATTTTGTGAAATTGGAATTTGTGAATTGGACAGGGTAAATTTGTATAATATAAATGACGATATTTGGTGTAATTTTGACTCAAAGGGAAAAAGGAAGGGATCAGTTGAATGCGTTACTTATAGATAAATGTACATTGACTAATTTTAACTGTAGAATAGGTAGAGTATTAAATGAAACTAATTTTTACGAATATTATCGCGTTTAATTTAACTTTTTAATTGCCGACGTTTCGGGTGTTTTACAGTACCCATGGTCACGAGGGGGGGGGGGGGCTGAGGTGTTTGACATCCTGATTATAGATCGGCTACCTTCAGTTTTTGAATATTATTTTTTCTTTAATCTATGTTGCTTTTTGCAACACCAACACTTGCGCTTTATATAAGGCAAGAAGCTGCCCCGGCGTGAAGTACCGCCGCACCGTTGCAAGGAAACTTAATTTCCGAGCGGCTGCGTTATTCCTGGACTCGATGAACTAATAAATATTTCACCTCATTCGTAAATGATGGTGATGGCAAAAAAGATGGTGGAAATGTCATTGACGTAGATAGTAATCTCGTAAAAACTCTTTAATAATTTAAATAAATCCAAACGAGACAACATATTGTGACGGTGTAATTAATTTCCAAAGAAAGTCGTTTCAAAATATTTAAAAAAAAAATCTAAATATTTTAGAAGTTCCTTATCGGACGGTATAAATTTGGCGGATGGGAGGGCTGGGCGAGAAAAAAATGTAATTTTTCCGTCACGACAAAAATATTAAAAATGTATTGAATAATAGAAATACAAGTCAATTATATTACAATAATAAAGATAAATACATTTATAAGCTTCATATTATAATTAGCAAATGAGTCAAAAAAATTCTAAGGTTTGGAGCGTATTCATATAATGCTGACGCGTGTTCGTGTAATGATTGCTTGTATAAGGTGAGCTGCCAGAGATGTATACCCCAGGCATACACCACATATATACATATATATGTGGTGGTCACGCGCTTGACTACTAAAGTACTGTTGCACAATGAATAGTCCTATATTAGGGACTTATGATAGTAAGGTCTGTGATACAAAAGCAAAATATATAGAAGGTCTCTAAGATGCATATAATAGCACAGTTGTGGCTTGAAGTTCCATATGTAAAAGACATATAATGTCCTCCAGACTGAATTTCCGTCACGGCGGCCAGCCTCTACGGAGACTAGCCATCAGCGCAGGACAGGATTTTAGTGCCCAAGTTTATGCGCAAGCAAAGGTGCACTCTCTATTACCTCACTGTCATACTCATGGGACGGTAAATCGACACAACCGGAGAGAGATCAGGCGCAGGACCAACGGCTTTACGTGCTTTCCGAGGCACGGGGGTGAGACACTGCCACCTTCCTGACTCCGGGCTGCTACTATTTTGATGGAAAAGCTCAATATCTAACTGAATTGTTTGGACTAACCCGGGATTCGAACCTGGGACCTCATGATTAGCAGTCGCACTACTACAAGTGGTACAAATACCAACGAGGCAGTCAAAAGACATATAATAAGTAAGGTCTATGAAATAAAGGAAATATGTAGAAGGTCTCAAATATGTAAAAGCATTTTATTGATAGAAATGGGACTTGAAAAGTATTATTATAGTGGCGTGTAGACTGCTTCACAGTGACCGAGACCGAGGTAAACTTGGTCTCGCAAAACCGATATGTCCTGGGCATATCATAGTGCCCGTGGTAAGCGGGTTTGTTTTAGCAATACGACTTGCCCGTGGACATCGCACACCCTTACCGATTGTGGGCGGCGTCTTAGCGCATAGCGTTATAATACGTCGGGTATCTTTCGGATTAGAGAGAGTGTGTTTGGTACTTATAAGTGCAACAAGAATACTTTACTTCAGGTATTAGTTCAATAGCTCGTGGATTTTTGGTCACTGGCATCTTATTAGCGGGCCACTATGATACGTTGATGCTATTTATAATATAATATGATTACCAAAATTGTTGTCGAATTAATGCCAAAAGTCGAATGGGATAGAGGAATGCGGCAGGGGGAGGGGGAGATGTGTATGCGGGGATGTCTGCTGGTATCGTTTGAAGATACATTACATACATTCGGAATTCCGTTTCGGGATTTCATTCCAGAGTTCCGATTCGGGATTCCGAACGCAGCTAATCCTTGCTCTAAATAATACGACTGTCCTATTAAATCGCTACTTACTTCGAATTTTTTTCAGACGTAATTCTTAGAAAAAATATTCAAGAATGTTTTTTATGAATATTCTATTCTTAAACATTCTCTTTATAGGAATATGTGGATAGGCTAACGAAGTCAACTTGTAAGGTTCTGTATAAATATACCTAAATATAACTATAATATTTTAGCGCCTGGTATTTTGCATATAGCAATTATTATCTGCCGACTCTTGTGTGTGTTGCCAGTGATGACATGAATATGAGACGTGAGTCCTTTACTGTTGGCCTTATGAGGAGGCTCCAGGTAGTTCAGCAAGCTATGGACAGTGGAGAACCAGAGTAACCAACCACCGAATTAGTAAGCTGAAGTAAAGGCATAGCTACCGCCGTATCAGCCGTATCCATGATACGGGGCCCCCGGGATACAGGGGCCCCGAACGTGTATACAAGGAAAAATTCTGTGGACTTCTATGGGACAGAAAAGGCTATCAGACTTATCACTATTGTCTATAGATGCAGAAAGACTGAAATCGTCTTCAGCTATGAGTGATATGATATCTATACTAACATAATAAAGCGGAAGAGTTTTCTTTTGTTTGTTTGTTTAAACACGCTGATCTCTAGAACTACCATATTGGCTATCTAGCACTAGGCGACAACTCACAGCTAGCTTTAAAAATTGATTTTTGTGAAGCAAGTCAGAAGAAAAAGCGCCGTCGTACGTAAAGTACGTCGTATCCGTGTAAGCTGGCGTAATAGAATAGTTAGTGATACGTGAATACAATGTTGTACAAAAGTATAGACCATTCTTCCATCTATAAATAAGGCTGCGGCACCATATGCCTATCTCTTCTACAAAATTGTGTGTGCGATTGTGATATATGAGCGTTATTAATAAGCATTGTATATTAATCCTTACGAATGAAAGTTACTACATCACCAGTTGGTGGCGCTGTTGTCAAGACCAAAAAAAATTTACGTGCGGAGCCGGGGCGGATCTCTAGTTAGTTTATAAAATTGAATTCTTATTACATTTAATTTCTAACAAAATTCTAAATATTAAATATCTATGCGTTATTTTGCGTGATTAATTTTAGTACTGACATTTTACTGTTTAAAGTAAAGTAGATGTCGTATAATTATAAACTGCAAGTGCATCCTTTGTGTTTTAGTGGATTTTATCACGTAATCGTCTCAAATATAGTGAAAACAATAAAAGCTATCCTAAAAGAACCGGCGCGTAATCTTAGAATTCATGATATAAATGTGACAAAATGTACCTAAATTGCAAAGGGGCGCATATACTTTTAAATTAGACGACCTCAAACAGCCTGTCTAAGTTGTATAACAGTGATTCAAACCAGTGGTCAGCGAGAGATTTAAATATTTTACCTATAATAATAATAATAATATTATTTACACGTCACGCGGGTAGTGCAACACCGCGCATCTTTTCGCAATCAAAATCGCAATTTTTTACTAAACGTGTATGATAACTTTTACAATAAATACATAGATAATACTATAAATGAATGGTTCTTTTCAGTTTATTGTATAATTATGTTAAAAGTTGTGATTAAAATTTATTGTTAGATTAACATAGTTTTTTTTTTACCTTGTGGTTCTTGATAACAACAAAGAAATCAAAGTGGTCCTTGGTCAAAAAAGGTTGAGAAACCCTGCTGTATAATACACGGGTGTATTCGCAAACCAAGTAAACCACAACTGTAAATGTTTATCGAAGAATACTTTATTTAACAATATCAGATTCTGTAATCCTTTTCCAGCATAGCGCTTTCCACTCTTCACATAATAGGATTTATCGGGTATTCTAGCACCGCCCGCATAAACGATGTCTGGATATATCGAAGTAAGACTACAGTTTCTTTGAGAAACAAAAAATCAGTGAATAATATAAATAAAACTTATTTTGCGGATTTCATCTTTTATAGCATTTAATTTTACTTTTAAATTCCTTACGTTTCGGGTGCTTTAAAGCGTCCATGGTTACGGGTGGACTGAGGTGTTGACGTGCTGATATCATAGTTAACCTGAAGGTTAACTATGATATCAGTACGTCAACATTCGGTAGGACATCAGGACGTCAACATTATAATGGCGATATGATATCAGGACGTCAAATTTGGTACCTACAACATAAATTCTTGAGACGTATTCCCACCGAGAAAAAGAAAACACCGATTTCTAGATTTCGAAGATAATTCGAAAGGGTATGGAAACTATAATAGAGAAATTGTCTGGGTTCTACCACCTGCTTGGGCTCTTATAGCCTATACTAGCTATTAAAATAAAATCCAAACCCAAGCATACCACTGAAATACTTAAAACATTATGAGGTAGTTCTGCGTAGTTCGAACCAAAAACACTAAGAATAGTAATTTGAGGAGGACGATAAGAGAAAGAAACATATTGCCGTGCCGAAATGATACCTTTAGAAAACTGAATGAATTTCGAGAGAGTGAGATGAATGCAGAGTATCAGGAGTAGAATATTTCAGTCAATAGCGTAACAACAAAGTACCTTAAAATTAACATCAACCACGGGGATACAGTTCCATAGTAAGACATTTGGCCATTGAATGTAACGCCATCAATCGTACGGATAATAATTTGTATAAATCCGATTTTATTTATGTTCGACTCAAATTAGTCTGTGGCGGAATATAAATAAAATGTATCTGAAGCTGAATAATTACTTAAGTGTGGTGTTACTAGCCAGTAAATTATTTAGTTTATGTAACTGATTTATTAGAGTCGTTTTAGTTAAACGGATAATGTCTAAGTGTTACTAAAACGGTGTGTTCTAAGATGCCGCCTTAGGGTCAGTTCACACAGAGACGTAACGCGACGCGACGTGGCGCGCACTTTTTAAGATAGTGATAAAAATATAACTTTATTTACTACACTATAAGATACACCTATTATTGAGATAATTCTAAAATGATCCGCGGCGTCGCGCGCCGGACTCAGTGGTGATTCGTCGGTAGGCTCATCGTGCAAGTGCGGTGCGTTGCCAGCGACTTCATTTCGAGGCGTAGCGCAACGCATCACGACGCAGCGGTGCTTCGTCGGTAGGCGCATCGTTCAAGTGCCGTGCATTGCCAGCGACTTCATTTCGAGGCGCAGCGCGACGCATCACGACGTAGCGGTGCTTCGTCGGTAGGCGCATCGTGCAAGTGCGGTGCGTTGCCAGCGACTTCATTTCGAGGCGTAGCGCGACGTATCACGACGCAGCAGTGCCTCGTCGGTAGGTGCAGCGTGCAAGTGCGCTGGCACCGCGGCGCGCGCTGCGGAACCACTAGCCTCTTCAAGCATCGTCGCGTCGCGTCACGTCTCGACGTGAAATTAACTTAATCAACTAAATGTGACTGCCTAAGTATATTTTAAGTACAGTCAAAACCGTTACTCCCATGACTTAAAAATATCATTTCGTGCGGTTAAATAAAAATAACACTTCAAACGATTTCATGGCAAACTATTTATTTAATATGTAAAATATAAGATAAAAGTTTAATTTTATAGCAAATAAATTTTAAAATCCCTATTTTTTAGACTAAATTTAAGTGTAATAAATCAACTTTCTACAGATGAAGTAAGTACATTTCATCGAGTAAAAATTGATTGAGTCTCAAGGTGGTACGTAAAATAGACGCTAGATGGCCTGAAGTTATGAAATCGTGGATTGTTGTGAATGGCTTTGAAATGATTATTTTATTTAATATGGTTAATTTTATTTTATTAAAGTTAATTATACTAACCATCTTTAAAGCACCGCTCAAAGAGGAGACCGAGACAATAGAAAATCAGGTTGATTTTCATTTAGAAGGATTTTGTAATAAACAAACGTGCGGATAGATAGCTAATTATAGGTAACATTCATTAGGTATGTACTTGCTTTAATAACATTCCGCCTCCCAAAGGACACAGTCCGTTATTATGAATAAATAAACAAGAATACACAATAAGAATGAAAGTTACAACAAAACACTTATTAAAATAGATATTATAGTACATAGTTGGAATATTGGAAGGATCAGTGAAAACCAATTTTAAAAGATCATTTTGGCCTTAGAAAAGTGAAGGCACGATTGGTTCCAAAATCACTCAATTTTCTTGAAAAACAGCGTCGCGTTGCCGTCTGTGAAACAATGCTTTCCGACTACCAGGATGTCATGAAACGTATTATAACTGGCCACGAGTCTTGCGTTTACGACTCGGAAACAAACCTTCAATCGGCCGAATATCGTGCTAAAGTACATAATCATTAATTTAAGTGCAAAGTTAGATAAACACAGGCAATATTTTCGACTACAAATTATTTTACATAACTGCTATATGGTAAGTACTTAGGTAATCAACAAAGGTATGTATGCTACTTTTCTAACAAATATAAGATAATTAACTCATCTACATCTCATTTGCTTATATTATACTATTAATACATATCATATTATTTTAGGTAGCGGATACATTTTACACGGTAAGTACCTGTTTTTATTTATTTTTAATTTGATATACAATTTTTAAGTAAGTAGGTATTCATATAGAAATATTTATTTTGTTAATATACATATTTTACGTTTAAGGACGCCGCTTTTACATTTAATTGTTACAACACATGTGAGATTATCAGGTCCATACTGTATTTTTTAATTATTTTCCCTAATATCCATTTACTAGGTGGCACGTTATCTTCTTTTAGGATAACTATGTCATCGATTTCTGGCTCAGGTTGTGTTCCTCTGTCTTTGATTAAGATTCACGAGATAATCTTTATACTATCTGAATCGTTGACTAATTTTTGTGTTAGCCTCCATCTTTCTAGGTTATTTTTACAAAGTGTATAATTTTCATCTGCTAAGCTTAATAAAGGCTCACCAACTAAGAAGTGGCCTGGTGTCAGTGGTAGTGGGTCATCGGGGTCATCACTTAACACTGTTATAGGGCGTGAATTTAAGCAAGCTTCCACCTGTGCTAATATAGTAGTTAATTCTTCGTATGTAAGTGTACTATTACCCATAACTTTTTTAAGATGTTTTTTTGTACTGCACACTCCAGCCTACCTTAAACCCCCAAAATAGGGTGCATGTGGAGGTATAAAGTGCCATGTAGTACGCTCTAGAGTTAAAAACCCTGCTACCTATCTTGAAATAGAAGACATAACATTATCAAATATATCTTTTAGCTGCTCCGACAAAATTTGTGCCATTATCACTGTAAATTAATTGGCAGCACATTCGACTTCGCGGGGACCTCTACGAAGGCCTTTCCCGACGTGTCAAATCTACAAAATGGCTGCCTCATTATAAATAAACTTTAAATTAATTAAGCCTTATGAATAATCGCTAAAAACAGTAAATTAATTATCTTAATTTCCTCATTAGATTACCCCCGCTCACACAACCTTTCACGGATGTGTACGTACCTAGGTATAATCACACTATGTTTGTCAGTTTTATTTTTTGGTTAAGTAGTTTCTTTAGTTGACCGCTTACGTGACCAACGATGGATTGATAGCTTCTATTATACCCCGACGTTATTTATATTTTACTTTACGTAAGTATCCTACATACAATGGTTACGTTACATAAGTAATAACCAGAAATAGTATCTAGTACCTACATACAAATGTAATGGTGAACTGCAAACTCGTTGAGACGTTGTTAGACGTATTAGATTAGAGCTCGTAGACGAGATACATACTCGCCGGTATACGCCAGTATCACAGGGTACTCGTATTTTATGCATACACCTACCCAGTACTCGTTAGTGTAATACCTTGCTATCAGTGTTTTACGTAACAATTTTTTTCATATCCACTACAAAATCATTGGATATTAAAAAGTTTCCAATAAAGGGTGTTCTTCGAGTAACGTGACAGATGTCTGACTAATAATATTTCAATCGCGGCAGAACTCCCGATACCATCCACACCATCTGGATGATTGGCGGTCCACCACTGTGCGATATAGAAGATGTTTTCTTCCTCGCACGACTTCCTTGTGGAATCGATTACCATCAGCGATTTTTCCGGACCTATACGACTTAGGGACCTTCAAGAAAAAAGCATACTCCTTTTTAAAAGGCCGGCAACGCATCTGCGATTCCCACCCTGGTGTTGCAGTTGTTCATGGGCGGCGGTAGTCACTTATCATCAGGTGAGCCGCAAGCTCGTTTGCCCCCTCTCCTATAAAAAAAATTCGAAGAATTATTTTTTTTTTTTTGTTCATGTTTTAAAAAAACGTTACCTCCACACTAGGATTTTGCTCCTGTATCGTGGAGGTAGTTTACAAACATAAATTGCACGAGGGCAAACATCCAGACCCGGAACAATTATTTGTAGGCCATACAAATACTTGTTCCGTGCGGGATTCGAACCCGCGGCCCCCAGCGCAACAACTCATTGCTAAGCCACTGCGCCACGGAGCCGTCATTTATGTATCTATCTGACTTAACGTGAAAAAGTTTATGTAATATTAAGTTAATCTGTTTGAAAAAGGTACAAAGGCTGAAAAATTATAGATCTTAACCCGTTTTACCTTGTGCAGAAAAAATATTTTTAAACTGTTTGTTGTCATTACAAGTTCCAATATCGCAAAAACAATTTAAAGTCGAGAGAGTTCTTAAAACGGAATGAAACACCTTTATGCATGCGAAAGGTCTACTTTCGCACGTTGCCTATGCGAGCGGATAAATGCAGACATGCATTTAATTTAGTTTGAAGTGGGTCGCTTGTCAGAAACATCGTTCGATATATTAAATATTTATCAACACGAATTGACACTACTACGATATGTAACACGTACTAAAAGTAATCTAGTATCAATTATTTTTTCAAGGGTGTTGAAGTCGATATTGCTGTTGAAATATAAATCCAAGATGGCGGCTGCAATAGATATCAATTTTTTCATCATGGGTGTCGTTTTCATGGTTTTCGAGAGAGTTGCAGCCGATAGGGTTGTCGAAATGTAAATCCAAGATGGCGGCTGCAATAGATATAAACTTTTTCATCATGGGTGTCATTCTCATGGTTTTCGCTGGTGTTGAAGCCGGTAGGGTTGTCGAAATGTAAATCCAAGATGGCGGCCGCAATAAGTATCAATTTTTTCATCATGGGTGTCATTTTCATGGTTTTACAGGGTGCTGAAGCCGATAGTGCTGTCGAAATGTAAATTCAAGGTGGCAGCTGCAATAGGTACCAATTTTTTCATCATGGGTGTCATTTTCATGGTTTTCAAGGGTGTTGAAACCGATAGTGCTGTCGAAATATAAATCCAAGATGGCGGCTGCAATAGGTATCCATTTTTTCATCATGGGTGTCATTTTCATGGTTTTCGAGGCTGTTGAAGCCGATAGTGCTGTCGAAATGTAAATCCAGGATGGCGGCTGAATTATGTACCAATTTTTTTATTATGGGTGTCATTTTCATGGTTTTCGAAATCTTCATGTTGAAGCCGATAGTGCTGTCGAAATGTAAATCCAAGATGGCGGCTGCAATAGAATATCAATTTTTTCATCTTGGGTGTCATTTTCATGGTTTTCGAGGGTGTTGAAGCCGATAGTGCTGTCGAAATGTAAATCCAAGATGGCGGCTGCAATTGGTATCAATTTTTTCATCATGGGCGTTATTTTCATGGGTATCGAGGGTGTTGAAGCCGATAGTGCTGTCGAAATGTTTAAATAAACTACTTTAAAAAAATTCCGTGTAATCATGCTATACGTAATTTTTTTAATGCGGGCATGCTCAATTGGATTTACCAATAATTTTTACTAGTATTTGAAATATTTGTACCTATTTGTTATTCAATAGTATAATACGTTTATCAATAAATAATATATTACGAAAGGAACTTCGTTCCAACCGAGTATTCCACGACACTTACACATGTTTTTTTGTTATTTTTAGTTACTAAGATGATGCTGCTCATCTCCTGTTTCAATTTCCTTTTGCTACCTCTTATGATACGTACATGATGATCTGGGATAGTAGATTTTCGTACGCCACCGTATATACAAAATTCAATAATACGTCTGTCTATATTAAGAATCAAATGCAGATATAAAATTCAACGGCTGTGATGATACCCCTGAGAAGTAAGATAGAATAACACGTTACGAGTAAGAAGGGTTATTTTTCACACAAAACACGGAGGCATCGCTGCCAAGAGAGGGTGGTCATGGTCAAGCCGATCCACTCGTGCTTCAACCGTAATTGAGCTGGGTGAATCGATTATTTTTTATATGAAAGCTGATGCTTCTCGTGTGGTCCCATATGAATTTGATCAAGGTCAGACCAATAGTTTTTGAGTTATTCTTAATAACTTATATTAAATTCGGCTGTACAAAATTTTAAATTTTAAATTATTATTCTTAACGTGGAGCAGTATCAAATATGTGAGACATCTGGTGCTTCATTGCTTCTTTTGTTGGGAGGATCTACTAAGCAGGTAAATACTCCCAGCAAAAAAATAAATTTTACGCTCCTAGCAAAAAAATTTTGCGGACGGATGCAGAAGTTTAATTTACAAAGCGGGTTGAACGTTTAGTACGAGTAAATGGAAGTTACTTATGACGGTACGGTACGAATTTGGCGGATAGGGGCTATGCGTAAAGTGTAAGATTTTTCCCTCACGACCCCTTTTGATGTAGTGTAGACGGCCTTGGCGGCTATAAGGAAGCGAGATGGAAAAATATCCATCCCTCGCACTTTTTATCTTGCCATGAAAGGAATATTATTTTATTATAAATAAAAATAAATGCAATTAATTCATTTATTTGTATTTGTTAATTAATAATAATATAATACTTTTATCCACAATAATATACTACGAAAGGAACTTCGTTCCAACCGAGTGTTCCACGACACTCACGCATGTTTTTTTTTTCAAAGTAAAACTAATATTATAATGTTTTTAATACAATTTCCGTAATTTACCCTACGGTTAAATTGATAACAATCGCTGGTAAGTAGGCTTAGCTTAAGCGGCGTACGGCGCTTGCATTATTAAGCAAGTTGCAAGGAGTCATATGTGTGCTCTTACCTTAAGTCCCAGGGTACAAGCATCCGAGGGAAAATAGACACAGTAGAAATAGGGACGCAAAAGATCGAACGTCTATTCTAAATTTGTTTCACTAACAACAAAGGAAACATTTGTTTCGAGATGCTTATTTCTGAATGAATCGAAATTGTTCTCCAGACAGCAAGTGGTGCACTGTTGCATACCGGTCTGTAGGGTAAAGAGCCAGGATAATTACATGCAATGAGGCGTTCCATCTTAGTTCTCAGAGGCGACAACGCATTTGTAGCTTTCTTTGTTTGAAGTTGGTTTCGCGTGACCTTGGGCTACAGTAAATGTCACTTTGGTTCTATTAAAAACAACATTTTCTTTGTTTAGCAAACACAGCATATTAAAGATCAAGGGTTCACGAGTTGTAGCAATTCGACGGATGAAATAAAAATGGTGCGGAATCGTCGATGGATGCAGGTGCTTTGTGGCATTCTTGATTTTCCAAACATCAGATTAAAGTAAATCATGCGATAAGTAATTACAAAATAAAATGAAAAAATATGTTAATTCTTTAAATTACATGTGATTGGCGGCAGGAAAAGACGGAAACCTCACCTGAATCTCTATGAAACTAAAACACATATTAGGGCTGTACTTCGTAGAAGCTACCTGATACAGATACCTCTATCTGTATCAGGTAACTTCTACGAAGAGATGAGAACTCGAATCCGGGACTGGAACAAAAATTTACTAATAAAGATAATCCAAAACTTTATTCACATTTAAACAAGGGTGGTGTGGCAAACTTTCCATTTCTCTGCCTTAAAAAACCATCGCAGAAATGAGATAATGCTCGAACATTACATGGTTTTTTTTCTTATTTTTACAACACTCTAATCGAATACGTTTCTACAGCTATATGTACTTCACGTAATAATCAAACAAACAATTAGAACCCAACTAATAGATAGCTAGAATGAAATACATTGTAATAGAAGACCTTTTTCTTACTTGGGGAGTGCTCTGAGGGATTGTTCGGACTAATTCCAGCCGCTCAATGTCAACATCGCACGTCGCGACAAAACTTGCGACACCATCCATACCATCTGGATGATTGGTGGTACACCACTGTGCGATTTAGAAAAAGATTTCTTCCTCATACAACTTCCTTGTGTAATCGATTACCACCAGCGATTTTTCCGGACCGGTACGGCTTAGGGACCTTCAAAAAAAGAGCCTACTCCTTTTTAAAAGGCCGGCAACTCAACTGCAATTCCCCTGGTTTTGCAGTTGTTCATGGGTGGCGGTAGTCACCATCAGGTGAGCTGCATGCTCGTTATAGAATGGAATAGAATAGAATAGAATAATTTTTTATCCAATATAGATCTCATGTGTAATTCTTATTGTAAGTCATTTTTTACTTTACCACTGGTTCGAAAAAAAACCTCTGTCCTGGGAAGAACCGGCAAGAAACCCAGGGGGACTTTTTTTTAAAGCAAATTTTACATTAATGGTTGTACAAACTATATAAGTACAAAATTTATTTTAGAAACAGCTTGGAAGCGACCACCTCATTCCCAGGGGTTATTATCAACCATGTATTCATTTATACTATAATAACCCTTTTTATACAGTTTCAACTTAATACGTTTACGGTAACTTAAAACGTTTGACTCCTCTCCTATAACAAAAAAACAACGACAGTTATCCTACTATTAGGTTACGTATAATTGCAATTGCAAATTAATCGATGCTTCAGCTTGCAGAGTTGAAAACAATTGGATAGCAATCTTCTCAAATAACAAGAGAATGTCTTGGAATACAAAGACTACTTTGTACTTTGATTATTTTAATTAAATTTTATTATATTTTCCTTTTTGTTTCTTTAGTAATGGAGAGTCCATTACAGGATTATAGTGCACGAGTGCACGCGGAAACATAAGTTTACAGGTGTACTCTTCATTCCTTTTTCATCAAACCACGGGGGTATTTTTTTTGAATTCTCCCATGCACAAAAATATGTTTAATAAGCTCAACTCTAGCGTCAGTTGTCGAGCGAACCTTGTAAAACCAAATTGATTTTTATGAAGCAGTTTATTAATATAAAAACAACTTAACATCTGATCTAAAATTATTTTTTCAAAAATTTTGCTAAATAATGGTAGTACAGAAATCGATCTGAAATTGGCGGGGTCTAATGTACTACCAGATTTAAATATAGGTATGACTTTACTATGTTTCATTAAATCAGGAAACACACCAGGTTCGACGCTTGTATTAAATATAGTGGCTAGATAAGGTGCTATTGTATCTATTATAGATAAAATAATTTTAACGGAAATTCCCCATAAGTCTGCCGTTTTCTTAACATCAATAGTTTTAAAATATTTAACGATATCTTTTGGCAATACTCTATTAAATTTAAAAGTATTTGAACAAGCCTTTACAGTTTGTTTAAGTTGTAGTAGGAGAAGAATTTATGATTTCGTTGTCAAAAAAGGAACATCAGTAATTTTTTTTTCAAAAGCCATAGCAAATTCTTGATCAGATTAAGTTAAATTATTGTTAATATTATTTGAAAATAGGGATGGCGATCTAAGATCGATTAATCGAAGAATCGATTTTTCAGGCCCCTTAGATCGATTTTTTAAATCGATGTGCAGAAGTGAATCGATCCAGTGAATCGATATTTCACCCTTGAAAATCGCTATTCGATTTTTTTTTGTTTTGGTAAAAACCGTAAAATTATTTACAATTAGTTGAATGTATCCGTACTATTACGGTGTTGCCGGTTAAAGGGTTAATTACTCAAAAACTCGCCAGATAGCTGTATGCTTAGTTTCCTTCGCCTCGATTTAATTAAAAAAAGTTAGGTTTGTAGTCTATGACTTTTGTATTTGTTGATTGAAATTGCGTCATTCATATTTGTTTATATAAACAAACTGTATCGTAATATAAAATTGTAATTAGCGAAATAAATACTTATTTTTGTGTATATATATTTTGTGTATATATAGCACAGTAATGCACTTGCGCCGGAAAGTCAGGGCTTAAACGAAGAATTTAAACACTATTTATCGCAGGCAGCTGTGCATACTGATGATCCCATACTGTTCTGGCAAGAACAAAAAAACTCTATTTATCACGACCTTCACTCCATGATACTCATATACATCATAGCCATGATGTATATGAGTATCATGGGATCATCTGTTCCTAGTGAGCACCTTTTTTCAATTGCCGGCAACATCGAAAGTGATAAGCGGTACTGCTTGGATCCCAATAGACTTGCCAGACTATTGTTTTTAAAAAGTTTAGATATGAAGCGTTGGGAAACTTTCTCACGTAATAAATACATTTTGAAAATAAATGCCTTCTTTCATACCTGATCTGACTTTGATATGGTAATAAAAATAATTGTTATTATCGAATACCCTGAACTAAAAAAACTAACTTTACTGATAAGAGATCATTTATTATGGTATCTTTCTTGTTTTTTTATAAAATGTATTTATATTTACATTATAAATGCAAACATGAAAAAATATCGATTTTTTATAAATCGATCTTTTAGACCTCGATTTTTTTGTGAATCGATACTTCAGCGTACGATTCGGATCGATTTAAAAATCGATCTTTTTCGGAAAGAATCGACATCCCTATTTGAAAATCCAGGTTGCGCGGTTTGACCTTGCCGGCCAGCTTCAACGAAGACTAGCCATCGGCGCAGTACAGAATGATACGTAGTGCCCAAGTGTATGCGCAAGCAAAGGTACACTCTATATACCCTCACTCTCATAGTCCGATGGGACGGTAAACCGACACGACCGGAGAGAGATCAGGCGCAGGACCAACGGCTTTACGTGCGTTCCGAGGCACGGGGGTGTGACACCGCCAACTTCCTGACTCCGGGTAGCTACTGAGAATTTCTTGATAGAAAAGCTCAATAACTGATTTCTTTTCGCTCCACTCGGGGTTCGAATCCGCACTACTATAACCACTAGACCATCGAGGCAGTCAAAAAAACTATCTATATATAAAAAAGAGGATGTGCTGAGTTACTGACTCATGTATCAACACACAGCCGTAACCGCTTCAAGTAGAAATCTTTTATATGTTTTTGCTTGGGATATAAAGCCTTTTATATCCTAAGCAAAGCATTGACACTAAGGCCTGTAATAATAAACGTTACTCAGCTCAAGTACACGCATTTGAATACAATCTTGAGGTTATGATCTTATTAATAAACATATCTCAAGATGCGGTTTAAGTTTACGATATCAGGTGAGTGCCACACTGATTAATAAACGAAACTCGACTCTCAAGTGTGTGTACTTGAGTGCAAGTCACAGAACGGTATACTTAAATACAGCGTTTTGAGATACTGTTTTTGTGTGTTTATTAATTAGCAACGATCTTGAGATGCTGATATCGTAATGAGGGCGTAAATGATCACGCACTTGAGTTCGTCGTTGAGTAACGTTTATTAATACGGGTTTAATAATAAGAAAGAATTTTGGAAATTTAACGTAAAAGTGTTTGGATGAAAAACATCCTTTGAATTGCTAGATACATAAATTATACAATTAAGTAAAAAAATTATGACAAGGAAAGTCGGATAGAAATACTAGAAAGTATGATGTATGAGTAGGATGTATGATGAGTAATATTAGAGTTCCAAGAAATACGTTTTAATTAGATTTTTTAAGGAAAAAAGGGATTAAGCTCGGCGTATACGTAGAGGCAAGGATTTCCAGAAGCGTACAGCTGTGCCAGAAAATTATTTATTCAAGAAGGAATATGAATATACTGGAGTACGAAGGGAAAGATTGTCAGAGTAGTATTTACTAACTATTAAGTTAAGGTATTAGTCTAACTTAAATTCTGCGTTCATTATCACACCGGAATATGAGAAAGTTTTTTGTGATAGCTTGAGCTCTTCGCATTATGTGATCTCATAATAAGTGTGGGTCATCACTGACCGGAAGTGCAACTTGCACGCGGGTAAAATCGTGGAGTGAAAAGCTAGTCGCTATATAAGAGCCTTAATATTTAGGTGGCGTGACTGTGTTTAAGATATACTCTACAACCACCTGATTACGAGACGCAATTATGGGTTCCACTTATATTCGGTCAAAGGTCATATAAGATTTTCCTGTCTACTCGAGAAAGTGAAGAATTTTTATATAATCTATAAAATATCTTAGATTACGAAATTTTTTCGTTATGTCACGCAAATAATTTAAAGGAGTCAATTTGTTTCTAAGCAATAACAAGTATCAATCATAGAGAAGATAATGGGTAGTGAGGATAGCTTATAGCATTCAAAGGATCATTAAAGTAATAACTTTGACTGTCTCGTTATTCTAGTGGTTGTGAACGCGGTTGCTGAGCATGAAGTCTTACCTGGGAATCCTAGGTCGGGGAGAGCCATGCTGCAGCTATATTAGTAGTATAGTTGTAGCACGAATGGGTCGGCTCGACCGGGGAAGGATCACGCTCTCACAGAATACCAGCGTAAAATGGCAGCTTGACACTGCTGTGTTTCGTATGGTGAGTGTAGAGAACCGGAGACCCATTTTACTGGAAAAGAGGCATTCCATCTTAGTCCTCACGGGTGATGACGCATGTGCATTTTGATTCTTTATTGAGGATAAATGTAGATGTCTATGGGTCGCAGCAGCCACTTACCGTCAGGTGGACTTTGTGCTCGTTTTGTTACCTTATCCTATAAAAAAATAGTTATTGAGTTTTTTTGTAAAGAAATTCCCAGTAGTAGCAAAGTAGTGGTAGTAGTACTTAATACTAAAATCGTTGGTCCTTTGCCTGATATCGCTCCGGCTTGTCAGATTGACGTCCCATCGGACTGAGAGTGAGGGAATAGAGAGCGTAAATGTGTTTGTGCGCATAAACTCTTACCACGCCACTTTAATCCTCTCCTGCGCTGATGGCTTCACTGACATTGCTTGCTGTGACCGAAATTCAGTCTGGAGGGTATTTTTAAGTAACAACAGATTGTATTTGGTAACCACTGTTATGAAGAGTCAGAATGTGTCAAATAAGGCACGTATGGCAATTCATAATGCTGTGTTAGTACCTACTTTAATGTATGGTAGTGAAAGTTGGGTCTGGCAGAAGAAGCATTAGAGTAGAATAAATGCTGTAGAAATGCGGTCATTAAGGAGTATGCTAGGGCTGAATCTGAATGACAGGGTGAGAAATAGTATGATAAGAGAAAAGTGTGGTTTGCAAGATGACGTTGTGATCAGGATTAAGAAAGGAATGCTTCGGTGGTTTGGTCATATAGAAAGAATAAAAGTAGAAAGAGTGGCAAGTGTATGTATACCTACTTTTAAAAGTAGATATTATTTTATTTTTAAAGAATGGGAAGGTATAACTAGTATTTCATTAGAACTTGTATTGGAAACGTGTGCAATAGAAATACCTAAGTTTAAACTACTTCTGACAGCCTTTTATTGGCCCGATAACAATAGAATGCCTGAAATGTTTTGTGAAACACTAACAAAGTTTATGCAACACGTTATTAAAAACGACACGTGTAAAAATATTATTATTCGAGGCAAAATTAACGTCAATATTTTAGTATCAATCAACTTAAGTTCGAATCTTTTAACACTCATGAAAGGTTTTAATTTCATTCAGTATGTTAAAGAACCAACCAGAGTAACCGAAACCTCTACCACGTGCATAGACTTAATATGTAGTAATTATTTTTTATAGGAGAGGGGGCAAACGAGCATGCGGCTCACCTGATGGTAAGTGACTACCGCCGCTCATGAACAACTGCAACACCAGGGAGGGAATTGCAGATGCGTTGCCGGCCTTTTAAAAAGGAGTACGCTCTTTTCTTGAAGGTCCCTAAGTCGTATCGGTCCGGAAAAATCGCTGATGGTAATCGATTCCACAAGGAAGTCGTGCGAGGAAGAAAACATCTTCTAAATCGTACAGTGATGGACCGCCAATCATCCAATTGGAGTTCTGCCGCGATGTGCGTTCGTGAAATTTGGCGGCTGGGATTAATCCGAACAATTCCTCAGAGCACTCTCCATGGTAGATGCGAAAGAAAATGCAAAGGGATGCAACATCTCTTCGCAGTGCCAATGAATCGAGCCGATCGGAAAGGGCTCGGTCGTCGACGATTCGAGCCGCTCTGCACTGGATGCGGTCAAGTGGAAGGAGCTGGCACTGGGGAGCCCCTGCCCAGAGATGGGAACAGTATTCCATGTGAGGCCGAACCTGCGCCTTGTAAAGTTGCAGGCGGTGTGCCGGCATGAAATACTGTCCCGCTCTGCTGAGCACGCCAAGCTTTTTAGAGGCCAATTTGGCCTTGTCTTCCAAGTGACCACGAAACTGCACGTCATTCGATATGTCGACTCCGAGGATACCGATACTGGCTGAGGCAAGAAGGGGAGTGCCTTGAAACTGAGGAGATACGACAAAGGGGTTCTTTTTAGCGGTAAACGCGAAAACTTGTGTCTTCTGGGGATTGAACTGGACTAGATTTAGTCGGCCCCAATCCGAGACTTTGTTCAGCAAAGACTCGACTTCAGGCACAAGTTTGTTCCGGTACTCGGTGACGTTTTCCCGAGAAATATTGGCACGGCCGGTGTATAGAGCATCACCAGTGCTGTCATCCGCATAGCAATGAATGTTACCAGTTAACAACATATCATTGATATGCAGAAGAAACAGCGTTGGTGATAGCACACAGCCTTGTGGAACACCAGCGTTAATAGGCTTGTAGTCAGAACATGCACCGTCTACAACGACCTTGATGCTCCGATCTGCAAGGAAGCTGGTGATCCAATTGCACAATTTACATTATTAAAAATACTTTACAAATTTAAACAAAAGATTATAAGTTTTCAGATTATTAGGGAGTTTTTGTCAGTATTATTAATGTACAAACGGAAAATAAAAAATATTCGTCGATGAAAAAGAGAACTTTTTATTTACAAAATATTGAAAAATTTAAAACTGAACTTAAGAAAACTGATTGAGGTTTAATTTCGGAGACTAAAAATATAAACATGAACTTTAATTCATTACATGATAAAATTCAATCTATTCTAAATAACAATATACCTAGAAATCGAATACTATTGAAGAATAAAAAAAAAACATGGCTTACCAACGGTTTAAAAATATCTTGTAAATAAAAACGTCTACTAAAAATGTTTGTATGACAAACTAACAATATAAACAATACGAAAAATTATGAAGAAAGCAGTAGCCACTGCAAAAAAAAAAACAATATAAAAATAGAGTAAAAAAACTCAGATAACGAAATGAAAGAGCGTACAAATAAAACAAAAAAGAAACTTGAAAAGAATTTAAAATTTAAAATAAATAATGTGCTTACTGAAGGTCCCATAAAAATAGTAAACCATTTGAATACTTTCTTCACGTCGATGGGGGTACCAATATTATTGATAACTCTATATTTATCGGCCCAGCTAACCCAATAGAAGTCATAAAAACAACTAAAAAATAAAAGAAGCCATGGATTTGATGAAATAACACCAACTTTAATAAAGAGATGTACCGATGAACTTGCCACACCACTTACCCTTCTTTTTAACCAATCTCTGTTACAAGGAACTGTCCCAGACTTAATAAAAATTAAATTTGTCAAACCGCTACACGAAAAAGACGACCCCGCAAGTTGCAATATTTATCGTCTAATAGCTCTTCTCTCAACATTTTCCAAAATATTTGAAATAGTCATGTATAAAAGACTATACCTTCTGTGAAAAACATAATATATTAAATGACGGACAGTATGGCTTTCGAAAGGGTCGCTCCACAGGATCAATACATAAGGGAAGTATTGAACGTAATTGACAAAAATCAACACGCTATTGGTACATTTTTAGATATGAGCAAGGTCTAAGATAGAGTTTGTTACTCGATCCTATTAAATAAACTTTATAATATAGGTGTGAGAGGTCTGCCCCACGAATGGTTCGTATCTTACCTTAATCAACGCGTTCAATATGTAGATATAGAACTACAATGACCCACAAACCGCAATTGTTGAGACTGTAAGGTCTAACAAAATATTCTTAAAACACTCAATACCCCAGGATGGCGTGCTTGGTTGTTTGCTGTTTTTAATATAATGTGTGAATGATTTGTCGAATATATTTAATATGCCCTGTGTTCTTTTTGCTGATGATATTTCATTAATTCTTCCCTGTCCCAATAGCACAGAATTACACCATCTAACCTCTAATTTAAATGTAATTTTAAAAAGACCAAACTCTTGCAATTTAGATCATAACAAAAACGCCCCTTACATATCTACTACCAATACCTAAATATTCTCTTAGAATCTGTTAACTTTCACTGTCTGCTGGGTATAAATGCACATTTAAATTGGAAGGAAAAAAGTTGTCAAGATGTTATCAAGTTTTACATACGCTCTTATAGAACTTAAAAAAGCCACTGACTTAAAAACAGCAGACTCTGCCTGCTATATAGCTTAGGAACAATAAAGAATAAAAGTCGCATCTCTACAAAGACGTTTTAAAAATGGCTTAAAAACTACTTTAAAAACATCTTAGCATCCCTATTGTTATTTAAGCACCCGCATGCTATGCAGTAGGTACCTTTTGGCTTTTTGAGAGGCCGTACTTGAATAAAAACTTAGAAATAAATATCAAGTGACTAAATACTTATAAGAGAAAAATACTTTTTTGTTAACGTAAGGCGCGCGTCAGCTCGAGCGCGCGCGTAACAACCTCCCGATATTTGCCGCTTGTATCCACGCAGCGTAGGTATAAACATGCCTAAAGCGCGGAGTGAGACAGGCCTGCTATGCCTATAACCTTTGCGGAAGTGCAAGCAATAAGTTGACAAAGTTTTACCGTAATCAGATGAGCATTATGGCGGCGCATAAAATACGTACAAACAAAAATTTATTTTTATATATTAGATTAATATAATAATACTGGCGATCCGCTTCTGTTTCGCATGAGTAGCAGGAGGTATCTCCGGCTGGCTGTCCTGTAGTGATCTGGGAGACGTTCTTATAGTATCTACCAGCCTTTTCCGTAGCGCTCCTAGATTCAATTCACATTAAAAAAAATTACAACTTATGTAACACAATATAAAACAGCACTACAAAATTCACACCAATGATCGCTTTCTCGCTGAAATTAACTTCTTGAACTATCACCAGCCATGCACATGGAGTTTGAGTAAATCATCTTATTAAGACAATTTATAAAATGATTTACTCGCAGCAGGGTATTGTTTTGCGTAGTAATTGTACGCAATTACACAGGACATTTACTCAGTACATTTATAATAGGTACCTAAACTAGTGGTCCAAAAGGTTTCAGATAAGGGCTGTTCTAATCTAGATAAAATTAATAACGAAACGTTACTTAAAGTAATTTGATAAAGATTTTTACTTCGTTATACAAACGACGGACATAAACCGAACTTTTACTACGTGTAAAGCTTTCTTTTTAGGGTTCCGTAGTTACACAACATGGAACCCTTATAGTTTCGCCATGTTCGTCTGTCCGGTGCTACAAAGGTGCTACAAATCTGTAATTTGGCATAGCTATAGATATTAACCACGCCTAGAAAACTGTGATATAAAATCTTAAATAACATTTTTATTTTGGGTACTTCCCATACAAGTATAATATGGAGGATGATTTTTTTACCCTTCTATTTCATCACATGGGGTATTGTTGTATAGGTATTTCAAAAACAATGGGGGTGTGGAATAACATGTTTTCGATTCAGGGGTCCGTTTGCGAAATATTTAGCTTTAAAGGCGTATTTTTCATTACAGTCATGTGTACCCTCCCTCTTCCAACTAAACCGCTGTTTTTGCAAATGTGAAAAGTATATACAAAAGTAGTATATATAATGAAATTAAAAGGAAAACTATCACAACTAAGTTGAATTCAGAAGTGAACGAGTAATAACCAACTTATAAAATGCACTTGGTTTAGTAAAAATTTTATTACAACTCCATAGAAAATGACCTAAAACTAACTGCATTAATTAACTTTGTAATGTTATTGTAAACTGTTAAAAGTAAACATTTTATGAAAAAACGACTTATATGCATCACTACTATTAGCTTTACTTTATCGTTTGCGGGATAGATAGGGTATTATTATCAAAAGCGAAAAGTTTTTTTAATCTATTTTGAATACCACTCCCTATAAAGCTGATTTGAAAACAAGTCATTCAGTTAGGATCTTCCTTATTGGGTCCATTTTTAATCGTTATAGCGATCAAACCGCGAGCTCACTTATACTCATTATCAAGAAAGCCCACGTATTGTGACGGGCAACTGTGGAACCCTACCTCTACATTGGGCGTGGCCCGACACGCACATGGTCAGTTTTTTGTTATTGCGAATTAATCTTAATAGTTGGACGTAGGATTTTTTAGAACATCTGAAAGAACAATTTCAGTATACATTCTTTTCATTGTCATTATTGGAACGAAATTCCTTATCGGACGGTACGAATTTGGCAGATGGGGGCTAGGCGAGCAGAAGTGTAAGATTTTTCCGGCACGGTAGACTGCCTTAACGGTTATAAGAAAGCGAGATGGAATAATATCCATCTCAATGGCACTTTTTCTTATCATGCCATAAAAGAAATATTATTTAATTTTAAATGACGCTTCATTTTAATAGACGCTAGTAATTCATTTATTTGTATTTGTTAATCAATAATATATAATACGTTTATGAATAATAATATACTACGAAAGAACCTTCGTTCCAACCGAGTGTTCCACGACACTCACCCATGTTTTTTTCATGATATCTCGCCTTGAAAGCTCTGAAAATTATCATCATAAAAATAACTGATTTGCATTTTCATATATTATATATCAAAACAAAATGTATTTAGAGAGAATTTCCATCATGGCGGCCACGCTCAAAGAAGATTAGCCATCTGCAGGACAAAATAAAGCACGAGTGTATACGAAAGATCAGGTGCACTCCCTATACTCTCACAAATAGTGTGACAAACGAGCACACTGTCTACCTGATGGTAAGTAGTTGCTGTGGCCCATAGACATCTACATCCGATCTATATGTTCTACAATTATACTATAAATATAGCTGCAATTTGGCTCTACCACGTACAAAAATTATTTTATTTTATTACCAATGACAATAAACTATTACCGAAGAAATTCAAATATATTTACTACTACTTAAATGTCTTTGAGTTACACGCAAACACGTTCTAATGTACTCATAGACTGGAAATATGACACAAACGGAGAGAGATCAAGCGCAGAAGCAACGGATATACGTGCTTTTCTGAGGCACGGCTGTGAAACACCACCATCTTCCTGACTCCAAACTGCAATTGAAAATTTCTTGACAGAAAAACTCAACAACCGATTTCGTCCGACCCGTGATTCAAACCCAGGACTACATGAAACGCGTGACCAATAAATCGACAAGGCTCTACCACGTTTAAAACTTTTGCCTTTAAACTAATCTGGGGGCCACGGCAGTGCCACCGCCAAGTCGAGCAAAAAAACGGCACGGCCATACCATCCTTTTCTCGAAGCAGTTCAGGCCATTTTCGAAACCCTATAACTTCGTTGTGGATAAAACTAGAAGCCTGAATTGTAGTAGTATTGTCAGTAACTAAGTAGGCATTGCATAATCTCGATATGTTTCAAACTTTATTAAATTTGATTCAGTAGTTTAAGAATTATAACTAGTCAAAGTTTCTTAATTTTGTCACTCACCAACTAACAGATCATCAAAACCCTAAGCCACTTCTAGCAGACATACAAGCTTCAAATTTGGAATACAACTATTGTTTAGTATATAAATCAAGAAATAATTAAAATATTTTGCAATTTCGGTCCAGTTTTCGAGATAAACCAAATGCATAAATAACTTTGTAATCGCATATAAATATATAGAATTACAAAGTTACATTTACAGTGAATGAATCAGTGCACCTATATATGTGTAATATAATGGAATAATAGGTGTAGATAGGTGCCTAGATATAACTATCTACAAAAAGAAATGAGATGCCATCAAAAACATAACTTGTAAAAAAAACCAAGTCTCGCAACTCATTTCTTCTACCGTACAAAGTTGAGAGATCCATGTAATACCAAGTCGGTTAATTTATTCAGTCCCTACTTAAGGGTCCTTCTGTCTTAAGTTATTACGTAATTAGCTAACCTAACAACATCTTATAGTGATCATATCAATATAAAAAAAGATATGTTTTAAATAAATAAATTGACTTGGCAATCGCACTAAACAATCTAATTTAGTATAATATGTATTACTTGAGAGATATATTGCGTTTTCATGCGATGGCCAAGTCAATCTATTTATTTAAAATATAAAAGATTTTTACTCGTGTACTCCATGTACGACCGGACTTGCGCTTTATATAAGGTACGAAGCTGCCCTGGCGTGAAGTACCGCCGCACCCTTGCAAGGACACCAAGTTTCCTTGCGGCTGCTTTGGCTCTGGACTCAATGAACCGCCCATAGTTTAGGTTCAGAGAAAATTCAATCCCTAACAACTGAAGGCGGTCAGTGTACTCCAAGGATAGATTCCGGAAAGTAGGAGCCAAGATGAGCGGGCTCCTTTTAGCAGTAAAAAGACACGCTTGTGTTTTGGAGGCGTTAAATCTCACGAGATTGGCTACGCCCCTTTCGGAGACTGCCTGTAGTGTGAGACTCACACGCTCAACCATAGCCTCTCTTTCTGACTGGATTTGATCCCGACTAGCCCGGGCACTTGGTTGGTATCACTCCACAACTGTGCTGTCGTCTGCATACCTATAGACACCGGGAATGAGCAGATCATTTATATGCAGCAGGAAGAGAGTTGCGGAGAGAACGGACCCCTGAAGAACACCGGCGTTAACATGAACATATATAATAGGTAAACAGATATCCCAAATAAAACCAAAATGTTGAATATAACGAAACTTAAATTTATTTCATTGGTTCAGCTATATCTACTTAAGGATACTTAAAAATAAAAAAAACTCAACAATAAACACACAGAACAACAACACACAACATAACAGTTCTCATGACGACAGTGGCATATCAAATCAGAATGAACAGTATATAAATATTTAAAACATTCTTACAGGTAAGGTAACTATCAACACTGAACAGACCTCATATAACTACATGTAATTTACATGAGCATCAGCATAGGAATGGATTCAAAACTGGTTACGTGTAGAAAAATATACAAGTAATAATTTGTGTAAATATTAGACCAGAAGAACTTGATAAAATGTGCAAAATCGCTGATTACTCCTTGTCAAAAGCAATTAAATACTACATCAATTAAAGCTTCATTTAACACTCGTCTTATAAAACGAAACGAATCCACACTACTCGTTATAATCACAAACGCTCAAGTATTTGAAACAATCGCATCGCTAGGTATAATTTTCGCAGTGCATTTAAAACAGATTCCAGTTGGTTAGGATATAGTTATTACCTATAAAGAGTCTCGATGTGATTGTTCCTTAGACTATTGACTCGTGCATTTTCGTGTAACAGCAAGAGTCTGTGATATGTATCCACATCCAAAAACACTGTAGTTTAAATTAATTATTTTGGAAACTGCCACGATGACTGTTGAGATTGTTGCGGTTTCAGTTGCTGAGGAGCCTCTTTAACTACTTCTGACTTTTGGCTAGCTGCTACGCTATTATCACTTCGATCCCACCCATGGGATTCATGAATATGTTCATGATGATCAGGAGATGGGAACCACTCTGATATCCAAACTGGTCGCCAAATTTTCTTTACTCCTGGTATCCAAATATCTTTCCAATCTGGCACCCAAATCTGCTTCCAAGCCTCTTTCCACTCTAGTTTTTTATCTGGTATCCAGACTAGCTTCTTTGAGGGTTTCCAAATTTGTTGCCAAGCTTCTTTCCAAATAAGTTTCTTGTCATCTAACCAAATTTGTTGCTTCTCTGTTTTCCATATTTGCTTCCACTCATCTTTCCATACTAATTTCTTATCTGGTATCCAGATTTGTTTTTTAGCTGGCTTCCAATACTTTTTCCAAATTGGTTTCCAAATTAACTTTTTTTTCCAAAGATCATGCGAAGTATATTCCCATCCATCATGATCTTTACCAAGGTATTTCTCACCGGGTACACCTACTTTAACCCATTCTGGCACCCATACTTGTTTCCATGCTGGAACTTGAATTTCTTTCCAGCCTGGTACCACTATGTCTTTATATACAGGGACTTGTATTTTTTTCCAGTCTGGAACTTTCACTTCTTTCCAAGCTGGTACTTTAATAGGCTTCCACACGGGTTTGTAAATTTTTTTCCAGTCTGGGACTTTAATATCTTTCCAAACGGGAATTTTAGTTGGGACCCAAATAGGCTTCCAAATTTTTTTCCATGATGGTTTCCATATTTGCTTTTTCGACTGCTTCCATATTTTCTTCCATCCCGGTTTCCATATAAGTTTCTTTTTCCAATAACCTGGGTCGTGGTGATCGTGGTGGTCGTGGTGTTCGTGATGTTCTTCATGGTGTTCCTCATGATGTTCTTCTATATGATGTTCTTCATGAATATGGTCTTCATCGTGATGCCCATGTGCTTCGGGATATTCGTGTTCTTCGTGATGTTCTACTACTTCATGATGGTCGCCATGAAGGTGTAAATCGTCGTGATCTTGAAAAGGATTCACAAGGTCGAGCGGTGGGGCGGGATAGTCGTAACCAACACGTTTCTGTGCGTTATTAGTTGCCTCAGCCTTAGGCTCCAACTGTTGCTGTGTTTGTTGTTCTTGCGGTATTAACGCCTTTCCCGTGACTAGAGCGATTTGTATTACCGCTAGGGTAATCTGTAACAATCAGAATGTTTCTTAAGTGAGGATATACATACTAAATAATCGCGTAGCAGAATGTGCGCAGGGCTAAAAAACGTAATCGCAAAGCCTTTACACTACAATGTCAGCACAAAATTACAATAAAGAAACAAGGTTGGCAACAAATGATTACAATCTTAAAATAGTTCGCATAGTTTTATTATAAAAACGTGAGCGGAAAATATAAACGGCGTCTTGAAGCACATCAGGGCTTGCATCTACAACAGACAATTTCACCTATATTCTTATTAGAAGGTTACATAAATGCGCGAATCATAGTGTATTACATAACATTACCATAATAACAAAAGGAAAGTTGACGGTCCCAAGCTAGATTTGACCAACGACCATTAGTTTATTGTCGAAACGAAGGTACATACGTTTCATAAAATACTTAATTTAATAAAGTACAAGGTTTTTATTATTATGAATGTTATAATAGATTACACTTGCGTTGATTACCTCTTTTACCTCACTTTTGCGTCGTATATAAATGGTTTTGGTATATACTATATAAATCTGAGAATAATTATCTATCTGAAGAGTTACATAATATGCATAATGCCACGTATTGCCATAGAAAAGTCTTAAGTTGTTTTATTAAAATCTACAAATCAAGACCTTTTTAAAAATTAATCGACTAGAAACTCTTGAGGCCTTCTTACTTAATTTAATCTTTCGTTAGATATTGAAATTAACTTTGTTTTTCAATCCTAGCTACACCAACACATGCTCGCTCATGTAGTTTTTTTAACCAAATCTTAGTTTTAACAGGCCAAAAAGCATCGAATGCAAAACGCTGAAAAAATTTATCATACTTGACATTTAAATTATCTTAAAATGTCCTCGGGGCCGTTTGTATTATGCGAGTTAAATGAAATCTGGAGAACACGTCTAAAGCAAATCACTTTTTTACCTCAGCAGATTTTGCATGAAAATATAATTAATTAATGGTTGATTTTACACCGGTATCACACGTCGTCTGCAGATCCTCTTTAGTATAAATGCATAAAAATAAAAAGTCAATTTGAAATGCTGATTTACCACGTGCTCGGCTGTGAAATAACGTGAGGTAACCTGCATGTCTGAGAAATAGGAAAAAATATTTCGAAAACAATTGAAGTTTGCCAACACGCATTGGCGGACATTTACTTCTAAAACCTTCTCAGAAATGAGAGACCTGTGCCCAGTTGTGGGATGTATATAGATTGTAACTTTAAGTTTTGAAAATAAGTTGTGATTATCCTTTGTTACACTATAAATTAACGCATATTATTGTTTCCGATGTTTATGATGAAACATTTTTCATACGTACACACAATGACCAATCCGCAAAATCCTTATGCAAACAGTGAAAACCGCGCGTGAAAGTTCATCTGTTTCATTAGCGTAGTTCGCATATGGATGACAGTACAATACGACACTGACGCAAAATTGTTACGCAATCAACTTTAGTTTCCGAAGTTGATTGATGATAAATACATCGTAGACGTTGTTTCTATTGACATTATCGACTTAATAAAATAAAGGTAGATGGTTAACTTAACATTAAGTAGCGCCGTGTGGTGTGGCGTAAAAGGATTCTCCTACCTCGCCATCACATGGCGCCACTTAAACCACCCCATTTCCACCGAAGGTGTCTAAGGTAATGGGGTGATCTAATTATGTCATATTAAAAGAGCTTCTGGTTTCTAATACTCGTTTTTCCCACGGTTAACGTGAACTTTTAAGGGTTTTTGAAGACATGGAACTACTACTGTATCGAATATACAGGATTGATATAAATTATAAAATATCCTATAACCATATTAGAAAAGAAAACGCAATGAATATTTATAGTTTTAATAGAAACATAAAGTTCTATATGCACTATTCGGAGTTAATTCTAGATGGCTCGTTAGTGCAGTGAATTTACACTTGGCTGCGGTCAAGGCACGTGTTCGATTATCGAACGGATTCAACAACTATTTGTAGGGAATAAAATGTGGCCTACAATATTTGTCAGAATTCTCGACATTTATTGGATGTAATTTAAACTAGCTTCCAAAATGCGCAGATTACAAAAAACATGCTTAATTTTTGCAATCAAATTCTTATTTTTTTAAATTAGGAAATCTCTTTAATAATAATACTCTTACACATTTCTTGCCGTTGATCTTGTTTTTTAAGTGATTTTTTTAATTAGACGATGGCCGAGTATTAAAATTTAAAAAAAAAATATTTTCTTTTAGAAATTCGAACACTAGAACTTTGCCGGTAACATACGAATGTAATATTATAATAACGATGCTGGTACGAATTCTCAAAGCGTAAATCGGATTATGCAATGCCGTTCAGGGCGCCATAAAGACAAAATAACGTCCGTTTTATTCCTCCTACGCACTTATTGCGTATAATTATTAACTGTTACCAAAATAAGATCGTGATACGCGGAACGGAAGAGCAAGATAATCGCGTTACGTAAAACCATTTGTCCTCATTGAGTGTAGGCACAACTTTGGCACGTAAGGGTTAACGGAATTAAATTTTGGAGATTACACTGTTGCATCATAACAATATCCTAAATACTTAACACATAACTATTATTCTATTCTATTCTATCCTATATAACACATAACATTTAACTGTATCCTCAATGCTTAAACATGTACTTTCATTATAAAAACATTTCTAAATAAAATTACGTTTTAACAATACAGACCTTTTTAAATATCATATTATTTAATATTAATGGTGCCAACTGAATTTATTTCTTGAATTTTATTCTTGTCTGTGACATTATTAGTTACTCAACCTTTCTATTTTAAATCATTAGTTTTTAATGTAGCATAGATGTGTTTTTTTTTTAATGTCGAACACGTTTGCATACATTAATTTGATTGCAAATACAATTTTGCGTGTAGCGTGTTCTAAACAATATTGTTATGTATATATTTTATATATTTTAACGTTAGTAAATAAATTTGGAATATGCAAAATTATAAATAATTATATAAAATGTTATATATTAAATAAATTACTTACAACATTTTAAAAGTCCTTCTAAAATATTCATTTTAGATTCATAAGTTGTATTGTTATTGTATTGTTATTTGTAATTATCACAATGAATGAAAACATTATGAATCCATTTGGAAGTATAAATACCTTATGGAAATTATTATAAAAAGCCTGAAATAAAAATATGTAGAAACGTCTGCTAATGACAAATTACCAGCAAGATAAATAGATTCCATTGTTACCAAAATTAATTTAAGTTATAGGCAAATGATAAATACGGGCGAAGGACGCTTTCGCACAAGAATCGCTTATCCAACTTTGTTTTTGGAAAGCATTATCCGTGTTTGCTTTCAGACTAAGAAATTTCTCGATCTCAACGCGTCCGCCGACTTGGTGTTTAGCCGAGAAAGATTCAATTACTTTAATGTACCTAACAGCTCTCTCTCTCTCTCTCTAATAAACTACACATGGTACAAGCTGACAGGCAACCTTCACTTTTGAACTTATACTTGTTATAAAACATATTAATGATGCCTTTGAAAAGCGAAAGTAGTTAGGCCACAAAAGGTTCATTTATGTTAAGGTGTTTGTTATTTTATTGGCGATTCTCTACGCAGACAATGGAGAGAAACATTTCAAAGGTAAAAACTGAAACAATGATACATTGTAAGACAGGACATACCTCTATAGAGAAGGTTAACACTATAAATTTTTAAACGACTTACGTGATTATTCTTGGTTTAATTTTTCTACGATAAAAATACAATAGTTACATAAAAAATCTATTAAATGTACTGCAATTTGAAATTAAAGCGTAACAACTCAGTAGGGCAGTTGTTAAACGTTTATTTGAGGCGTTGTGCGCCACAGGTTCGCATCCCGCGATTAATTAGACCTTCAAATTAAACTTCTCCGCGATACAGGATAGTTATTGAAGTACTTAACGTGTTTTAATTTACGAAAAATCATCTAAAAATAAAAGGTCTTGCGATAGTTCGTCCCAAATGATCGGATATGCGAATATGTAAATGTATTGTATTTTAGCACTAAATTGGTTATAATTAATACGCGAGTTTTAATCGGTTAATGATTTATTGGAGCCTGCGTGACAGAAGAATACCATCTAACCAACTGGTATAAAATACCAACTGTAAGAGGAATAACCGGAGCGTATTGAGAGCATCGGAAATGTAGCATCTTCATTTGAAATCGCGGCGCAACAAAGGGGTAGTGCTTCAGTATTTCCGTAACATAAAACTAACTTTGACAATTACCACGTCCGTGTGTAATTGCTTACAGTGCAAAGTTTAAACAGTTGGTTTGAACGAGCAAAACGTCAATATTTAAAATCGCTACTTGTTTTTAAGGTGTTTGTTACAACACCTTAAAAAGTCATAAACCAAATAGCTGCGTGTTTAAATTATATTTTAAACAAAATCAAATTTAAAATAAAAAAAAACGAAAACGCGTTAATTATATTTACACAAATTATTATCATACTTAACACAATTTACGCACTGAACCTAGTGTTCACAGATCCGGTGATCTAACAGCGGCCTAACTCGCGTGACATAATCGAACGTAAGTCGTAGCGGGTAAAAACTTTTTGCAACACTGACCGCTTGGCTCCAGATCCCTCGCATGATGTGGCGGGGAACGGCCGTTCCAATAGCTGCTGCGCCGGAACTGTTTTTACTCTGTACCATTACCTTGGAGTTCTGTTTATATATATTCAAGCCCACCCCATGAGGTGTAAGGTGGGGCGCTGTTAGGCGTTCACTTTCGCTGGATACCCCAGGCTGTAGATTTTTATAATTAAGCCCTTTGGGGGCTGTGGGAGTTTCGACTGGGTAGTTTTGACCTTCAATTGACTCTTTCCATTCAATTATATCCTCCGTCAATAATACATCAATAATACATTAATCAGAATATACATTGATAGACTGTGACAGAGTACGCTCCGGTATTAAAATAATAATATTGCCTTTTAGTTTAATTATGAAATGAGTACTTTAAATGATTCAAACTTAAGAAGTTATTTTGTGTGCATATTAACTTATTTTAAATTTCAAATCCAAAAAGTTAATAAAATCCATAACTAGTTTTATGTTTCACTTAAATGTGTAGTGTCCACGGAAACAGTAATCATTACATTTGTGTGCGTTAAACAAATTAAAGATGTGCATTCCAAAAAATGTAAACAAAATAATATTGAAGTTTTAAATTCAAAGGTTAACAAATAAAAAAAATATTAATTTGGATGTTATATTTACCTATCTTAACAATATAATAATAGCAACAAATACTGAAGACCTGGTAAGATATGCAGTTTGCATATAACAATTCAGTGCAGTAATACTGACAAACTGGTAAGTACAAGTATGCAAGAGGCTCAAAACCGCGCTTTGTGATATTCCTTGGTTGGTATGTTCAGCTGTGGGCTTGTGAAGGGCTGTAATGGTGATGACGATGATGATGATGAAAAATACAGACAACGGTTTGAAATTATATGATAGGTGCGTAGCCAACAAAATACATGTGCGCAAAAACTGAACTTATCCTAAATGTCGAGAATCTATCACCAACATTTTTAATCATAATTTTATTTTCGATTCATCTGACATTCTACTCAGAACGTAACTTCTATAATCTTCTATAATTATATAGGTTTTCTATAATTTTCCCAAAACAACAAGAGGCTTGTGTTCTTTAATGGGACATTTATAAATGTATTTTTTATTATTATTCATTTACTACGTATTTTTTGAAGTAAGTATCTTACGCGTCACGGAGAAGAAAGCCATTGAGTTACTTATTTGGCAAAAATTTATTATAGTAATGTAATAGTATCGTTTGCCACTAATACATATTTTGGTAAATAAACAGATGATTTAACGTGGTAGAGTCGATGAAGTTATATTATGGTTAGTTACATCTTGAATAGGTCAGCTCGACAGGGGAAGGACAAGCTGTATTATACCAGCGTAAAGTAGCAGCTTAATATTATGTTCGTTTAAAATATGGATTATCTGTAATATGGATTATTTCCAATCCAATTTTTGAAAATATTAAAATAGGTAAAAAAAGTTTTGGAAGAAAACATCCTCTTATTAATTTAATTGTAGTTTTTAATAAGACCGAATCAATTTTAAAACAATAAAATAAGCATGCAATTCTTATATTGTGCCGAACAAAAACCGAGTGCAAAAAAAGAGACGGTGAACAAACATAAAATTCATACGCGACGATTATTCCTCGCATATGAATTTTATGTTTGTTCACCGTTTTCGGGAACGGCTGAACCGAATCGAATTATTCTTTTTTTTTCATATACGTGCATTTGGTTTCACGGAATCGGCTGTTACGATTTGGATGACATTTTGCATTAAGATAGTATTTTACTTTCTAAGTTTATCTATAGCCGTCATCGTTAAGAAAATTATAGTTATTTTTCTTACATTAACCGAAAATTAGGCTTAATGACTTGACAGTCTTACTCATGTTGAGACTAAAAATAAAACTGAAATCATATAGTTTATGATTTATATTGTCGTAATAATTTAAATTAATAAGGATTTTATGTTGGGGTTTGAAAAAATAATCTTATATACTCAACTACACACAATTTATTAAATGATCTTATTAAAATTATGTTTTTAGTTTATAGAAACCTTTTAAGAGTTAGAGTAGGGCGACCTCACACTAGATGGAGTGACGACCAGTAAAAGATGCAGGAAGTATATGGACGCAGGTGGCTCAAAACCTTGCTTTGTGGTATTCTTTGGGTGAGGCCTATATTCAGAAGTGGGCTTGTGATGATGATGATGATGATAATGAAGATTTCTAAGAAATGGTACGTAAATTAAGAAATGCCGTTTTTTTGAAATTCAGTTGAGACTCTTTTCTACCGACTTTATAAAGGAGGATGTACTCAATTCGACTGTATGTTCTTTTTTTGTGTGTGTCTTTCGATGATTTTTTTATTTGAAAGCTGGTACTTCTCATAAGGTCCCATATAAATTTGATCAAGGTTTGACCAATAGTTTTTGAGTTATTCTTAATAATTTATATAGAAGTCGGTTGTACAAAATTTTTAATTTTAAATTATTACTGTACCAAATAAAAAAGTAATTACGTTCGTGTCTCTTGATTTAAACAAATGTCATTTCGATCACGTTGTATTATGTATTGTGACTTTGTAACCCGACTGCCGCAGAAGGTTGGTAATGTTTTTCTAGAGTATGTATGTATGTATGTACATTTCTTTGGCACGCTCTGTAGCCCAAACGGCTAGATGGATTTTAACATACGAGGTATCGTTAGATTCGTCTTAATTGTAGAAGTAATATGGGCTGTATAATATTTATATATTGCATTTGCAAACACAAAAAAGGGAAGGGAGAGAATTTTTGAATTTTTTTCCAGTAATTTTTTAACGCAGTAGGGTTTTTTTTAATTACTGTTTTATCCATTAAGCTTGTTTTCTATATTATTTTACATTTTTTTGCAGAAGAGTAGGTAAACTTGCATGAGGCTCACCTGATGGTAAGACCATTGCTTATGAATATTTGGAGAAAGAAAGGATTTGCAGGTGCATTGTCGACTTTTTAAGAAGTTAATGGGCTCTTTTTATGAAGGTTTCCAAGTCGTATCGATTTGGCGAAGGTGATGCTGGCATTCAATTCCACAATGTGAGTGTGTGGCAAAACATTACTCCTAAAACGCATGGTAATGGTTTGCCAGACATCGGAATGATGTGCACTGAATATTAAGTTCTATCTTAGTGTACCATGGTGGAATTTAGCAGCTAGAATTAATCCAAACAAATTCCCTGAGCAGTCTCGAAGATGCATAGAGAAGACAAGGCAAGTTTTACACGTGGTAGAGCCATGCTGCAGCTATATTAGTAGTATAGTTGTAGCACGAATGGGTCGGCTCGACCGGGGAGGGACCACGCTCTCACAGAATGCCGGCGTGAAATGGCGGCTTAGCGCTGCTGTGTTTCGTATGGTGAGTGTAGTACCGGAGACCCTTTTTACTGGAAAAGAGGCATCCCATCTTAGTCCTCACGGGTGACAGCGCATCTGCGTTTTGATTCGCAGGCGAGGATAGATGTAGATGTCTATGGGCCACAGAAACCACTTACCATCAGGTGGACTGTGTGCTCGTTTGTCACCCTATCCTATATAAAAAAAGTGGATCAAGCCGATCAGAAAGCACTTGGTCGTTGACGATTCGAGCCGTTTTTCATAGAATTTGGTCACGTGGTCTATGAATAAAATCGAATAGTTCGTCTCTAATATTGAAATAACTGGCGTCTATTAATCTCAGGGGGCTATTTGAATATTACTTACACATAACTAATCATCTATACAAATAAATAAAATTGAAGTGTCTGTTTGTAATGTCGAAATTACAGTTTTTTACTAAATGCATATGAAAGTAAATACGGTACTTATAACTAAAATACAAATTAGGGTTCCGCGAAAAACCTAAAAACCCTTACACGCGAGCGAAGTCGCGGGAAACAGCTAGTTTTAAATATTTTGCCTGTCTGTCTGTCCGAGCGGAGTGGCTGAACCGATTGCGTTGAAACATTACGAACGGACTGAAAGCAATGCCAGAAGAGGTTAGGCTATATTTTATCCAAAAAATTGAAGATTTAAAACAAAAGAAAAATTTATAAAATAAATAGTCTTTGATTATTAAGGTATTTTAAGGTAGGTATTTAGGTATTTTAAGTCTAAATAACGCCGCATTAAAATAACCTATCCAGGCGAAGCCGAGGCACGTCGCTGGTATATAATCTATACAAATAAATAAAATTGAAGGGTCTGTTTGTAATGACAAAATTAAAGCTTTCTACTAAATGCATATGAAAGTATAAACGGTATTTATAACAAAGATACAATTTTTAAAGTTTTTGTCTGTCTGTCTGTTCGTCTGTTTGTCTGTTTGTTCCGGCTAATCACCGAAACGGCTGAACCGATTTTGACGGGATTTTCACTGACAGATAGCTGATGTCACAAGGAGTAACTTAGTCTACTTTAATTTTAGAAAAAGAATTAGGGTTCCACGCAAAAAAAATTAAAACTCTAAATAACACGCGGGCGAAGTCGCGGGAAACAGCTAGTATAATATAATGATTGTATGTTTTTTTTTTATGGAATATTCTATGTCAGATGAATTTACAGTCAGTACAGTAGTAAGTGGCTACTGGACTCCACGGTAAGTGGCTACACCAGACACCTTTTTTGTCGTGAGGAAATTCTCATAGGAACCTTCCGCTGCGAGAACAAGAGAAAGGTTATGTTAGACTCCTACCAGCTAAAGAAAGGAAAAGATAAGAGCTTACACCTTTCTAAAAGCTGGTAATTCACCTGCAATTCCCCTGATGTTGCGGTTGTTCATGGGCGGCGGTAGTCACTTACCAACAGGTGACCCGTATACTCGTTTGCCCCCTCTTCTATAAAAAAAAAAACACCACGGTAGTCACTATTAGCGCATTACGAGAGATCCCAGCATCTCCGTTCAGAATGCAACCCTCCATCCATTTGCACGACTAGGAGCACGTTGCGGAGGTAGCGCCTAATATCACCAGCACTCTCATCACGATATCTCGGGTCCATTTTGCAAGTCATCACCCTCCTCAGGGGTTACAGCGTATGGAATGCATCCCAATCCTGGTTCCACTCACCGCAATGGAAGCAATTTGCCAGACAATCACCGAAACACCCGCGCGCAATAATTATACGTGTAAATCTCAAGATGAGTCTTCTCACCCGTCAATGCAACTAGGTCGAATTGCGGCATAAGTGCTCCAGCAACGCGTATGCGCGGATAACGCTCCCCACAAGATGAGCGCACCACGTTGTGAATGCGTTAAATCGTTCCTGCTGTTTAACCGGCTCGAACGCCGCTTTAGGACTTCTACCACCACTCTATCCAAGGACTTGGATCATCCTCGCATCCATGTCCGCCAGTATGTCCAGAGGTGGAAAGCGAGCTAAGATTGTTGGCGCCTCAAAGGTTAGCCATTCACAAGTCCACTGCTGCACATAGGCCTCCCCCAAGGAATGCCACATAACACGATTGACTTCCTGCATGATTTTCCAGGCCGTCACTTCATTAGGTGGGAGGACCCTAGACTTCGTTTACCGTTACCGGTTAGAGGCTGCCACTCGAGAACCTTTCATCCCCATCAATTGATGGTTCTTCAATGTATTTTGAGGACCCATTGCCACTTTAGATTACTGATAGGTCGGGCTATGTAGGTTGATATGGTTTTACTGCGGTTATCTTCACTACAAATACTATCACGTGGAAAAACTCCAGGGCTCGAGCATAACCCTTTCCATAGCTTTCAGCGGTCTTAAAATTCTTAATATAGCCAGCAGTGACCACGAGCAAAGATCATGGAGTGATATATAGATCTGTGTTCGTTTGAGGTCCCACGACCGATCTCAGGTCCAAATGTCAAATACTCACTTTTTAAATAAATACCTATTGATTTTATGTAATGATAAAAAAAAATATTTTAAAATCGGATTTCTTCATCACCTGCAAGAATGCAAAAATTTTGAAAAAGTCTTTGTAGATTGTTTTACGTTTTTTAAACAACTGTTGGTACTCAAGCAACAAAGGGTTTCTATTAAAATTTAATTTTTTCTGGAAACTCAGGCGTAGCCTTCCGTGCATTCGGAGCCGGGAAAACAATAAAACGGAATTACTTACATGAACAATACATTATTAAAGCTTACCTATACTTATTCGGACAATGTATTAAATTAGATCCAAAAGGTATGAAGATTACAGAGAAAGAGAGCTAAAGGAAAATAAATATAATTTATTTGTTGTCCATATATTAGCATAATCGGAATATTCAAAACTATTATGATTACTGGTTTTTTTTTAAATATAATTTGTGAACGTAGTACATAATGTTTTCCTAAGCAAAAGAAAAATTATTTACTAAAATTATATAAGCTTCAGTTGCATTTGCATAACTTGAATAAATAAATACACTTTTTACCGTATATATTTTAATAGTTTCATTATTATAACACCAAGTTTTCATTATTATATAATATATTTTAATATAAGGGCATCAAAATTACATAAACGCCACTTAAGAATTTTTTAATTATACCTTCTCCGCATTCAATTTGTAATTACAATTTTTATAATAAATTAAACATACGTGGGTGTCGTGGAACACGCGGTTGGAACGAAGTTCCTTTCGTAATATATTATTATTGATAAACTTAGTATATTATTCATTAACAAATACAAATAAATGAATTACTAGCGTGTTTTAAAATGAAGCGTCACTTAAAATAAATTAATATTTCTTTCATGGCAAGATAAGATAAACTTCGAGTGAGATGAATGTTATTCCATCTCGCTCGCACTATAGAAAGGGGGTCGTGACGGAAATTTATTTACACTTTTTCTCGCCTAGCCCCCATCCGCCGAATTCGTACCGTGCAATAAGGAACTTTGTTCCAAAAACATGTAGATATTATGTACTATAAGTACATAATAATTCGATGAACAAAATATGAGTCTTTACGAACATGTTAATTAAAACCATTGAACTATTGTGTGTTAGTACATATCTCAATCATTAAAACTCGTCTTTCTCCTTGCTGCCATAAATAAATTCACTTTCAAAGATACTTTTAAAGATTGTGAAAGGTTTTAGAGAAGGCAAACATTTTTTTTTTTACTTCCATCCTTTACCTTTTAAAAACTTGAGGTGTAACTAGCACGACGTTCAAGTGTGTGTGGTCCTTAAAAATAAGATTAGGCTATCGATAAGACAATCAACCAGCATTTGTCTTCGAGGTGCATAATATACTGTGAAAATCTGCATGAGAAATCTACCTAATCGTCTCTAATTGCCTTGAACTTAATTACGTATGTTTATAGGTAAAGTTATTCTACGTGTTATCTACTAAGGGATATTTAAAAAAAATTTTGAAGGTTTTTAGATTTCCGATTATTTTCTAGATGTTCTACTGTGAACACATTTGCATTAATATTTACAAGAATGTGATTACAAAGTTGTATTTCTATGGATGTTCCGCAAAGTCTTGTGCCTGTGTTATATTATCATAACTTAGTACATACTTACTGCTGTGAAATATAACAGTACTATTTCTATAATTAATAGAATCAGGCGTTACTTTGCGGAAATCCATTGTATAAAAGCTTCTAGAAAAATTTACTTCGCAAATATCCGCGTTATAAAATAAAATGATGTGTCTTACCTAGTATGAAGAGCACCTCCCGCCCTCCCTCAATTGCGTGCACTATCCCCGTCACCACTAATCCCAGCACCGCTATTCCCAACACCACTATACTAGGCAAGACACACCACTGACGATAATATGACACGTGTTTCGCCTCTCGTTGTCTATTCACCTGAGGATGCCTCGTGTAGGGGCGAAACACGAGGGAGGGCGGGAGGTCCTCTTCATACTAGGTAAGACACATCATTTTATTTTATAACGCGGATATTTGCGAAGTAAATTTTTCTAAAAGCTTTTAAGTACTATTTCTTTTATTAGGTAGTAGGATACCTTTTCTTTACGTGGTAGAGCCATGCTGCAGTTTTATTATGGTCGTAGCACGAATTCAATCGTATTGTAACACGAATGGGTCGGCTCGACCGGGGAAGGACCACGCTCTCACAGAATACCGGCGTGAAGTGGCAGCTAAATGCTGCAGTGTCTGCACACTATGTCTATGTCTAATACGGTCTCCGGTTCTGCAACCGGAGACCCTATTTTCTGGAAAAGAGGCACTCCATCTTAGCCCTCAGGGGTGACAACGCATCTGCATTCTACGCTTCTACGCTTTTACAACGAAATTCCAGAAAATATACAAAATTTGACCTGCTCAAAGTTCAAAAACTTTATTAAACTAAGTTTGTATAAAAAGGGTTATTATAATAATAACGAATTTATTAATGATAATAACCCCTGGAAATGAGGTGATCACTACTAAGCTATTCTAATTTGTTGTGTTGTTAATTTGTGAAACATACATGATTATATTATTCCGATGATATCCCGGACGTCAGTCTGAGCGAGATTAGAATGGCTCTCCAGCACCTTAAAAACGGCAAGGCCCCAGGCCAGGGTGGAATGACAGCGGAGCTTCTGAAAGCGGGTGGAAAACCGGTACTTGAAGTCCTTCAGAAGCTCTTTAATTCCGTCCTCCATGGTGGCATTACACCGGAGGCGTGGAGCAGAAGTGCGGTGGTCTTGTTCTTCAAGAAAGGCGACAACGCTCTCTTGAAGAACTACAGACCGATTTCCCTTCTGAGCCGCGTCTACGTGCTGTTTTCGAGAGTCATTACGAATCGTTTCGCGCGCAGACTTGACGACTTCCAGCCTCCCGAACAAGCCGGTTTCTGAAAGGGCTTTAGCACCATAGACCACATACATACCCTTCGGCAAATTGTACAGAAGTCCGAAGAGTACAATTTGCCACTATGTCTGGCATATGTGGACTATGAGAAAGCCTTTGATTCCGTCGAAATTTGGGCGGTGCTGCAGTCCCTTCAGCGGTGCCAAGTTGACTGTCGGTATATCGAAGTGTTGAAGTGCTTGTACAGTAGGGCTACGATGGCTATCCGAGTACAGAACCAGAGTACGAAACCTATCCAATTGCAGAGAGGTGTAAGACAGGGTGACGTCATATCCCCGAAACTCTTCACCGCTGCATTGGAAGATGTTTTCAAGCTTCTGGACTGGAAAGGATACGGTATCAACATCAATGGCGAGTACATCACTCACCTTCGATTTGCCGACGATATAGTCCTTATGGCAGAATCGCTGGAGGACCTAAGCACTATGCTCAATGACCTCAATAGTGTTTCCCAACGGATAGGTCTTAAGATGAACATGGACAAAACAAAGATCATGTTTAATGTCCATGTCACACCTATGCCGGTAGTTGTTGGGAACACTAAGCTCGAAGTTGTTGACGAGTATGTTTACCTGGGACAAATAGTCCGACTAGGTAAGTCCAACTTCGACCGAGAGGTCAATCGACGGATTCAACTCGGTTGGGCAGCGTTCGGGAAATTACGGCACATCTTCTCGTCAGGTATACCTCAAAACTTGAAAACGAGACTGTACACCCAGTGCATGTTGCCAGTGATGACATACGGAACTGAGACGTGGTCCTTCACTGCTGGCCGGATGAGGAAGCTCAAGGTCGCTCAGCGAGCTATGGAGAGGGCTATGCTCGGAGTTTCTCTGCGTGATAAACTCAGAAATGAGGATATCCGCAGTAGAACCAGAGTGACCGACATAGCCCAACGGATTAGTAAGCTGAAGTGGCAATGGGCCGGCCATATAGCTCGAAGAACCGACAACCGATGGGGAAGAAAGGTTCTCGAGTGGCAGCCTCGTACCGGCAGGCGAAGTGTAGGGCGTCCCCCCACTAGATGGAGTGACGACCTGGTAAGATTTGCAGGAAGTCGATGGATGCAGGTGGCTCAGGACCGTGCTTTGTGGCATTCTTTGGGGGAGGCCTATGTTCAGCAGTGGACTTGTGAAGGGCTGTAATGATAATTATGATGATGACATGATTATAAGCTGTTATTTTAAAAAAAGAAGTGGTAATTAAACGTAAAGTGGAACGCTAAACAGAAGAGTGACTTTCAATAACTATTATTTATAATCTATATTGAATAAAAAAGTTTCAGTTTCTGTTTCTGTTTCATTTTGATTCTTAATCGAGGATAAGTGTAGATGTCTATGGGTCACAGTATCCACTTACCATCAGTTGCACTGAGTGCTAGTTTGTCACTCGTTTTCTATAAAAAAAAACTTTTTCTGTCAGGAATCTGTCGGAGTAGATTCCAACATCTTGTCTATATCTGCCGCTAAACATAAGTACGTGCACTGCTGTCTGCTGTATTCCTGCCTGAAGGGTGTAGAAAACCAGTATAATTACAGGCTTAGACGCTTCCAACTTACTTTTAAATTCAACTAGAAGTTTTATTTTTTACTAGCTGTTCCCCGCGATTTCGCCCGCATGTAATTGAGGGTTTTAATGTTTTTGCGAGGAACCCTCATTATTTTTCTAATATAAAAGTAGCCTAAGTTACTCCTTATGATATCAGCTATCTGTCAGAGAAACTCCCGTCAAAATCGGTCTAGCCGTTTTGGAGATTAGCCGCAACAGACAGACAGACGGACAGACAAAAATTTTAAAGAGTTTAATTTTGTACAAGTGTTACAAGTACCGTTTATACTTTTATATTCATTAAGTAAAATGCTATAATTTTGACATTACAAACAAATACTTCAATTTTATTTATTTGTTATTTGTTTATTAGATAATTATAACATCATGTTACAATTATGTTAAATCAATGCGATGCTATAAAAAGAAAAAAAGAAAAAAAATAACTAACCTAAATATAAGAAAACTACTGACTAATAAATAATGACTATAAAATAATGAACAATAATATTAACATGATTATAAAATAAAATAATAATTACAATTTTCAACGCATTTGTGTGCTGCAATTATGAATTTCGTCTGACTGCGCGGAAATATGTCAATATCCTGTGAGATGATATAGCCCGTGACAATAATGCATTCTGAAGCAAACTTCGTCCTAGCACCGGATACGAGGAGTAACGGGGGACGGCGACGAGAGCACACGTAATTATTAGGTACACGCAGCTTCACAACTGGGTGATGTATTATGTAATACGTTATAGAATAGAATAGAATAGAATAGAATAGAATCATTTTAATTCAATATAGATTACAGTACATAATACTTATTGAAAGTCATTTTCTTATTTTACCACTAGTTCGCAAAAAATACTCTGTCCTAAGAAGAACCAGCAAGAAACCTGGCGTGACTTTTTTTTTTAAAAAAAGCACGATTATAAATATAATATTTTATACAATTGTTATGAAAACATTTAGAAACAGCATGGTAGCGATCATCTCATTCCCCCGGGGTTATTATCAGTCATGTACTCTTTTTGCTTAATAAATAATTTAAACCTTTTGATAGATAAGATTTGTATGCTTTCTGGGACTGTTGTAAAAGCGTATACATTGCCCCATGAAGGAATTACTGATTCTTTGGAGTCGAGTAACTGGTATAACTAACTTGTGCTTGTTTCTAGTATTAACAGAATGTACATTACTATTTTAATAAAACTATTTTTGTTTTTATGTACATACATTAAATTCTCGTGAATATAATCTCAACGTATTTGCAGATTGCGGTCTACTTGATGTGTAGACAATTTTAGTAGCAAACTGTTGGGGATCATTCAGCGAGAGTCACGTTTGACGGCTCCGTGGCACAGCGGCTTAGAAATGAGTTGTGGCGACGAGGCCGCGGGTTCGAAGCCCGCACGAAACAAGTATTTGTAAGGCCTACAAATAATTGTTCCGGGTCTAGATGTTTGTCCTCGTGCAATTTATGTTTGTAAACTGCCTCTACGATGCAGGAGAAAATTCTAGTGTGGGGTAACGTATTTTTAAAAAGCAAAAGAAAAAAAGAAAAGCAAAAGAAAGAAAGAAAAAAATTCTAACAAAGAACATTTGCATATGGCTCTGTTTTGCAAAACAAATATAGCTTCGATGTCAGTCGCATTACCCCATAGCAAAATTCTATAAGACATCACGCTACAAAAGTAACTAAAATAAACGAATCTATCTCAACATTGATGAGACTTCTAATCTTTCTTACAGCATATGCTGCAGAACTATGTCTGCTTGCTAATTTAGATATATAGGGGCCCCATTGAAGCTTCGCGTCAATAATAATACCAAGAAAAACAGTGGTATCCACAAGACAAATGGGTGAACATACATTAAAAAAAAAAACAAAGATTCCGACGAATTGTAAACCTCCTCATTTTTGAAGTCAGTTGAAAATAAAAAAGGAAAATCAAATTAATTCTTTATTAATCTCTGGTTAGATGACGATTTGCAAGTTTGTTGTGCATTTCTTTTATATGAGCGCTAACTTTATTTTTAATTTAGGTTACAACTACAAGGTATTAATAAACGAGCACACTGTCCACCTGATGGTAAGTGGATGTGGAATTGATTAAGAATCAAAATGGAGATGCGTTGCCGACCTTGAGGACTAAGATGGAATGCCTCGTTTTCAGTAAAACAGAATTACCTTCTTTATAATTATATTTCACACTGGTATTCTGTGAAAGTCTTCCCCAATCAAGCCGACCCGTTCGTGCTACAATTATAATGTAGCTGCAGCAGGACTCTACCATGTAAAAAAATGATATTGCGTTTATTAAAAACTTAATATCATCAGTTGTTTTCGAAATAAATACGACGAAAAGAACTATATTCTCACACATACAGAGATATCCATTTAAACCAAATCAGACAGATTGAAACTTTACTGGAAACAGTCATTATATGTTCGAAAATAGTGTAAAACTAAAGGTGAGTTAATGGCTTTTGTTGTAAGCGTGTGGTAACTCGGGAGAGACGTAGGTAAACTAAACCTAGTGTTTAGTAAAAAGTAAACACTACGTTAACCGTGTAGTAGAGGTGAAAGACTAACTACTACCCCATATCGTACCGTGGGTGTCTTAATACAGAAAGAAACTGGAACAGGAGATCCCTAGCCAAGCGTGACAACTGTGGCGAAATAACCTATAACCATGTTCAGAAGTGGACTTGTAAAGGATGTAATAGATGGATAGTAACACCGAACTCTCGACATCAGTGGGTACATTACTTTTAGAATTTTGTGGTAGAGCCATTCTGCAGCTATATTAGTAGTATAGTTGTAGCACGAATCGGTCGGCTCGACCGGGGAAGGACCACGCTCTCACAGAATACCAGCGTCAAATAGCAGCTTAACACTGCTGTGTTTCGTATGATGAGTGTACCGGAGACCCTTTTTACTGGATAAGAATCATTCCATATTAGTCCCCACGAGTGACAACGCATCCGCATTTTGATTCGCAAACGAGGATAGATGTCTATGGGCCACAGTAACCACTTACCATCAGGTGGACTGTGTACTCGTTTGTCACTCGATCCTATAAAAAAAAACGTTAGATCCCGTGTGCTAGCGTGCACTGTAACGCAATAATTAACTACCCTATGAGATGTAACATTGTTTTTACTTGATTAGCCCTTTCCTAACTTCTAAGCAAGTTCCGACTATATTTCTTATGCTCCGATTGTTTATTAAATTAGAATATATTTATTTTACAGTGTTGCTTTTGGCCACTAAGTTTCACGTTCTGGTTTCGAATTGCAGCCAGGTCCAACATTACGAAATGACAAAATTTTAGTTTTAAGGATCGTGTTGCGTTGTCTTTGTGCTCATGTTTGCATTAGGCCAGTGAAGCGAAATTATAGGCTTTGGTCTTAAATAAAGGAGTAAAATAGTAGCATGGGGGGGGGGGGGGGCATAAGGATTTAAAATAGGCAAGCGCAGGTGCACTCCCTATTTCTTCACTGTCATAGTCGATGTGACGACAATCAGTAGACTTCATATGCTTCCTTAGGCACGTGGGTAAAATACTGCCAAGTTCCTGATTCCAGGTTGCTACTGAGAATTAATTTACAGAAAAACTCCATAGCTGATTTTTGGCCTGACCCCGGATTCGAACCCGGAACTTCATAATCAGTGGACGAGTTTACCACCAGACAGAATTGTAATAAAGTATAGCTACTTTTTTGCTTATGTTTTACAAAATTTTATTTTAGGCATTTCAGGGCTTTAGAGAACAGATTTTAGTGTTAAAATTTAATGTAAGTTAGTGCGGTTGACACCTTATAATATCAATATAATATTTATCAACAAGTACGTTATAGTACATTCAGAAAAAAATATTACAATGGAGTAATAAGATAGGTAGATGATTACGCTCGTGAAGGCGACGTTGTGTTTAATTTTTTTCACTCCGTTTCTGCATGCATTATGTCCGAAGAGACAACCGTATGCTTTTTTTTTATAGGATAAGGGTGACAAACGAGTACACAGTCCACCTGATGGTAAGTGGTTGCTGCGGCCCATAGACATCTACATCTATCCTCTATTACAAATCAAAATGCAGATGCGTTGTCACCCGTGAGGACTAAGATGGAATGCCTCATTTCCAGTAAAAAGGGCCTCCGGCCACCTGCACTCACCAAGCGAAACGTAGAGGTAAACCGCTACTTCATGCTGGTTTTCTGTGAGGTCGTGGTAACACCCCGGTTCGAGCCGGCCCATCCGTGCAACAGCAAGCTGCCGCGTGGCTCTACCACTGCTTCTATTACGTGTTGATAATTGGTATGTGCTTGCAATTATTTTGGGTATGGAATTTTTTAATAGATACCTTCAATCGTTTGTAAGGTGGGATTGTATAATAATATAGTGTATGTAACTTCAAACATTCGATATTAGTAATTATTGTTCGTACCATAGTAAATGTTAATTTCACAGTGTTATACAAACAGGTTATACAAATTTTGTACTAAATATACAAACGTCAGCTCCGAAAATCAAATAGCAGCTTATTGTTGCTTTTTACTGGTAAAGAGGCATCATCAGTTCATAGGGATATGCATCTACATATTGATTCTTAATCGAGAATAGATGCAGGTGTCTATGGGCCAAAGCATCCACTTACCATCAGGGACTGTGTTGTTTGTCACTCTTATGCTATAAAAACGATTTTTAATGTTCCGTTCCATATTTATCACAACAGAACACTTAAAGAAACATCTATGAGTTTGTCTGTACGTATATCATAAAGATTTTTCTCTGAGAGTGTTGCACGTTGATTAGTTTTGGTCAGTTTAGGATTTATACAAGTACCAGTACCCCAAAATCAGACGGTTGAACGACGGACGGACGAATGGTTAAAAGTCGAATTTTCGACTTCAGGAGACCACTGTATGGAATATAAGATGGAATCTCTTTGAAATACCATTTAAAATCTATAATAAAAAATAAAAAAACTAAAACTAGTAACTTAATTATCATACAGTCCCCGTAGTATCGTGCCAAGAACGCTGTCTGCGTTTCCCCATTGAATCGCTATACTTAGACTTTGAGCGAGAAAAGAACCAGCCCTCTTATTACCAGCAGCAAAGACCAGCCGCGGATGGAGTTCCTTTACGAACTTCACCGCACACGAACCCCACGGACCGATAGTCTCTACAACAAATGGCACAAATATGTAGTCATCTCTCAGAGAGTCATATTTGCGCCATACAATTATCTAATACATTATATAATGTTTTTATTTTGTTTAACACTAGCTGATGCCCGTAACTTAGCCCGCGTGGAGGTATCATAATAAACATAAAACACTCACGCCTGTCACCCAGAGGGGTAGGCAGAGATTATGGACTTCCATTTGGCACGATCCTGACACACCTCTCTCGCTTCCTCCATATCCATATACCTACGCATACACGCTCGTCGGTTAAAGGTAGTCTTGATATGGCCCATATTTAATATATCGCCAATTTGGTCGATAAACTTTTGCCTAGGGCGACCCTCCCCGACTATGCCGTTCACCTCTGCAACATAGATTTGCTTTGTCACTTTTTCCTCATTCATTCTTTCTACATGGCCAAACCACCGAAGCATTCCTTTCTTAATCCTGGTCACAACATCATCTTGCAAACCACACTCTTCTCTTATTAAACAATTTCTCACTCTGTCATTCAGCTTCATCCCTAACATACTCCTTAATGACCGCATTTCTACAGCATTTATTCTACTCTCATGCTTCTTCTGCCACACCCAACTTTCACTACCATACATTAAAGTAGGTACTAACACAGCATTGTGAATTGCCATACGTGCCTTTTTGGACACATTCTGACTTTTCACAATAGAGTGTAGAGCCCCATTCACTCTATTTCCTGCATTCACTCGTCGTTCTATATCCTTATCATATCTACCATCCCTGCTAAACACACATCCCAAATATACAAACTCATCTACTTGCTCTACCAACTCCCCTTCTATTCTTATTTCACATATCGTTTTGCTGTCTTCTCTTTCAAAAACCATAACTTTCGTCTTACTTGCGTTCACTTTCATTCCCTTTTCTTTTAATGTCCTGTTCATTAATGTAACCATCATTTGCAACTCGGCTGCCCACGATGCAAGTATGACTTGATCATCGGCGTACAAAAGGCATTTGACGGTTAACTCACCCATTCTTAACCTGCATTCTTCTACTTTCAAGGAGGTATCATTTTGAAATATTACAGCCTATGTGTGAATCCAAGATCTAAACATAAAGAGGTGATAACATAATTATGCTACAGATTAATCCTACAGAAACTATGTATACTCATACATACATAGTCACTATTAGCCAAATCACGAAGAAGATAAAAATGTATCATGAAATATTATGATTTCTTATTTATAGCTTTGTAGCAACCATAATCACAGGGGGACTGAGGATTTTTGGTCAGAATGAGCTATTCCTTTTATTTGGTTTGATAGATTCACTAAAATCTGTCTTTTTTTATAGGACAAACGAGCACACAATCCACCTGATGGTAAGTGGTTGCTGCGGCCCATAGACATCTACATATATCCTCGATTATGAATCAAAATGCAGATGCGTTGTCATTCATGAGGACTAAGATGGAGGGCCTCGTTTCCAGTAAAAAAAGTCTCCGGTTCTCTACACTCACCATACGAAAAACAGCAGCATTAAGCTGCTATTTTACGCTGGTATTCTGTGAGAGCGTGGTCCTTCCCCGGTCAAGTCGACCCATTCGTGCTGCAACTATACCAATAATATAGCTGCAGCATGGCTCTACCACGTAAAAAAACTAACTGTCTAACGAGGTTCAATACAATTTGAGAATATAAGCTAAGTACATCACAGATATATTCATTCAACAGTACAAAGTATAATTTTTTTTAAGTATTCACATGATGGCGTCCGTTCGTCCCGAGGATTAATTCCAGTTGCGGTTCTCAGATAAAGGAGGGTAATACAATTAATTGCCGTCTCACACAAAAACAAGACCAATAAGAGTTGGTTCTCTCAAAAGATTTATTATACGGAATAATTTTAAAATTTTTATTCATGAAGCTTTGTAAGCTCAAAACAGTGAACGCAAATAAATTAGCGTAAACCGCAGATATGTTTTGCTGTAGTACCATGCTGTGGAAGCTATTTGATAATCTCCGACAATTTTTGGTCAGGGTCGGATTTAGAGCGGGGCAACAGAGTACACGAACTGGACCTTCAACAAAAGAGACAGATTTTATGGATAACAAGAGAGAGAGAGAGAGAGAGAGTCCGATATAATGTATTATTTTGGTATTTGCTAGCAAATAGTACTCAATGAAAATGTTAATGTATTTGGAAAATTTAATACTGCACACCTCGAACTGTTCTGTTTGGAATATTCAATTTACTATTATTAACTACCGAAACCCTACATTTCGTTTAAAGCTACAAAAAAATTGTTTCTGTTCAATTAACACGAAATTTTTTTGACTGCTTGATGCCGGTGATTCGTATTTTGTTACTGAAAAAAATTGTCAAATAATTAATAAAGTAAAAAAATGTTAATGAATTGGATGTTTTACAATAGCGAAATTCAAAAGACTTCCTAAGGGATTTAATCTAAAGCTAATAAAAAAATCATAGTGATAAGTTCAGTTTTTCGAAACATATTCACATTCATACCGACTAAATAACGTCCAACTGAAATTATTTTAATTAACCTTTCTTTTTTAATAGTAATCAAAAGAAATAATCTTATTAAGACGTCATTAAAATACGCCAGAAGTATTCATTGAAATCTCCGCTTGCTATTGGTGTAGTTTTTTTTTTATTATAATAGTGCCAAATAAAGCTGGTGGAAGTGATTTAAGTTGAGTAAATTGCGATTTTTTGATTTGGAGTTGTCTCCTAATAGACAATAGAGCACTACATCTCCGCTTCGCGTTCGATGTGTCCAATATTAATAAAAATAGATAATATGAAAGTGCTATAAGAGCTCTCATTATTCAAAAAAGTTATTTATTAAAAAAGTGGATCAAAGGAAAAAAATGTTGTAAGTTATTTAGTTTTTCGTGGTCTCAAGTAAGTCTTCAGCATTTTAAAATCCAGCCCTGGTTTAGGTTAAACAGTATGTTAAAATAAATGTTATATCCATTCCGTATTCCCGGTGAGCCGCAGGCAAATGGAATTACAGAAACAGATTTTAGTGTAGTGATTTGCATTTGATCGAACAACGAACTAATTATACAAGATGTGCCATCTTTTCTAACAGAGTTAATCTAAACCATCTAGAGCCGTTTTTGAGTTTTACTGAGACTAACGGAGTCCATACGAACACAAAACATTTTATCTCGGACTTACCTAAAAATTCTACACCGAATGTATTCTGAGAACGTGGTAATTCAGCAATTGAACGTTATCTTATAAGTATCTTATAAGTAACTAGCTGTGCCCCGCGGTTTCACCCGCGTCATTACGTGTCCGAGGTGCGCGACATGACCTAGTTCAAGCATTTTATAACGGCTAGGGTTTAAGCGTCGTTCGCGCGCCTAGCCAAGTATTAAATTATTTTAATTTTACATTATCTCTTAAACTATGCGTCCAAATAACATGGTATAAAGAACAAAGTTTATTTTCATAAAATTGTCTTGATGATAAAGTAACTTTCGTTCGTAAGGATAAATAGGCCATGCCTAATAATAACGCTCATAAATCACTTTTAAATTTTCAATATTTTTGTCACAAACAACCAAATTATGGCTTATGTATAAGAAATAGACATATGGTATCGCTGACTTTTTTTTAGACGGAGTAAAGATCTATATTTTTCTAGAACATTGTATTTACGTATCCCTAACGATAACACCAACGTACGCGGATAAATCATTTCGGGAGTGCTTTTTCTTCTGACTTGCTTAACAAATATCCCAATTTAAGGCTAGCTGAGTAATATAGCTTAGTGCTAGATAGCCTATACCATTCCACATGAATCTGGCTATAATATACAAAAAGAATTTTTCAAATCGGACTGGTAGTTCCAGAGATTAGCGCGTTTAAACAAACAAAAAAAAACTTTTCCCCTTTATTATATTAGTATAGATATTGAAATAAATTACAATGTTTCTTCAAAATAAGTAGGCTATCAAGTATATTTGTTTGTTTTACATAAAATTGAAGTGACGTAATATTTATCGGTCCACCTGGTACATCACTACTGCAGGTGTTTAATAATGCCACAGGTACATTGTTACCTCTGCAGAATCCGGATCAAAGCAAGCCGAACACTGTTGTGTTAAGTACTGTGCTGTGTTTACTGTGGTTCGACGACAAAAATAGGTTTGGCAAAATCAGGACTATCCAAACGGTCTTTCAGCCAAAAAAGGAGAGCTATCATCTCGCATGTTCAACGGAGTTCAAAAACAAGAAGATTCGTATTCGTACTTTGCTCTTTGGAACGAAGTTCCTTATCGGACGGTACGGGTTTGGCGGATGGGAGCTTAGCAACAAAAGTACCTGTGACCTTTTGTCATAGTGTAATTTATTTTAAATGACGCTTCATTTTAATAGACGCAAATAGTTAATTAATTTATATTTGTTCTGTATTCTTTTTAAATAAATATATTATACTTCAGGGATCCCTTGTAAAATTCCATCACAAAGGGTGGAAAAATTGAAGATGAATATTTCAATGTAACTTTTATTAGTCGGCCTTTAATTCTTATTTAAACTATCTTCTATCACAGACTTTAAAAGTTGTTATTTAAAAATTATTATTGTTTTTCAGTTTTGAACTCCTCGTGGACATTTTATTATTACTTAAATTAAAAAAAAATATTTTTATCAAAGTAGTAATTTCACGAATTAATCTGTGGAAAAGTTGAATTCTTTTTTTAAATTATTAAAGTTTCACCAACATTTGTATACATTGTTAACATTATAATTGACACACATACGTTGATAGGGTATTACTTTAAATGTTACAAACTATTATAGGTGATTACAATATGCACTGGAATAAACATAAAAAATAATACATAGTTACAGCAAACTAAAACGTTAAAAAAATTCAAAAACTTAAACTACGAGTATTACATATGCGTTATGTTTGAGTAATTCTTTTCTGAGTTTGTTAGGTGAGTCGGAATTAATATCTAATGCATGGGAAAGTTCATTGATCAATTTACTTAACCTAGAGATCGGGGAATTTGCGCCAAATACCGTTCTACGAAGAGGTAATGATGATTGATATGGTTCAATGTCCTTGTAAACACGTTATAAGTAGCGGATGGTACACTTTAAACGCTTATTCACTTGCCTTTATATTGCCTGCGAAAGAGTCACTCACATTTGAAACGAAAGCTTTACGTGGGTATTTAGACTACAGTAGAGCTTGTCATGTTGAAGTGAAAGGACCCCATTTCGGGGCACGACTTGTAACGACGTTTTACTTGCATCATAATAAAAAATATTTAAAATAGCTACCACATTACTGATATTACTCAGCGATCACCGTAGTGTGGTCAATAACGTCGTAGATATTAAGTCCGAAAAAAAAGGGTTTAAATTAATTTTAAACAACATGCATTGATCATGGGCTGTGATGATTCTGATAATTATTTTATTTTATCCTGGTGGTCCTGATCAGGATGCTAGGAAAAAGTTATTAAATTATTGTATTGTCATCGGTCTTGATACGAGTGCAAATTTTCAAGTCATTCGGCCGTCTGCAAGTTGGTAAAAATTACATTAAAAGATTTAGTTACATAGATAGATACATATATAGCTAGATACACGCGAAGCTATAATAAAAGCATGTTACTAAATACATTTTCTTGTAATCTTGAAAGTAGTACGTACGGATAAATTGGGACAAATGGTTCTTCAATTACGTCTCGTATTCTTTTTCATTCGGTATATAGATTTTTCTCCTGCAGTGTTGAGACATATACTATACATAAACTATACATGGACAATCTTATAGACCCGGAACTATTATTTGTAGGCTATACAAATACCTATTCCGTGCGGGAATCGACACGCGGCTCCAAATCCTTAACTGCTCATTCCACTTAGCGCAGATACAATTTCTGTTGTAATATCCAATAAATAATAAGTTTAAATTAATAAATAAAATAAAATATAAGGTTTTTATAAAGTCAGCGGTCTTTCCAACAATGCACACCAGATGTCAGGTATTTCCAGAAGTTGTACCCATACTCATTTTAACTCTGGACAGGATACCCTTGCACTGGTAACGCTCCCAAAAACAGATCCCAAGTCTGTGAAATTTGAGTCATATCCGTCGATTAGTAGTATGAACCGCATGTAAGCGAGTTTATCATTAATTTGTAGAAAAAGTTTTTGGTTCACCATTATCAATCCGCAAGCCTCTAACAGATAAATAAAAAATAACAGATAAATAAAAAATAACAGATAAATAAAAAAACTGTGGTTGTCACCACAGTTTTTTTATTTATCTGTTCTCAAGAAGATGCTAAAGAGGAGGAACAACTACGGAATGATATGGGGTAATGTACCTGAGGCGTCAAATACTCCCTGCGGAAAGCAAAGCTACTCGTATTGTCGCACTCTCGCCGCGGGCATCGATTTCTTTTTAATTAATTTACTGTGTTGCCGGTTATATAACCTGTTTGTATTCATGGAAAGGCTTGTTGTTATACATGGCCAGATATCTGTAATTCGTTGACAAATTTGAAGATATTGTTAGTCGATGATCGTAATTAAATCACACCGCCGGAGACTCGGGCTATCAAATTCCCGCAAAGAGAGTGATACTTCTTTGATTATCGAACCCCCGGTTCCACTGAATCCAATGACAGAAATGTCACACTCGTGCTCTGATGGCGGTTGGATAACTCACAAACATTCCACAGGTGATATGATGATTGGTTATGAACTAAAGCATCATTACTGTCATCATCATCATCGCCTTTTCCTTTTTATATAGGTAACGGCCTTGCAGGCTCAGGCCGGAGTCATGTACGGCTGTAAAAGCCAAAAGGCTAACATCACTAACACCTTAGAACAAGGAATAAGGAATGATATGGAGTAGTGGATGCTCTTATACCTTATTTATTACACATACTACTATACGACAACCGCATACCGCGATGGAAAGAAAAACGATTTAATTTTTTAAATTTATGTTAAAATGAATTATTTTGCGTAAAATTGTTTGTTATTCTAAAATGTTATATCCAGCTGTAATTGTGAACAACACACTGTCGTTAATTTATCGTGAAATTGTAGCATTTATAAAATTATTCCATTCAATTGGAACTTAATTTTACTACAGATATTTGTTTTGGACAGACGTTGCAGCGTTGTTGGATCAAATTTAAGTTGAATTTAAATTAAAATATTGCTGGTACTATGGCGGGCCATCAATCGATACAGTGTATATATCAAATCTATACATATAATAAAACTGTAAATAGCAGATGTCTGTACATTTTATATTTTTGTAATAAAAGTGATTGAGGGGTACTAAAAATAAGTAATTAAATACATTTCTACCATTTTTAGAATTTTCTGTCTGTCTGTCTGTCTGTCTGTCTGTTTGTTTGTTAACGTATCACGTATAAAGTACTAATTTATATCATAAGAATTGTTAAGGAAATTATAAAGTGTATCTTCGGGTTACATTTAGTCTTTATTTCATTAAAATCAGTTCATTCCATCAAAAGTTATGATAAATATTCTGAAGTATGGGTAGGGAAGTATAGGTACGAATTTGCTCAACGGTGGCTTTGTTTGAGCCATCAAGTGCATTTTAAACTAATATCATATCATAAATCATAGTTAAATTATGTAAAATAATGATATAATTATGTATATCTAAAACGCAGTAAACAAAAGTAATAAAGAACGTATTAAATATATTATACAAAAATATATTAACGTTATTAACTAAATCTGAAGCACAATAGTTAACCCATTTCTTCGATAGATGGTGGTGTTGTGAAAATGTAATGCAATTGCAAATGTGGTTTTTTCCTGTAGATGAGTTTTCATATTTACTGCTAATCTTTATTATATTACTCGCTGCCCTACTGCGTGTTGACTAACTCAATTTATTCTTTACCGCCGAGTACTCTATGTGGTAAATCAAATTTTAAAAGAGCTATTAACAATTGCATTGGTTTTGGCGAGAGTCAAACTTTATTTTTTGCTTACTGTGTAGGCACTGATTTATAAGTTCTCTTACGTTTTATATAATGTATCAATCGCGTCAATTAATCTCTTTTATTTTTAGAATTGATGTTAGCAGCGCCATCTCTCTTGAAATATATACATATAATAAAAATGATGATAACATGTTGTGTCTCTTTCTGTACATTGTATATATATTTTGGTGGCTAAAATCATTATGGGGAACTGAAAATAATTAAATAAGAACATTTTATAATTTTTAGAATTGTCTGTCTGTCTATTTGTCTGTTATTATATGAACGCATCACGTCTAAAGTAAACATCTTTTATTTTCAAAGAAATCGTTTAGAAAATCATAAAGCGTATCTTCGAGTTACATTTAATCTTTGTTTTATTAAAATTGGTTAATTCTATCGAAAGTAATGATTATTATTTTGAAATGTAGGTTCGAATTTGTTCAATGGCGCCATAAAATCTCAGAAATAGTAATAAAAAGATTTCTGTGTAAAAAAAACGTTCCATAATAATTAATATATTTATACTTAAAAAACAAAAAGAGATAGGATGTTTTCTCACACAAAGGACGTAATAGATGGAGTTGTACAAATTACAAACTTTTCTGAATTGCTGTGTTGAGATTTTTCGCCGATGAATCGTATTGAGACTTACTGAAGAAATTTGTATCCATCGAAGCCATACAACGGAACCCGACCAAAAATAAAAATTTCGCAACGAAATGTCGTGATATTGTATTTATAATATACGCAAAATCAGAACTGCCATTTTAGCGCTTTGGGAACTAGATTTAGCACTTTTTTGGAATGTATAGCGCGCATTTCGTAATTTTAGCACCTAGCGCTTAATCCAGCGCTTTTTGGTGTATTTAGCACACATTTCAATATTTTAGCGACTAGCGGGTTATTAACTCTTTTATAGCAGCACTGTTAGTCCACATTACCGATAATAATAATAATGACCTTTATTATTTTTTCCCACAAATAGTACATTGCAGTTTATCTTTTTCAAACATATTTTTTCCACAAAACAAAGAGCATGGGAGACGAGTCCAAACTAGGATACCCTGTGCTATGGATCTCCTGGCTTCCCCTTTAGGATGATCAACTTGATTTTTTTACCGACGACTATAAGCGGGAAAATCCCCTTTATTAAGGTTTTCGTTCATGGTTTTGGCAACGCATTTATTTTGCTTTATTCAGTTTCAGTCAGTTGCTTAGAGCACAGCTAAGTTAAAAGTTACTTAGAAGTTATAACACAAAGAAACTGTGTAGCAACCGCAATCAGATGCTGTACATCTGAAACTAAGTTGCGAAATACATTGCACTTTAAAACAATTAATGACATTTTTATTGTTCGTACAGTACTAACTACTGTTGACAGCAATTGCTATAATTATAAGTCAATGTCCTGCGAAGTATTGATACATCAAAAAAATATTGCCAGAAAAAAACTTAATGTTGTTTTCTTTATTATGATTATATAAAAAAACACAAACTTTGTAGTTAATTTAGCGCGAAATCTAGGGCTTTTTTAAAGCGCTGTTTTCATGAAATCTAGCGCTTTTTGTGTTGTCCTAGAGCTGAATGAGTTTTTTTTTTATCTGGCAGCACTGCCCAAAAACCCTCTATTAAGAAGTAACTTTCCTTTCAGTTTTAAGCGCGTTCAGTTCCCAGTTACAGTGAGTGTGTGTTATGCGATGACCGTAAATAAAGCGCAAGGTCAAACTTTACGCGTTAAGTGTACCTCAGTACTGACTGTTTTGCACATGGCCAACTCTATGTTGCTTTTTCCCGCGTTAGTAGCCCCCGTAACCTTTTTGTGTATACCCCGGCTAAGCCTACTTCTAACGTTGTTTACACAGAAGCTCTATCATAAACGACTTAGAACTTTGATGATAATGATTTATTTTGTTACCACTTATTGATAAAGTAATGAAATAAATCGTTTAATATTCTCTTACCTAAACGACAAATTCTTTATGTAAAACCTGTATACGCGAGCTACGCCGCGGGCACAGCTAGTCTAGTAATAAATATATAGTATACAGTATATGTATTACTATAGTATACTGGATACGATATAAATAAATACAGACTGTGAGGTATTTCATCTTGGTGCTTAGGGCTGATAGAAGGGTTCTACCGCCCTTCTACGTTAAAACATTCAAATCAATTTCTTCTAGTTAGCATTAATTTATAATGCTATATTGCTTACACAATTATATAAATGATTTAATAACTTGTAAAATGTATCCAGAGCAACAAGACTTCTTATCGCACGTAAATCTGATTTCACTTGCGGTCGTTGTGGTTATTCGTCTTTCGATAACACGTCGCGTCGGGAGTTTAATTTTGTTTGTGTATCACGATCATGACTTGCGATCGATATTATATAATTCGTACGGTATTTTAGTTCTTCCGGTCTATCGGCTGAGCTGGTAAAATAAATAAATTACGCACTTAGCCTACTTTAAAAACAAGAACGAAAATAATATATTATCTACTAAGATAGCAGGTATATACGGTATATGCTGTATATACCCACTATACTATACTGTGTATACCCCATATAAATAAAGTTCACGCGCCATAAAATTAGAAAAAGAATTTTGTACTATTCTAAGTCACTGCTTAACTACTATCCTATCTGATGGTAAACTGTGATGCACCCGGAGATGGTAAGGCGCAATGATTTGACAAAATCCTTTTCACTCTTACATTGTAGACACCAATATTGTAATCGGATATAATATATACTGCGGTTATTCATCGCCGCTGTTGACATGTCTGCCATTCTCGTTCTAGAAGTTCAGTGCAGCACGATTTTAATTTTATTGTCACTAAACCACAAAAAATATATAAAATATTAACACAATGGCATCTCATTATCGTCTTCATTAGCTAGTAATTTTTGATTCCACACTTTAAGAATAAATATTTATGAACGTGAAACCACTACTATGCAGCCTAATACCTAATGATTAATATTTGTCTTGATTCCTTTAAGAGGTATAACAACGAAAACTCTTAGTAAAACGCACAGCGCTGAACCGCCAAACATCCAGTTTCGTTAGTTTTGACGCGATGTGCGATTGTTAAATTTGCCGGTTGGAATTACCGAACAATTAAGTCTATGCGATAGTATAGGATAATCTCCGTTGAGATTGACCGCTATAACCGAATTTTTTAATATACTTATATAACAATAATAATATATATACGAGTCAGTTTCGAGATCAAATAACATGTCCTACAGAGCTTCTTTATGCTATCCCCGATTCAGCTATGCGCTATATTCTACGTCATTTTTCAATACATTCTGACTTAACTCACTCTTCATTACCTAACCTCCACGTACTAACAGAGGGACACTCAGTATTTTTTCCCTGTGCTCCCTGAAGGCTAAGATGATAGGACAGTTTATAACAGTAAAAATGGACTAGTTACCAATTCGGCAGTTTTCAAACTGTCCGGATTGTTAGTTATAATTACAGCCTATATCCATCCAACTGCTGGAAATTTTAAATTGCATTATGAATTATGCCCCGTAAATCACTTGGTCTATATAAACATTCTAGTTTCTGTTTCTAAGTTTATTTCCACCTGAAAACCTATTGAAAATTAATTGACTTTCAACGCTTCCCGGAAAGCAACAATGCTTTCCAGGGAACGGTTCGCTAGTTCTTCAATAACATGGCTGCCGACCGGATAAATTATTATGCTTCAATATATTGAACTGTCGCCGACCTCTAGAAATTCGATTATGTTACTTTATGTTTTCTATTATGTACCGTTTTATGAAGGTTTCTGCATTGTAACTCATTCTTTGTTCAAGCACTGCCTTTTCTTTATAAAATTGAAATTACAAACATCAAACGTACTCACAGTCCTTATGATACTCGTAGTAAGTGACCACTCAAAGCTAGGACCTGCGACTAAATAAAAAAACAACACCATTCAGGCTGCACTGCTCTGGGACTCCTTGCCCGATGACGTCAGAAAAACATCTAATAAGACTGCCTTTAATAGATTGGTACATAAGCACTTTATGAAGATATTAGATGATAGTTAATATGGTCAATTTGGTTGCCTTTGTTGTTATTTTATTTATAGGTTTATGTTATATATCTATTTGTATTTATAATATGTATATATTTATGTATTTGTATGTAAATATAATATATTGTCTGTATTATATTTTATAGTATATAAGTTTATTGTATTTATAGATATAATATTAGTGTATTTTTAAGTTTATCAGTAGCTTTTTCCATGATTTACTCTATTGTTAATTTTCTTTTGTCACCTACTCGTATCACTTAATTTCCACACGTCTCGGGTTGACTGGGTGAGAATGCCTAAAGGCATTAAGCCCGCCCTTTGTAATCCTTTAATGAAGGTGCAATAAAGTGTAAATAAATAAAAATATTAACAATATAATTAAACCACACACACACCCACACGCACGCACGCACGCACGCACGCACGCACGCACGCATGTGTGCGTGTGCTTGTGCGTAGGCGTGTGCGTGTGCGTGTTCGTGTGTGTGTGCGTGTGCGTGTGCGCGCGCGTGTGTATGTGTGCGTGCGTGTGCGCGCTTGTGTGCGCGTTTGTGTGTGTGTGTGTGTGTGTGTGTGTGTGTGTGTGTGTGTGTGTGTACTATGTATGTACGTTCGAGCTGATTAGATTTTCAAGTCATCGGTCAAATAAAATTAAATAGAAGCGGGAAGTTCCAGGGATGGCCTATACTGTCAACAAAAAGATTTTTTAAGTTTAAACCATGAAGTTATCATCGCATTTTACGGCATGTAACAAAGTAAGTAATAATATATTATGTAATACAACAATGTTTTATAACAATTTTAGAACGAAAGGCCAACATAACTATATGTTAATAGTATTGATTCACTTTGTTAGTTTGTTTTGTTGTTCCTAAATGTTTTTATTTTCAACTATCGATCGACAAATAGATACCTAGGGTACCTATTGTTATTTATCAGAATATATACAAGTTGAGTTAATCTATAAACGCATAATTCACCGGATCGTAAGTGGTTGCTGTAGCTCATAGACACTTATATCTATCACTGATTATGAACTAAAATATGAATTCTGCGTCACCAATGAGGACTAAGATAGAATGCCTGATGACCAATAAAAAAGGACTACGGTTATCGTAATTTACTATACCGAAATACTGCTGCATAGTGGTATTTTACTCTGGTATTCTGTGAGAGGGTGCGAGTATAGTTTTTAACTCGGTAATTTAGATTACCGATGTAATTTACATCGGTATCTCTTCTATAGTCTTTTTAGTATGTTAATTGAAAATTTATAAAACACTACGATATTTATCAATATCCTTGGCAAGTGCGTGGATATATTTTAAACTAATTTCAGTTTTCGTAATATTTTCAAAATTAATAATTTTCTAAATTAATAAATTAATCAAAATTGTTCAGTGAAAACCGAATTTTCAGATTATTTAAATGTTTCCTGGCATCTTTAAAAAACAAACATGCAGAGAGCAATCTTTCGTACCCTAAATACTGCGGTTATTGCCCAACGAGTCAGTAAGCGCAAGTGGCAATAGGCCGGCTATATAGCTTGCACCGACAGCCACTGAACTCAAACTCAAAATTAAATTGATACTTCGACGGAAATAAAAAAGACCAATGCAGTGTTATATAATGTTTGTTATTAGCTACAAGATAAAAATGTGCATTGTGAAACCATTGACCCAATGCCCCGCCGAATATAAAATGAATTCAATCTGTAACGTGCAAATTTTATTACATTAACAGAACATATTACATGCCCTTAAACTTCTCCGGGCTTCCTTTAATTATATAAGTAGTAAATGTTGTCCATTCATCATCATCATCATCATTACAGCCCTTCACAAGTCCACTGCTGAACATAGGCCTCCCCCAAACAATGCCACAAAGCACGGTCCTGAGCCACCTGCATCCATCGACTTCCTGCATTTCTTACCAGGTCGTCACTCCATCTCGTGGGGGGACGCCCTACACTTCGCCTACCGGTACGAGGCTGCCACTCGAGAACCTTTCTTCCCCATCGGTTGTCGGTTCTTCGAGCTATATGGCCGGCCCACTGCCACTTCAGCTTACTAATTCGTTGAGCTATGTCGGTTATTCTGGTTCTACTGCGGATATCCTCATTCCTAACTTTATCACGCAGAGAAACTCCGAGCATAGCCCTCTCCATAGCTCGCTGAGCGACCTTGAGCTTCCTCATACGGCCAGCAGTGAAGGACCACGTCTCAGTTCCGTAAGTCATTGTCATTGTTGTCCATTGTCTAATTTAATTTTGCGCTGGAGAGCTATACAGTTCACATATACCGGATTAATAATTATTAAATATATTTATTTCCCTTTTTCGTAGTTATTTAATGTGTTTTCTTGCTGAAAATGAAAATTATTTACTTCGTAGGAGATCTGGATAGGTACCAATACAACTACCATAGACATCTGATCGATATAAGGCCCACTTAAATAATCCTTAATTCTGTTATAAAATTTGGATTCATTCAGCTTGGCACAGGTGATTTCTGCATCTCGACAAGATATTTACAATCAATAGTTATTGCTAAAAACCATCCAGGCGACCCATAAGTACCCCATAAAAATTTAAGCCGTTTATAAAATTTCAAGAAATTAATATTTTGAAAACTAATTAAATACTTTAGATTTTTAAGTAAAACGATCATTGAGAACTACCTATCTGGTCCATATTTTAACCATGTGGCCTTAACCTCGCCGAATTGCTTATTAGTAATACGATTCGGACTGACTTAATTTAAACAATAATCAATGTTTACTGTATAATATTGAAGATAATTTTTATAACCGACTAAACTAAGGTATATAAATATTCCGAACCTTAATAATTTAATTTAGTCTATGTACTGGCTTAGCTTACTGGATGCGAGAAAGTTTCATTCTTCACTTATTCTTACTTACTACTTAAATCCCTTCATTAAATCCTACACAGATCTCGTGCGCTCCTGTTCCATATTATTTTTCTCTGCCTGCGAGAGGCTTTTTACAGCTTCAAGAGCATGTTCCATCTGACAAGAATTCCAGGCCACTTGTTCCTGTAGTTTTTCTTTCTATTTTTTAATTAAAATGCTACCCCTACACTTGATTTTCTCCTGTATCCTGGAGGCAGTTTACAAATATAAATTTCATAAGGACAAACATGCAGACCTTAAACAATTATTTGTTGATCTTACGAATACTTATCCCGTGCGGAATTCGAATTCGCGGCCCTCAGCATTATCACTGCACCACGGTGCCGTCTAATTTCTGTAGTTAACCAGCAGAGCCAGAGCTTTGAGTACCTAGCCATACCAGTTTGAAGGATGATAAAGCCAGTATATTACAGGCTATAAGATATTCCACAATAGCCTACAGTAGGGACAACGCATCTGTTGATGAGTCTATGTACTATCTATTAGTTATCCACCATGTAGTGACTAGTGAACTGTGTCTCAAATAGCTTAACCTGGGATAATACATATGTATATACAGCATAATGTTGATGTATTTCGTATGGTGAGGAACGAAAACCGGAAATCCTTTTTACTGATAACGAGGCACTTTATATGTGTTGCTCGAATTTGTATTCAGGTTCTTAATCAAGAATACATATAGGTATCTATTGGCCGCAGTTTCCCCTAATCATTAAGTGGACTGTGAACTCGGTTGACATTCTATCGAAACAAAAAACCAAAAGTAAAAACTAATGAAGGTATCTAATTCTTTGTCAGCATTAGCGTCGTCTAAAGAAGCTATTATGTGGAAATTATTCTTTTTAGTTTTTGAATTAGGCTTTTAATTTATTTAAGTTTCTTTTATCCTTCGTGGAATAAAAAATATTCATATTTATCACAAGGGAACAAACAAGAATGACGTCTAAATAGTTACATTCAAACTTCATTCCTAAGGATTCCACCCCTAAGGGTAACATAACAAAAAAGTATAATACGTAATATACAGACGAATTGAGAACCTTCTTATTTGAAGTAACTAAAAATAATGCTTAAAACATTGAGAACTAAAATAAAAATTCAAAATATTAATTACTTTGGCGCGTGTAGCAAGTTTATTTATATTTATCACAGTTATATAATGCGTGCTCGTTTTGGCCCCGCGAGGTCACTTGGCGCTTAAAATGATATTAATTTGTTGCTTATTGTCTTAACTAACATCCGGGCAGTTATTTTGTATAAAATACTACAGAGTTGTGTTATGTAATGATATTCATGTGTTTATGTCACGAGGTTAGCAGTGTTACGAAATGATACTGCACTACGATATAAGAAAGGTTTGTCATCGTCGTTACTTACCAAATACTACACGTTTAAAAAAGCTAGTGATGGCCTAGTGTTCGAAATTTGTAGTATTTCATTAAATTTTAAGTTTGCATATTACTCGTAAGCGAGCTGTATAATAATTAATTTTTAACTGCACGATTAAACAGATAACTGACATTTATACAAAATATAAAATAAGCGATTTTCGTCTTGACCTACACTCCACAGACTATTGAAAAGATACATTTAAATTACACAAATGTACGATATTTATTGACAACATTTTAAAATTCTTTGACTACAATCTCTTCACATCTGTTTAACTAGACTATTATGTTTGGCAATGTGTTAACACACACTTCGTCCACAATTATCGTTTTATTTTATTTTATTTTATGTATTTGTACACAGATTACGCACATATTTTTAAGAGGTAGAGCCACGCTGTAGCTATATTATCGTTGTAGCACGAATGGATAGGCTCGATCGGGGTAGGACCACGCTCTCACAGAATACCAGCGTAAAATGGCAGCCTAATGCTGTTGTTTCGTATGGTGAATATAGAGAACCGGAGAGCCTTTTTACTGGAAACGAGGAATTCTATCTTGGTTCCCAGGGGTGACAACGCTTCTACATTCTTAATCGAGGATAAATGTAGATGTTTATAGGCCACTGTATGCTCGTTTGTCACCCTAATTGTACAAAGTCTTTTTTTATATATCTATAAATTATAGCTTTCTGCAAAACCACAAACCTCACACTCGCTCCACGCGTACAATATGCTTAAAAAGAGTTACAAAGTTTTCTCTTCATGTATTAATATATAGATACGGAAATTGAGGAATGCTAATAATTTTAATACAATAGAATTCATTCATCATACATTCAGTCCACGAAAAGTTCACAGCTGAATTGTTTAATTATAAAAATTATACTTGCATTATGAAACCTTAAGGTTGATCGGTCTAAGTAATAAATAATATTATTATTTAAAAAAAAAACTGTGCGCTATTATAAACGGTTTTTTTTTAATTCAATAAAGTGTGCAAAAATTTCTTCCAAACTTTTCCGTATGCAATATTCTCTATCACAGCAAAGGCAAACATTCAAGTAACGTTGTGTATTAAATGAAACTAATTTTTACGGATCTATCGCGTTTAATTTTGTTTTAACATTGTGTAACTGAATTTCGCAGACTTCTCACCAGTCGACACGTTGGAAGCTGCGTATCCGTGTACGGAAACACGGATACGGATCGGTGTGTGGTATAAAACTTTCTGTCTTATAACTGTAGAAAAAAAAGAAGAACAATTATATTAGGTAGGCCACAATCCACACTCTTCTTCTAACAGCAGACTTGGAAGGCCCGGGTGACTAAATTTAAAACCGGAACTTTATTCTAAAGCCGATTTCTATTATAAGAAAAAATTGAAAATTTAATCATCTTTATTCATGATTCAAGGATATTAATACATAACACGTAACAATGCTTTTATAAAGCCAAAATTTTGTTGAATGTTAGATTTCCTTACGTTAAAAATTATTGAATTTAATTAATAAGATAAAACGGTTGATATGAACCTCTTTCTTACAGCAAACTAAGACTTAGGCTCGAGCGACGAAATTTAAAACCGGGGCTTTATTCGAAAACTGATTCAGATTATGAGAATAAATTTGAAAATTCAATTATCTTTATTTATGATTCAATCAAAGATATTTATTTCACAAGTAGAACGTTCTATTAATAAATACTCTTATAAAACAATAAAGGCATTGTATAACACTTATGAAATTTAATTAATGGGGAAAATGCTATTCTATTTTTAAACTAGTTTATAATGTTCCGAACATTATAAACTAGTTTAAAAATAGAATACCGTTATCTTTTAAATTATTTAATACTCTGTTTAGGTGTGCAGAGACACTGTTTCTTACAATACAATCTTTGATATAAATACAATAAGATGAATTAGATTGCCACTTTTCACTCTCAATCTAACCTTTTTTTTATAGGAGATCAAACGATCATGCGGCTCACCTGATGGTAAGTGACTACCGCCGCCTCTGAACAACTGTAACACCAGGGTAATGGCAGATGCGTTGCCGGTCTTTTAAAAAGGAGTAGGCTCTTTTTTTGAAGGTCCCTAAGCCGTATCGGTCCGGAAAAATCGCTGGTGGTAATTGATTCCACAAGGAAGTTGTGCTAGGGAGAAAACTTCTTCTAAATCGCACAGTGGTGGACCACCAATCATCCAGATGGTATGAATGATATCGCATGTTTTGTCGCGATGTGCGATGATGGAATTAAGCGGCTGGAATTAGTACGAACAATTCCTCAGAGCACTCCCGTGATAGATGCGATAAAATACGCAAAGAGATGCAACATCTCTACGCAGTGCCAGTGAGTCAAGCCGATCGGAAACACCTCGGTCGTTGACGATTCGAACCGCTCTGCGCTGGATGCGGTCAAGTGGAACGAGCTGGTATTGGGGAGCCCCTGCCCAGAGATGGGAACAGTATTCCATGTGAGGCCGAACCTGCGCCTTATAAATTTGCAAGCGGTGTTCCGGCATGAAATACTGTCCCGCTCCGCTGAGCCGAAGATTTTGATACTGGCTGAGGTAACAAGGGGAGTGCCTTGAAACTGAGGAGATACGACAAAGGGGTTCTTTTTAGCGATCTTAATTCTCTAAAATAACTTAAGAAAATTAAGACCTCCTTTTTAAAATCAGCAAATAAAACAGCGTAAATTGTATTGAAGAATATTTAAATTATAAAATGTCATTTTCAGCGCTCGCTTCAATTCTTGTTAAAACAGACAATATAGCTCAGGGCCGGTCAACTTCCTAATAGCAGATTGGCACCGGGAGATGACCTTGGGGGGCTTTAAAGAAGCGAGATGGAATAATATCTATCTCCCTCGCACGTTATGTTATATTGCCATGAAAGAAATATTATTTTAAATGACACATCATTTTAATCATTTTTTTATTTAATAATTATAATACTTTATTATATAATATATTTCGTTAAACATATATTTATTACGTCTTTATTGAAGTAACAAAATGTATAAATATGAAACTGCATACTATAATAAAAAGGCAAGTTATGGCAACGGCAAATAAACAAAATTACAAATGGCAGATCCGTTGCGCTTGCTATTGCGTTCTTGTTTATTTGTGTTGCAAATTAAGTTTATATTTCGATATAAACTTATTTCTTACATTACTAACGTTGAGTTGAACATCTCGTTCCTCTGTTTTAGTGTTTACAGTGAGAAAGAGACTCAAAAACAAGTGCTGTGCATTGTGCTAAATAGACAGAGACTCAATTTTATCTTTCATCATGAAAGAAAACGAAAGGAAATGTTACAAGTGTGGATGTTCTCCTGCTCATGATTGTAACATCACCTTGCATCGTTTTCCTAAGCCTGGGAGAACAAATAGCGTACGGTACGTATGCTAAATAGCTTTTTGATTACTGATTAAAACAGTTTTAAAGTGTTTAAATTTGAACCACTGAATTAATAAAGTAGCAGAAATAAAAATTATTATGGGCCGCATCGGCTAATAAAACCTAAGATACATATTAAGCGACTTAAAAACGTGTGCAAATAAATCTGAAAATTAGAGAAATTATGCAGAACAGCATGAGGTTTATCACATAGAAATCATGACATAATAAAAAGTTCTAGATGTATTGGTACACATAGAAATAACTTGTGGAATAATATTTATATATGTATACAATACAATCACATTGTTTGAAAGGAACAATCTTCTTGTATTGCACTCTTCTTCCAAGCACGTTTTTAGCACCTCAGTAGTATATTATTATCTAATTGTATTTTTTCAGATGTGAATTATGGGCGAAGTACTGTTTTCCTCATGAATCTTGGTGGTCACCAGAATTTCAAAACAATCTTCATTCTAGGCATTTAATGTTGTGCACTAAACATTTTAAGAAATCATCATTCATTGATAATTTTGGAAAGAGGCTAGTCAAATCTGCAGTACCTGATGAGGAATGTGATAAGGTTAGTTAATCTTTCTTTTGTTACTATCTACATTTTTTTCTTTTGTGTGGCTTTTCTCATACTACAGTGAAAATATTATCTAGTTAACAAACGGTGGTAGCAGATTGAGTGGTGATTTATAAGGGTATGCGACGTAACCTACCATTACTTCTCAACCATAAAAAAACAAAAGATATAAACTTTAAAAAAAAGTTATCTTTTATTTAAAAAAAAAAACCTTATCCATACTAGGATTTTCTCCTCTTTGTGGAGGCAGTTTACAAACATAAATTGGATGAGGACAAACAACCCCCGGCACAATTATTTATAGACCTTGGGTCAATTTAAAATCGGTGGCAGAAAATGACTGTAAATTTCGAAAACAAAAGAAAATAAAATTATGTTTAACTTAGTTGTATAGGTATTTATGCTATGTAGATATCATTGTTAAATGCAATATCGTGGTTGGGCGCGATGTCTTGCCACTATTTTTAGATTTTCAAGTAATTTACTAGTGCAGCAACTCTGTTACCATCATATATTTATTCATATTTAAACAACAAACAATTATTTTTAGAAACATTCTTTGTTATGAACATTAATTAAGTCTTTACTCTCATGTTCAACATGTAAAATTACACCATAGTTCTTCTTAAGTAGGAACAGTAATGGAAGTTAAATATACTCTGTTACTTCCTTTGTTTTAATGATCAAATTTTCACTATAAACTATGTAAATTGAATTAAATTATTAAAATATAATGATGATGTTGTGTATAAATGAGAATATTAAATAATTAATAAACAATGCATAGAGTCAGGTGTCAGCTTTTAATAAAATTCGAGACATTACTCTTATATATTTAGGGACACAAAAGTAACAAAGTTGTAGGAAGAATAACATAGTTGTACTATTTGCAACAAATTTATGAACTACTATCACAAAAAACAATATTTTTGGCTATGAATTGTTTTAAGAAGTTTAGAAACTTAACTAGATTATAAAACTTAAGGGGAAAAAGCTAAAAAATCTTATTGAGATCAAATTAAACCTAAGCTGATAACTTATTTTTCAAATATCTCTAGTGGAGTATGGAACTGGTAATATACCCTTTTGCCTTTATTTACTTTTTAGGTACTGAAACAACTCTTATGAAACTCTCATATTGTTCATATTATGATATATCATTTTAAACTAATTTGTATGTTTTTCTAGTATCGTCAACAGAATTTAAAAAGACAATTTTTACTTCACCATCATTGTCTACTTCGCTTGATGCTTTGCCTAGATAAACACTTACTTTCAGAATTGTAAACTTTAACTAAGACCTAGACTCCTTCTTTGATTTTACTTGGATGAATATTTTCTTTATGAATCAAGTGATTCTCATCATTTTTTTCTTTAGACAAGCAGGGTTGATCTGATGCCTTATCTTTTAATCGTAGCAAAGGATTATCATCATCTGATTCCGAACTCTAACTGTAAATTACATTGTAAAAAGATTTCCTTTTCTGTTCAATTAAATTACTTATATCCGCTAGATTAGTAGAATTACTCCTTTGATTCTTCGACTGTATCCTTTAGTGGACAATAGTTTTTTGGATTCATTCATGAGGAGAAACCAAGCTAGCAGAAACAGCTCAACTCTCGATATTTCAGCGCTCCCACTTCTTCTGTAATACACTAGTAGTACACTTGATGTACTTTCATTATACCATAGAAAGGAACAATTTCTGCTGGAATTTCATTTGCGATTCTTTCAATATCATAATCAGTTCAAGATTGACCTTAACTCTACTACTATCTTTCAGAGACTGATAGAACGAAGACGCTATGAGAATGTCTTTCCCAACAGCAACAAGCTGGCCAGCAGTCCGTTTTAGAAAGCCACCAACACCAACAGCTGCTCCTTTGCCGTGTCCCGTCTCGAAAAAATTCCATGTAGGCTTGGTGAGGTTGTACTTTGAGAAAAGTTTTGTCCATATTAAGCAGAAGTTTTGATTCTGGCGGTACTGAGTAGCGGGTCATCTGAAAATATGTGTATCACTTTTATCTTAGGGGATTGGTCTTGAATTGAGGAAAGTATAGGATGAAGGTGACTCCAGATTGAAGTATGTTTTTAAATGTGTTATGATTGCTTTATTACACTAGCTTTCAAACATAACAATTACATTGAATTGATAAAAAGATATTATGATTTTCGCATGATGCATTGCATATGGGACAGAATTTTTTTGTATGGAAAACAACTATGTTACCAAGAATGACCACTCTGTTACTTGATAAAAGTGGTGATAAATCAATAATAAAATTCATTTTTCTTGAGAATAAGCTTAGTAATTCGCCCCATATTTGACAAATTCAATAACATTATAACAATTTAATTAATATTACCGAGAAGAAAATATTTTTGCTCAGGGACGACTTTATCTGCAACCAATTTTAAATTGACCCCCTTACAAATACTTATTCTGTGCAGCATTCGAACCTGTGACCTTTAGTGCCGCAACTCAATGCTAGCCACTGCTCCTCGAGCTGTCAATGTTGTTTAACTGACATGATTATAATTTAGTTACTTACAGAATATATTTACAAATAAAAGAAATTGTTAAAATAGTGTCTTAAAAATAGGATGGTGGTGGTAATGGTGTTAATGCAACATTCATTAAAAAAAACAAGTTGTATTTAATGTTTATAAATTTATAAGGCTGTTTGAAATTTAGAGATTGGTTGACCAATGCTGGGATACATGATATAAATAATGATTTGATAATCTCTAATTTTCAGATCACATTAGCTGACCTTAATTTGGAACAAAGGAATGTCATTCAACATATTGCAGGTCCATCAACTAATAAACAACCACTGTCTGAAAATATTCAGAAGACGTATAACTGTTTCAAATGTATTTGAGCCTGTTGCGGGTCCGTCAAAATTTATACGACCCTTGTGTGAGAATGTAAATTATAAAACCATTCCTGACAAAACTAGTGATATTCCTCAAGTAACTGAGAATATCAACCCTGTTGCTGCTGCAAATCCATCCACGAAAAACAAAAAGGATAAAGATATGTTGATAAAAATTAAATATCATCTGAGAAAAATTAACAGGCTTCAAAAAACTGTAAAGCATCTAAAGAATGAAGCATTTCTCAAAGTATTGAGCAAAAATGATTCCGTAAATGAAATATTAAAATGTAAAATATCCCCTCTTTTGCATTATTTTTGCAAGGAGAATGGCAAAACTATAAAAAAAAATCAAAAGGTCGAAGATGGAACATGGACTCCAAAATAATAGCACTAAAACTGTATAAAAGGTCACCTAGGTGTTACAAATTATTAAGAAGGATGATTTGCCTGCCAACACCTAGTTCATTAAAAGCGTTATTAAGCAAGTTTCACATGAAAGTTGGTATTAATGACCAAATTTTTAATGTTTTGAAGAAAACAATAAAGCAACAGACTCCCTCAGACAATGAGTATATCCTTATGTTTGATGAGATGTCAATAAAAAAGAATTTGTTTTACAACAAAAAGGAGGACATAATTGAGGGTTATCAAGACCATGCACTGCAGGGCAGGTCACCACAAATGGCAACACATGCCCTCGTGTTCATGATTGGCGGAATCCGTAAAAAGCTGAAACAACCAATTGCTTATTATTTTTCTAGTGGATCTGTGACTGCAGATAGGCTGTCAGTTCTTATAAAGGAGGTGAGCATTATGGTCTTTTATTTGTTATCATGTCAATATAAGTAGTAGTACTTTTTTACCATATTCATTTACCCTTTTATCATTCTAGGTCCTGCAACATTGTTTTGATGCTGGAATTAATATTTCAGCTACAGTGTGTGATATGGATGGTGTGAATAAGAGAGCTTTAAGTATCTTGGGAGCATCTGTAGAACAGCCATATATTCTGCTAAATAATCGAGAAGTGGTTACCATTTTTGATACTCCGCATTTGCTCAAATGCTTTAGAAATATGTTTTTAAAATATGACATTAAATGTCCAACAAATATAACATCAAATGATCAAATTGGATTTGGTAAGATATTTTGTTTTATTACAATCATAATATTATACATATTTCCAATTTACTGGATATTTACACAAATTTTTTTTACAGGTGTTGCTAAATGGAGCCATATAAAGGAGTTTTATGAAACAGATAACACCAATCCCAATTTTGTGTTTGCACCTTGCTTAAAACAAGAACATTTAAATCCAAATACGAAGCAGAAGATGAAGGTGAAGCTAGCTGCACAAGTGTTAAGCCACTCAGTTGCTGCAGGAATGTATGCTAAAATTTCACAAGGTAAATTAAATTTATAATTTAAAGTATAATATTTAAACATATATCCACCCATTAAAATAATTATTAACTTAAAAAGGATCTAGGCTCTCCCAAGTACAAATTATTGTTTATTGTGTGATACTGATTGTGATATTATTTTTGAGTTGTCTTGTAACATACTTTAAATCATGTTTCTTTAATCCTAATAGTAAGATCTTAAATTATGTGTTGTTTACAGGGGAACTCTCTTCAGAGGCTGTCACTACAGCTAATGTTATTGCAAATATGGACAAGCTGTTTGATTGTGCCAACGCATGCACACCAGACCTAAGAAGGGGGAAACCATATTCGACAAACATGACAAATAATACACCACATCTCACACATTTGACTTTAATGAAGAATTTTTTTAAAGAAATGACGTTTTTGGGATGCAAACGAGCTCCTCCATCCCAAGAAGGTTGGATATGGTCCATCAATGGAATAGAACGAATTTGGAGAAATCTCAGTTCTAAATATAAATCAATAAAAAGTTTGGAAACAAGAAGGCTCCAGCAGGACCTGTTAGAAAATCTTTTTGGATGCGTTCGGGCCAATTGCGGCTGCAATTCAAATCCCACTGCTGGGCAGTTTGTTGCGGGTCTTAAAACGGCTGTCCTTAGCAACTTATCTTTTATTGGGACAGGAAATTGTGTAGAAGACCAAAATCAAGTTATATTGACAAATTTTAAATCTTTATTGTCTCCACCCACAGACACACACACTGCTTATGTCACAATTTTAACCGATGAGTTAGAAGAAAGTGTAAATTCTACATTTGAATGTAGCTTGGAAGAAAGCAGTGGCGAAATACAAGCGTGTGCCTATGTCTGTGGGTTTATAGTAAAAAATAATCTCAACAAATGTGAAATTTGTAAAAAAAATTTTGTATCTGAGACACAAGAGAGATCACATACTTTTATTGACTTTAAAGAATATAGTGATCTAAAAAAGTCCCTTAAATACGCCTCTAAAAACCTCATTAACTGTATTGAAAGTAGTGCTACGATGATTTATGATTTTTTAGAGGCAGAAGCATATAAAAAAAAATTAAAAGGGACAATTAAAGTTTTGTTCAAAAACTCAATAAATTAGGAGTTTCTCGATGAATGTCCAGAACATAAAGATATGAATATAGATTACTTATTTAATAGCGTATTTCACATTTGTATGAAGAGATTTTGTATTTTGAAAAATCGGCAATTTGCAGAAGAGAACTCTGCATCTGCTCTTAAAAGAAAAATTGATATCCTGCAGAATAAATAAGATATTACATGGAACTACTTTTTCTGTATGTACAGTCATAATCACTTCAGTGGTGACATATAAGGAGATAAAAGGAGAGGGAGGATTTGTCCTCTCTCGAGAGAGGCTGCCAAGGAGTGACTAGCGCTGATGAGGCTACGGATGTGTGTAAAAGTGTACCCGTAGTCCTGCCGATAAGTGGTGAAGATGAAACATCTGAGAGTTTTAGTCGGAGTGGGTCAGATATTCCTTGCTTCCGCGAGGCAGGTAGGATTTAAATTTAAGTTTTTTTTTTAAATATTTGCCATATAGAGCCACTTTTGGATTTCGAATATAGTATTTTCGAAACTATCACTTACTGGTGCGAATCATACCTTACAGTCTTTTTATCGTTTAATGTCGGATAGTTTATTAGTCACCCTACAAACAATCGTATTGCTATGCAACTAACTTTTAAGTTTACTGTGGGATATGGATAACACATACATTTGTATTTTTTATAGAATTTAGCAAGTAAATGCTGTGACACTTAGACATCTACCTGTATTATCGAAAAATAATAAATAATAACTACTTAACTATTAAATCGATATTTAGTTAAGAGCTGTTGAGAACTGTTTACATGCATAAAGTTAAAAATTAGTTAATTACGTATATATCCATGTAACATCTTATTTATTCTGCAGGATATCAGTTTTTCTTTGAAGAGCAGATGCAGAGTACTCTTCTGCAAATTGCCGATTTTTCAAAATACAAAATCTCTTCATACAAATGTGAAATATGCTATTAAATAAGTAATTTATATTCATATCTTTATGTTCTGGACATTTATCGAGAAACTCCAAATTTAGTGAGTTTTTGAACAAAACTTCCTTTTTGTTGTAAAACAAATTCTTTTTTATTGACATCTCATCAAACATAAGGATATACTCATTGTCTGAGGGAGTCTGTTGCTTTATTGTTTTTTTTCAAAACATTAAAAATTTGGTCATTAATACCAACTTTCATATGAAACTTGCTTAATAATGCTTTTAATGAACTAGGTGTTGGCAGGCAAATCATCCTTCTTAATAATTTGTAACACCTAGGTGACCTTTTATACAGTTTTAGTGCTATTATTTTGGAGTCCATGTTCCATCTTCGACCTTTTGATTTTTTTTTATAGTTTTGCCATTCTCCTTGCAAAAATAATGCAAAAGAGGGGGATATTTTACATTTTAATATTTCATTTACGGAATCATTTTTGCTCAATACTTTGAGAAATGCTTCATTCTTTAGATGCTTTACAGTTTTTTGAAGCCTGTTAATTTTTTCAGATGATATTTCATTTTTATCAACATATCTTTATCCTTTTTGTTTTTCGTGGATGGATTTGCAGCAGGTAGTGCTAATTAATGACATGAAAATGTTGACTTATTAGTTTTTAATGCAGTCAATAATAATAACATAACGAAAATAATTTCTACAAATGTAATATTATTGGTGGCATCTATAATATAATCAGGTTATTGGAGTTTAGACTTAATATTGCAAAGCTATTGCCTTGTTTGTAGAATGTGAAGGTAAATAATGTTTTCTTGTTAGAAAAAAGTGTTTATATTAGATTGTCTAATCTTTTTTATATAAAACCAATGTACCTTTACTTTCCATTTTGCTTAAATGTCATGTTACATATGCCATGTTAAAAATTAGTTAATTACTCCGTCACTTACGTCCATCAATGTACCAACGGTTTTTCTATGTACCAGTGTAGACAAGTATGTAATGTAAATAAAAATTATGTATTTCAAAAACCACTTTTATTTGAAAAATAGTTCCTTTTTGATATTAAAATGATTGCTAATCGTTTCAAAAGTGGTTTATGAATGTAAAGTACCATAATTTACAAATAACTTTGTGCTTTTGTTTTCGTTTTAATTTAGCAATATATATCATTGAAACGAAAAACTACAAGCTATATCTATCTATATGGTATTTTACATTCTTAAGCCATTTTTGAAACGAAACAACCAAGACGACAACTAAAAAAAAATCACGTGTCAAAATTCCCGCGCAAAAAGTTTTAGGGGGCACGACAGAGATGGCGTGCGTTATGGGTGCCATTTTCTTTGTTTGAAGTTGACATTCTTCCCGCCTAAGGGTATTAGTGTTCTGTGATATAGCTTCGTAGAATCGGCACGTTCTGTGAGGAATTGTCTTTACTGAATTTAATACCTAATGAATTTAATTAGTCTATTGAAATTACCTTTGCGCTTTATTTCACATTCAATTCCACAGAGGAACATATTCAATTATTAGATTAAATTATTTGATATAACGTCTCCTCATAGGCAACGTATTGTACGTTGCCTATGAGGAGACGTTACTGAGCCATCTGTACTAACTAACTTTAGGATAAACAGATGTACTGTCTAAAATAGTTTGTTAAATTACGTACAAAGTTACGTGTAAAAAGCTCACGACTATTCCTTTCATGATATTCAAAAATTGCTTTGGAAAGGTCAATCTTGAAACAAGCACGGTTCGATAGCACTGTCTTACTTCTTTTTTTATAGGATGAGGGTGACAAACAAGCACACTGTCCACGTGATGGTTGCTGTGGCCCATAGACATCTACATCTATCCTCGATAACTAATGAAAATACAGATGCGTTGTCACCCGTGAGGACTAAGATGGAATGCCTCGTTTCCAGTAAAAAGGGTATCCGGTTCTCTAGACTCACCATACGAAATACAGCAGCGTTAAGCTGCTATTTTACGCTGGTATTCTGTGAGAGTGTGGTCCTCCCCGGTCGAGACGATCCATTCGTGCTACAAGTATATAGTTGCAGCAAAGATCTACCACGCATAAAATTATCTTTTTATTTAATACGAAAAAATTACTTTCAATGTTAGTCGTTAGCCTCCCCCAAGGAATGCCACAAATCACGGTCCTGAGCCACCTGCATCCATCGACTTCCTGCATGTCTTACCAGGTCGTCACTCCATCTCGTGGGGGGACGCCCTACACTTCGCCTGCCGGTATGAAGCTACCACTCAAGAACCTTTTTTCCCCATCGGTTGTTGGTTCTTCGTAATATGGCCGGCCCATTGCCACTTCAGCTTACTAATCCGTTGGGCTATGTCGGTCACTCTGGCTCTACTGCGGATATCCTCATTTCTAAGTTTATCACGCAGAGAAACCCTGAGCATAGCCCTCTCCATAGCTCGCTGAGCGACCTTGAGCTTCCTCATACGGCCAACAGTTAGTGTTAATGGCCAATGTTAGTAGTTAAGTAAAATCTTAATTGAATTGGGGTACCCTCCTTATTGTTGTATTAATGCTTTTGTATTTAGATTGTTTAGAGTATAGAGGACAAGAGTTTATCTTACACAAGGTATTCTAGACCAACAGGTCTAGAATACCTAATACCAGGAGTTACAACTCTTAAGCAATGCTTTATACAAGAAAAAGGCTGATAAACGAGCATACAATGTACATGTTGACATATTTTTGTAATAGTATATGATGTATAGGACCACCTATGAAGTATAAACTATTTACTGAAAATAAATCAGTTCAAAATTGACCAAGACATGGTGTTACCACAGATTAAATAATGTTATTACGTTACATACAAACAAACAACAAAACAGTCGAATTGTAGATCTCCTTCGGTCGGGTAAAAATGATTTTGTGAAGTACTGTTGGGAATCGTTTGCTGGTGGAATTCACTCTTAACTAAAATAAGATATTATTACAAAAGACATGATCAGCATATATACTTATATAAGTAACCGAACGTCAAATGTCAAAATAAAACTTAGTGAAAATACTCTTAGCGTCAAAACAAAGCCAACCACGATACCTACCAGTGATTGTGTAAATCGAACTGCTAAATGCTGAGGCCATTGTTGATCATTTTAATTATTTACCATTTTGAAAAAATCCCACGGATTATCATTCTGCGTACATCAGTCAGGAATTAATTATTAAAAGCTGAAGGTAGCCCGGGTTAATTGTGTTGTGAAGTAGGTTCTCTTAGTAGTACTTTTAACCTTAGAGTAAAATAAGTAAAAATAATCTAAGCTTAATTATATTATCGTTAATATACAAAATCGTTATTTGTTTCTAAAAACCAAAATCATATTACAATAATTCGACCTATTAGCACAAAAGTAATCAACTCATACGCAGATAAAAATGAATTACATATGCAAAAATATGTATGTAATCTTTGGATCTATATTATACTAGCTGTTCTCCGCGACTTCGCCCGCGTAGTGGAATTTTTCGCGGAACCATAAAATAAAAGCAGCCTAAGTTATATAACATCAGCTATCTGCCAGTGTGTATAAATATTGACAAATTTTGACATTAATATTTATACGATACTAATGTCACTCAATTGTTTTGCCTTCCCGGAACCCCTCCACTAACACTTAAACTTTATGGTATGGCATTAAAGTTCAAATTGACTTTTAAGTATTATTACGAATCTTTTGTATGGGAATACAGAAAAGTGTTGTATTTTGACTTTTTCAGACATTTTTTTTTAATTTTTCTCTCAGTAAAAACCATCTTCGTACTTCAAGGAATATTATAAAAAAAGAATTAGCGAAATCGGTTCAGCTGTTCTCGAGATTTGCGCTTAGCAACACATTCAGCGATTCATTTTTATATTATAGATACTGACACCAACAAGCAGTCTTTATAAATTATCCACGCGTTGATTTTTATAAATTTTTTTTTTTATCATAAAAGAGATAATAGACACTTTAAAATATTTAAAAATAAAGTGCATTAATTTAACCGAATGTATAATAAAATATTTTCAAGTGGACATTATACTCCACCAAATGTATAAGAAATACCTTTCTAAAACTGTTACATTTATTGGACTAGGCCAGACTAGGCTTTCCATAGGTTTAGTATAAGCTGACGTAGGCATTCCAATTGAAAAAACGATACCTACAATATTCAACTATTAAGAGTTGGTAATCACTAATCATTTACAGTTTTATCTAGATTAATACTACTTAATCAAGAATTTTAATAATTCTTACAAACAAAACACCAATCCTAATAGCATATATATACCTAATAATCTATGATAGTAGCGACATGTCGCAATGACATGGCACGCTAGCAAAGAGTGATAATTTGCATTCGATTTAAGTGTGAAAATGTTCTGTTAGGCATTCTAAACAATAAACAGAAGTATATAATACGGCAAGGATAAACAAAATTATTTCATATTTTTTAATTTTGTGTCAAAACAATAACGTAATTTTCAGCGACACTCACATTCAAAACAACATTATTAATGTTGTGACAAATGAATTTAGGATTTCTGAATCATGTTTTGTTTCTCGCGAATTATTTTGTTGATCATAATAAAAGTGGTGCTACACTATAATTATGACTAGCGTAATGTATAAAGCCTTTAAGTTTATAAAATAAAAGTATAGTCTAGTTTTATATCATTAAAATGTCACTTAAGGTGACACATCGAAAACCGTTGAAGCGGGCTATCGCCGGACTGACCCGAGTGAAACATATTTTCTATAAAAACTTCAATGACGCTGTAATAAGGTCTAAAATTGCGTAGCGCCCGCGGCGATTCAGACCGCTTAGAAATCGCTTAGAATCTTAAAATATTTTTAAAAAATTATTGATTTTAGTAATCAAAATAATGAGCAAGTAAATTACGAATATTAATGTTATGAATGTATTTGAGTGGCTCCCAAGCATAGAGATTAAGTAATTTCGTTGTAATTTCAACTATAGTGATTTTTAGAGGTGTTTTCGCAAATAATTATGATCGAGTCAAAATTTTACAATCGTGTTTTTGAACAAGCAAATTCAAGATAAAGACATGGATTTACCTGTATCAAAATTCCAGTTTCGTTAGTCGTGTCATACTCTTATACTATTCGATGAAAAGAGGAACAAACTTGTGTCTGAAGTCGAGTCTTTGCTGGACAAAGTCTCGGATTGGGGGCGACTAAATCTAGTCCAGTTTAATCCTCAGAAGACACAAGTTTGCGCGTTTACCGCTAAAAAGAACCCCTTTGTCGTATCTCCTCAGTTTCAAGGTACTCCCCTTGTTGCCTCAGCCAGTATCGGAATCCTCGGCGTCGACATATCGAGTAGCGTGCAGTTTCGTGGTCACTTGGAAGAGAAGGCCAAATTGGCCTCTAAAAAGCTTGGCGTGCTCAGCAGAGCGGGACAGTATTTCATGCCGGCTCAACGCCTGCAACTTTACAAGGCGCAGGTTCGGCCTCACATGGAATACTGTTCCCATCTCTGGGCTGGGGCTCCCCAGTGCCAGCTTCTTCCACTTGACCGCAACCAGCGCAGAGCGGCTCGAATCGTCGACGACCGAGTCCTTTCCGATCGGCTCGACTCATTGGCACTGCGAAGAGATGTTGCATCTCTTAGCATTTTCTTTCGCATTTACCATGGGGAGTGCTCTGAGGAATTGTTCGGATTAATCCCAGCCGCCAAATTTCACGAACGCACATCGCGGCAGAACTCCCGATACCATCCACACCATCTGGATGATTGGCGGTCCACCACTGTGCGATTTAGAAGATGTTTTCTTCCTCGCACAACTTACTTGTGGAATAGTTTACCACCAGCGATTTTTCCGGACCGATACGACTTAGGGACCTTCAAGAAAAGAGCCTACTCCTTTTTAAAAGGCCGGCAACGCATCTGCAATTCCCCTGGTGTTGCGGTTGTTCATGGGCGGCGGTAGTCACTTACCATCAGGTGAGCCGCATGCTCGTTTGCCCCCTCTCCTATAAAAAAAGGTGCATTTTTAGTGGTGTCGCCTTAAATGTAAAATCTTCTGAAAGTACTTTTAAAGATTATTCTTAGCAACTATTTTTAAGGGATTTATTTCTTTATTCATTCAACGATACTTTGAAGTGTACACAAATTATTACATTATTATAACATAAAATAAATTGTTTGTACAAAGCACAAAAATCTCTGCATAAATATTATTTTAACCTTATTGTTGGACAAAGCAAACAACCTTGAAATAAAGTGAGACACCATAAGTATATACCATTTATTGTGAGAAGGATTACTTAGGCTTATGGTAAATTAAAAATACAAGACATATTATTACTTAAATTAAATCATGTCAGCACTTGATCTTTGTTAATATTATAATCTCAATTAATTAATAATCTCAGTTAATCGAAGATGCGAACTTTTAAAACATAAATTTAAATTACTTTCTTATTTAATTTTATACTTTTAATAAAAGATTGTAAGAAAATATGTATGTTTGATTAGATTTCTTCAGAAATTATAAATCCCCAAATTAACGGCTGGAACGCAAAATTATTTAAACAACATTAGAAAAATGTTTCTTTTCAACTCTCGACGTTTCAACTCTCAGGGGTGATAGCATGATATGCATTTAGATTTATTAGATTGATTCGATTAGTCTCAAGACTAGCCTAAGTAAGTCAGTCATTAAATAAATCAAACTTGTGAGTTTATAAAATTTTATTAAAGCTAAATAAAACTTTAAAACAATTAATTTATCTCATCGCTCGTGATCTAGACGCTTCCTTTCCGCCGTAGCAATTTTTCCCGCAACAGAAAGAGCCTTTTACAAGGAACGGATGTTCCAACTGTACAAAAGTATTTCTTGAATCATTTGAAATATCGCTAGTTCTTGAAGCAGTCCGATTCGAGAGGTTAGTGGATTGATTCACTGAATCGATGTCACCCTTACTTGTCTGTCTATACATATAATAAAACTAGCTGTGCCCGCGGCGTAGCTCGCGAATAAAGTTTTTACTTAAAGAATTTGCCGTTTAGGGTAAGAGAATAATAAACGATTTATAATAATAATAATAATAATAAAATAAAGCCTCCCGGGTCATCTGAGGCGACTGGGACTCCGTGACGGACCGCTCCAGGCTCAAATGCAGAAGGCGGTGCTCCTCGATACCGCCCGCATCGTCCGCCGGTTTCTTTCCCTTTCCCCCTAACCCTCTGCCGTCTGGTCTCCCCTGCCGAGGGCTTCCATCTGGTTGGGTTTTTATATATTTATGTATTTTTATGTATTTATTTTATTTTATTCATATTTATGTATGTTTACCATTTTCATTTACAATTATATATTTATAGTTTATACTGCCCAACCAGATGAGAAAACTTTATAGATACCCTAAAATAATAATAATAATAAACGTTTATTTCGGACATCATGATCCATATGGGTTAGTAACAATTGAGCTTATAACTAAAGTTAGTAATTTAACAATTCAACAATAGATTTATATCATTACTGTATGAATAAGTGGTAACAAAATAAATAGATATGCTCAAAGTTCTAAGTCGTTTATGATAGAGCTTCTGTGTAAACGACGATAGAAGTAGACTTAGCCGGGGCGTACAGAAAAAGGATACGGGGACTACTAACGCGGGAAAAAGCAACATAGAGTTGGCCATGTGCAAAACAATCAGTACTGAGGTCCACTCCTGCAACGCGTAAAGTTTGACCTTGCGCTTTATTTACGATCGTCGCATAACACACGCTGAGCGGGAAACACACTTAAAATAGGGATGTTAGATGATCATCGATGTTAAAAATTAAAACTTCGATGTTTTAACATCGATGTTGACATGTGTCAAACATCGAAACATCGACGTCAATGAACCCATAATCGATAATTAGAAACTTGCAAACAATGCGAACTCGCGAAATCAATATCAACTAAATCTTGCATCTGCTCTGAAGATTAAAAATTTTGAATAATTCAGAATTTCTGGACGCATCGTTAACCTAAAAAAATGTCAGTATGGTGAGTCAAACTTTATTGTCAAGTATCTCCTGTAATGTTACAATGGTCACTGCTTTCGCTTTATTTTGTAGTGTCGTTGTCGGTTGTCGCATAATAACTATTTTACGTAAATTGATATTCAAGTTAATTGTTACTTTTCCCTTGTTGTGTATACCCACATAATTTTGAAACAATGTGTAAGTATCTACACATATACAAAAACCATCGATAATGGTCAACATCGATGTTTTGATTAGCCTAAACATCAAACATCGATGTTGAGCTATCGAAGCCAACATCGATGTCATCATCGATGTTATTATCCCTATCTTAAAACTGAAGCCTGAGCCGTGGTAGCTCAGATGGTTAGCGCTCGCTGTAAGCTTCACAGTACTCGAGCAACCCGGGTTCGATCACCGCCGGCACTAATGAAATTGTTAATTGCAATTTTAAGTGCTGATTTACCACATGCTCGGCGGTGAAGGAAAACATCGTGAGGAAACCTGCATGCTTGAGAAGTAAAAAAAAATATTTCGATAACATGTGAAGTTCGCCAACACGTATTGGGGCAGCGCGGTGGACATTTCCTTGCCCTAAAACCCTCTCAGAAATGAGAGGAGGCCTGTGCCCAGCAGTGGGACGTAAATAGGCTGCAACTTTACTTTACTTTACTTAAAACTGAAAGGAAAGTTATTTGGTATTAGAGGGATTCTGGGTATAAAACAATATCACTATCACGACATTTATTGCAATTTTGCTACTTTCAGTCGAGTTTTGTTGAATAATTGAATATTTCAGTATCTTTTTTTCTGGTTTTTGTTTCTTATGTTGTTTGTGATGTGTTGTTAGCCTATACGGCTCTTACAGGCAGGCATAGATTACTGTATATATACATACCTTACAGGCTTGCAACTTCGTCAGCCTCATGGACATAAATTATTCCAGTGAGTCTCAATACGATTCACCTGCGAAAAATCTTAACACCGGAATTCAGAAAAGGTTGTAATTTGTACAACGCCATCTATTACGTTCTTTGTGAGAAAACATCCTTTTTTAATTTAAGGAAAACATATTTTTTACTGTGTTTTAAGTACTATAAAAGAACGATACGAAATATATTATAATAGAACTTTTTTTTTACACACGAATCTTTTTCTTACTATTTCTGACATTTTGTGGCGCCATTAAACAAATTCGAACCTACATTTCAAAATAATAATCATAACTTTCGATAGAATTAACCAATTTCAATAAAACAAAGATTAAATGAACTTGATAATACGCTTTATGATTTTCTTAAGGATTTCATTGAAAAAAAGATGTTTACTCAAAACGTCATGCGTCCATAAACAAACAGACAGACCGTCAGATAGTACAATTCTAAAAATGTACTTATTTAATGATTTACAGTCCCCATAATGATTTTAGTCACAAATTAATATACTATACAATATTCAGAAACATACACAACATGTTATTACCATTTTTATTATATGTATAGATTTAAAGAGAGATGGCGCTGTTAACATTAATTCTAAAAATAAGAGATTAATTGACACGATTAATACAATAAAAAATATAAAAGAACTTATAAATCAGTGCCTGCATAGTAAACAAAAAAGAAAGTTTGATCCTCGTCGAAAAACGAAATTGTTAATAGCTCTTAAAATTTGATTTAATAGAGTACTCGGCGGTAAAAAAATAAAAAATAAATGAGATTGTCAACACGCAGTAGGGCAGCATGTCGTTAATATAAAGGTTAGAAGCAAATATGAAACTCTCATCTACAGGAAAAAATTTTAACCTGCCTTTTTGTATCACATTTTGCCACACCACCATCTATCGATGAAATTGGTTAACTATTGTACTTTAATTTATTTTAGATAATAAGGTTAATATATTTTGTATATATTTATTACGTTCTTTATGTAATACTTTTGTTTACTGCGTTTTAGATATAATTATATCATTATAGAACATTATTTTACATCATTTAATTATGATTTATAATATGATATTAATTTTAAAATGTACTTGTTGACTCATCCAACGCCACTATTGAACAAATTCGTACCTATACTTAGTACCCATACTTCAGAATATTTGTCATAACTTTTGATGGAATTAACCAATTTTAATGAAATAAAGACTAAATGTAACCTGAATATACACTTAATAATTTCCTTAACTATTCTTATGATATAAATTAGTACTTTATACGTGATACGTTAACAAACAAACAGACAGACAGACAGACAGACAGACAGAAAAATCTAAAAATGGTAGAAATGTATTTAATTACTTATTTTTAGTACCTCTCAATCACTTTTATTACAAAAATATAAAATGTACAGACATCTGCTATTTACATTTTTATTATATGTATAGATTGTAAATTACAGATGTTTGTACATTTTATATATTTGAGTTTATGACTAAAATTTAATAACTAAATACATTTACATAATTTTGAAATTGTCTGTATGTCTCTTTATAAACGTATCACGTCTAAAGTACTAAGTAATATTTTTTTAAAAAATCGTTAATAAAATAATATAGGGTTTCTTCGAGTAACATAATAGCCATAGTTTACTTTAAAATCGGTTCATTCTATCAAAACTTATAAGTATTCTTAAATCGTAATTCTTACCCGGAACAATTACTTGTAAGTCATGCAAATAATTGTTCCGTGCGGGATTCGAGCCCGCAGCCCTCAGCAGCGTAACTCATTGCTAAGCCACTGCGCCCCGGAGCTGTTGTCGGCATCATCATAGTTTACATTAATTATTATTTAATTTTCTACAATGCATTCAAAATGAATGTCTCTTTCATAGTCGTCAATAACCATTTTCTTTGTGTTCTCCATCACCTTGGCCCAGTGATCGCTTGTGTAGTATTTTTAATTTCTACTAATCCTCCTTCGTCCGATCAAATGGCAAAACTTTGTTTTGCCATATACATTAGGAGTATTTCTAGGAAATATTTTTTACTTTTAAAATCGCGATTAAAAAACAGGGGTCGATCGTAGAAGGGTGAAAATTTGAACTTTTATGTATTTTTCAATGCTAAATCATAATAAAATAAAAATAAAAAAATTGTCAAAAATATAAAAAAAATATTTAGGGGTGGGTCACCCTTATCATTTATGGGTTTGAAAAATAAATGTTGACCGATTCTCAGACCTACCCGATATGAACACAAAATTTCATACAAATCTGTTCAGCCGTTGCGTAGGAATTTGGTAACAAACACCACGACACGAAGAATTTGATTGCGGAACGTTGAATGTGAAACGTCAAACGGTAGTTCTTAGATTTGGTCGTGTATAGCTAGCTGATTTTCTTTAAATTCAACTCTATTTAACATACGCAATATCTGTTAATAATTAATATTTTATTATATGATTTTCTTTACTACCTGTTCATTCAAATACTCGATAAGGTAATTCTTGGTATCACCTCATTAATATACTCGTAAAGCTTTTGACGTCGACCTGTGTTTTTTGCTCTTCACTTGCAAACGTAGAAGTTGTTAAACAAAAAGAAATCGTAAGATTTTTAAAAGTGTAACCAAAATAGTAGTTTTTACAATCGTCCCCTTTCTCTTAGCAAGTGACGCCACTGACTTAGTGACCCACGAGCTAGTGCTATATAAATACTGAACAAAATTCGACCCACTTGATAAAAATTTTCGTCATCACCAATCTATAATCTAAATATAATTTAGTAAAATTAATTCACCAATAGGTGCAAAATATAAAGTTAAAGAACAAACAAACTGTAACAATCCATTATTATTATTGCATAATGTTTCAAACTTCAAATATCTCGTTTTGTAGGTTGGATTCTTTTTGCGGAATTCCTTTCAGATTCAATTTCGAAAACTTCCGAATATCTTCGGAATACTACGCAGAGTTTATCAAAGTGTAACTCCTCCTGTTTCTATCGAAGATCGAAGAAAAACTAAGCTGGAAAATGTAAGAAGAACACAGCCAGAGCCAACAAATAAATTTTGCTTTCACACAAATGTTAGGTTTGCTTATAATGTTTTATTCTTCTGGTTCTTCTTTTTCAGTCCAGAAAGCCCACAGAAGGGCATAGGTCTCTTTCTTTGTAGCAAAATTTTGTCTTAACTGTAACGCTAGGCAGGCGCATTGTTCCCCGTCGCCGGTATCGGTATTTTACGTTTAGCGTGAACGAGGCGGTATCCCGCAATCTGTTAGATGCCATCCGCCACCTCTTACCACACTTTAAGACGAAACTGGATGATGGATTCACTATCGCCGTCACGCTTCAACCTAAGAATCATCATCGTCATCATCAAAATCAAGATTACGTTACGAAGGCTTACCGGTACGAAGCTGTCACTCGAAAACGTAAAAATAAATAGTATTATCTTAAATTCATCAAAATAGGTACTGTTCTCTTTTTTAAAGTGACATGTTGGTGACCTTTATGATCCTTGCCTTTAAGTAGTTAAAGGGAATATTAGTAATGTTTGATAGCATTCCTAGTATTTAAAAAAAAAGTGTACATAGTATAATAATAACTATAACAGTAACTGTAGTAGAAAAAAAAATACATAAAACATTAAGAGAAACACGTTTTTACACGGTAGAGCCATGCTGCAGCTATATTATGGTTATAGCACGGATGGGTCGGCTCGACCGGGGTGGGACCACGCTCTCATAGAATACTTTTGATTCTTAATCGATAATAGATGTCTATGGGACACAACATCCACTTACCATCAGGTGGACTGTGTGCTCGTTTGTCACCTTTACTCTATAAAAAAAAAAAACTTTAAATCTAACAAGGTTACTATCGATTATATCTAGATGTACGTTGTTACGCTTCATACTTGTATCACCGTAATCACGGCATATTTTGACAATAGGATTGTAAAAGGGAGTGTTATTTTTGTATACATCCAACCTGAAAATTCTTTCTACAGATTATCGTATACGAGAATTGAGGTAAATTAGTCTTAGTAACTCTGGGCAATCTACATATATGAGAATGTACAATCTTGTGCAAAAAAATAAATTATCGGCAAATTGTCTCCTCAAACATAATTGTGGACATTAAAAATTTTACGGGTACTTTCGCTAAAATTTCATAATGTGAAATTGTAACATGGCAGTTGCGTAACAGCGATACCGTTTCAAGTTGCAAATACCGATGTCAACATGGATCGGCGTCAGGAAGTGTACACATTACAGGAACTGAACAGGTTTTGATCAAAGCCGGTTGGTCGGTCGGTAACAGGGTTGCCAGACGTATGGATTCCGTTGTCTGCCCGGATATTAATGTCTAGTGTTTACAAGCTTGCCTCTGTTGACTATTAAGTAAATTCTATTGTGTTCTATTGACTCTCACATACTATGTGAGGGTCATCCGGTTAATATGGTCACTTTCTTATAACTCTACGTGGTATAAATAATCTACGTGGTAGAGCCATGCTGCAGCTATATTATGGTTGTAGCACGAATGGATCGGCTCGACCGGGGAAGGACCACGCTCTCACAGAAAACCAGCGTAAAATAGCAGCTTATCGCTGCTGTGTTTCGTATGGTGAGTGTAGAGAACCGGAGACCCTTTTTACTGGCAAAGAGGCATTCCATCTTAGTCCTCACGGGTGACAACGCATCTGCATCTTGAGTCTTTATTGAGGATAGATGTAGATGTCTATGGGTCACAGTAACCACTTACCATCAGGTGGACTGTGTGCTAGTTTGTCACCCGATCCTATAAAAAAAAAAAAAAAAAAAAAACTCAGAAACTACAGCCCAGTTTGCATAGATGACTCTGTGATACGATAGCTCTTCATCAGTCAGTCGAATAATAAAGGGTCAAAAGGGCGCTGCTTTATCGACGCCATTTTGACAGTTGATATTATACTATATTCTATATACATATAATAAATCTGTAAAAAAATTGTGTATTCGCGATTTAGGCAAAAACTACCGAACGAATTTCTGTGATTTTTTTAATGTAGGCAGGAGATGATTTTGTATGGTTTCTACGTGGTAGAGCCATGCTGCAGCTATATTATGGTTGTAGCACGAAGGAGTCGGCTCGACCGGGGAAGGACCACGCTCTCACAGAAAACCAGCGTAAAATAGCAGCTTAACGCTGCTGTGTTTCGTATGGTGAGTGTAGAGGACCGGAGACCCTTTTTACTGGCAAAGAGCTATTCCATCTTAGTCCTCACGGGTGACAACGCATCTGCATCTTGAATCTTTATTGAGGATAGATGTAGATGTCTATGGGTCACAGTAACCATTTACTATCAGGTGGACTGTGTGTGGACTCGTTTGTCACCCGATCCTATAAAAAAAAAAATGGTATTTGTATGGCCTACAAATAATTGTTACGGGTCTGGATGTTTGTCCTTGTGCAATTTATGTTTGTAAACTGCCTCCACGACACAGGAGAAAATCCTAGTGTGGGGGTAAAGTTTTAAAAGAAAAAAAACACTGTTATCCGATTACGGAAGATTAAAAAAAAATTGATGTTTTTTCTTTTTTTAAAGCTTAATGTCATTATGGCTGCTGATGATTCTATTAATCCTAAACAGGATGTAGCTACACGTAAAACAAATCTATAGAAAAGCGTGTGTGTGAAATTGGAACTCATAGCACCACCAACCAGTACGGGTAGAATAACGTATGCCGGACCAGCTAGTAGTAAATATTTTAGTCGTTTTAGTATTGTGTAGTGTAGTTATATTTCTTGAGTTGATTTTACGAAGTGTGCTTAATTATTCATCATCATCATCATCATCATCATTATAGCCCTTCACAAGTCCACTGCTGAACATAGGCCTCCCCCAAGGAATGCCACAAAGCACGGTCCTGATCCACCTGCATCCATCGACTTCCTGCATGTCTTACCAGGTCGTCATTCAAAGTAGGTATGCGTATAAGTATAAAAGTAAATATATTTACAATATGTACAATTAGTATATCATTTACGTGGTAGAACCACGCTGCAGCTATTTCATGACTCAGCACAAATGGGTCGGTTAGACCGGAGTAGGCAAATGCTCCTGTAGAATACCGGCGTGAAACAGCAGAATAATGCTGTGTTTCGTATGGTGAGGATAGAGAAGCGGATACCCTCTTTACTGGTTAACAGGCATTCCATTTTAGTCCTGACGGGTGACAACGCATCTGCATTTCGTATTCGAAGATACATGTAGATTGTAGATGTATAAGTGCTACAGTATTTACTTATCATCAGGTGTACTGTATGCTCGCTTGTCACTCTGATTCTAGGAAAAAGTATGGTGTGTAGTACGCAATATGATTATCGATACTTTTTACAAAATATACGAGCAGTGTATGAGAAATGTCGGAAAGATCTCATAGCGTTGGATAAAAAGCTATATATCCTTCTCGTTTTTAACATACATATAACAGGCAATAGAGTTAAGGTGCGAGAGGTCGGGTATTGTGCCACTTCTCTGCCTCCTCCGTTGCTTTAAAATGGAAGAGGCCGTGGACTTTGCCTTATTCTTGTTAATTAACAGGCTTTTACAGGCTCATGAAGAAGAACTTAATGGGCAAAACCTCGTATAGTGGAGTCTTAGCTCGTATAATATATAAGAAAATGTCGTTTTAAATTTTAATACGTATTAAATAAAACTATATTTGTTCCTATAGTGATAACCTTAAGCAAAAGTTGCCAATCGTCATAGACTGCGTATATTAAGAGGTACTGTTTGTGCAGTTTAATTATATCCTTCATCTTGTGCAATACTGACTCGGGATTATGACAAACTGTATATAGTTTTTATAAGTGCAGATGAGAGAAAATATGAAACATGTTTTCAATGTAATCTATGCTAGAAATGTTTGCGTACGTGCGAGCACACGTTTGTGTGTGGGTTTATGCGTGCGTGCGTGCGTACGTGATTATGTGCGTGCGTGCATGCTTGCGTGTGTACGTGCGTGCGTGCATGCTTGCGTGTGTACGTGCGTGCGTGCGCGCGTGTTTGCGTGAGTGCGTGCTTGCGTGCATAGGTGCGTGAGTGCGTGTGTGCATGCGTACAAGTGTGAATGTGAGCAGGCGTGCGTGCGTGAGTGCGAGCGTGCGTGCTTGAATGCATGCGTGTGTGCGTTCGTACTTACGTACGTGCATGCGTGCGTGCGAGCATGCGTGCGTAAGTGCGTGCGTGTGTGCGTCCGTACGTGTGTACGTTTGTGCGTCCGTGCTAGCGAGCATGCGTGCGTGCGTGTGGGAGTGCTTGCGCGCGGGCGTGTGTGTGTGTGTGTGTGTGTGTGTGTGTGTGTGTGTTTATATGTTTGTTTAATAAGCACAAAAATGTAATTGTCAAGAAGCCTGAACCGGGATACATAAAACATTTAATTGGGATACTTAAAATTTTCATCTATTTGATTTTTGTATAAAATACAGTATTTTATAATTCTATTACTATCGGTTATACTTAACATACCTACGTATTTTTTAAAGAAAAACTTATACGTTTAGATAAAAAATATAAAACGTTATTCGATTACTTACTTTCAGCATATTGTCAGGGTGCAGTGAACCCCACGATTAGACAAGTCCATAAAAATATTGAGTAATGGTCAACGTACATTTTGCGGAAGGCAGTGACTCCTCCGCAAACGGGTCGAATGACTTTCGCTGTGATTGCATCGAACGCCCACCTGCTAAGTCTAATTCTTGTTTGTGATCGTAAAATTAGCTCGAGGCTGTTTAGGATACTGGATATACATACTTTTTTATTGCCTCTGTTATGAAGTTTGGAATACCTTAAATGTTAGTTCACGTAATCTTTGTTATTGACTGGCGAGTTAACAACAAGATAAATGGTTTCTCATTGCGGTCGTAACTATTCATTAATAATTTTTTATACTACATAAAATGTAGTAGATTTTGACCGAGGCTCCACCCGCATGGAAGTCGAAAAACTTCATCATTTCGAAAAATCGCACAGGCAGAAATTATGCTCCAGATCTAGCCCACAGCAACCCTGATTTTCCTGTTCTATGTATGTGTACACCTCATAAAGTATATCTATTCTAAAACTCACGCTGGATTGTTGCCCCTTTGCTGAGTAAAAGAAGGACATAACTACAAACACATTTTCGCTTTTATAATATTAGTAGGTGCGTACCATAACAACTCCTTTGGTGATAACTGATAACAAAGAAGTTTTGTTCGGATGATTTTTTTATAGGATAGGGTGACAAACGAGCACACGGGCCATACATCTATCCTCAATAAAGAATTAAAATGCAGATGTGTTGTCACCCATGATAACCAAGATGGAATGCCTCTTTTCCAGTAAAAAGGGTATCCGGTTCTCTACGTTCAAAAAACACAACAGTGTTAAGCTGCAATTTTACGCTGCTATTCTGTGAGAGCGTCGTTCTTCCTCGGTCGAGCCGACCCAATCGTGCTACAACTATGCTACTAATATAGCAGCAGCATGGCTCTACCACGTTTAAAAACTTTACTTTTTTTATAAAAAATTTAGTATATTATGTATTCCACTGCCTTATTGGTCTCGTGGTCTTAAGCACGACGGCTGATCATGTGATTGCGGGTTCAAATTTTAAGTCAGGCCAAAATCATTTCACGGGTTTTCTTTTCATACCTTTTCCCTTTCGAGGTGGAATTTCAAATCCGTTCTAAGCTGACCTCTACTCGGCGAAAGGAATATTCCTACCAAATTTCAAGTCTCTAGGCCTTATGGTTCCAGAATCCCACATGGAACAACTGTTTGGCCTACAAATTATTGTTCCGGGTCTGGATGTTTGACCTTGTGAAATGTATGTATTATGACTGCCTCCACGATACAGGAGTATCCTAGTTGAGGTAAGGTTTTAAAAAAAGAAGAATCAAAAAAAAGAAAACAGGGCTTTGTCACACAGATGAATGGCATTATTAACCTTTTCATATATTACAAAATAACGGTCAGCCATCGCGAGTGCATTTCTCCTGATGCTCGCTTAGAGACGGAACACGTGTTGTATATCGACGGTGGTGTTTCTTTCTTTGTGTCAATTTAGGGAAGGTGGACGGTGCTCTTTAAAGTAATTAAAACATTTTTGGAACGAATTTAACGGATGGGGGCTAGGCGAGAAAAAGTGCAAGATTTTTTCCGTCACGACCATCTTTCTATTGTGCGAGCGAGATGGAATAATATCCATCTCCCTAGCACTTTTTCTTATCTTGCCATGAAAGAAATATTATTTTAAATGGCGCTTCATTTCAATAGACACTTATATTAAATAATTAATTTATATTTATTAATGAATAATATACTAGGAAAGAAACTTCGTTCCGACCGAGTGTTCCACGACACTCACGCATGTTTATTTTTTATTTTTTACGGGGCTCATAGGTCATAGCTAGTTAATTTTAAGATATTTAAAACATAAAATACCCATACCCGTGACGGGCAACAGCGTTGCAATCTATCTGGAGCTGAGATCGCCCGTCTGCTGCTAATGCCAAAATGGGAGAGGCATATTTCCAACTGTGTATCGTTATAAATCTACATTTATAACCAGCGATACGCACCGGCTACGTACGGGTTGTTTCTGAATCATGGCAACAGCGCCACCTACTGTGTCAATTGTGAATCTAAAGCATCCAAAAATAAACCAAAATCGGTCCTGCCGTTTAGGAGCTCAGTGCCAAGCACATGTATACATAAGAATTACATAGATGACTAGCGATCGGCCACGCTTCACACAGGTAATCTTTAGGTAGATCTTTACAACAGCGCCACCTACCGGGTCCAATTGTGAATCTAAAACATCCAGGTACCCACACAAACACACAAAAATTTCACCAAAATCGGTCCTGCCGTTTAGAAGCTCATTGACAGGCACATGTGTACATAAGATTTACACATAACTAGCGATCGGCCCCGCTTCGCACAGGTAACTTTTAGGTCTTTACAACAGCGCCACGAACCGAGTCCAATTGTGAATCTAAAACATCCAGGTACCCACACAAACACACAAAAATCTCACCAAAATCGGTCCTGCCGTTTAGGAGCTCAGTGCCAAGCACATGTATACATAAGATTTACATAGATGAATAGAGATCGGCCCCGCTTTGTACAGGTAACTTTTAGATCTTTACAACAGCGCCACGAACCGAGTCCAATTGTGAATCTAAAACATCCAGGTACCCACACAAACACACAAAAATTTCACCAAAATCGGTCCTGTCGTTTAGGAGCTCACTGACAAGCACATGTGTACATAAGATTTACATAGATAACTAGCGATCGGCCCCGCTTCGCACAGATGATTTTTGGAATCTAAGCCCATCAGGGACCCACACAAATACACAAAAAAATTCATTAACATTGGTCCAGCCGTTTAGGATTTCAGGGCAAATACATATATAGAATAATACATATACTCGTATAGTTATAAATATGGTCCCGGTATCCCTACAAAAATATTGGCTACATATAATAATAGAATTAGGGCTACTAATATATTTAACACAAAGAATAAGAAGAAGCGAATTGCCGTATTTACTGTTCCCACGAACCGGAAAGTTGTCCTTAGCAAATCTGTAAGAAGTTTAACGGTAAAACGTTGTGTAATTCCCGATTAAAGCAAAACCACAGATTAGATAAGTTAAGCAAAACCGGTGCTTACAAACATACCCATAGTTGACATTAAAGCGATGCTTCGAAAGTAGCCAACGTATTCTAAGCTGTTCGGAATGGATTTCCTTATAAAAGTTTAATTACTATGTCGTGATCGCCGTTTATGATTTTGGATTGTGTCCGTTTCCATTTTAATTTTCTCGTCTGTTTATTAACGTATAAGATAGTACGTAACTCGAGTAGGTCAATCGAAAACAATATCTATAGCCATATTTATAAAAGCTAACATTATCTCTTGGAAATACAATATGTTTAAATCCAAGAATTATTTTAATATTAAGGAATTTATGGATGATAATAACCCCTGGGAATGAAGTGATCGCTACCAAGCCATTTTTAATTGGTTTTGTGTTGTTAATTATTGTGTAAAATGTAACATATTAAATTATTGTATACTGTTCTTTTTTTTTTTCAAAAAATGTATTTAATTTCTTGCTGGTTCTATCCAAGACAGAAGTATTCTCTGAACCAAAGGTAAATTAAACATAAGATCAACTTTTCATAAGTATTCAATATTGAATAATAAAGATTCCTTTTCTATACTGAAAAAATAGTTATCATAAGATTATGCATAAATGTTTGCTATCTAATATTTTATAAAAATATTTTATAAGTTAGTCATAGTAGAAGCATCTGTCTATTTTTCACAGAACCAAGCAGTGTTAATCCACTCTTACATTCAATTAAAATTTTATTCTGTGCTAAAATGTTTTGGGGATCTGAAATAAAGTTTGATGTATTTCTTCAAGTCGTGATAACTGTGAAAACCGTTCAATGTATATAGTAAAAACATCATTACAACTCAATTGGAGTGATTAATGGGAATATAGATGGTTTTAAAAGTATTATTAGTTTTTTTAGAATTAGGGTACAAACGAGCACACAGTTCACCTGATAATGAGAGGCTTATGTGGACCGTAGATTCTCTCTGTATTTTGTATTCTGTGATGCATACGAGTAGTATTTCCTCGGTTGGGCGGATCTATACGTGGTACTACCATAGGTACGTGCAGCATAGCTCTAACACGTATAACTACTGGTATTCTTCCTGCCCTTACTCCAAGTTATTTTTGGTCGGCATAACATGTCTTCCTCTTCAATACTCATCTATTACTCGTTTTCGATTCACTCACTCCTTGCTTACGTGTGTCATCCCTAATACAGTCCATCCATATTTTCTAGGGCTTCCTTTGCTCCTATATCTATCCACTTTCATAGCCAACTTTCTTCTAGTTACATGCTCTAATTCCCTTCACATAATATGCCCATAGCACGCTAGCCTTCTACTTCTCAACTTTTGTTATCCTTTCATCCTTTCAACTATTACACTAGTATCTTATGAAGTTCAAAAATTGAAGAAGTAAAGATACAATACAAAACTATCTGTTTACTCCTTTAACCGTTTAACCTTTGCTTAACCTACCTACTATATAGACAACGCTTTTCTATATCTGAATGCTTATCGTATTGCTATGAGCATTACTAAATTTAACTTAGATAAAATTAAAGAATACCACAAAATTTTTACGCCAGAAGCTGTATTATCTTGATGTATGAATTAAGATTCAGCAAAGGGGCTATGGATATACATTTAGGAATTCAAAACATATAAAAAGTCTTGAAGTTAAAAAGTTAAAGTTACAGCCTATATATGTCCCACTTCTGGGCACAAGCATCCTCTCATTTCTGAGAGGGTTTTAGGACAAGGAACCCGGGTTGCTGGCGTACTATGAAATTTACAGCGTGCGCTAACTATCTGAACTAGCGCGGCTCTATAAAAAAGTCTTACCAATGGTCAATACGTATACGTGCACTTCTTAATTTTTTTATAGAATTTTTAATTAAAATTTTTAATTTTAGAGAATTGGTTAATTATTTAATTTGACACAACTAGATGTTGTCTATACTATGTGTACAATTTCAAAAAGAGCGTTGCATTAAAGGGGTAATAAAGCTTCTTTTATATAAAATCAAATTACTGCAAATAAAAATGACATTTTTATTATAAAACTGAAGTGAAAATTCTACAGACCACTTGATGGGGTATGTGGCAGCTGCATCCCATGATAAACTACAAACTACTTTAATCAATGGAGACTACAGATGCGTCGTTACCTCTGAAGGCCTTTTATACGTGGTAGAGCCATGCTGCAGCTATATTAGTAGTATAGTTGTAGCACGAATGGGTCGGCTCGACCGGGGAAGGACCACGTTCTCACAGAATACCAGCATACAATAGCAGCTTGACACTGCTGTGTTTCGTATAGTAAGGGTAGAGAACCGGAGCCCTATTTCACTGGAAAAGAGGCATTCCATCTTAGTTCTCACAGGTGACGACGCATCTGCATTTTGACTCTTTATTGAGGATAAATGTAGATGTCTATGGATCACAGCAACCACTTACCATCAGGTGGACTGTGTCGTTTGTCACTCTATTCTATAAAAAAAAGACCATGGTGGAATGCTCATTGCTTGTAACCAATCTGCCTCTCTATACCTTGCAGTTAGGACAGTGCACTGCTGTGTCAGAAATAGGCAATATGTTGGTACACATCCAGACGGACTCCTCCTCGAAAAGGAGTTTAAACACCTAGTAGAAAGTGCACAAAAACAAAATTTACGGTATACAAAAATAGTTTAATCAATTTACAATTAAAATTAGCAACATTCGGCATTATAAACAGGTGAACGTAGAAAACTTTCCGATCACTCTTAACTAAAGTTCAGTACTTCAGCTTTTTAACCCTCATCAAAAAGGAGCGAGTGTACGTTTTTTTTTGTACCTATGTGTTACTCGACATCTTCCCAGATTGTGAACCAATTTTGATGATTCTTTTTTTTATTAACTAGGTTACACTTCAAGAGTGGTCCCAAATAAATTTGAAGAAAAGTATTCAAACCTAAGGATATCAAATAAATAACTTCTTTTTTTTTGCAATTTGAGGTTTCGGTTTTGGTTTTTACTTTTTGTTAAAAGTTATAGTTATTTTATTTCATGTTAGAGACAAAATTGCCGACCCGGTGAATCCAACTTCGCTAGTGATCTATTCAAGACTGATTACGACTCATTGTCTCTTCATGTCGTATACCTGAAAATTTGAAACAAGTGTTTACAACCAGAACGAGTTGCCAGTTATGACATAACTAGCTCTTCGTGTAATATAGGATGTTAATGGTGTTGCGCGGAACCCTAATTCTTTATCTAAAACATAAGTAGCCTAAGTCACTCCTTAGAACATCAACTATCTGCCAGTGAAAGGCCCGTCGAAATCGGAACAAACATACAAACAGACAGACAGGCAGACAAAAATTAAAAAAAATGTGTTTTTGTTTTATACCGTTTTTTTATAGAATAAGCACACAGTCCACCTGTTGGTAAGTGGTTGCTGTGGCCCATAGACATCTACATATATCTTCGTTTGCGAATTTAAATGCAGATACGTTGTCAGCCGTGAGGACTAAGATAGAATGACTCTTTTCCAGGAAAAAAGGGTCTCCGGTTCTCTACACTCACCATACGAAACACAGTAGCGTTGAGCTGCTATGTTTCGTATGGTGAGCTGGTATTCTGTGAGAGCGTGGTCCTTCCCCGGTCGGGCCGATCCATTCGTGCTACAACTATACTATTAACGTAGCTGCAGCATGGCTCTACCACGTATATAATAATATTCCTTTGTGCATTGCTGCCACATTTTTGTCGGTTTTTCTGAGCGTGTCGAAGGAAGTGCGAAGTTCAAGTTAGTGGAGCTTCCCAATTTCGTTACGTTAGTTCATTCATTTTAGTATGGGCAACATTGATTATAGTATTTTATGTACGAACAAATAACATCGAGAATATAAAATACCCACCCTATTCCTATAAAAAAATAAAAAAAGGAAGCATAAAAGTGCAAACGGTTCTCGGTTCTTTACGAATTCGTACAATGTTCGCGCCTCTCAGCGTCTTTGCGAGGGATCCCAAAACTAAGTGAGAAACGGCCATCCGACAATACTAAAGACAAGCTTCACTTCCTTATTTTAAGATATCATCATAATAAATACAGCCCTTCACAAGTCCACTACTGAACCGAAGGAATCCTACCAACTGCATCCATCGACTTTCTGCATGTCTTAACAAGTATTCACTCCATCTAGTAGGGGCCACCCTACACTACGCCTACCGGTACGAGGCTGCGAGAGTCGAGAACTTTTCTTCCCCATCGGTTGTCGGTTCTTCGAGCTTTATGTGATCCCTTGCCACTGCAGTGATGAAATGATATTTCATCTACCTCTTCGAATCTTGATAACGGGCGGTTGTATGTATGTAGTATCCGACATCTTTACGAAAATCAAACAACTATTAGCCAACAAACATCTGAAATATAATCGATGACCAATGTGTTACAAAATGGCTGACGTAATAAAGGCGCCAAACGCTTGTCCTGTCAACCTCGGTCACAGATACATAGGTACAGACTAACGCAACCGCGACAATGGACGGTGCATATTATGCGTACTTACCTTATGTAACAGTGACATGTTCGCTCCATATGTAGTCCTTTGGCACACTTGTAGTAATTCGGTTGATTTTCGATAACGATATATGTACAATAAATTGAGATGCAATTATATTTATAATAATCCCGAAAAAATAGTACCGAGATTTTCTCAAACCTTGGTTGGTTCAAGCAATATAGTAAAGTCGACCTGCTATGGCAGGTAATATGTGATTCCGTAATGAACCGAGTAGTCCAAGATATAAGGCAAGGTATAATTATATAATATTATAATTTAAATCCATTTTGTAGTTGATGTAATGGGCGGGTTCGACTCAGAAGCTTTAAGACATTTTGAGGTCCAAGGAAACCGCTCTATGCTATTCAGTAGGGGACACCCTGAATGCCGAATGCCTTGTTCGAATGCCGAAGTTCCTTAACTTGAAATTCGTACGAATAACTTATCATTAAAATAGGTGATTTTTTAAAATAATTCTACTATCGCAATCTACTATCGAAAAACCAAATTTTAAAATTCGTTCTTTCAGTACATAGAAATTCTTTTGAATTTATGAATATTGTCGCCTTTTAAAATGGGGTACAGATTCCAATATACATACCGTAATTTTGCCATAATATTAGCTTCATTCACCTAATGGTAAGCTGTGGCCCTCAGGCACCTACGAGATTTTATAACAAAATGAAAATACGTTGTGATCACCTAGAGCCCTAGAGAGTTTCCGATAAACCATTTACTTCGACACTAATAATATTATATAAAATCGAAAGTGTGATGTTGGTTTATCCTTCTTTCAAGCTGCAACGGAGCACCAAATTGACATGAATTTATCCCGTAAAAATGAACGGTAACTATATGATAAACATGGAGTATAATTCTGTAATTAGTTCTTTATGATTTCACAGATCGTAGAATAACACATTGTCTATGATTGCGTAATGATGCCACTTGGGCGTAGCCGCGGTCAAAGCTAGTAATATATATATTTACATAGTATACTACAGTAAGCTGAAGTGGCAATAGACCGGGCATACAGCTAGAAGAACCGACAACCGACGGGGTTCTCGAATGGCTGCCTCGTACTGACACGTGCAGCTTTGCGCGACACCCTAGTAGATGGAGTGAGGAACTGACGATATAGATAGCTGATGGATATAGGATACTCAGTACCGTACGTATTCGGAATTTATGGAGGAGGCCACTGTTCAGGAGTGAACTTGTGATAGGCAGTGGTGATAATCATAGATAAACATATACATATAAATATTGCTTACCTAAATTATTAAAGTATGGTACCAGCTTAGTATTATAGTAACCCAGTCCGGACGGCACCGTGGTACAGTGGCACAGCACCTGATGGTAAGTGGTTGCTGAGGTCCATAGACATTTACATTTATCCTCTTTGCGAATTTAAATGCAGAAGCGTTGTCACCCGTGAGGACTAAGATGGAATGCCTCGTTTCCAGTAAAAAGGGTCTCCGGTTCTCTACACTGACCATACGAAACACAGCAGTGTTAAACTGCTATTTTACGCTAGTATTCTGTTAGAGCGTGGTCCTTCCCCGGTCGAGCCGACCCATTCGTGATACAACTATACTATAAATATAGCTGTAGCATGGTTCTACCACGTAAAAACGGCTGATATGATATGCGGCACTGAGGGCCGCGCGTTTGAATCCGCAACAATTATTTTTATGGACTACAAATAATTAGTCCGGGTTTATGTTTGTCCCTGTAAAATGTATGTATGTAAACGGCTTTCACAATACCGAAGAAAATCTTAGTTTGCGTGTAACGTTTTTTAAAAAGAAAATAAGAAGAAAGTATACGTTTCCCTTCCCAATTATTTTGGGAGAATGACACAGCAGGAAGAAGAACGCCGTTCCATTTCGGCGTAAGTTGGTAGAATTTACAATAGTTTTTCACATATTATAATGCAGGTTATGTGATCGTGTAGTGGCGGTGTAAGAATATCTACCACTTCATGTCGTCTCGTGGGTGTTGTAAGAGGCCCCAGAGGGAAACAAACCAAGAAATGGGCTGCAGTATCTTCCTAATAATAACTGAAATAAAAACTGCGTTTGCCAACCTGCCTGCTACCTATTCCCCACCACATATTCCTCAAATTTCATGACAATCTGTTCAGATATTCCGGTCAGACAGACCGCCAGACGGACAGACAAAAAAATCTAAAATGGTTATGTCTTAATAGCATGTAATAGTGTATAACCCCGTGAGATAAATAGAGGCCAGTTATTTAAATATTACAGTCAGATATTTAAATTATATATATATATAGATATACTAGCTGGCCAGGCAGACGTTGTTCTGCCCTTTTCGACGACCCTTCATATAAAAAATCCTTAAATTCGTAATAAAAAAATATTGAGGGTCACTTATCAGGATAAATACTATCCTATCTCTCAAGTTGGACCGAACTGCACAGAGTGTGCAAAATTTCATTGAAATCAGTTCAGTAGTTTAGGAGTTCATCGCGGACAAACAACGTGGTAATTTTATAAATATATATATATATATATATATATATATAATATAATATAAATATATATTATATAAATATAATATAAAATAGTCAAAATCACACCACTGAGGATTTGTTTCGTGTGTATACATAACAAGAAACCGATAATCTTTTATTTAAAACTTTTTATTGATGATGACACTGTGTGACTAACAAATAAGTTCACCTCAGTCCCAACTAGCGACATCTGATAAGCAAAAGATGATTAGCCCTCATTCTCTCTCGACACCGATAGTAAAACACGATTACACATACGTACTTTCCGGGCGATCATTTTGCACCATGCATGCAGGACAGTTTTATACGCTTACGCCGACACGTAACCGTCGAGAATGAGAACAGACATCCACTTTCGAATTTGGAATCGGTCAATGCCACAAAGTTATAACAACACACGCTGGTGCCCTCCTTGCATTATTTAATCAATTTATTGTCTTCCATTTGACCGTGGCCGGCCCATACCCACTTCAGCGAAACGATCCGTTGGGTTATGTCGGTTACTCCGGTTCTACTGCGGATATCCTTATAATAAGTCTATGACGCAGGAAACTCCGGACATAGCTCTTTCCATAGCTCGCTGAGTGACCTTGAGCTTCCACGTAAGGCCAGCAATGAAGGACTACGGTCTCAGCGGGCCGGTCATATAGCTCAAAGCGAAAACCGACTCACCACCCCCCGCCCCCCACTAGATGATGTCGTCACATCGTCACAAGACCTGGTAAGAGACTTGCTAGGCGTAATTCCTTGGGAAAGGCCTCCGTTCAGCAGTGGATTCGTAAAGGGCTGTAATGATGATGACGATGATAATAAGACCGTGTTTTAGCGGTGTAAGAATATCCACTAATCTATATATCGTCCAGTGAGTACCGTAAGGGGCAACAGAGGGAAATAAACTAGAAAATGGGCAGCAGCGTTTACCTGTAACAAGAAAATAAAAAAAAACTGCGTCATCCCCTTTATGAAACAATCTAAATTGACGCCTGTGTTCAGCAGTGGACTACAGACTGCAATGTATTGCCTTCCATTTGAGTTATTTCAAATGGAATAAATCTGTAATTCTTCTGCCGAAAGACATGAAGGAGAATAATGTAAGGAAATGTTCTAGATTTCCTTACATTATTCTGATGTCAGAAGAAAAAAATATATCGAAGGTATGTGAAGTTACGTAAGATAGACTTTTTTTATAGAAGAGAGGGTAAACGAGCTTGCGGCTCACCTGATGGTAAGTGACTACCGCCGCCCATGAACAACCGCAACACCAGAGCAATTGCAGGTGCGTTGCCGGCCTTTTAGAATGGAGTAAGCTCTTTTCTTGAAGGCCCGTACTTAATAACCCTCTCAGAAATGAGAGGAGTCCTGTACCCAGTAGTGGGATGTATATAGGCTGCAACTTTAATTTACTGTGACTATAACGCATATTAACAATTTGGGACATTACAATCGTGACTTATGTGTTCCAAAGTTAGAAACAGGTCTATCGATTTAGTTGATAGTTTATTTTTTTTTCTATAAGAAGCGTCATTAATTACAACGCCTTTTAAAAACTACTGTCATAATATAACGGATCATTACGAAGAGAACGAAAGTTTCTTGAATATAGAAATAGAGCATAAGAAAACACAATGTATTATGGGCTGCGATTTTAATAAATATCATCCTCATTTTCATCATTACAGCCCTTCACAACAACCCCCACTGATGAACACAGGCCTCTATATTGATCAGTGGACATGTGGGGCGATTCCTTGGAGAATGCCACAATATTCGACCCTTAACCACCTTCGTCCTCAAAATAAATCAGTACTTAATATCAATGCAAATTGTTTAAACAATCATTTATAAGCGTCTTGTATTAATCTTGTATGTCAAATAACGGAAACCAATTATAGTAAACCTACCTACAATTAATATGACAACCGAGATATGCTCGACGATAATACAATTTGTAATTTACTCCTCCCTATTTTGTATTATATTCTAAATCCAAGATTTTTGTGAAACCAACTAAACATAATGTATTTAATAGGGTACAAGAATTACTTACTTAAAAAAAAATGCGTGAGTGTCGTGGAACACTCGGTTGGAACGAAGTTCCTTGCGTAGTATATTATTATTGATAAACATAGGTATAATATTATTGATTAACAAATACAAATAAATGAATCACTAGCGTCTATTAAAATGAAGCGTCATTTGAAATAAAATATTTCTTTCATGGCTAGATAAGAAAAAGTGTGAGGGAGATGGACATTATTCAATCTCAATTCCTTATTTCGCCGCCAAGGCCGTCTACACTATGAGCTATGACACAAGGGGTAGTGACGAAAAAATCTTACACATTTTGTCGCCTAGCTGCCATCCGCCAAACCCGTACCGTCCGAGAAGGAACTTCGTTCCAATATGGGATTAGCTTGACCTATACATAAATACATGTATCTATGAAAGGTACGCCCTAGGCAGAAGTTTAACAAAAAAGTTGGCGAATTATGGAAGATGGGCCAAATCAAGAGTACCCTTAATCGTCAAGCATGTATGCGTAAGTTATATGGATGTAAAGGAGGTGGCGTGCCAATGGGAAGGCCGTCGTCTCTGCCTACCCCTCTGGGTGACGGGCGTGGGTGACGGGCGTGGGTGACGGGCGTGGGTGACGGGCTTGGGTGATTATGTATTATGTATCTATGAATGTAATTATGAATTTTTTAACGAAGTTCCTTATCGAACGGTACGGGTGGCGATAAAAAGTGTAAGATTTTTTCATCACTACCCCTTGTGTCATAGTGTATATTATTTTAAATGACGCTTCATCTCACAGAATACCAGCGTAAAATAGCAGCTTAACGCTGCTGAGTTTCGTATGGTGAGTGTAGAGAACCGGAGACCCTTTTTACTGGAAAAGAGGCATTCCATCTTAGTCCTCACGGTTGTAAACGAGATGTAAATGTCTATGGGCCACAGCAACCACTTACCATCAGGTGGACTGTGTGCTTGTTTGTCACCCTATAATATATAATGCGTTTATCAACGATAATATACTATGAAAGGAACTTCGTTCCAACCGAGTGTTCCACGACACTCACGTAGTTATGTTTTTTTTTTGTAATTCAATTTCCTCTTACTTCCACAAGTGTGAATAATTTGAAATTTTGCAGACGTGTTAAGAACCGATGACAATACAATAACTTCATGAGTATCATTGACCTACTTACTATTCTCATTAGGATCATCACAACTCATGATCAGGAGTTGACGGCTCCGTGGCGATGTGGCTTAGCAGTGGTGCTGGATGTCGCGGATTCGAATCCCGTAGGCCATACAAATAAATTATTTCGAGTCTGGATGTTTGTGCAATTAATTTTATAAAGTGCCTCCACGACACAGGAGAAAATCCTAAAGCGGAGTAACGTTTAAAAAAAAAGAAAAAGAGAAAAAGTAGTTTATGTTTTTTTTTTATTCTAATATTATTTCTAAACAAAAGTCTGTGCCGTCTTTACATCCGTTTTAAGCTGTTGTTGCATAATTTTTAAATTTTTCACATCGTGACTTTACACTGCATTATGTTTTTGCAATCTTTACATAATACCTCCTAAGTTGTATGACGAAATCAAACTTTCCTTCCATATTCGAGATGTTTGTATAGGAATTAAATATAATTTATACTAATTTTGAACTTACGTTTTATGCAATAAAGATGTCTGATTGACAAATTCTCGCATGCGATTGTGAATTATTGGATCTAAGTAATTCTTAATACTGTCTATTGTACTACAGCTTGCTACAGCATTATTTATTCAATGACTACAATGAAATATAAAAAAAAAAACATGCGTGAGTGTCGCGGAACACTCGGTTGGAACGAAGTTCCTTTTGTAGTACATTATTATTGATAAACGTATTATATTATTGATTAACAAATACAAATAAATGAATTACTAGCGTCTATTAAAATGAAGTGTCATTAATAATAATATTTCTTTCATGGCAAGATAAGAAAAAGTGCGAGGGAGATGGATATTATTCCATCTCAATTCCTTATTTCGCCGCCAAGGCCGTCTACACTATGAGCTATGACACAATGGGTAGTGACGAAAAAATCTTACACATTTTGTCGCCTAGCTCCCATCCGCCAAACCCGTACCGTCTGATAAGGAACCTCGTTCCAGTATAGGATTAGCTTGACCTATACATAAATACATGTATCTATGAAAGGTACGCCCTAGGCAGAAGTTTAACAAAAAAATTGGCGATTTATGGAAGATGGGCCAAATCAAGAGTACCCTTTATCGTCAAGCATGTATGCGTAAGTTATATGGATGTACAGGAGTTATTCCATCACGCTTCCTAATAGCCGAGAAGGCCGTCTACACTACGTCAGAAGGAGTCGTGACGGAAATATCTTACACTTTTTCTCGCGTAGCCCCCATCCGCCAAATTCGTACCGGATAGGATACGCATTAGGCTTGAATTCCTCCTACGCTGCCGTCGGTCGCGTACATCGGTCGCGCTTACTAAAGTACATTGTGTTCTATATAGCCCCACACTACGACGCTGACGACATCGGCGCGTAGTTTGATACATTAGTACACGCGACCGACGTACGCGACCGACGTCAGCGTAGGAGGAATTCAAGCCTAAGGAACTTCGTTCCAAAACAGCTGGTTCCGGACCGAACCCTGACAAATAAGTTAACCAGAGTAACAGCCTACGTCCCACAGTTGGGCACAATCCGCATAAGCAATTGAGCATCCTATCACTACAGTGAGGTTTTTATGGCAAGAAAATACTAAATTGCCAGTTGTATGGACCGTGCGTACTAAATAATATAATATAATAATTTTTATTGCAAAAAAGAACTTTAATAAATAAAAATATGTGCCTAAACTTACTACTAACACATTTTTGGCACTTTTTGGGCAGTTTGTTGATGTTTTTGTTAAGTTTCCTAATTTTGCCAATCAAAGTCTAACTCAGTTCGTGAGGCATCAGGCACTATGCCATGCATGACGATTACATCCAATTCTTCCTACTACCACAAAATAAATAATAGTACAGGTATTACTACCTATTATTTATTATGTGCTACTACGCGAGAGGCTAGTGGACTCTTAAGGCCTTGTGAAGAGGATAATATCTTCTACAATATATTTTGTTATTTAAAAAATGTTCAAGGTAAGTTTAAATGCATAAATTAAAAATTATACAACATAATCTATATACACATAAATAAAATTATCTGTCTGTCTGTAATATTAAAATATCTGGCTTAATAGAAATTACGCTCCGGGGTTTATTTGCATGCTATTAAGACATAAATAAACATTTTTAAAAATTGTGTCTGTCTGTCTGTCCGGGCTAATCTTTGGAATGGCTGAACCGATTGTGATGAACCTTTACGAACAAATAGAGAGCAATGTCAGAGATCTAGACAATTATTATTCGAAGAACTTGTTTTATGAAACAACGAAAAATTTAATAACACAAATGGTCTTTGTGATCTTAAATCTTAATAAAGCCACATCAGTAGATTCTATCCAGGTGAAGTCAGGGTTGCGAGTATATAATAAAATATGATTAATTATTCTATTCTATTTATTTATTCCGAGCCGTGGTAGCTCAGGTGTTAATTTTACAATACGCGATTCGATACTGTAAAATTTAGAGCGTACGGTTCGATCCCCGCCGGCACCAATGAAATGGATAATTTTAATTTTAAGTGCTGATTTACCGCGTACTCGGCGGTGAAGGAAAACATCGTGAGGAAACCTGCATGCATGAGAAATAAGAAAAAAAATATTTTGAAGTTCGCCAACACGCATTGGGGCATGGCGGCGGGGAATTTCCTTGCGCTAAAACTCTCTCAGAAATGTGAAGAGGCCTGTGCCCAGCAGTGGGTCGTATACCTAGGACGTATATATAGGCTGTGACATTATTAATTCATTAACTTATTTATTCATTCATTCTACACAGCGTATTAAACGTCTACTTCTTAACATAGGGTTCCCCCATTCATTGCCTCATAGGACAGATACTTGACATAGTTGGCCACTTGGCAAAAGGGTTGTCAACAGATGTTTTTTTTTATTATTAAGTTGATGCGTTTATTAGTGATTACTACAGTAACTTCTGAACACGAATTAGCCGGTTGTGATCACATTACCACAATGTAGGTTAAGGAGTACAAAGATTGGCCCTTTAAGGTGATCATTGACTTTGAAAATTTCTTTTACCTAAATGAGTTTCATAATCATGTAGCGTTTGCTGTCAAGTTGTGTCTTAAGAACCTGAGAAATTGAATAAATCACAACCATAATAATTTTGAATCTCATTTATAACTTTATAGCAATAAACATAAAAAAGGAGCCAAAAGTACAGTAATTGGCCATTGGTGTATAGAAATTGGCATATCAAAAGTATAATTATTAGCATGTCATGTCATGTCAATCATTGTACTTTGTGTTTATTAGCACTGCCAATTAATATACAAAAAAAAATATTATAATGTTTAACGATAGTGATGTGTATGGTATATTTTTTATCGATTTATATTTACATCGAGCTCTCGTCCATATTTAGGTATTCATCATTAAGAAAACGACTAAGTTCTTCTTCATTACGGAATATCTCTCTTCTGTTTAGTATGGGTTGGGTTTGGATAAAACGAATGGTATCCGTGTATCAACGCAACTGTTTTCATCAAAAATACTTCTTAAGTTATGCATAACTGACACCTTCACAACAGACAATAATTTAATGTTACTTTCTTTAGCTTTAGACTTTAGTAGATTTTTTTATCTGGTCTGTATCTAATAACTCAGTCGTGGTATCATCACACTTTAATAAATTGTTCTCAGTCTCTTTATGACATAGATCTATTTTAATTTTAAAATTGTTTGCAGTGGTTGTATGATAAATCAGTAATTTATCATATTTTCTTTTTCGTTCTTTTATTTGGGTTTGTATTTCTTCTTTATTGTCCTGTTACTTTCTTCACTTTTTGAGTTGTTATTTAATAGATGCTCAAGAAATTTTTCTTCTTGTCTCAATATTTCAATGTTTTCTATGTGTTCCGGATCGATTTCCATATTTTTGGTATTTTTTTATATTTTGTGACGCTTTTTACTGTCTGGTTTTTCTTCTTTCTCTTTTCTTTTGTTTTCTTTTCTTTTCCTCAATTTCAAGGCATTTCCGGTTAGTCAAAATATAAATGGGATTGTGGGTCATAATTTTCCCTTTACGTTGTGGTGGCCTCAGTCCATTGAGGATTTCTTTAAATTTTGGAAGTGTCATTTCGCTATCGCATTTAGCATTATTAAAATTAATATCATATTTTTTGTTATTTTCTGTGTCTGCTATTTGGTTTTGGTTATTAATATTTGATTTATCAATAGGCTCTGTAACGTTATCTATTAATAATAAATTTGACTTTGTTATTTCATTTGGCTCTTTGTTTAGAACATTAACATTCTCTGTACTTTCGCTCGGTTTGTCAATATTATGCATTTCAGGAATGGTTGTTAATTTAGGTGACATTAATTGATTAGGGCCTTTAACAGCACTATCACTGGTAGGTTCCAGAACATTTAACATTTCATTTTTAAAGTAATTTTGGGCGTCTGAATCTGAATTCGCTATGAGTTAGCTCTGTTAATAATTATTCATTTCAATATTATTCTGAATATCTGCTGACAAACCGTAGGACTCTGTTAGGTTTAGGGTCTCTAAATCGTCGAATAAGTATGTTGTAAGTAATTCAGTATTCTCTGTAGTTTCAGTTTCAATAGCGTCTGCATGTGATTTTTCAATATGTCATTTATTGCCATCAATTCATTGTCAATTACTAAATACTCGCTTGAATAATGTACTCTCTTCCTATTCTATATCTTTGTCTTTCAAATGGTCGTGTATGTCTTTTAATGTTTTGTAAAATTAATTCGATTTATTTCGGGTGTCTCAGAAATAAAACGGGTTACGATATTTTGAAAGCCACGATTTTTTCAAAGCCTGGAAATGTTATTGCCCTTTGTGGTCTGTTTTTTGAATTCTGGTCGATAGGGTCACATTTTTGCCAAGGCATTTTTGGTAGTTAATTGCATCCGGATTTCAAAAATACCGTCAACAAGCTCGAAATATGTTTATAATCATTTGTTTGTCTATATATTTCTTCAATAGATACTATGCTCAGTAATGGCCCAAAGTCAATTTTTGTCAAATTTTTTGTCGCATTTTCCCTTTTACATTCTAATACTCCCTTTTTCATGCACTTTTTATCGGCTTAAAGGGAGCTACATCTACGCGTTGTAAGATGTGAGTTGCGTTTGGGTATAATGCTATAAGTATTATACTTCTTTCTTTGAATGCTTTGCTAAGTTCAAAATTGATATGACTTTTGTGTCCTTCAACAATAAGAAGAATGGGGAATTTTGTATTTTCTTTTACAAGATGTGGATATAAAACATTAGTAATGTATTGTAAAAATAGATCTTTATTCCATACTTTTGATGACAGACCTATGACCCATTCTAGTAGTACAGATGCCGTAATATCTGCACTGTTACGTTTGAGTGGGTAGATAATCATCGGTGGTCTAATAGCTCTGGTGGTCGAAAATGTGAACATCACTGTCAGCCCACATTTTGCAGAAGTCTTATCCTCTTCATACACGTCGTGGGTACCTTTTAGGGCTAAAACTCTGGAGGGTTTTGGACATAGCAAGAAATTTGTTTCATCGCCGTTAAATACGTTTAGGATCTAGTAGAATATGCAGGAATTCTTCTCCTTCTAACCAAGTTTCAATTTGCTGAAACTACTTTTTCATGTTCTCTTCTAATACAATGGCACTTGCTGAAGTAACAGCTTTAGCTGTTCTTTGTACTATTTCGGGGTGACGTTTTAGAAACAACTTGTACCACCCCTCTTCTGGCTTATTATCTATAAAATTATTTGGCCTAGGTGATTTCTTTATAAAATCAGTAACACTTAGTAATAGATCTTCGTTACGCCGTGGAAAACCTTTTCTACTGCTTTGTATTATCCACTCAACCAAAGTGTTTTCCTCGTCATTTGTAAGGATTGTAGGTGGACCGGGTCTGGTTTTTAAAAAATTCCCTTGTAATCATAACTGCAAAGTTACTCGGGGTATCCAAAATACTTTGGGAGCTGCTCTTTTAGACTTACCATTAATCTTGCTCAGTACATTTTTTTATATACTTCTCGTTTTGTAGACTTTGGCATTTTTCTGCAACAAGGCATAAGTTTACTTTTTTTTTGTAAAAATCCCTATGATGTTTTGAAATATTGACTTGTTTTATTATATAAAACTTACGAAAAATTAAAAATATAGCAAAAAGACTAATAAATTATTTTAGAAGCAAAAACCCGAATACACTATACTAAAAAGATAAAAAAATCGTAGGTTTCAAAAGTTTTAAAGGATATTAAGCTGCATTAAACAACACATGACACACTCAAATTCACCAATCCGCTTAGGCAAAAAACTAGACATTTGAAAATACCTTAAATGCGTAACTAATAAAAATACATTACCCATTAAATTAGTATATACATAGGTAATTTAGAATCGACATCGGTACATCACTGCGTATTTAAGATCTCTTTTTACAAAATTAGCATAGCTAAAAGTATAATGATTATCATGGCCAATGACGTAAAAGTATAATGATTGGCCCTGCCAAAATATAGTTACTGTGATATTATGACATTTTGATTATTATTATTTAAAAGAGTCAGTAAAATTTATCAAAAGCTTAAAACAGTAGAGTTAATTTAAAACGCTTACTACTATTATTGGCAAAGATGCCAATCAACTAATCTTTCACATTAACCATGGATACTAACTTTGGTCTACTTATTTTTAGGTTATCTTGAGTATTTTTCTATCAATTATGGTATATAAATCTAAATTGAAATAATAAGAAAAATAATTAACTTAAAGAAATACATATCTCACAATTAGAATAAGAAGAAAACAGGTAAATATCAATATAAAAGTACTTACTACTTACGATTTTCATAACAAAACACTCCTTTAGTTATAGTCGCTGCAAAATGTGTTTTTCGAGTGTTGCTAGCTGTTAAGTTTGAAAACTACCAATTACGTTCTAGATTATTGTCATCAAAGAAAAATATAACAATATTTTTCTATCTTGTACTCAAGGCTAACTCTTAATATATTGATTTTACATTCGAGAGGCTAATCATAGAGGAAGGGTCAACATTACTACTGCTTACCCTATTTGTTTTTTCGAGACGATGATTCATAGCTCTACGCTAGGATCTGATAGATGGCATTTCAATCAAGTTATCAACAAATTCCATATTTATGATATTCAAAATTTAAGTTGGTTTACTGCCAAAAAGGAAAATTACAAAATCTGGATCCGATAGGTGCGCTGTGGTTGAGTTTAATCTATACGTCAATTCTGAGTCCTAAGCCTCCTGCATCCATCAACTTCCTGCATGTCTTACTAGGTCGTCACTCTTTCTAGTGGGGGGCCGTCCCACATTTCACCCGCTGGTACGAGGCTGCCACTCCAGAACTTTGTTCCGAAGAGAGGTGGAAGACTCCGTAATCCTCTAATCTGGCAACTTTTTCACCGGGAAGGCGACCATCTGTCCCTGTATTTATCGTCCACAAGTCTCTCGTTAACAAAGTTGTAAAAATTGGGAGTTTGTCGACGAGGGTTGAGTACCTTATACTTAGAATCACAAAACGGAATTCAAGTTGCAGGTCATGTAGGCTTACGCAACAACCTCGGCACATCCGATGACACACTGAACCTAAACGTTAAGTTGGAGAGGTCACGACTAATGAAGTCAACGCTCCATCCCCCTTATGCTCAAATATAAAGCCTCGAAAACTTTTTCTCGAGTTACAAAATCGTTTTAGTGCCTAGAAGACTGCAATACAGTGGACAATATGAATGACAAGTTCGTAGACATTGTCCATGCGGTCGGACTAAAGTTCTGCAAGACAAAACCCCAAGTGAGGATCGAATTACAGTGGAGCTTCTGAAAGCGTTTGGAAAACCAGTACTTGAAGTCCTTCAGAAGCTCTTTAATACCGTCCTCCATGTGGCACTACTCGTGAAGCAGAAGTATGGTGGTCTTGTTTTTCAAGAAAGGCGACAATACTCGAAGAGTAAAGTTTAAGAACTACCGACCGATTTCCCTTCCGAGCCTCGTCTAAATGCTGTTTTCAAGAGTCATTACGAATCGTCTCGCATGCAAACTCGACGACTTCCATCCTTCCGAAAAGTCTTTTGTACCATAGACCACATACATACCCTTCGGCAAATCTTCTAAAAATTACCGAAATGACGAGGAGGTTTTGGCGGGAACTTGACCGGGGGCGGTTTGCTGCTCCTGTATTATTGTTTAAATAATGGTTTGAAGTGGACTTTGATATGTAAAAGTGGTGCGATTTTGTGTATTAAGTGTCTGCGCATGTGAACTATTAGTGGAAAGTATGAAACAAGTGCTCTGATGGTGATGTAATTCTCAAAATAAGGTGTCTGTCTACTTAGACGCCTTGAGATACCATCGCCAACCGTCAGCTGTTTGCTGGCTCAAGTTGCCGTCAAAATCTCCCAAGGGCTGCACAATGTGACGCATCAACATATTGTGAAGCAGTATACTATGAAGGATAATTATTATAATATATTGTAACTTCAGGCTCAGAAGGGCTAGATCCCAGAGCCGTTATAGCCAGTTATTAAGAAGAAGAAGAGGAAATGACGAGGATGATTTTCGGAGGATTGTTTATATCGCACTGATAGATAGCATAATGACTGACCTAAGTAACCGACGTTCTGCGGGTACGATGAATCTGTTCGGATTAGATATTTTTATGCCAAAATCTGACTACACAGAAAAAGATCTTCTTAATGTGAAGAAACTATCATAATGTTATGATTTCTTATTTTTATGCAGACATTGAATAAAACTACTGTTACAGATTCTATCGCGTTTAATTATTCTTATTTTAAATTCTCGACGTTGACAGAATGTTATTCACATTTCTTGAGTGTTCCTGCTGCCACTATCGTTACACAGCTATGGATTTCATCGTGGAAACGGGAGGTCAAAGAAAATACTGATACAAAGTTTCCTAACTTTCAATTCTGGCATCGCTTCCTATAAGCGGTGCGACGTCAGAGAGATCATTTTCTATGCTAAGGCGTGTAAAAACTTGGTTGAGAGCAAACATGTTATAAGAGAGGCTGACAGGTTTAGGTTCTCTAAATATTCACCCAGAAATAGGCCCAGACATCTCAAATATTATCACCCGATTTGGCAAATCTATACAAATAAATAAAATTGAAGTGTCTGTTTGTAATGTCAAAACTACAGCTTTTTACTAATGGCATATGAAAGTATATACGGTACTTATAACAAAAACACAATTTTTTAAATTTTTGTCTGTCTGTCTGTCTGTCTGTTTGTTCCGGCTAATCTCCGAAATAACTGGGCCAATTTTGACGGGACTTTCACTGGCAGGTATCTGATTTCATAAGGAGTAACTTAGGCTACTTTTATTTCAGAAAAAGAATTAGGGTTCCGCGCAAAAACATAAAAACCCTAACACACGAGCGAAGTCGCGGGGAACAGCTAGTCGAAAATAAAAGGCTTCCATTTGTTTTATAATGTGTGCAAATAAAATTGAGTATGTAGTGCAAGTAAGTCTAATTTACTCGACATATTTTATTATTAGTGTCCCCCTCCAAAATTTCAGGCTACGACCGCGCCTGGGAACCGGAAACGAACACGACCGGAGAGAGATCAGGCGCATGACCAACGGAATTACGTGTTTTTCGAGGCACAGGCGTGAGGCACCGCCAACTTCCTGATTCCTGGCAACTACTAAGAATTTCTTGACAATACATAACTGATTTTTTGGCCCGACCCGGGTTTCGAATCCAGGACCTCATAGTCAGCAGTCGCGTTTACAACCACTAGACCAATGAAGCTAGTATAAAATGAAATTATTTACATTATGTTTAATATTTTTATGGCTTTCAAATAATTGTTGCGGGTCTGGATGTCTGCCGTTGTGAAATTTATGTATGTAAACTGATACAGGGGAAAATCTTTGTGTGGAGGTAACGTTTTGATAAAAAAAATATTTTTGAATACTTACCTATATTTGCTAGTTGAATAGAGAATATTAATATATACCTTTAAATATTGTCTAATTGCCGTGCCGTGTAGTGGCGGTTAAGAATATCCACTACCCCATATCGTCCCGTGGGTGACGTAAAAGGCGACAAAGGGAAACAGGCAGGAGATGGGCAGCAGCATCTTCCTGACAACAGCAAAATTACAATAAAAAAACTGCGGTTGCCAAACCGCATGCCAAGCGTGGCAACTATGGCAAATACCCCCCAATGATGAGAGCAAGAAAGAGACGGCCCCCAGTCCCCGGCGGCCCCGCTATTCCTGGCTACGGTGGCGACTATGGATACGGCGGGGCAGAGGATGCTAAGAATCTCCGGTGGAGTTTCGGTTGCCACCTTAGACGACACTACCTCGCAACATACAACGCACGCACCCTGAGGACTGACGAGAAGATCGTGGAGCTGGAAGAAGAGATAGACAAGTTACGTTGGCATATTATAGGATTATCCGAGGTCCGAAGAGAGGGGGAAGACAAGGTAATCCCCGAATCCGGCAATTGGCTCTATCACCGGGAGGGTGACCATCTGTCCCAAGGAGGTGTCGGATTTATCATCCACAAGTCTTTCGTTAACAACGTTGTAAAGATTGAGAGTGTGTCGACGAGGGTTGCGTACCTTATACTCGGTATTCGCTGAAGGTCATACAGGTTTACGCACCAACCTCGGCATACCCCGATGAGGAGATGGAAGAAATGTATGAGGATATCTCTAAAACTATGTATTCCTCCAAAACCTACTATACGGTGTTAATGAGAGACTTCAATGCAAAACTGGCACAAGAGAGAACGGTGAGCTGAAGGTAGGGGTATTTGGAATAAGGCACTGGAACCCAAGGGACCAGCAGCTGGCGGACTTCATGGAGAAAGGGGGACTGTTTATGATAAACTCTTTCTTCCAGAAGCGGCCCAACAGGAAGTGGACCTGGTCAAGTCCCGACGGGTCGACAAAAAATGAGATTGACTTCATTATGACGACCAGACGACAACTGTTCAGTGATGTCTCCGTGATCGCGAGGGTGAAAACTGGTAGCGATCACCGAATGGTTAGAGGCACACAGAACCTAAACGTTAAGTTGGAGAGGTCTCGTCTAATGAAGTCAACGCTCCGTCCCCCTCGTGCTCTGTTCCAAAGTCCCGAAACTTTTCAACTCGAGTTACAAAACCGTTTTCAGTGCCTAGAAGACTGCAATGAAGTGGACGATATGAATGACAAGCTCGTGGAAACTGTCCATGCGGTCAGAGCTAAGTTCTGCAAGACCCGCCGCAGAAGAACACAAAAACTCTCCGATCACACTCTTAATCTCATGGCTGTTAGACTGGACATTCTTCAACAGATTTGACAGTATACAGGCAACTGAACAGACAGATCTCCAAATGAATGCGGCGGGACTTACGCAACTTCAATACAGCTTGTATTGAAGAAGCGATCGAGCGGAACCAAGGCTCCAAAGTCTTTGCCAGAGATCTGTCTGACAGAAAGAGCTAACTGTCAAAGCTGAAGACCAAGTGTGGCAACATCGTTTCCGGGACACCTGAGATTTTGAGTGAGATTAAAAGGTTCTATGGGCAGCTGTACACATCATCTTTGGAGCCACACGCAAGTGTAACCCTTTACAACCGACTCATAGTCAAGCGTGCATTTAACTTGAAAAAATCTAGCGCTTCCCATAACTTATTTTACCGAACGCAACCGACATCGCTCGATCGTGCATGATATAGTCCTTAGTAAAAAACATAATAATACAAGTTGTAACTCGTTACTGCGCCACAGTACCTCGTTGGAAATGGCAGCGTATTTTGGCGGGCGAGGCGCTTCAAGTAAGTATAATTATTTTCTAGTGTTTTAATGGAATATTATTATTAAACTATTTAATTCTATTAGTAATAAACCAACTCATAATATTTTAACGTATTTTTTTAATTATGTTCATTATTAATTCATTTATTCTGCATCAAATTTAAAGATGCACGTTCGTGCATTTTAGGTGTTACTTATACTTTTTTAATTTAATTACAGTGTTATTTTATTTGGTTGTACGATGTAATTTAAGTGGTTATTTTTGAATGTTTTAGGCCGCATGCAGGACGAAGACATTTTACAAGTGTTGGGCGACGGCAATGATTCGGACATTGAGTGTTTTGACGACTCCGACGACGAGGAACCGTTTTTTGATCCTGCTGTCTTAAACAATATAGGTGACCTCGGTTTACCCGAAGATCCTGCTGAAAATCAAAGATATGACCAGGTGGAAGGCATTCTAGTACCAGACCAGTCCGTACCAGCACCTTCTTCCGTAGTACCAACTGCTAAACGTCCGTGTCGCTCTGGTTCCCGCCCTAGTCGCTGGAGAGTTACTTCGTTTGAAGATAAGCAGCATACTTACCTTGAACGACCTATGAAATCGGTAAGGCAACCAATTGATTACGTGCAAGATTACTTTGATGACCAGTTTTATGAAATGGTCAGTACTTGCACAAATTTATATTATTTGAGAAAGACTGGGAGTGAATTAAAAACTACGAAGTCTGAGATACAGAAACTTTTTGGTATTCATATTTTAATGAGATGTATTCCATTCCCAAGGCTACCTATGTACTAACGTAGTGGCATTTCCCTAAAAAAAATAACTAGCAAATTGAGCCGTGATCGATTCTTACAATTACGAAATGCATTGCATGTAGTAGGCACTGATACTGCACCACCTCAACAGGCGACAAATCCGTTGTGGAAAGTCCAACCTATGATAACTCAAGTTCGCAATGGTTGTTACAAGCAAGAAAGGGTTCCAGGGTACTACTCTATCGATGAGCAGATTATCCCATTCACTGGTCGATGCCCATTGAGACAAGTTGTTAAAAATAAACCACGACTAGTTGGTCTCAAAAACTACGTCCTCACAACAAATGATGGGCTTATGTTAGACTTTGATATTTATCAAGGAACTAGGACAATGTTCGGGGACATTAATCTTGGTCTTGGACCCTCTGTAGTTTTGCACTTATCAAGAAGCGTTCCCGAAGGAAGTTGTTTATATCACGACAGACATTTCACCACCATTCCATTAATAGAATAATTACAAAATCGGAACCTATACAGCACAGGAACTATCATGGCGAATAGAATACCAGACAAGACTAGTTTAAAACTCAAGAAGGATGGTCAAATATATCGTGGTGAGAGCCAGCAGATGGTAAGGGACAGTATTGGTAAAGTGGAAAGACAATAAATCTGTTTTGATAGCTTCTAACTGCACTGGATCTAACTGTACTGAAATTGTTAAAAGATGGGATAAGCGAACTCGCATCTATGTTGATGTGACTGTACCAAAAGTAATTCAAAATTATAACCGATACATGGGAGGAGTGGATGTTCTCGACCAACAGGTTGAATACTACCGAACATTCATAAAAACTCGGAAATGGACACTAAAAATACTCATTCAATTTTATGATTTAGCTCTAGTCAACGCTTGGCGCGCTTACAAAATAGATTGCATTTGCAATAATTACAGACGGAATAAAACACTAGATTTATTAGACTTTCGCCTTGAGATATCTGAGGTCTTATTGAGTTCCCCTGAAAAACGTCGCACTGAAGGCATGGAGGAAGTTGAAAACATAATGCCGAGGAAATTTAAAAAAGCTCTAATGCCATCGGCAACACTACGGTACGATGGGTATGATCATTTGCCGGTATTCGATGATCTAAAATCGCCTAGATTTTGCCAATTAGAAACGTGTAATATCCGCACAAAAATTCTTGTATGTAACGCTTATCTTTGTGTAATTCGGGGACAGAATTGCTTTAAAAAATTTCACTGTAAATAATTCTTTTTTTTTTTAAATTATTTTAATAATGTTCCAAAAATGTTTTTAGATAATAATTGTTACTATTTTTGTTAAATTTTCATGATTACTTTAACGTTCAATTACTATAATGTGATTTAATTACATAAAAAAGTTTAAGTTAATGTTTAATAACTAAATATTCCTTATTTTGATACTCATTAATAATAATAATTAAGACTGATTATTGTATACACCATTTTTCACATCATCAATTCAATCGCACACACAAATACTTCATTCAAGGTTGTCTAATTACCTCAATAAACACACAAATCCACAAATATGCACAAATGTGCATATGTAAAACTAATCCTAAAGTGCACGATCGTGCAGGCGATTTTCAGGAAAACCTAGCTTTTCTGATTTTTTTGACCGGTTGTAAAGGGGTAAGTAACGATCCAAGAGCGAGTCTAATCCGACACTATTCCGAAGATATCCCGGACGTCAGTCTGAGCGAGATTAGAATAGCTCTCCAGCACCTTAAAAACGGAAAGTCTCCGGGCGAGGATGGAATTACAGCGGAGCTTTTGAAAGCGGGTGGAAAACCGGTACTTGAAGTCCTTCAGAAGCTCTCTAATTCCGTCCTCCATGGTGGCACTACTCTGGAGGCGTGGAGCAGAAGTGCGGTGGTCTTGTTCTTCAAGAAAGGTGACAACGCTCTCTTGAAGAACTACAGACCGATTTCCCTTCTGAGCCGCGTATATGTGCTGTTTTCGGGAGTCATTACGAATCGTCTCGCACGCAGACTTGACGATTTCCAGCCTCCCGAACAACCCGGTTTCCGAAAAGGCTTTAGTACCATAGACCACATAAAGACCCTTTGACAAATTGTACAGAAGACAGACGAGTACAATCTGCCACTTTGCCTTGCGTATGTGGACTATGAGAAAGCCTTTGATTCCATCGAAATTTGGGCGGTGCAGCAGACCCTTCAGCGGTGCCAAGTTGACTGTCGGTATATCGAAGTGCTGAGGTTTTTACACTGTAGAGCTACGATGGCTATCCGAGTACAGAATCAGAGTACGAAATCTATCCAACTGCAGAGAGGTGTAGAAAGGGTGACGTTATATCCCCGAAACTCTTCACCGCTGCATTGGAAGACGCGAAGTGTAGGGCGACCCCCCTCGAGATGGAGTGACAACCTGGTAAGACATGCAGGAAGTCGATGGATGCAGGTGGCTCAGGACCGTGCTTTGTGTCATTCCTTGGGGGAGGCCTATGTTCAGCAGTGGACTTGTGAAAGGCTGTAATGATGATGATGATTGTCTAACCCAACTTGTAAACCTTTTTCAAGGATAAATGTCCAGCGGGGGGAAAGACGTTATGTCAGAATCGCACCAACTAGAACGCCAAAAAGGACGCTTTCGATTAGACCTGTGGCCCAACCAGCGCCAGCTGCCCTCAGCGGCCCGTTCTCGGGTCAACACACACCCTCTGAGAAGGCGCGATGGAATTTAGGCGCGCGCAGGACCCACCTGTCTACAACGTGGCACTACAATGGTGACTTCAATTGAACACACATATCACATTTTCGTTTCATGAAGAAATTATATTTCCATTAAACGTTATTATTTACTGATTTTATAAAATTTTAGAAAATAGCATCTCAGAGCAACCTGTACTTAGAGAACTGTCGCGCAGCGGTCATTTGCCGGGATCACGGATCATAACATGGCATCATTGAAATTAACTATTGAAGGAAGAGACGTTCCTTTGTCGGCGAGCGGGCGGCACAGGCGACACACGCCCACCCCGCAGCACCGAAACCGAATTCTTTTTTATCTTTTCTATTGCTAGCCGAACCCGTGTGCTTGACACACTTCTTCACAGTAGTGCGCATAGTTACGTCGATTAATATATTTGTGAACTTTTAGCGGAAAAGACGCTTACCTATGGTTTTATTTATTATTTTTTGTGTAATTAGGATGGTAATTAGATTATGGTACTGCGTTAAGACGCTTTGTTTTGTTTTCGTTTCCTAATCTGGTAGGTACGTTTACATCTCTTGCGATACGAACACTTTTATTTGTGTTATTAGTGCTTGTGTAAACTTATGATCGTAATGGCAAGTACACATCCAAACTACACAGCCGCTGAATATACGGACATGATCCTAACTTACGGAGAATATCGTCAAAATGCCGACCTTGCGATAAAGACATATCGCGAGAGATATGGGCATTCAAGACAATGCCCTACTCATCCTCGCACTGTTGTAGGAGCTTTTCAGCGCATCCGCGAAAACCGGCGAGTGGATTCTAGGTCACAGCGCCCTGATCGACCGCCTGCACGACAAAACCCAATCCAGTTAACTGATGATGAATGTGATACATTATTTCAAAGACGAACCCAAAACTAGCATCCGCCAGAGCCCTAGGCATTTTTAAGTCCATCACAGAACCGTCCATAGGATATTAAAGTGCGAAAAGTGACACCCATTCAAGTTTAGAAAAGTACATACACTGATAAATTAATGAGAGTGAATTATTGTCAGTGGTTACTGAGTAAAATTGAAGAGGACAGTGTCTTTCTTTCCCAAATTTGTTGCACTGACGAAAGCACGTTCACCTGAAACGGCATGTGGAACTAGCACAATCTGCACCATTGGGCACCCAAAAATCAAAATCCGCACGTTTGACGGGAGTCAGCCCATCTGTACAGATTTTTGGTAGAAGTTTGGGCAGCTATTCACAGTGGCAACATCATCGGACCCGTAATCATTGATGGTGCTTTGAATGGAGTAAGTTTTGTTAATCTACTAAGTTATACGGTGTCAGAATACATAAACAACCTAAACGTCCATCGATACCAACGAATGTGGTACAAATTAGATGGCGCGCCAGCACACTCTGTAACAAGAGCCGCCAGCCAGTGGCTAAATGACACGTTTGGTGCACAATGGATTGGTAGATTTGGACGTCGTAGGTGGCCAGCAAGATCGCCAGACCTAACGCTATTCGATTTTTTTCGGGGGGTGCATCAAAAATGATGTGTATGCAGAGAACGTGGATTCGGTGGAACAATTACGCCATCGAATAATAAATGCGCTTGAGAAATTGAGGGAAATGGCTATAAGTAACAATATATTTTCAAATATGCGGGAAAATATGAAACGCCGTTTAACGCTTTGCATCCGCCAACACGGTGGTGTCATTGAAAATAAGAAAATTTAAAATAAAGACAAAATCAGTGATTAGTGATGACGGTTAAACTAATAGTAACCAGACAGGGTGATATGATAAGTGTTTGACTAAACACCTCCACTGTAGGTAATCTCCGGCGCCGCTCGGCTTTTTGATAATAATCCGTCAAAAAATCGGACCGATCACGAGTAGGTAAAAGACGCTTTGCGCGGTTGTCAGCGCGCGAAGAGACGCGTTACCGCTCCGAGTTAACGTAAACCAGCTAGGTAAATAATTTCATGAATAAATTTTTGCGAGGCTGATATCAATTTTAGTTACTTTTTTATTATTAATTTGTTTGAAAGAATATTTTTTTCAATTTACGTGTTATTTTACCTATCAAAATGTTAAATGGGCACTAGCCCTAGCCGTGTGTTAAATTAAAGTTACCATTGTAGCAGCGGCCACGTTGTAGATCCGGTAGCTCCATAGAAGCCGAGAAGCCGGCCTTGCCCTATCAAACTGCTCAATCAATAATATCTACTAATAAAATAACTCGTAAACTGTTTCAACCTATTTCAAATTTCCCGCGCGCTCCTCTGTTCTACACAGATCATTAGTCGTCGCGGCAAAACTGCGCGATACTGCTGTCATAAAAGGAGTTAGGTTGAGCGATTAGTCGTATCTCTCGCACGCGTGAGTTTTTATCGGGCTTTCGAGAAGACGATCACTCCCTTTCTAACCTGTAGCAAAATGTTCTATAATGAAATATAACTACGAGCTTTTAAGCCGGGCTTTTGGTCTGAAGTTAGGGGCGCTTGGGCGATACGTTTGCAAGTTCACTTCACATTTCAATGTTTATTCTGTGTGTTTACTTGATCGAATGAATATTGCGAGTTGAAAATTTATGTTTTTTAAAGATTTTTAGTGAAAATGGTGAATGATAGTGTTCTTTGTGATGAATCGATGTGTGTTAAAGTGCTGATCGGCGAAGAAAAGGTAAAATCTTTAAGCTTTGTTGAGAAATATATATCCATATGTTTTCACCAACATTTTACGCGGACGTAATCAAATCTTTCCTTAAGAAAGGGAGACGATTCGATTTAGAATATAAATAATTTGTTTTTTAATATTGTACATTGTTTGTACTTATTTCATGCTTTTCTATTGTTGATGTAAGTGGCTAGGGGTACAGAGGTATCTACAGTTACTAATTATGTACTCAAAAAAATGTAAGTGGCTATGGGTACATATCTGCAGTTACTAATTATGTACTCTATGGTATTGTTGTATAATTAGTTACCTGTTGCACTAAGTCTGTGTCAAATGTATTGTATTGTATGTAAATATCTTTTTATTTCGCTCAAGCAAACCCAAACGGCTTTTTTCAAAACTACCGAAGGTATCCAATTGCTGATATGTCATACAATATATGTGGCTTTGTTAAACACGTCCTCGACAGCACTGAATATGAAACTGAAGTGGGGAGACAGAACAAGATAGGTGTATTTTTTTAAAACTGCTAAAAACAAGAAAACCGTATCTTGGGGTTGCCCTAGTTTGGAGCCCTAGCTTCGCCACTGTGTATATCCCCATGAATCCGTTCCATGGAGGCTATGAGGCAATGAAAAAGTACACGCGAAAGCACGAGCCGCACCAGGCTCCGACGCCGACCACCGCGAGAGCAGCTCCCCACCCCGACTCAACCTCGGCTAAGGAGCACGTAGAATTCCACGAACACGCACCCACCACGCCAAGCCCACTCTGAGCTGCCGTATCTTCACTTCGGGCCAGTAATTTGGATTCCTCTTCAATATCAAGTCACAACTATTAATCCCCCCCCCCCTCCAACCGCGTCAAAACAAGGCAGGACCCGTTTAAAATGTAAATAAAGTACTTGGAATTTTAAAAAATTTCTACAAAGGAAAGCTATCTGAACTTCGTAATTACATCGCAGTTACACTGCACCTCTTTGATATTTGAGCTCAAAGCAACACAGCCCGAAGCTAATTTTGTTTCAAACCGATTGAATTTTACGACTCAGATATGCAAAGGTAATACAAAAGATTCCATTACCAACCTGCAACTTCTGTTCTATTAAATACACAACATGGCGGCGATTTTAAAGTTAGGTGTTATCACCGCCCGATCTAGCTATTTAGCCGCTCCCGTCAAAGATAATTTTCGCCGCCCTTTACACAACACAAAACCATAAGTTATGAGCTAGTAATGTGGGGGGATGTTAAGTATGCAAGTACCTACATAAAATACGTAATATTGTTGGGATTATACCTAATTATAATATTCACGTCTGTTCATTGTGTCTTCTGAAGAAGTACCTATACGAAAATTGATGAGTGTTTTTATGTTAGTAAGTAGGTATATAATGTATGTCTTTTAAAGAATTTCACAGAAACTACTGAATGGATTAATATTTTTTATCGACATAGTGTGTGTATTGCGACTCACTTTTTTTATTTAGAAAAGCTTCTTTCACCTCTTGCAACTGTTACTGATAAAGTTAAAAGGATCCTGAGCGCAATACTGATATTTGGACCAAACCTTAAATCTGTTATAAATTTCAAAACATTTTGAGGAGATAAATTACTATTTAAAAACATGCAAAGGACTGACAACTCCTCACAAAGTTTTAATGCATTTATATCGCTTGAGTTCTCATGAGTTTAAATAGCCTCAAGGTTCTTACAATGTTCTAACAATTCATCTTTTGGGAGTTCTCATAAGGCATATATGCTATACAAAAAAGCAAAAGGTTTACTGTAAAATCTGGGAAAATCTTAATTCTAAAGAGTTTATGGCTGTATCCATAATGTAAAAGAAAACTTCTATTTTATATTTTTGACGAGGTTCAATAATTAGTTCGTCAACACACTCATAAGTAAATTGCTTTTTCTTGGATCGTGCACGAGGTCTAGCCACATTTTCAAAGTCTAACACCTCGCAACCAGTTCCAGAAGCTAAGGCTTTGGCGTCTTCAAGAACTTGAGTAAATACTCCTCTCAACGTGAATTTTCAAAGAAATCTTTTGTATTTCTAAGTAATTTAATGACGGAAACTAAGTCAAAATCTTTACTTTGCTTTTATTTACTAACAGGGTTTATGCGATTCAAAGTTTCGTACCAAATTATAATAGAACATAAAAATTTAAACTGTTTAATTTAGTTCAACAAACCCGAAGCTTTGTCTCATGTGGAGTTAGCCATATCTGTGTTTTGGTAAACACTAAACAATGCATCTAACTAGTCCTATTTGATGTCTTAGTGGTTTCGATTCGAGTTTCCCATCTCGTGTCACTAAGTGGTTTTAGAGTAATACCTTTTACATTCTTCAAAAGAATGGACCACCTTAATGTTGAAGTGGATAAAATCATTTATTTTTTACACGGTATTAAAAAAAATTGTAGCTTCCAGTGGGGACTTTACCATATCATTTGCCACTAAGTTTTAAGAATGACTACTACAAGGAACGTAAAATGCCCGTGGATTGATGTTTTTAATCCTGGCTTGTACGCCACTTTGAATACCTTTCATATTAGATCCATTGTGCTGATAATTTTTCCCCGATAATTTCTGTTAGTGCCAGACCTGTAGATTTCTCTATTGGTATTAATCCTAAAAACTTTAATTTATTACAATATCTGACGTCTTGAATGGTCTTGGGATTGAATAATAGTATACCTAATTATCATGGTCATCTGCTCAGTTTTGCTACCGTCTGGAGTACAATCTAAATAATAGAATAATATTTCGATGTAATGATTGCTTCCATAATATGTTTTATGCCGTCTGAAATTTTATAAATGAACTTATCTTGAATTGTTTTACTTAAGTAAGTTGCTTGTTTCTCCTCTTTTTTTCAAAACTCTACGTAAATGTTCCTGAAAACGTGATCAAATTCGGCTAAAAAATTTACTAGTTTTAAAAAATTACCATTGTTATGTTGATACAGATTATCAGAAGTAGATGTTGATTCTAGAGAAACACTTGGAGTTGCAATATCACTTTCACCTACAATAGCAGCTTCACCTGGAGTAGCACCTTCACCTGCAATAGCAGCTTCGCCTCTAATAGCACCTTCACCTGCAATAGCACCTGAGCCAGAAGTAGAAGCACCAAGTTCACAGATTATATTGTAATCGGACGTATTTTCTTTCGGATTTCTGGTATGGGTGACGATGGTTTGTTTAGTTCACCTCTTTTCAAAAAGGACTCTAATACCCCTGCTTGCTATTGTCGCTCTGCATCTTTTTCAAGTCTTCGTTTTTTATATTGGTGTCCCGACAAGCGTGATCTACCGTCAGCCATTCTGTACGGTAAAAATAAAAATGTGAAATAAATTCAAATAGATGTAATAACATTGCTAATGTTAAAAATTTGAAATTCGTTTCTCTGACTGCTACGTTTTTTCGATTAAACCAATGACTCAATTTGGGTAAATTTTGGTATGTAGATATAAATTGAAGTTTGCAAAAGACCATTGACATAAGCTACTTTTTACCTCAGAAAAGTTACTCATTCCCGCGAGAATAATAATTACGGTGGGCGCGTGAACAAAGCCTCGGGTGACTGCTAGTGAGCAGTCACAGATGAGAATTAACAAGCCGAAAGAGGAGCAATGTTAATTTTCGCACGATTAACATGCCACGTAAAACATTTTTAACATACCTTGCGGTCAATATTAAATGAAAGGCTGGTTTTACCACCTGTTATTAAAGTCCCGAATAGTCTATTGGTCAAATAAGAACTGTCAAACTCATACAACAACTGTCAAGAAACTGAAAACTTAATTGACGAATAAGCTAACCGGAGGTGGTGAAATCGGCACTAAAACTATTTTACTATTTACCTTAAGGAACAAAAAGTAAGTATACTTTTTAGCAAGGTGTGTTCAATATTACCGTATTTTTTTACGTACTACAGTTAACTTTATAAAACAGATAGATACTTACTTAGAAAATTCACACGCGCGCTTCAATATTTATATGATTAATCTGCCCCACTAAAAATCACGTCACTTTTAAATTTAAGAATAGAACCAACTTGTAGACTTAGCATATACTTCACATAAATAGATAAAACATTTTAATCCTGTTTCACTTATTAACCACTACATTATTCACGAATATGACGAAAATTTGTCTCTAGGGCAGAACATTTTTACTAGGAGTCTTCTAAATAAGTAATGGAAAAATAGTACAATATTTTGCTTATATACCATATTTACGGCATTCCCCTAAAATGTCGCGTTGTACGAATGTAGCTAAAGGGGATTCCTCCGAAAGTTTGAGGGAAATCCCCATCAAACATAAACAGACTGAAAGGATTGCCAGTTCATATATGTAAAATCGGCGGAAAATTCGGATGAATTTTTTTTGGATTCTAGTTTCTAAGTTCTAGTCTAGTTGGTTTCTTATTTCCTATTTAGGTATTTCTTCTTCTTAGTGTTCCACAAATTTACAAAAATATCGATACTTTACTCGATACCAGTATCGTATCAGATTTATCAATACCGAGAAAATTATGGAAACAAAATTATCGATATTGTTAGGTATCGAGTACTTTTCAATTTATTTTTAAAACTTTCGATTGAGTAATATCCGTAATATCAAATATTATCCGAGAAATTTCGGAACTTGGAGTTTGGAACTTATCACCAATGAGACACCTAATAATCATACTAACAAAATTTAAATTAATATGTATTAAATTGTCGGTACAAAAATAAATTAGAGAAACAGTAAAAAGTAAATCAGGATTAAACTGTATTAAATAATTTTTTACTAATTGATAAAATTAAATATAGTAAATAGGTCCATCCACCAATCACGAGAAGCTGGCAACACACGCTCTAAACATAAGCTATTGTCTATAGAAGTTTTATACGTGGTAGAGCCATGCTGCAGCTATATTAGTAGTATAGTTGTTGCACGAATGGGTCGGCTCGACCGGGGTAGGACCACGCTCTCACAGTGTTTTGTTTGGTGAGTGTTGAAAACCGGAGACCCGTTTTACTGGAAAAGAGGCATTCCATCTTAGTCCTCACGGCTGACAACGCATCTGCATTTTATTTGCAAACGAGAATAGATATAGATGTCTATAGGCCACAGCAACCACTTACTATCAGGTGGAGACTGTACTCGCTTGTCCCCCTTATCCTATAAAAAAAATACTGCTGAAAATTCTGTCAACTCTTTCTATAAGCGGTGCGACATCAGAGAGATCATTTTCTACGCTAAGGCATGTAAAATCTTGGCTGAGAGCAACCATGCTAGAAGAGAGGCTGATAAGTTTAGCTCTTCTAAATATTCATCCAGAGATAGCCCCAGACGTCACAAATATTATCACACGATTTGTCAATAAAAATAGAAGACTTCCATTTGTTTTATAATGTGTGCAATAAAATTGTGTATTGTGCAATAAAGTCTAATTTACTCGACATATTTTATTATTAGTGACCCCCTACAATTTTTTTTATTTTTAGATTACAGATCCGTTGGGCCATGTCTAAGTATCTATACTCTGCTTCTACTGCGAAAATCCTATCACGCTGAGAAACTCCAAGTATAGCCCCCCATAGTTCGCTACTATAAACCATAATACTGGTATGCAGTGTTACCACTAAAGCTAAATTGTATACGCAAAGTTTTTTTTTTCTATAGAATAGTTATTTGGGATCAGCAGGCGCTCAATAATTTCTTATATTTACGCGAATACTACACATTAAATTAAACAAATTTTACGTATTTTATAGCATTTTTCAACTGTTTAATTCTTTACGTATGGGAACCTTCCTCTACATATAACTTTTAGTGATTTAAACGTTGAAGGTAGCCATCGTTAACTATGACATTAGGACGTCAAACACCTTAGTCCATCCCGCGACCATAAATGACCCGAAAGTAAGTCAAACAATTTGAATGACTTAATATTACTAAGTCGTAGTAAGACTAAGTCGTTTGCCATAAAATAAAATATTCTAATCGAATAAACTATGTAATGTCGTGATATTAGTGTAACTTATATTCACGTCGTATATTATATAGTGTTTTCCGGTCATTCTTATTATATTATAGCGATAACGAATTGTAATCTACAGTAGACACAATAGAGCATGTTAATGTATCACTGCGAACTTCCTTCCGCCTAGTCAAAATAATTGGTTAGTATCGTCAAATATATACCCCAATGAGGTGTAGAAAACCGCTTTTTAGGGACGCGAACCATTTTTTTAAATATTGTACCAGTGCTAGACCACAATGGTGGTAAACGGTGACTAAGCCCTAGACCTACCGGCTTCTTTATTTCTATAACCTATTTATTTGCCAATTCATTGCTATTTAAACGTATTTACCTTTATTATGTAGCTGTACCTAACATTACAAAGCTTTTCAAAAGTTTTATTTTCAACATTATAATAAATTGGTTTGTAATAAAAAGGATCTTAATTTCTTATACAATGATTAGGTATATTATTATTACGAAAGGAATCACGTTATTACAAAATATTCGTGTACAACGTGGTACAGCTACTAGCTCTAATTTGAGGAAACGATAAGTTTAAGCTGTTTCGTGAAACGTTTTTACAGCTTGTTACCACACATTTTACCATGGTAATTTAAAATTCAAGTAAAAGCCGGCGAGAAAAACAATCAGCGTGCGTGTCCTTTCGAAGCTAATAGCGTCGACCTTGTAATTTCGAGACTGTCCTGCTTACTGTTCAATGTTCATACTCGCTATCTCGCGCTCTATACCTATACATAGCATGCTAATGTTTACTCTAAGGGGTATGCTGTATATTATAAATCCTGCCTCACTCCGCGCTTTAGGCATGTTTATACCTACGCTGCGTGGATACAAGCGGCTAATTTCGCGAAGTTGTTACGCGCGCCTTACGTTAACAAAAAAGTTTTTTTTGTTAACGTAAGGCGCGTTTAGTTTTCTCTTATAAGTATTTAGCCACTTGATATTTATTTTTGAGATTTTATTCAAGTATGGCCTCTCAAAAAGCCAAATGCGGGTGCTTAAATAACAATAGGAATGTCGACTTTTCATTCTTTACTATTCCTAAGGATACCGAAGAGTAATTAATATATTATTATTTATAGGTAGGATTTAAATAATTAGGTCTAGATAATGTTACTGACACGAGTTTATTATTGATTAGTGACTCGACCACAGCTTCACATTTTTTTATTTTTTCGCGTGTAATGCCAACTACCTTATAAACGCTTCAGTGTAAGTAGACCTCCCAGTACTAGTGACTGCCTACTAATGCAAGATCAGCCTATACCGGTTATTAGTTTAGCACTTGGTCGATAAAAGAAAGAAAATAAAAATAGCACTCTTTCATTAATAAGTGACAGCTCCGTGGTGCAGTGGCTTAGTAATGAGTTGCAGCGCTAAGGGCCACGGGTTTGATTCCCGGAAGTTTTTGTATGGCCTACAAATAATTGTTCTGGGTCTGTTCTATGTATGTAAACTGTCCCTGTGGTACAGTGGGGTAACTTTTTTTAACAAAATAAAAAAGCTAATACATTCGACACCTCAGTGTATTCTACTACCAACTAATATCAAAGGAATCAATTTGTTTTCCCACAACACCTAACCCTACAGTATGGGCGGCCTTAACAAAGGCGCGTAACGGGCTAAGTGATACAGACACTCGCACGCGGACGTTTTGGATGGGTGGATTTTGGAACGTAGTTATTATTTATTCTGTGAGATAGGCTAATTTCATGAAGGTCACTTCCGAGGCGTGCAAAGTATTATCACAGAATAAATAATAGTACTCCGTGCAGAAGTTGCACTCGTTTGATGTTGACTGTGCCGGCGTTTTAACAGCCTACATAGTTATTATTAATCAGGTAAATCGCGCACGCAAGCTAAATAAAACTTTATCGCTGCGCGCGAGCGTCCGTATTACTTTGCATCTTTACGTTAATAAGGGCTGTCAATAAAGAATAAAAAAAAATACGTTGTGAAATGGTAAGTTACTTAGGTAAAGTACCTTATACTACCTTATAGTACCTATTCTGAATATGATCGACCATATTTCCGCTATTATGTGAGTTAATTGATGTTGATGCCCAACGCATGCAACTTGCAAGACCATCCGTCGGGAATCGCGATGCTTGGCTCGTAAGATATAGGTAGATAGTGTAAACAACAAATTTGATCGTCGAAATCGAAAATCTTGTAAACAAAGTTTTAATTTCAGTAATTTGTGTTATTATTACTTAAAATATTTTAATTACAAGAAACAAGTATAGGTATGTAAGTAGGTACTTGGGTAGTGAAGTAAATTTCAACTAAGTTTCCCGATTGCGTTCTGCCCCGAATAATTACTATTTGATCCTAAAATACCTCGGTAAAATTAATTTAAATAATTAGGTTAGACAGAACCGCAGAATATCAGCATTCCGACGAAGTCTAATAGGCTTAAGTACGAAACTCGGTAACAGGCCGAATATGAACCTAAATTTCGTTCAAAATGCCTAAAGAAAAAATGTAAGCAAGGTCGTTCACTTAAGAAAGGGGTAAACAGCATTTGGTCATTGATAATATTTTATAAGATCGGTGCTAATAGTAGCTTATAGTACCGGGCTTTTCAACAAGAACTTTGTTTTTCAATTGGGGCAAAACCAAAAACATGACAGTTTTGACATTTAGTTTTTTGACCTATTCGTAGTAGATGCTTTGGCAATTGCTACAATGAATTCAATTTCGCTCGAAAATCGCATTAAAATAATTAAAATCCACTATGAAAATGGTGGTTCTGTTAAAGTTACGTTTCGTAAAATTCGTGATATTTTCGGACAACATAATCGTCCTTCTGAGACCGCTATTAAGAATTTGGTCGCTAAATTTGAATCGACAGGCTCGGTACAAAATGTGCCAACACCAACGCGTGTTCGACCGGGTCGTTCAACCGAAAACATCGCAGCCGTGTGCCACAGTGTTGAAGAAGATCCAAATTTGTCAATTCCTCAACGTTCTCAACAATTGGGGTTATCCAAAACCACCACATGGCGAATTTTGCATAAGGATTTGGCTTTGAAGCATTACAAGGTTCAACTGGTGCAGGAATTGAAGCTGACCGACCATTTACATCGTCGTAGATCCGCTCAATTCATTCAGGAACAGCCCGCTGGTTTTTCTGAAAGCATCATTTTTTCAGACGAAGCCCATTTTCACTTGTCAGGGTACGTCAACAAGCAAAATTGCCGCATTTGGGCTTCTGAAAATCCTAAAGAGATTATTGAGAAGCCTTTGCATGCTCAACGTTTCACTGTATGGTGCGCTATGTGGTCTGGAGGCGTGATTTGGCCGTTTTTTTTCGAAGATGAGGCTGGAAATGCGGTAACGGTCAATGGATCACGCTATCGCGAGATGTTAACATTTCAATTTTGGCCTATTATTGATGACATCAATATCACAAACATGTGGTTTCAACAGGACGGTGCCACATGTCACACAGCCAACGAAACGATCAATTTATTGCAAACCAAATTTCCCGATCGCATAATTTCACGAAATTCAGCTGTTAAATGGCCAGCCAGATCGTGTGATTTAACACCACTGGATTATTTTTTGTGGGGCTATGTTAAGGACAGAGTCTATACGGAGCCAATCGAATCGATCGCGGCCTTAAAACTCAAAATCTGTGACGTGATTAACGAAATATACCCGCCATTTTGCCAAAAAGTGATTAAAAACTTTGTTGAAAGAATCGACATCTGTCAGCGTGGTCGTGGTGGACATTTGCCAGATATCATTTTTCATTCATAATTGCCAAACTTTTCTCTTCGTAATACAATAAAAATTTGAATCATCTTCATCTAAACTCTTTGTTTTATTTTGTTTTAGAGAACAAAGTTCTTGTTGAAAAACCCATTAGTACCTAACTTGAAATATATTTTTTAATTCCTATATTATTATACTTTCACATTATTTTAAATTTTTAGGAATATTATTATGGTTCTTTGTTATCCATGTATACTTACTTACTTGTTATTGAATAAACCGATTTCATCGATTTTTTTTTATTTAATTGGATATGTGTTCAACTTAATAGCACATAGGTAAATATGATAAAGATTTGATGAATACCTCAGGAGATGATGGATGGAACACCGAACACCTCAACTGACAACAGCTAATTATTTTTGATCGTTCTAAAAGCCTAGTAGATTATTTAGTTTAGTTTAAAGTAATATATAATCTATGGAAAGTACCTTAAATCATTATTTAAGCTTAAATAAATCATTATACTGGATATTGCCTATTTTGATTTTTAGCATATTCGTTATTTGTAAGTTGTCAGTTGTAGGTATATGCATTAGTGTGCACGACTAGAGAAGTGACTATGTAATTTAGATTGCCGATTAGATAATGCTGAAATGAATAAAATCTTTTTAATTGGATATGAATTGTTTATTATAATTTTAAATATCTATATAATTGAATACAAATATAAAATACAAAAACAATACTGTTACGAGCTTGGGGTTCGAGACAATTAAAAACTGCCAATTGAATTACCAAAATTAACACTTTAATTACGCAACACTAATTACAATCTAAAATCACACTAATAATAAAACACAGTACGCCGTTATTTCGCTTCGAAGTATTCTCTTGTATCGCCAATTCAATACTGCCTTGGTCGTGGTCTATACCGGCCTTATATAGGGCCTCAGATAATTTCCGGAACCTTCTACTGTAGCGACATCTAGAATGTTCGAGTACATATCGGTCCCGAAATTTCTGGAAGGATCTCGACTCTCGTAGTTCTGCTACTCGACACTAGAGGGCGCTAGTGTAACTAGTGTTGCCATGTACAAGACATTAATAGTGGCGCGCAACACTTTCTTTTACTTGACACTAGAGGGCGCTAGTGTAACTAGTGTTGCCATGTACAAGACATTAATAGTGGCGCGCAACAATACAATCATAACAAGTAAAATAGTAGAGGTTATGTAGAATAAATATAGATAATAGAACGTGTTTCCATTATATTTTTTGACTTTATCACTTTTATCATGTCAAGTATAATAAAAATAATAAGATCTACTAAAACAATAGAAAGGCTGCGCTGATTAAAAATTTATGACAGATTATACGCTAAATGTGGCGAAAAATATTATCAACACAGGAGACTTGTGCATGTTTTAATTAGACGATCTCTACAATAACTGAATGACTAAGTGACAAAAAACAACCTAAACCGGTGAGCCTAGCGATTTGAAATTTAAAGTAAACATTCTTTCTCCTAGACGTGCTTATAAAGGGATTTTGGTAAATTCCCACCGGCATAGGATCCATGCAGGTTATCTTACGGTCCACGGCTAGTATACATAAATTAAACATTTAACTAGTGAGTGATATTAACGCGAAAGCCAATATACAACTTTAATCCACGTCAAGATAAGATTGTGTATTGGTTTTAGGCTTTCGCGGTTTTTGCGAGGTTAGCAAATTACTACACGGACGTTGCGATGCGTCAATTTGACCCGACTTTTGAAGTTAAATATTTTAATATCTTAAGAATTTAAAGCTTTAGGAAATAAATAATATTTTAAAGATATCTAACATGATTAACTAATGGTTAAAGAAAAAATAGAATCCTAATTAAAAGTAAAAACCGACTTCAAAGGATTCTTCAAAAATGCTTCAAGTTGGTGCCAAGACAAAGAGTATAAAAGTATTAAAGCTCACTATCTTTCTCTGTATCTCTGTCTCTCTTACTCTCTCTCTCTCTTTCTCTCTCTTCTGAAGGTATTTGTAAGTTAAGTAAAGCTATTTGTAAGTTAGATAAAGGCGAAAATATTTTTTACTTTTGGTTCTTTCAAGTCGGTATTTACTTTTTATTAAAATTCTTTTATTTTTTTACGTTTTGACTGACTAAGAAATTGAAAAGGCTCAAATATCGTCTAAATGTATCTGATACTCACAACGCTCGATGTCCGATTCATGCTTGATGGCCGACGACTTTGTACCGAGGAGATAACTAACGTGGTTCATGGCTTACAGCGTTAGTCGTGGAGAAGAGGAACTTGTAGTTAAGTAATAGCTGCGCGGATCAATAGATCTGCGAGATTAAGTTGCACTTGCCGCGGTCAGTCCATGAATGAGTGACCATTTTCTTAACATACAGAGACTGAGAGAATAGAGACTGTAAAATGTTAATAAGTTTATTATTACTTTATTACTTTTTAGACAGATGAAAGAATATAAACATGAAGCATGAAGCCTCCTAAACATATTGGCCTATAAACAGAGCAATCTTTTTTAACTTATGCGTACAAGTTACCTTACTTAAATTATTAAGTTTACATTCATATTTAAATCGAATGTTAAAATAAACTTTTATAATGTATTTAATTCTTAATTATTAAATGTTTGTAATTACCAACAGCAGCTATTATGTACTCCGCATCCCTGTTTTTTACTTCCCCGTTAAGACATTTTATAAAATGTATAAAATATATGTAGGCATATACTTAGTAAAGTATCTAACTATTTATATTAACAATATGTTAAAAAAGAAATTCCGGAGAAAGTGTATGTGGCAGTAAATATTTTTTCCAAAGACTTTAACTCGAAAACACAATTTTCCGATTTGATTCTTGGGGAGTTTTTTTTTTAAGTTTATCGGTAGAGTCACTTAGAATTGTTTACATTTGATTTGATTTATTACATTCAGATTATTCCTAGGAACATCTTTAATTATTTTACTTTTTAATTATTTTAGAACTATCATGGTAAAAATTCAGTTAAATTTTTTAGATATTCAATTTAGTGCATTAAACTATTTTTGTAAATCTTTTCACCGCTTTCTTAACAATCATTTTTCAAAAAATTATTATCATTTATTGTCCTTGTAATTATAAATCACTATCTAACGCACACGCTGACAAATCAAAATTAGTCACCCGTTTTCGGGCTGTCAGGTCGTCTATACGCCAGTATATTCTTAGTCTATGGTAGAAACGGTAAAAACAAGTGCTCCGATGGTGATGTCAATCTCAAGATAAGATGTCTGTCTGCTTAGGCATTTTGAGATACTATTGACAACTGTCTGATGGCTCAAGTTGCTGTCATAATGTCCCAAAACCTACGCAATGTGGGTACTATAAAGGATTTTTATTACTTCATACTGAGCTAAAAATGAAGACATGGCTTAAAAAACAGGCATGCAAGGCAATTTTCTTAATAAAAAAGTACTGCTAACGCCATAGACATAGTATCTTATAGACTAAACATTCAGTGACGTCATCAGCGTGTGAAAGGAATGCACGTATATAGTTAGACATAAGAGTAAGGGAGAAGCAAATCTATATTTCTTGTCTTTTTCTAGGTATGCGTTTTTGATTGTTTTCCCTCCTTTATTTGACATTAACGATGTCAAGCTCTTTTGAATAATATTGATATTATAAGCAAACAGGTAATTGAATTTAGTGTTTTTTGTGGATCTTAGTTATTAGGTAAGGTGAAAAAGATGGTAAGTTGTAGCATTTTAGGATGCAACAGCATCAGTCAACGAAAAATTGATAATATTACCTTTCATCGGTAAGTTTGTTTTGTGCTTACATTTGCTACTTGCACTGATCAATATCTATTGTTTTGAATATAAAGTGTAACATTTCATGTTTTTAATGGACTTTGTGATGTATTTTGTCAAATATTTGGACTCCCAGATTGTAAATTCTTCATGATAATGCTCCTTAATTTGAACGGTCATTCGAAAGCTTAAAGTCATAACAAACGTGTACTTTTTGATTTGGTAGGATTATAGAAACTTTAGGGATATCAGCGAGTACAATAATGTTTTCGCATTGGTCAATAATAATTGTTATTGTGATTAGTAGTTATGTCCATAAATATGAATCACATAATGTTATACATATACATACACTTTTATGTTCAGCTTTAAAGGTAACTCCTTATTGCCATACAACTCTTCAATCATTTTTCATATTACATAGACGTCACAAATAATATGTAAGTATTACAAGTATATATACAAGTATAACCTGAAAACATGTTTGGATTCAAGTACATAAACATTGGGCAAAGTATATTTAATTTCACAAAATATGTATTGCCTGAAATTAGATGCACAAAACTTTATTGCATTCCATTAATTCTATTATACATTAGCAACAATTACATTACAATATTTATCAAAACAGAATATGTCATGCTAATATAAAAATAAATATAAATATAGATAAACGGTAAAGTGGCGTTTGGCCCCCCCAGGTTCGGCAGGAGCCGCCTGAAGGCAGCCCCGGTCCGTTCCAGTTTGGGAGCCAAACATCGTACACCACCCCTGGAATGATATGAGGTAGCAGATAATCTTACACTGCATGGTAAATTAAAATAGAATATTATAAAACATTAGTTTTTATTTTATATACCAACATATTACAAAAAACATCCTTTATTGATGCTTTACAACGTATATTAACTAAAATATTTTACCACCTTAACCATTAGGTAACATGATTAAGCCACCTAACCATAAGTAAGTCACCTAAAAAGGCCTTCCATAGATATCCTCATAGGATGACTTGCCATAGTTGCCACGCCTGCGTGAAAATATGCGTTATGCTGGTTGGCCACCGCAGTTTTTTATTATTATAAGTTTTCATCGGGAAAATGCTGCTGCCCCATCCCCATCTTGTATTATTTGCTTACGACGCGGGGTAATATCATCCCGTGTACAGACAAATATTCTTGTACGCCACAACTTGCCGCACACAAGACACTAACTTAGCAAAACATGCAGGAAATCTCGGGAGTAGGCTCATAACCGTGTTTTGTACTACAAAACCTAAGTGGAAACCCTTTCTTTTCGAAGGTCTGTGTTCAGCACTGAACTTGTGATGGAATGGTATGTTAAAACATTATTGATTTTTTTTTAAAAATAACAAAACTCGACAAGGAAATTTTTGTTTATAATTTAATATTTTTATTCTCAATTAATATTTAAGTACATACATAACATATTGTTATTTATTAGCGATATCACACTTTGTGCTATTAGCGCCTTCACTTAGTGCCGTCGAAATCCAAAGAGTTTATTGAATGTCCAGTAAAATCGTCGATGCGCCGTTGAATACAGAATGATGATTCTGTTTTTACGCCGTTTCCGCCTGTAGTTTTTGTCACAGAAGTTTCAAGAGAAATTAATTAATCATCTGAATTATAAAAGAACATTTTTTTATGGTAACAATAAAGTTTTTTGTATGAATGTAAGTGCTGTGAATATAAATAAGCCCCTAACGGGGGAAATGGAACAATATCTGGTAACCCACTGAAAGTACCTCCCGCCTATTTCTATCTCAAAAGCATACGCGAATGCTTTATCTAGTCAATCCTCTATCTACGGCTAACGCGATTTCTGACGCTCGACCTCGACGCACTGTTGCCAGATGTATGATTTAAATAGTATTCATGCGATTTTTTACAAGTTATATGAATGTACGATCGAAACATAAAAATCGTACGCAATTCATACGACTTTTAACTTTTTCTAAAAATATAACCGTATGAACTACTTAACCATTACCTACATCACTATATTTTTATGTGATAACCAGATCACTAGTAGGGAATTTCCCCGACGTTAAAATATTAATCAAATCTCGACCAATTTACGAATCGCTTAGGTACATCACTATATTTTGTATGTGACGTGTTTGTGTTTAAATATTAATCAAAATCGACCAATTTAAGAATCGCTTCTATTTTTTGTTTTTATACAAGTGAATTAATGAGTACAATATAATATACGTAACTCGGCAGTACGAGTATTACATAATAATGGTAAGCATGCGTTTTGTTTGTTTACTTTTCTTTACACATCTTTTCTCGTCGTTCTTGAGAACAGTTATCAACAGTTTGATACTTGTTTCATAACACGTATTTGATTGAAAATATCAATAGTTTCTTGTTTATTATAAAGGACGAACTTCTAACAGCAGGGCCGAGTCGCCCTAGCCCTAGTAGTTTATATGAAGATAAAGACTAATAAGTTTGAGTTCTTATTTTTCAACTTTTGTATAATTTAATAAAAAAAAGTTTAAAAAAAACGTATGTACTATTTTTATTTAATGACCTTTTTAGGGAATACCACTTTTTATTTACCTATCGTACGATCGTTCTTTCAAAATGTCTGGCAACAAACCTTGACGTAAAAGTCAAAGTTGATCATAGATATATAAATATGTAGAAGTTGATTGACGCTTACGTTCGGACGGTGACGTTTTGTTTGTTTCAGATTTCTAGTAATTATTTATGTTTCAGAGATTCACAGAGTATCTTTTTATACAGAGATTCTTAGACTACTGTATTTATACTAGAGAACTAGAGAATTTGTTCCTTTTCAAAAATTGGAATCAACGACTTAAAATACAAAAACTTGTATGTAGCTTTATACTTTAAAGCAAGTTTTAAATGTAATGCCTCATAGCATTAATCTCTGATGTGTTATTATAAAAATGTGTAATAAAGCGAAAAAGATTGCGGAGTTATTTACGAAAACTGTTGCAACTACAAAATGTTTCGATCAAAATCTTTGTAAGGTAACCTTATAACTTGCAAATTTTTTCAAATATATGTGCGAGTCTGACTGACATTGAGTACATATATCATTAATGGTATTTGTAATCAATTATTTGGATTATTACTGATTTTGCATATGTCAATAAATAATGTTATATAACCGTATTGATGACCTATTTCATGTAGGTTTATTGATCCTGTAAGTTTTTGTTGTTTCCTCTAGGTAAAAGTAGTTAGCTGCACAAATGGCAGAATGCTAACAGAATTCCAAGTGGGACCAGAGCATCTTAACCAGAGAGGAACATTGCATGGGGGTTTTATTGCTCACTTAGTAGAAGCTGTATCTACTTATGCTCTTACAGCAAATGACTATGTGGAAACTCGAGGAGTCTCTATAGATCTCAGTGTTAGGTACATTTATGAAAGTTTTGATATCTTTTTTATTTTTTAAATTTTTATTGCTTATTTACTTCCAAATAATTTTCAGTTATCTAAATGCAGCAAAAGAAGGAGATAATGTTGAAGTAGAAGCAACAACTAGGAAAGTAGGCAAGAAAATAGCATTCCTAGAAGTTGAAGTACGCAATAAGGATAATAAACAGGTGCTGGCCACAGGTAGACACACAAAGTATATAGGGGTGTAATGTTTAGCTCATTAACTGTTTTGGTTTTTATTAGTCAATATATTGTTATTTATTTATATTATATGAATATGTATATGTGTTTTTTTTGTTGTGTAAATTTTTATCTAACATACCTTGTTAATGTAGGGTAGTTGGAATAAAACACCAAATACATTTTTATTTTATTTATTACATATTAAACACCAAATATCAATGCTAAGTGAATAGTAATACAACATGAATAACCATAAACGTTTGCTAGATCAAAACCATTGAGATGAAATTAATTTTTAGTTACTACCCATATGTTTAAAGAATGGGATTGAAAATGGCGTCGCCTCTATTCACCTCTCGCTCACACACTGTTGCTTTCTATACTGACACCTGCTGGTAAACACTGCAAAAAAATATGTTGCGACATGTGTTTTTTATACATTCTATGACTTTAGTCCAACTTGTCATTAGAATCGAAATACTATAAACTACATCAAATTAAGTCCAGTTTTGCTAATTTGTGAGTTAGACACGTTTTGAGCGTTTTCTTCATAATTATTGTCCATTTTGTTTGTTATTATTTGTGTATAAAATATTTACGTCATTTAGACATGAATAAATATTTTTAAAATGTTCATTTGTCTGTCTGTCAGAGAGAAGGGCTGAACTGATTGTAATAAAACATCACAAATAAAGAGAGAGTAATACCAGCAGTGATTTAAACAATTTTTTGTTTGAAAAATGTAGAGATTTTACTAAATTATAAATATTGATAAGATAAAATATATGGTGTTTAACATTTATCTTAAGTTTAAATAACGACACATTAATAGATCCTACCCCGGCAAAGCCAGAGCTCGCTATTTATAATTGTCATTTTAATATCAATGTACCTACTCGCATATACAATTCTTTTTAAATATTTTCCCATTAATAGAAAATTTCAAATTAACCGAATAATATAATGTTATTACGATATACTGTTATTAGCGGATTTTCGCTATTGATACTGTGTACTGTACTGTGTGGGCTTTTCTAATCCCATTCTTTATCCGTACGGACTGTAGGTAATATGCATTTTATAATTGCATATGCATACACACTCTGCACAGAGTTCTTTGTCTGTATCAATCAGTGGCAAAACCAGTATTTAGAGGATGATCAACATTGGCAACCTCAGCTTTTCCCGTCATCAGTTAGTAGAACAGACAGTCTGTAACTTAGATTTTAAGTAAAACAATATCTATTTATGGTAATAATTTTTAAGTGAACATTTGGTGTACAATCACCACTACCACAACTACCTTTTATAAAGCTAGGTTTCCCCATAAAAAAGCATGCCACTTTTACCTCAATATAGAGTGTTGCTACATTTGTACCTGAAGTTGCCAACTTTTAATGTGTTTGCCAAGTTAGCGGTTCTCATTAGGTCCAAGCCACTTCTTTGAACTATTATGGTATATACCTTCAGATGATGTAAATCTTTCCACATATTAAAATGCATTTCTCATTTAACATAGAAAGCAATTATGGTTATATCTATGTTGATTACATATTAAAATATAAAGAAAACTAACGTCAGCTGAATGTAATGGTCTCATTCATAAAAATTACAAAATTATTACGAGTTTTATAAAATAGAAAACAGCAAAAGGTGGCTAACCATTCCAGACACCACTGAACAGTTCCTTCGTTAGAGAGTGATAGTACCTGTAATTCCACACTTTAATACTAAAATGATCTTGAAAAATTCTACTGCATCCTTTATGTCTTTTCCCCTATAAAGGACAAACTACTATTTATAATAAACTTGCCTGTTAAAAAACAGTTCACACGCGGTATTGAAATTTTTAAGTGAGACCTTTAGAAAAGGAGTCAGACAATAGGAAACACTGTATACTGTATTCTATCTCATTCTGTCGCAAGCTAAATCCTATAGACGTATATGTTTGTCTTTTTAGTGTCGCTGTTTGGTGTCAGATCACAACGATTCTAAAGAAGTTTTCACTTCGAAAAGATAATATTGGTTTACATTTTTTTTTTGGATTACTTAGTGTAAAATGTAAGCTGACAAACTTATGAAAGTGTACTATAAAAACCCTGCTAGTAAACAATGTCAGTTGTGAGAGATTTTCATGAAGTTTTGATCATTCTACATCTTACCAATGAACATTTTAGCTACGAAATATGAAATTTTATGAATAAGACCATAAATATTTAATTATACATAATGATTTAAAACAGAACCGGTAACATTATTAACCCTTTCGCTGTCCCGTGCACTACATATAGGTCATTGCTATTGTCTTACTATTGTGTGTTAAAACCGGACAGTCAACGTGTTAACAAAGTTTTTGAGATTGTTTATAACTCGAATGTTGAATAAACTTTAAACCATTTGACATTTTTTAATTTTTTAAACCATGAAGTTCATTTTCTGTTAAATACAATTTTTAAAATAAAAGTTATGTTTAAAATTAGTAAAATAGTAGAAACGACGGAAATAATTTATATCAAAATAATAAAAAATTGTATAAGAAACAAATATACATATTACTTATACTTAGTGCTACAATTCTTGTTAGCTTAAACTGACACTCAATTATATAGTATATATTATGTTAATAGCATTTCAAAATTGAAGGGTTAAAGATTTGCTAGTTAATACAACTGGATGTATTTTATAATATATCATTGGAAGTGTGATAACTCTTTCTGTTATATGATAGACTGTCATTAACATTATCATTTTTTTGCGCATAACATATATATACTGCTGGCAACATTTAAATGGTATATTTAAGTGTTGCCAGCAGTATCATTATGAACACCAACTATAACATACGACATCAATAATGAATAAATGCTTTAAATTCAAACATCAACACTATTGAATAAACAAATCCTGTATCAGTAATATATTCAGTTATTCAACCTAATCCTCAGGACCAACTTTTATTTTTTGAAAAATGGGGTGGCCATTCAAAACTGTGTTTGTAAATTACACTTCTCTAGGCCTTGGATCGTAAACGACTGGGTGACAAACAAACTAACAGTCCATTTGAAGGCTGGTGGCTAATGCAGCCAATTGAAGCCTGGAACCAACCTCCTACAAATAGTGCTATTATATGGTGATCTCTGGTGGCTAAGCTAAGATGGAATGCTTTATACTTTAAGAGATACCACCACTCTAAAATACTGTTTGGGTTGGTCCTGATTTCATTTCTTTTCACTGTCACTCCACTTATAATAAATTTAACATTTATTACACATTAAACATCAATAATAATTCTTACGACATAAATTATTTTTAGTTTCTTTTTTTTTTCAATAAGTTTAAGTTGCCTCTGCGAATAATCTTTCAGTTACATATTCCGTGTTAGATTTGAGGACCGGCCAGCAGTAAGGGTGCTATAGCTTGAAGTGCCGAAGCAAGATGGCCATATTTGTCAAATGCTATAATTTTTTAATCAAAGAGATATGCATAGTCCGTGGTTCATTAAAAGGCGCACATACCTTTTATTTACTCCTAGCCGATCCTGGATACACTACTTTTTAGTACCAAGCCACTTACGTTTATTGAACATTGAACATCAATAATGGATAAATGTTACAACACCAATTTTTATTAAATATAATATGAAAAAAGAGGGCGTTCAAGTACTACGAAAGCACGGGGTGGAGGGTTCAATTTTTCTTAATGCTTTTGCTGACAAAGGGAACGGGAGTGTATTAAAAATCTTACGTAAGATAAAAAAATATAAAACAAAAATATTTTTAAAGTAATATTTAAAACCTAAATTAATAATACTTACTATTTCTACTATTTTATTATGGTATACCGTATTTCCTATCATATTTTTTTAACATCAGCCTAATAAAATTAAATACCTATCTATTAAACATTATCTTTATTGGCTGATTTTTCAGGTTTATTAAAAATAAAATACAAGTTAAACAAAAATTAAAAATGTATAGTTGCGTGAGTAAAATAGATTAATAGTTTCACTTTTCTATTCGGCCAGGATATAATATAATTTGATGGATAAATTTTTCTGATGATTTATATATTTGGCCTTAAGTGTAAGAAAGCCTTTAAATAATTACGTAAGTACTTATTAGTTTGTGTATATGATTGTATATGATATTACACGTGTAGAATATAGATAATAAATATATGCACATCAATTATTATTTAATATTTAAATTAAGTTTATCCTACATCACCGGATATTCACTTACTTATGCAGTCCACGTTTTACAGTCCAATGAGCACCAACCCACGTACCTACATTTAAACTATTGCCAATTGCACATTTTAGATATTACAATTACAGATAGATAGACATTAAACATTCATAATTAATACATAAAAGTATGTGACATAAATTACAATATAATTAATTTTTTTTTCAGAATACTAATGATTAATAGAACCTGCATCCGTGAATACCTTTAAGTTACTCAGCCCATGTGTTTACACTTTTAGCACCAACCCACTTATATTTTAATGAACATTTATTACCTACACATTAAATAGCAATATAAAAGATAGTACGACAATTTAAATATTTGATTAAACATAGCACTCATCTTGGAATAGTCCGCTTGTTACTGATTTTATCTTACGCTTTCTTTAGAATCAAATCTCCCACATTATAATTTATCTTTATATTTTATTCTTACAAGTTAACATACATGAATATTTTATCGCACCTGTTATTATTCTTTCTACTGTCCTTCCACCATCTTATTTACGTGCTACCGCTGTTTGTAGTAACACCTAATACAATTATTTTTTTTTAATTTCATTCTTTTAATTATTAATTATCAATATTGATTAAAATGTTAATACCACCAACTACGGTAATCTGTTAGAGGTGCTCTATCCAGCAGTAGAATGGTGATAGGCTTTACTGATGATTGGGGTATCAATTATTATTGAATATTTGAATAAATTTTACAGGCTTCTATTTTTAAACTTTCGGTTACCTACTTAATTTTTTTATCTGTGTATTTGTGTGTTATATTTACTCATTTACATCTTATGAATATTATTCTAATATCTATAATGGCGCATACTTGTACTATTTACGAATAATAGTTTAATAGTAACATTTAGTAAGATTCCAAATTATAATAATTAACTCATCATGCTTCTTTTAATGATTCCTCACATCCATGTGGTACCTTCCTTTTTACGTCAGTCCATTTACATACTTACACTTATGTTTAACACATATATTTTTTTTATTTTTTCCGTTGCTTTTCGTTTACCTACATAAGCTCTGAGACACAAAGTACATAGACAAAATACTTACATATTAGATGTATTATATATGAATATTCATATGAATGTACTTTAATTACGATTAATTATTTTGAAAAAAGTCCCCCTTTGGCATAAAGCCTTATATAACATTATGGACTTATTAAATTTAGCACTAGGACGGATCCTGATATCGTTCAATATATTTATAATTGATTTGGGCCGAAATTATATAATTTTCTATAAGAGACACCAATAGCATTAACAGATATAAGCATACAGATTAATTAGTGATAAGTTATTTCTTATTTCTCTTACCTCTCTACTCTAATTGAAATGTTGAGACTAGAAATCTTTGCTTCAGTGATATTTCCTACAATTATTGAGTTAACCTTAGTATGTAATGTATATGTAAAGTAGAATTTTATATATTAGTACTAATTTTAAGAACCCTGCAACGAGCAGTCTGAGAGAAGAATTAAAAGTATAATTAGAAGGAGACCACAGGTGTGGAAATAAATTCTTATTTTGTTGGACCACATAGAATACATACAACGCTTACAAGCTATTTACGACGAACTTATATGTATATAAAGGATAATAAACATTATTTTTTTTTTAATTGATTATAATAGGTTTTTTTTATAGGATGGCAAATGAGCACACAGTCCACCTGATGGTAAGTGGTTGCTGCGACCCATAGACATCTACATCTATCCTCTGTTACAAATCAAAATGTAGATGCGTTGTCACCCGTGAGGACTAAGATGGAATGCCTCATTTCCAGTAAATAGGGCCTCCGGCCACCTGCACTCACCAAGCGAAACGCAGAGGTAAACCTCTACTTCACGCTGGTTTTCTGTGAGGTCGTGGTACTACCCCGGTTCGAGCCGGCCCATCCGTGCGACAATAAAAGCTGCCGCGTGGCTCTACCACTGTTAAGTATCGGAATCCGTTTATCAAAGCCCAATTGCCGTTATTTAAGACGGAATAACTTTTTAGAAAGCGCTGCAAGTATCTTCTAAATATTTTATACGTATTTTCATTGCTTTTACAATTTTTTCCAATTCATCATGAGAACTTTCGAGGTGATTCATACGTTCTTCATAATCAGCAAAGGAACTGTAAATGTCGTTTACCGATGAAACATCTCTGCGGGATCGATGCTTTTCACCATCGTCATCTTCACCGCAACTATCGCAATCTGCCCAATAACGTAAATCCATTGATGGCAAATCATCGCATGAAATTAGCCCATCCTGAACTTCTGGTAACAAGAAAACGTTTTCACCAATAGTATCAATATTGTCTCCATTATCGCACAGAATTCTAGCCAAGCTCGTTTCCTTGATTTGTTGCAATTGTTGTGGTTTAAAGTTTGTAGGGTTTTCATACCAAAAACGATCCCCATCTCTTAAGCGCCGGAACTGCTCGATCAAAATGCATCTGAACAAGGGTCCAACTTTTCCTCCCTCTACTTGATCTTCTAATATACCTCCTACCCATACGTCAATATTATGAACGGATCCATAAAGTTCCTCGAGCTTATCTCTGACATTTTTATCTGATATTTCAGTTGCCAATTCGTCAAAAGTGTTCACTTCGGTCATATTGCAAAAGTCTCGCCATTTAGTATACGGAGGTAAACCGTGATCACGGCCTCTTTGGATATTAATTGCAGCCAAGTCGAGAGCTACAGCATGTGCAGTATGGAACAACTGCTCAGTAAGTTCAGAATTAAGATTTTGCGTAGGAGTCTTTAGTTTTGCAGGTGTCGTGAACATACCTCTCAGCAAAGGATCTACTCCACCTTCGTCGACAAGCCTCCATGGAGAGAAAAATGCGTAACGCAATAGTAAATGGCCTTGAGGTATTGGCTCAAAGTTTTCGTCGTAGCGATGGAGAACGGGATTGATCATGGAATGACCGAATCTTAGAGCTGCAGTGGCGAAGACATTAGAAATAGATGGATTAATTTTGGAGTTATATCCTTTGTATTCGCCCAGTTGTTGAACACCCTCGGGGCCAAGAACCAACGGTAGCCAGTGTTCATAAGTAATGAATTGTATTTCGGCACCTACAATCTTGCGAGCTTCCTGATAAACTCTGTCGCCATCCCAGAATGGATTAATAGCTTTCAGCTTAGTAGCAATCCGATTGTGTTCTCGCATAAAAATTGTATGCATTGCTGCCAGTCCGATTTGTTCATTAGCCCTAATATCACCTGCTACAAAGCAGTTGCGATTACTTTCTTCCAAATTACGTCTGCAGTCCATGCCATTTATACCAATTGTAGGCAACAATGGTTTTCGTCCTGGGAAAGTAGCCCCTACACGCAATAATCCATTTTCATTAGTTAAGTCTCGTAAATCTTCGGCTACAGCTTTCTCAAAGCCATATACTTGAGAAGCATCAATAAAGGAAGTTAGTTGGTTGATTTGTTCTCTGGGTTGCAACTTTCCAAACAATACGGAAGTCATTCCCGAACCACAAACTGAACTTGTCCTAATGAAATCAATGCAACGACGGTTACTAATACGTGGATCGCCTTCTGGTACATCAATGGGAAAACATGGTGCAGCATAATCGCAAGTCTTCTTACAATCTACACCATCCCAGGTTTGTGAGCTTACCGATGGAAGCGCGTGATCTAAATCATGATCTAACCATTGCCCCCACTGCATAACCATATGACTTATTTCGATATCCTCTGATATTTCTTTAGTGGAAATTATAGCAGTCGATATGAGCCGTGCACTCGGCAAATTATATCCGTTATATTTGATGTTTTTATTCCAACCGACTGGTTGACTAAATCCATTTTCGTATATGGGAAAAAGTATTCTGCGAAAGGCGCTTAAAGAAGTGCCCCAAGTAGGATGAGCGAAATTGTTACAGCTGCCATCTACACTTCGATATTTCATATGGAAGCACATATCTGAACAGTCTTTCTCCTCCCTGTGTGCGACGCAACCAGATAGCCGAGCAATCACTTCTAAATGTTGTCTCGAAATTACTTGTTCATAATTAAACGGTTCAGCGGAAGTAACCTTTAAACCTGACTGTATGAAATCTCTAACTTTCTCCAAAGTTCTTTCATATATTTCTGCAGCGCGAGCAACCTCTCTTGCGGGAGCGTTAGGAAATCGTGTGATTCTATATAGATCATGCAGGTCCGCTTTGGAGCTTTTGTTTTTAAATAACTGTTCCATAGTTCTAGCTATAGCTTGATCAACATCTCGTGTCGCTTCCGTCAAAGCTATATTGACGTATTCGTCACCGGGTAGAATGTGATCCTTAACTGTTAAAAATACCGAGACAGTATCTCGGCCATATTCGTTAAAAGCTGAGCATTCATAGCGACCAGAATCAGTAATTGTAATATTGTTGATAATTAAGCTTCCGATTACCGAAATAGAAATTCTATCATTAGGCTCTATTCGCGATCCGTCTTTTCTCCATTCTATTGTCGCTGGTGGTTCTCCTTCCACTTCACAAGGCATTTGAACAGAAGTCTCCTTAAATGCATCAGTATCTTCCGGTTTTAAAATGATCTTAGGTGGTATGATTTGCGCTTCTTCTACTTTAAGAATTGCAGATATTTCGGTTAGCCCTTCAGAGTTTTCTGCTCTACAATGATATAGTCCATCATCATCGGTCGTTACTTGGAGTATTGTTAAATTTTGATTGTTATCGGAATAAATTATGTTTTCGCTTGATGGCAATACCATTGTGTCTCTATACCAGGTAATTACCGGTTTTGGTGCTCCTCTTGCTGTGCATCTAAATTCAGCAGTTTCTCCTACAGTTACAACTTGATCTTTTGGAACAGTGATAAAGGCGGGAGCCACTGAAACAATAATATCAATAAAGATTTGTTAGTGAGAAATACGCTAAAATTATTTATTTCTAAAACATGTGACAATCCTTTGTCACTTAACCACAGTCTTTCAGACTTTCAGTCCACTTGATGGTAAGTGGCTTCTGTAGTCCATGGACACCTACAGCTAACTTAAAAGAAGGCTTTAGATGCGTTGTCATGTCTGAGGATGTAATGCCTTACAGTATGTAATTACTTTTCATATCTGAACACTGTAGTTCAGGCACTTCTGTTTGGCGCCAGAAATAAGGCAAGAAGGAGTTACCCACCCAGATGGACTCTTAGACAGAAAAGGAGTCCTAGCACATGGCAAAATTTGATTACAAGACAAAATTATGAACTGTATAACCGAGTTGTTTCCGGTGTCAATCTTGTACAGGACTCTTATATACGACCAAATATATAAACTAGGGAATGTGCAGACTATGCACAAAAAGGCACCCGTGTCGACGCTGCTAACTATCGGCCAATTTCAATTATCTCCATGGTCTGCAATATTATATTGTATTGGATATTGATACTACGTATATTGAACGTCCATCTCATGACTTCTCATTATCGACCGCTAGTTTGGGTTTCGCCGAAATCGTTCAAAAAAGAAAATTCTCTTGTATGAAACGTGGCCCTCGAAGACATTGGGGTGGGGTAGCACCTGTTGTTTCCCTTGATGTCTTGAAGGGCTTTGTCATTGTTTAGCGTGCCAGCATTTGGCTATGTTTCCAGGGTATGGTTCAGTATAATGCGAGCATTATGATGTCTTTCTACAATTTTATTATCAATATATTTTTAATTTATATATTATAAATGATAAAATACAGCCCGTAAGAGAAGCTATGGTTGTTCATAGAGTACGACGCCAAAGCTGCCACAAGGAAAGTAGGTGCCTTGCCTTGCCAAGGTGCGGCAGTACATCACATCACACCAAGAATAGTGATCATAATCTTGGTGTCTCCGAAGCAAGAGTGAATGGGCTTTTGTTACGCAAATCATAGGGATTTACCATCTCGGGATTCATCACCGCTTACCACTCCACTAGATGGAATTGTAGTCAGCACTTATTTATAATAAGCAAAAAAAAATCTTACCCATAACTTCCAGAACCGCTTCAGCTGTAATTTTTCCCTTTACATTTTCAGCATGACAAGTATACTTTCCAGCATCCGTATGTTGTATTTTTTCAATTACGATTGAGCCGTTATGATGCATGGTTATGCGGTCTGTCAGCAACATTCTTGCCTGGTTGAAATACCATACTATGTGAGGTGCAGGATTTCCCTTAGCAACACAATCAAATCGGACATTTTCGTTCAGTCTAGCAATTCTATCGCGAGGTAGAATATTAAATACAGGATAACCTAGAAAATAAATAAGAATTAGTGTTTGCATTAACAAGGTACGTAAAGTGAAATCGTTTTATGCAATTTCAAACAAATACCGTTTTGGTCCGGTTTGCTATGTACCATCATTTTTGCTGGTTTGGACATTGCTTCTCCTGCAGGATTTTTGGCTCTACATTCAAATATTCCTACGTCGTTCTCATCAGCGGCATGCACCATAAGCGTACCGTTATCCATTATTTCATAGCGATGTGTATTAAGCGGCACGGTAGAAGAATCTCGCAACCACTCAATTTCAGGTGTCGGCTCTCCAGATACGACACACGTAAACATGGCATCATCGCCGAAGTTCACCACTACGTCTTGAGGGTCTTTCATGATTTCCGGGCGTTCTGAATTTTAAAAGCGTCATCAACAGTTTATTTTAGTTAGGAGAAAATGTACAAGAAAATTGGCAATGAAACAACAAACTTAAATTAATGAAATTAATAAGCAATGTTAGTCGTGTAGTGACGGAGCGTAAAAGATACCAATGCCCTATATCGACCCGAGGGTCGCGTAAGAGGCGACAGAGAGAAAAAATAACAAGAGATGGGCAGCAGCATCTTCCTGATAACTTCCCGGTAACTGGCTGAAATCCTCCCGTCAGGCAGTCCATAGGGGAAGCCTGTACTCAGGAGTGGTGTTTTGCTAAGCTTTAAAGACAATAATTTTAGCGTGTTTTGTTAATATCTAGGCTATCAAGCCGACGCTGGGGTTCTGTATTCCCCCCCCCCCCCCCTTTAAAGCTATAGATTTTTGACAGGCTAATGAATGACGATTTCTAAAGCAACAAATTAATATTCTATCATAGAAAAGTTTAGATCACACAGCCAAATGCCTGCCTAAACCCGGCATAAAATGTGTTATGGAAGAATTGCCTAATTAATTTTCTTAAATTACAATTAAATGGGTTGGGTGGCTCCACTAGATGTAGTGACGACCTGGACACCACATGTCTTAACATGCAGGAAGTCGATGGATGCAGGTGGCGCTGGACCGTGTTTTGTGATGATGAGTTAGGGTTATGTTCAGCTGTGAACTTTTGAAGGGCTGTAACGATATTGATAATGAGGATAAAATAAACTCATTTCCTTAATTCTTCTGGCGAGTGTCACACAAGGCGACTTAGCGAAATGGCTGGGCGATCATGTTGGTGATAATATATCCATCTCCCTAATTATACCAGTCATGAAATTCCCAGACCGGCAACGAAAAGCACGGTTATAAGTATGAAAAATGTGATACTAATCCGTCTATCCCGTAGCCTGTGGCCAAAAGGCTTATGTTCAACAGTGGGGCTGATTACGAGTTATGAAGAAGAACCTACAATATAAGAAAAATCTTTATATATAAAAATTACGTGCAACATTGTTCGTTCGAGATGAACTCTTAAACTACTGAACTGATTTCAATGAAATTTTGCACACTGTGTGCAGTTTGGTCCAACTTGAGAGATAGGATAGTTTATCCCTATAAGTGAAACTCAATTTTTTATTTGAATTTAATGATTTTCTTAGGACACTGGGTCGTCGGAAAGGGCAGAACAACGTTTGCCTGGTCAGCTAGTAGGTATTTAAATAAAATATAATACAAAGTACAAAATACTTTTATAACTGGTATGTTTGAACCTTTAGACATATTATGATAAGCGGAAGTGCAAGAATAATGAAGTTCTCACTTTAAAATATTTAGGGCTGATTTTTGAATCATCGTATGAAAGTAGGTACATATATACACAATGAAATAAAATAGTACGTTTGTAAAGTATGAATAAAATAGTTCAAATGTCAATGAATGTCATATTCAATATCATTCTTCATTAAATATCATAAATTGTACAAAGAATGACAAACATGTGAACGAAAACGGTAACGGTTGGTAAATATCAACTCACGACAGTTGAAATCTTGCTCCTTCATAGAGGCTAAAGAGGCGCCGGTGGCACTAGCAGGCTCATAGCAAGTCGCGGCAATCTCCATGGCACGGTGTTCTGATAGCATGCGGACAAACCAGAGCATCGAACAATCGCAAACTAGAGCATTGCTGTCTAAACGCAACTTGCGTAAAGTAGACAAGCCACGGAATGAGCCAGGCGGGATTCTCTTCAAGTGATTGTTGTGCAAATACCTGAAACAAATATTGAATGAATAAGGAGTATAATATGCAGATGCCTTAACATAGGCACCTACATCTTAACATAATGGATGTACTGGAATATATACGTATTAGAATTTTGTACGTGGCTATACTGCAGCTATATTTTAGCTTGGATCGGTTCGACCGGGGTAGGACCACAATTACAGTAACGCATCTACGTTTATGATTCTTAATTGAGGAGAAATGTAAGTGTCTATGGTCTACAACATTCACTTACCATCAGGTGGACTGTGTGCTCACTTGTGACCCTTATTCTAGAAAAAAAATGTCTAATGCCAATTATGGTCTTCGGAATAAAAGAGCACGAAAGATATATAGGTAAGTAATTGATCAATGTTAAAGGTTATCACTAAAACTTCTTTGTTATTTATTTTTACTCAGGGTCTATTACTGAACTAATATATCTTTGAAATCTTTACATAAGAGCAAGTGAATGATGCATAATGCGAGTCTGAGTATGGCAGTTAGGACAGTTTGACTTTTGTATTAAATATTATAAAAGAAGATACCACGGCTTATATACCGATACGTTGGTCAATGTCCGATCTACTGCTCCCTATTAAAATATAACAGGTATGGTGTATTTGAGCTCAAAGAATTTCTAAGAGGGTGACACTGAAAGTTCTTAGAAAATCGAAAACTGAAAAAACTAGTAAGTTATTAGTTTTATTATATCTTTTCAAAATGTCCATTTACATCAATTCATTGCTGTACCCGATGGAACTACTGAAAAAAGCACTTTTCCCACTCTTCCTTAGGGGTGTCTTCGACGGCATTTTGAAATGCAGTCACTGCTTCCTCGGCGTCCATAAAACGTTTTTCTCGAATCGTAAAGTGCGAGGTTGGAGCTATAGGGTGGGTGACCCAGTAATTCCACGTTTGACGTCGCCAAGTACTCGAGTGTTTGCTTGGCGGATTGCGACGAGGCGTTATCGTGGTGAAGGAGAATCCTACTGCGAGGTCGTTTCTTCCGAACTTTTTCCAAGACAAGTGGCAAACAATTGTTAGTGTACCACTCTGAAGAAAGTGTTTTTCGATCCTCTAATACAATTGTTGCGTAATGACCTGTCCTTCCGAAGAACGAGGCCAACATCTTTTTTCCCACGCTTCGACCTCTCTTCACTTTAGTTGGCAACTCCTCGGAAGGGGATCATAATAAATCCAGCTTTCGTCACCCGTAAGTATGTCGAACAGCATTTGAGTCACCTCCGTTAAATCTTTGAACCATTTCACAATACCAATCAACAGGACGGAGTTTTTGGGCCTCTTTCAAGTTATGAGATATCCACCGGGCACAAAGTTTCTTGACCGCTAAATGTTCATGGAGGATTTTATGCACTTGACTCATACCGATGCCTAAGTTTGTTCGAAACTGCTGATAAGACACTCTTTTGTCAGTATCTATCATACGCCGTGCAACACTGATGTTGTCTTCAGTCGTCGCCGTAGAAGGCCGTCCCTCACGCAGATCATCGGTGAGATTAGTGCGAACACGTTTAAACTCATTAAACCAGTTGTAAACAGTGGCACAGGATGGGGATTCATTGTGAAAGGCCAATCGAAGTCTATCATAACTTTCTTGTTGACTTAAATGACATCGAAAGTCATTAAAAATCACTATACGAAAATTTTCTCGCGTTAAATTAATGTTGACGTGACACAGACAATTTTAAATTTGCCACCAAATCGAAATGACAAGCTAATGAAATGTATACACAATAATATTGGCAGAGTTCCATTTTCTTTTCAATTTGAACTTATTTTTTTATAACGTTATATAATTAACGCGTCTTTTCCGGTACTCCTACTCCCAAGGCGTAGTCCCGAATTCATGGAAGACAGCTTTTGTCCACCCGATCCCTAAAAAAGGCGACCGCTCAGACCCATCCAACTATAGGCCTATCGCGATCACCTCCTTGTTCTCCAAAATAATGGAATCCATTATTAACTGCCAGCTCATCCGGTACCTTGAGGATCACCAGCTGATTAGTGACCGCCAATACGGTTTTCGTCGGGGTCGATCTGCTGGTGATCTTCTGGTCTATCTGACCCATAGATGGGCGGAGGCAGTAGAGTCCAAGGGGGAGGCGTTGGCCGTTAGTCTGGACATTGCGAAGGCCTTCGATCGGGTTTGGCACAAAGCGCTTCTTTCGAAGCTCCCTTCCTATGGGCTTCCCGAGAAATTGTGCAATTGGATCACCAGCTTCCTTGCAGATCGGAGCATCAAGGTCGTTGTAGACGGTGCATGCTCTGACTACAAGCCTATTAACGCTGGTGTTCCACAAGGCTGTGTGCTATCACCAACGCTGTTTCTTCTGCATATCAATGATATTTTGCTAACTGGTAACATTCATTGCTATGCGGATGACAGCACTGGTGATGCTCTATACACCGGCCGTGCCAATATTTCTCGGGAAAACGTCGCTGAGTACCGGAACAAACTTGTGTCTGAAGTCGAGTCTTTGCTGAACAAAGTCTCGGATTGGGGGCGACTAAATCTAGTCCAATTTAATCCTCAGAAGACACAAGTTTGCGCGTTTACCGCTAAAAAGAACCCCTTTGTCGTATCTCCTCAGTTTCAAGGCACTCCCCTTCTTGCCTCAGCCAGTATCGGTATCCTCGGAGTCGACATATCGAGTGACGTGCAGTTTCGTGGTCACTTGGAAGGGAAGGCCAAATTGGCCTCTAAAAAGCTTGGCGTGCTCAGCAGAGCGGGACAGTATTTCATGCCGGCACACCGCCTGCTACTTTACAAGGCGCAAGTTCGGCCTCACATGGAATACTGTTCTCATCTCTGGGCAGGGGCTCCCCAGTGCCAGCTCCTTCCACTTGACCGCATCCAACGCAGAGCGGCTCGAATTGTCGACGGACCGAGCCCTTTCCGATCGGCTCGATTCATTGGCACTGCGAAGAGATGTTGCATCCCTTTGCATTTTCTTTCGCATCTACCATGGGGAGTGCTCTGAGGAATTGTTCGGATTAATCCCAGCCGCCAAATCGCGGCAGAACTCCCGATACCATCCACACCATCTGGATGATTGGCGGTCCACCACTGTGTGATTTAGAAGATGTTTTCTTTCTCGCACGACCTCCTTGTGGAATCGATTACCATCAGCGATTTTTCCGGACCGATACGACTTAGGGACCTTCAAGAAAAGAGCCTACTCCTTTTTAAAAGGCCGGCAACGCATCTGCGATTCCCCTGGTGTTGCAGTTGTTCATGGGCGGCGGTAGTCACTTACCATCAGGTGAGCCGCATGCTCGTTTGCCCCCTCTTCTATAAAAATAAATAAATTATATCGTTTACAAGTGGTCAGTTCTAAAAACTTTCAGTGTCGCCCTCGTACGTCTTTATTTCACATTGATCTTAATACTTTGCATAGACTATTAAACTTGAAACATAGTTAATATATAAAACAGTGGAGTAGCGTGCCTTAAAGGGGCCCTGTATCAAATTTTGTCGGGGGGCCCAAATGAAGGGTAAATATTTTTCACAAAAGGAACAAAAACTCTCGCATTGAATTAAAATAATTATATATTGATTATAAGTTATTACTTACAGTTAATACTCCTAGGAACTAAGCTAGCCAAACCATTCCAAAAATAGAAGTACTTAGAATTTTTGCTTGCATACGTTCGGAGCCTCTGGAGCCCGGGGGCCCCGTATCATTGATATGGCTGATAACGGCGGTAGCTACGCCCCTGATATAAAACTAACTTTCTAGGGAAAAAAAGCTAATCTTATTGCACCTTTAAAAAGAGAATGTTAAATCGACATCCAAATGCTTATTTATCTTGGAGATTATCATTTTGTAGTAAGATGAGAATTTGAAAAGATTTTTGAGATAAAATCATTTACTGTTTGAACTTTTAAAGTTGATTAGAAGCATTTTATTAGAATCGATTTTAAAGTCCCAGTAACATATTTGGATTAATGTCAAAATTTGGGGGAAAATTAATGATCTTTCCTAAAATAAATCGATAACACAAAGAATAAAATCGATATAGGCTGTATGGTACATTTGTCCTTTGTCTATCAAAAAAAAAATATGAAAGCGCCTTTAAATTTTTAATAGCAATAAAACTTATAACAATTGAAAATCATTTTATTAAGAAACTACGCGTACTAGGCTATTGATATAAAATAGGAAACCAGTTGATGTAATTCTGAAGTTAATAAAAAACCGCGGCCTCGATACGTCAATTTTTTCGGGAGTTATCGTGACCACATACAAAATCATCATCCGGACGTCCACGTAAATTTTTTTTTTCAACCGTCTGTTTTTCAAAGTAGCAAATAATTTTTAAGAAAATACAAGATGGATTAATTAGTGTTTTCTTGATATACGGCTTACTCATATTATCGTATAAGTGCAATATGGTTATGATAGAGGCATTTTAAGAACACAAAATTGCTTGACTTTGACGTGTGTAAAGCACAACCTAATAAATCTTCGCGTCATGAGGCATGCAATAATGCAGTCTGAAAGCAAATGTCAAATTATGCAGATGCAGTCCTGTAATTTTTATAAAATAAAGGGCCAGGTTATAATTTAATCGACAGCGAACTTTCATCTGACGATCGAATATATGTAATTGGCCCTAAATTAGACATCTATTTCATAAGTAATTCACTTTTGTCCCAATGAAAAATGTTTCACTTACAATCTTTCAAGTCGTGGCAGGTGTGAGAAGGTTTCAGGTTCGATTTGGTGTATTTCGTTGACGTGTAAATAACTGAAAACAAAGCAGTAGTTATCGTATTGGCATATTAAAACCAATGTAAATAATAAGTTTGGTGTGCCCAGTTAGTGGTAACTGGGCACACCAAGTCGTTGCAGGTGTAGTTACTATGTGTTACGACTCATTTTCTCCCAAGGAGTACGTTTGGGAGGGAACCACCCTTTTACCTATCTATCGCCACAAACATCAGTGCGTAAAATGCTGTCTTTTGGTCTGTAGGTTATAAAGAGCGGGTATAGTTATAGACTTATAGGCATTCCATCTAGGTCTTGTCTTGTCTTGTGACGGGTGCATCTGTAGTCTTATATGTTTAAAGTTTGTTGCACGTGTCCGAGGGCTGCAGTAGCCACTTTCCATTACGTGGACTGTTAGTTCGCTTCTTATTTCAATTTTGTAAAAAATAATTCAAAATTAAAATTTTGTACAACCGACTTCAATATAAATTATTAAAAATAATTCAAAAACTATTAATCAGACCGTGATCAAATTACATACTGGACCACATGTGAAGCACCAGGTTTCAAATAAAAAAGAATCATCCAAATCGGTTCACCCAGGAAAAAGTAATAAGGTAACACACATAAAAAAACATACAGTCAAATTGAGTCCTTTTTGAAGTCGGTAGAAAAGACAAAAATGAAACATAAAAAAGGTCACACATTACGACAAAATCTAGTAAGCTATTAATAATAATGGACGCGTTTTATTAAATATTTGAAGTGAATTATTACAGCTACCAACTAATAAAAGCTCATTTGTTAAAAAAAGAATTCACATATATATACACATATATATATATGAGTGCGGGAATAATATCTGTGATGAAGGAGGTTATTCTTCTAAAGTAAGGGAATTATGACTGCCATAAAAGTAAGGTACTCATTATACGAGGGTGGATTGAAAAGTACTCGGCCTAACCAAGAAAATAAACAAATACTAAATCAGTTATATTTTTATTTTTCTACATAATCACCATCAAGTTCAATACACTTTTGCCACCTCCCCTTCCAAGCATTTAGACCGTTGAAAAAAAATGATTCTACCTTAGAGTCAAAATATGCGTCTACAGCTGCTTTGACCTCGTCGTTTGTCGAAAATCTTTGACCTCCCAAGTGCTTTTTTAGGTTAGGGAACAGAAAGAAGTCTGATTGTGCCAGATCAGGTGAATACGGCGGATGCGGTAACAGTTCAAAGCCACAGTTGTGAATTTCAGCCATTGACTGTACTGACGTGTGAACACGGGCGTTATCTTGATGAAACAGGACTTTTCTTCTGAGCATTCCTCGACGTTTTTCTTTTATTTCCTCTCGTAAATGACGTTGTAAGGTGCAGTAGTAATCAGAGTTTATATTCTGACCCCTTTCAAGATAATCAATCATAATCACACCTTTCGAGTCCCAGAATACTGAAGCCATCACCTTATTTGCCGACAAAATCGACTTAGCCTTTTTAGGGGGTGGTGAACCAGGTCTTCTCCACTGTTTTGATTGTTGTTTTGTTTCCGGTGTACAGTAATGAACCCATGTTTCGTCCATAGTAACAAAACGATTCAAAAAATCATCTGCATCGGCTTCAAATAACTCCAAACAGTCGCGTGAAGTAGTCAATCGCGTCCTTTTTTGTTCAACTGAAAGCAGTCGCGGAACCCACCTCGCAGACACCTTGTGGAAACCCAACTCGTTGACAATAATGTTTTGAGTTCGTTCATAAGAGATGCCTATAATCTCGGCTATCTCTCTAATTTTTAATCTGCGGTCTCCCATTATTAAATCAAGTACTTTTTTAATATTTTCGTCAGTAGTTGACGTCGAAGGCCTTCCAGAGCGGGGTTCATCTTTCACACTCTCTCTACCACGCTTAAATTCTGCTATCCATTTTTTGACGGATGAATATGTCAGAACACAATCGCCTAATGTACTGACCATGTCATCATGGATGGCTTTTGATGATAGCCCCTTCTTATGGAGGTACTTAATGACGGCACGCTGCTCGATTTGCTCCATTCGCGGAAATTATGTCCGATTACTTTGTTAATAAATTTATAAAATCACAACTAATTATCGCACACGTTTCGAACTTCACACAATGAACTAGTCTGAACTGAACTAAATAATGTGCGTAGATTTGATTTTTAGAATTGAACGGATCTATGTTAGGCCGAGTACTTTTCAATCCACCCTCGTAATTAATAATAATAATTTCTCTCGTTCTCTACATCCTTCAGACTATCCCAGTGCAAGCACTGCTACTTGGCGCCAGAAATAGGTAAGAGAGTATTGCCTGCCTAGACGGACAACTAGGTAGAAAACGAATCCTACTACCAAGAAAACGAAAACAAAAGATGACGAAAACAAAAGAAACTAATCAGGAAAGATGTTTTTAGCTTCATTATAATATGGTACGAGTATGTGTACAAACGTCATGAACTTTTCTCTAACATTTACTTAAAATATTTATTTCAAAAAAAGTCTTTAAAATTTTTGTAATACTCACAGCTGTTCGAGGTGTACCATACCCTGGAAAACATCGGAGTCGATGTGCTGGATACGATTACGATATAAGTAAAGGTATTTAAGGCGCCGGAGGCCATGAAATGCGCCGGAACGCAACTCCGTGAGCTGATTGTCGTTGAGTAGCAAGGAGCGTAGATGGTGCAGGTGAGAGAACACTCCTGGCGCTATGTCGAAGATCTTGTTGAAGCGGACGTCTCTGTGAAGAAACAAAATGTTTTAGAATTTTAAACAAAGCCAGCGCTAGTTTCTATATATAAAAATCAATTGCTGTTCGTTAGTCTCGCTAAAACTCAAAAACGGCTCGACCGATTTTAATGAAATTTTTGTTTAAATAGGGCCTTGGATGGTTTAGATTTATAAGTGGACCCGGTAGGTGGCGCTGTTGTCGAGGTCCAGAAATCACCCGTGCGAAGTCGGGGCGGATCGCTACTTAGCAATAAAAATCTTTGTAAATAAAGTTCCGGTGTGCGTGTATTCTTAATTACTTTCCTCCTAAAGGGCTTGACCGATTTTGATGAAATTTGTTATGGGTTCACATGAACGGTTCTTCGCTGTAGTTGGACCCGCTAGGTGGCGCTGTTGTCAAGATCCAGAAATCACCCGTGCGAAGCCGGGGCGAATCGCTACTTAGCAGTAAAAATCTTTGTAAATAAAATTCCGGTGTGCGTGTATTCTTAATTCTTTTCCTCCTAAACGGCTTGACCGATTTTGATGAAATTGTTACGGGGTCACATGAACGGTTGGACCCGGTAGGCGGCGCTGTTGTCGAGATCCAGAAATCACCCGTGCGAAGCCGGGGCGAATCGCTACTTAGCAGTAAAAATCTTTGTAAATAAAATTCCGGTGTGCGTGTATTCTTAATTCTTTTCCTCCTAAACGGCTTGACCGATTTTGATGAAATTGTTACGGGGTCACATGAACGGTTGGACCCGGTAGGCGGCGCTGTTGTCGAGATCGAAAAAAATGCTGCGGAGCCGGGGCAGATCGCCAGTTTTAAAAGAAAATAAAAAGTGTTATGTAATAAGTCGGTCGATGCTGGGCACAGACAATCTCTCGTTTCTAACAGAGTTTTTCTAACAAGACTACGCTCCGTTGGCCTAATATAATATAATAAAATACCTATTTACAGGGCTGCCTGCCCTGGTAATAGGTATTTTTAATATCTCAGCTAAGTAAGTTTCCTTACGATGTGTTCCTTCACCGTGTCAGTACGTAGCAAAACTAATATTCTTAAAAAATGACATCTACTACATGTACGTTATTTATTCATAAAGTAATTAATTTTAATTAAAAAAAAATCAACTATATTCACTTCATACAATAGTGTACATTAACCTTTGTTGAAAATAAAATTAAAATGAGTACTTCAATTATTATTCAATTTGTTTATATCGTGTCTACTCAGTCCTTAGTCAAGAGTTTTTTTATTGTGTTAAGGCGTTGATTAACTAACGTTTCTCTGGTGTATGCCTCAAATGATTTAATGTATATGTATTAGTTAATTTTTTTTGTTCCTAGTTTTTTATAGAATAAGGGTGACGAACTATATACTATATACATGTATACCTATAGTGCACCTGATGGTGAGATTTATTTCAATTATGTAATTTTGTGGAAATAGACTGTGTAGTGGCGATGTAAGAATATTCACTGCTCCATATGATCAAGTGGGTGTCGTAAGAGGCGCCAGAGGGAAACAAACCAGGTACGGGCAGCAGCGTCATAAAAAACTGCGGTTGCCAACCCTGCCAAGCGTGGTAATTATGGCGCCTATGTTCAGTAGTGGACTTTATTTGTGGAAGTAGTTTGAGCTGATATTTTTAAAAGCTGTGGTATTGCAGTGTCGGTGACACTGGGCGTGACTTTGTTTGCTTGAGGCACAATAAAATGTCCTGTATAGTTCATAAGAAGCCGTGATAGCGCAAGTCTAAGTATGATTTTAAGTTTCGTAGCACGCGTGCAACTCGCGTTCCATCGCAAGTTATACTTTAAATGCAATTTTAAGTGCCTGTTTACCATGTGCTTGGCGGCGAAGGAAAACACTGTGAGGAAACCCGCTTGGGAGAAACAAAATATTTCTGTAGTTCGCACACGTATTCACAGTAAATTACATAACGCTTTCAAAAATTAGAGGAGGCCTATGCCCAGCAGTGCTACCTATGTAGGCAGTAACTCTAAATTACTACCATTGTTCAGCTACTGCATTCCAGTATTGATATTCCCATTTTACGAAAAATGACAGTCATTATCATCATCATCATTATGGTTTTAATAGGATCTATTCTATTTACGATGTATTCATGCCCGAATAAGAACTACTGAAATGCAGAACTATATTTATTCAATATAGATTAATAGGTACTTATTGAAAGTAGTTTTTGCTTTTAAAACTTATTAGGAAATGTTGGACTTTATTACTTAGGTCACGGAAACCATTAATGCCATCAAAAACATAACTTGTAAAAAAAAACCAAGTCTCGCAACTCAGTTCTTCTACCGTAAAAAGTTGTGAGATCCATGTAATATCAAGTCGGTTAATTTATTCAGTTCCTACTTAAGGGTCCTTCTGTCTCAAGTTATTACGTAATTAGCTAATCTAACAACATCTTATAGTGACCAAATCAATATTAAAAACTTTTACGTTTTAAATAAATAGATTGACTTGTCCATCGCATGAAAACATAATGTATCTCACAAGTAATACATATTGTTATTGAATAAAATATTGATTTTGTTATTGAAGCCCATATAAATGCAGACATTAAACCGGCCGATAGGTGCACTCCAAATATTCCCGCTAAAACTCTGTTAGCCTAAATATGCGTGTTAGATTACGAATATCTAGCATGCCACCCCTAATTAGGCGCTCGAAATTTCCAGTATATTAACCATCAAACATTCGTGCGAATTCCTGCATGCTCCCAATATTTCCTTTCTGTAATAATATTTGTGTTAAATTCTAGAAATTATTAATTGCACTGATTGAAAATAATTTCTTATATGCGAATACTAAACATTGAATAAACCTTGTTTTATAATTTTACACCTTTAATTTAACTTACATTGGAAATGCCGAATTTCTCATATTCTCGAGGGAAAGAGGTGACGTCCTAATTCGTTAGATATCTCGGGCTACATTTAGCTTTGATTATTTATTTTCCAATTATGCGAGTACAGAAATCAAAGTAAAAATAATTGAACTTTTAAAAAAGTGATTGATAATGATTTTACCCTTTTAAATGGACTAAAGTATATTAAAATATCAAGGTAACAATTTAATGCTGTATAAATAGTTACATTAAAAACTTCCACCCTGACCTGACCATGTCTGAAGTATATAACAAAATTCAAACGAAATCGATTAACTATATAAAACAACATATGCATAGAATATAGAACCTTCTCGAATTATTGTAGGGACCATGTAAAAGTACACTTATAGTGTTCATATAATATATATAAGGGTTCTAGACCGTACTGTCCTACCAACCATAACGTAGATCAGCCACAAGGTAGCCTAATGGTACGGATTCCGACTGCAAACTTAGATAGTCGTGGGTTCGAATCCGCCGTTCGACTACTGTTGTGAACCACTCTTAACACAAGAATACCAGCGTGAAGTAGAGGTTTACCTCTGCGTTTCGCTTGGTGAGTGCAGGTGGCTGGAGGCCCTTTTTACTGGGAATGAGGCATTCCATCTAAGAATTCCATCTGTCCTCACGGGTGACAACGCATCTGCATTTTGATTCGCAAACGAGGATAGATGTAGATGTCTATGGGCCGCAGCAGCCACTTACCATCAGGTGGACTGTGTGCTCGTTTTTCACCCTTATCCTATAAAAAAAAAAACAAAAAAAAACAAGCATTTTAAACTTAGAATAGTTAAAAAGGATATTAGTCATGTTAATATTATTACTACTATTAATTTAAAAAAATAAACGTCTTGGTGTTAATATCACAGCGCGCGATAAATTGCAATTTAAAGTGCTGATTTACCACGTGTTCGGCGGCGAAGGCAATCATCTTGAGGAAACCTACACGACTGATAAATTAAAAACCATAATTCAAAGACGTGAAGTAAAAAGACGCCTTGGGGTGGTACGGCGCGCGCTTCTTTGCCCTAAGAGCTTAAAACCCTCTCAGAAATAAGTAGAGTACGCGACTGACCTATCTAAAAAAAAAAGATTGTAATTTCACTTTACAACAACCATATACTTCTAAGGCTTTCTTTTATTCTTTGAATTTGCTTATTTAAGCAGATATATTTAAAAATTGGTTCAGCTACTACCTTAGGTCCAGGTGATAAGTGTAGGTCTAGCAAATTAGAAACGGAAAGAAACTTGACTTTATCCTAAGTCTGTTTTTATGATAATCAAATAATATGATAGGTTTGTGGATCGACCAAAATTAAAAAGAAAATTTCTGGCCCTTTAAGTGTCAGTAATGCGAACTTAATGATTTATAAAAATAAATCGTACATACGATAAAAATATATTTGGAATATTTCAAGTGTCAATACACACGCATTCAACAATGTGAACAGTTTTTATCCTCAAAAATATATCAAGTCAATAAAAATGGAATAAGGTAAAAGTCTCCAGCCCTTTTCGAACTACTTACATTGGATATATTTGAGATATACATAAAAATTATGGGAAATCAAAATTTTATGTCACTTACAGAGTTTTGTTAAATGCAATGCTCCTTAAGCTCTGGTTTCATAGGATTGCGGTGCCGCAACATGACGGTCGTAATAAAGTGGTGAAGGACGTAACTATAAAGTTGTCTATGTTATACTTTCATCTGAATTCTCTGCTGAACATAGGCCTCCCCCAAGGAATGCCACAAAACACAGTTCTGAGCCACCTGCATCCATCGACTTCCTACATGTCTTACCAGGTCGTCACTCCATCTAGTGGGGGGACGCCCTACACTTCGTCCGCCGGTACGAGGCCGCCACTCGAGAACCTTTTTTCCCCATCAGCTGTCGGTTCTTCGAGCTATATGGCCGGCCCACTGCCACTTCAGCTTACTAATCCGTTGGGCTATGTCGGTCACTCTGGTTTTACTACGGATATCCTCATTTCTAAGTTTATCACGCAGAGAAACTCCGAGCATAGTTATCTTCTCTAGCATCTCCTTAGCTCCATAGCTCGCTGAGCAACCTTGAGCTTTTTTTAAATAAAACTAATTTTACGGATGATATCGCGTATATTAACTTATTTTTAACTTATTTTTATATTCCCGACGTTTCGTCAAAAATCCGTAAAATTAGTTTTATTTAAAAATGTGTAGTGTTCGCGTAAATATAAGAAACCTTGAGCTTCCTCATCCGGCCAGCAGTGAAGGACCACGTATATATCCTCAATGAAAAAAGTTACTAGCCGTGTAGTAGTGTAGTGTAGAATATCCACTACCCCATATCTTCCCGTGGGTGTCGTAAAAAGCGACAGTGGGAAACAGGCAGGAGATGGGCAGCAGCATCTTCCTGATAACAGCAATATCCCAATAAAAAAAACTGCGGTTGCCAAGCGTGGCAACTATGGCAATATACCCCTCAATGATGATATACTTTAGCCGCAAAAAAATAGACCGTCTTGACGGTGATCAGCTGAAAGTTACATCACCGATTATCATGAGCTAAAAAACCCCAACAGTGAGAGACAAACTGCCAAATTATATAACATAATACGGAAAGCAAAAATACGGACTCGAGATTTAAAAAAATGTTGATGACCTCCTTTATTACCTACTGAAAATTTAATACCTCTGGAAAATCACAGTGTCCGAGTACAAATAACTCCTACTTGACCGGGGGTTATTGAGTGGCAACACAATTTTGCGAGACAACCTTAGGCAATCAACGTAATAAAATATTATAAGTTATACTAGATATAATTACATATCCTTCAATGAATTGTACATACATGTTTTATTTAAAACTTTCTTTCACGCTACAAATTCTGTTTTAACTGGGTTTGCCTGTATTACATTGCTTACTTTTCATATTGTAATTAGCTTCATGATTACGCACAAAATCAAAATCTAATATAAAATGTTGTAGTCCGCGCTGCTCCAGTGGGATTTGGAACTCATTTTGTTTATCGCCACCGGTCACCGCCATCGAAAATAACGTTCGTGTACTACCGGCACCGTCAAGACGGCCGTCACGCAAATAGCGGCAATTGATTTTGGCATTACGGCGTCTAATACCGTTTTCAAGAAAACCAGGCTCTTTTGTTTAGATAACTTTATAGTGGCGTTAGTAACCGCTTTATTACGATCGTCATGTAGTGGCACCGCCATCCTCACAAACCAGAGCTTTACACTAGACTAGGTGGACTAACGACCTGGTAAAACAAGTTCGGTGCCGTGCTTTGTGCCATTACTTAGGAGGGGTGGGCTATCTTCAGCAGTGCACTCGTGATGAGATTTAATGATGATGATAAAACAATAATCATTTATCATAAATCGCAATGTCCTTTTACATAAAACTTCCCAGTTCCCAGGCGAACGATAGACGGGCGAAATGGCTCCATTTAATATAGTACGTTGTAAGCGACTTATCGAAAAATAGTTTAAATAGATATAATAAATGGTAAGTTAATCAGTAATGGAGTTTCATAGTGCGATTTTGTTTGAAATATTGTGCCACGAACACAATTAATTTCCTTGAAGTAATATTTCCGTGTTTTATTTGCGTTTACTGTAGTACCATTATAATAATAAAGTAAGGTAGAAACTTACGAATGTTTCACTTCAAGCCCCGGGCCTTTTCTCGCTTCTAAGTGGGAATTAAAACAGAGATTCTATCTTCAAGTTTTGAACATTGTACGAGTAGTAGCATAGAAGTGTTTTATTACCAGCGCTTTTTATAATCAAACTATAATTTATTTACAACATATTTATAAAATATAACGTTGTATAAAATGTTTCCGTTGTATATAATGAAATTATGAATTAATAATCTATAATATAAAAACGACTCGCTGAATGTGTTGCTAAGCGCAAATCTCGAGAGCAGCTGAACCGATTTCGCTAATTCCTTTTTTATAATATTCCTTGAAGTACGAAGATGGTTCTTACGGAGAGAAAAGTTTAAAAAATTGCCTGAAAATGTCTAAAAACAACACTTTTCTATATCCCCATACAAAAGATTCGTAATAATACTTAAAAGTCAATTTTTTTTTATACGATAAGGGTGACAAACGAGCACACCGTCCACCTGATGGTAAGTGGTTACTGCGGCCCATAGACATCTATATCTATCCTCTAATACAAATCAAAATGTAGACGCGTTGTCACCCGTGAGGACTAAGATGGAATGCCTCATTTCCAGTAAAAAGGGCCTCCGGCCACCTGCACTCTCCAAGCGAAACGCAGAGGTAAACCTCTACTTCGCGCTGGTTTTCTGTGAGGTCGTGGTACCACCCAGGTTCGAGCCGGCCCATCCGTGCGACAGCAAAAGCTGCCGCGTGGCTCTACCACTGTTAAAATTTATATATATTTGAACTTTAATACCATACCATAAAGTTTAAGTGTTAGTGGAGTCGTTCCGGGAAGGCAAAACAATTGAGTGACGTTAGTATCGTATAAATATTACTGTCAATATTTATACGATGGTAACATTACTCAAAAACATACTTAGAGTAGTCCGCGCAAAAAAATCGATGTCCATGAAATCGTAGTAAGTTCCATGCGGGCGAAGTGGGCACAGCTAGTTTCAAGCTGGAAAGAAAAGAGATCTCCCGCCGGGCAGCTAGTTCTGCTCGGGGAGCGGCCATCGCTCAGAGGGGTTCGTAACTATTCTATATATACTACTTTTACTTCAGAACTTCGATAGCGCGATTTAGGCTTCGATGTATTTTCGCTTGTGGCGCGACGACAACGCTGCCACAGAAACATTAATCACTACTCCTTTTTTAACTTCCCCCGCTTTAAAATATCTACCTATTAGTTTTGAATATTGTAATTAAATTCCTTCTAGACTTTCTTTAATATTATTCCATTCCAGAAATTGTGGATTTGTTTTAAAAATACTTCATACAAACAATTTGAACAATTTTACTCCGTATCTCTCTTGGGTAAAAATAATATGCTTTATTTATTTGCCTTAGTAAAATATAATTATGTTAAAATTTGCAAAGATATTTCAACAATCATTTGTAATAGAAATAATGAGTAAGGCGGCGGATTGTTCTGAATTATGCAAACAGTGGGTTTTCAATTTGAACTCACTTTGTCTCGATTTGTTTTTAAAAGTCTAAAAGGTCGAGTAAAATTCCATTTATTCAAAACTCTATTCTGTCGATTCTGTCGGGAGAAGGGCCTGTACTCCCGCAATTATATATTATATTCCGAAATTGTAATAATTGTCACAATAATTGTCCCCCAGAATATCTAAGGTTTAATTTTAAGTAGCTGTGAATGTTTTATGTTATTACGAAATATTACGCAGAAATAATAGAAAATCACTTATGTAAGACTTAAGGCGAAGTGTAAGCTCCCCCCGCTAGATGGAGTGACGACCTGGTAAGACATGCAGGAAGTCGATGGATGCAGGTGGTTTCGGACCGTGCTTTGTGGCATTCCTTGGGGGAGGCCTATGTTCAGCAGTGGACTTTAGTAGGTTGTAACGGTAACGATTGGAGGTTTCCATGGGCTACAATAAACACTTACCATCAGGTTGGCCATATGTTTCTTTATCATTTCAATTTTATAAAAACGCTTTGACCTATTTTGAAATAGCACTGTGGTTATTTCGGACAGCATTGTTTTGAATTTCACATTTGAATCGGATGCAGTGTTTGTCTTTGTCTCTGCGTGTAATTATGAGATACTACTACACTTGCGTAGTAGATTCGATAATTTTTAAAAACAACTGCCGTATTTTAACTGTTTGTTATAATATTCCCTTTAAACGCCGTTTTTAAATGTTATGCACACTTGTGTGAGGTGTTTGTGAAGCTGGTGGTCCGTTTTTGACTTACTTTCTTTTAAAGCCGGCTTTGAAGCGATATGATAAAGCAGCTTTTATTTATGCGCGCGGAAACTGAACGATAGTCGGTTACTGCGAAATCGAGTAGGCAGCGGATTGTGATTAATGAACTTTTTGCGTATTTCTTTGTATATATTTCTATTTAAACTTCCATTTGTTTCGTTCGTTTTGTGCAAATTGTGTTGATCATATCGAAATAATATGTTGTGAAAGATATCTCTTTTACAACATATTTTTACATTATACAACATATTATCACACTAGATTGGAACGATGTTCTTTATCGTACGGTACGGATTTGGCGGATGGGAGCTAGGCGACAAAAAGTGTAAGATTTTGCCGTCACCACCACTTGTGATGTAGTGTAGACGACCTGGGCGCCTATAAGGCAGCGAAATGGAATAATATCCATCTCCCTCGCACTTTTTTATATTATTTTATTTTAATTGACGCTTCATTTTAATAGACGCTAGTAATTCTTTTATTTGTATTTTTTAATCTTTATATATAAAAATTACGTGTCACATTGTTGTCCGCGATGAACTACTGAACTGATTTCAATGAAATTTTGCACACTCTGTGCAGTTTGGTTCAAATTGAGAGATAGGATAGTTTTCATTCTGATAAAGGGTCGTCGAAAAGGGAAGAACAACGTCTGCCTGGTTAGCTAGTAAATAATATAATGCGTTTATCAATAATAATATACTACGAAAGGAACTTCGTTCCAACCGAGTGTTCCTCGACACTTACGCATTTTTTAAATCAAATATAGGTGCATAAATAAAAGGTGTTCTTTTTATATAAAACAAAGTGAGAAACGAACTTGCAGTCCACGTGATGGCAAGTGGTTACTGCAGTCCATGGACACCTACAGACAACTTCAACTCTTCTGACGACAAAGATGGAATGCCTCACAGCTTGTAATATAGTTATATTGGCTCTATACACTCACGGCCTGGGCATAGTAGTGCAAGCACTGCTATTTGGCCACAGTAATAGGTAACCTACCCAGGTGGCATCCTAGGCAGAAAAGAAATCGCCTAGTAGGTCAATCGTTATAATACTACATCTATACAAATAAATAAAATTGAAGTGTCTGTTTGTAATGTCAAAATAACAGCTTTTTACTAAATACATAAGAAAGTATATACGGTCTGTCTGTCTGTCTATCTGTCTGTCTGTCTGTTTGTTCCGGCTGATCTCCGAAACGGCTGGACCGATTTCGACGGGACTCACTGGCGGATAGCTGAAGTTATAAGAAGTAACTTAGGCTACTTATTCCCGCGCACACTTACTAGTTTCGCGCAAGATAATTAAAACCCTAAATTACAAGCGAGCGAAGTCGCGGGTAACAGCTTGTCTTAGAATAAGAGTAACAGTCTCGCCTAAGAAACAAGCAAAGCTGAAGAGGCAATTAGCCATATATCTTAAATAAACGACAACCGATGGGAAAAAAGATTCTAGATGACCATATTTGATGTTTTTTCAAAGACCTAGTTGAAATTATGTAACATTGCGTGTTTTTAAATCTAATCCTTCATTATATTATTTTAGATCAACTGGTTTTGGTGTAACTAATATTATAGTTTTTCACGAATGTTAATTCTTATTGCAGTTGGCTAACTGTTTATTAACATAGTAAAAAATGTTTTTATTTAACTTCTTACTATTACTATCCTAGCCTGAAGACCTAATCGTGTAATATAAAGGTATATATTACACGATTTGGAATGTTATAATAACAAAGGAGCACAGGGTCCACTTAATGCTAAGTAGATGCTCAAGAATATTTTTTTTTATAAGATAAGGGCGACAAACGAACACACAATCCACCTTACGGTAAGTGGTTGCTGCGGCCCACAGACATCTACACCTATCCTCGATTACAAACTACAATGCAGAAGCGTTGTCACCCGTGAGGACTAAGATGGAATGCCTCTTTCCAGTGAAAAGAGTTCCCGGTTCTTTACACTCACCTTACGAAACACAGCAGCGTTAAGCTGCTATTTTATGAGAGCGTGGTCCTTTCCCGATCCCATTTGTGCTATAACTATACTACTAATATATGTAGCTGCGGCATGGCTCTACAATACGCTCCTGAGAACTATGATGTATTGCCTCATTATGAAATTTAAATTGTTTAAATTTTTTACATCATACTGAATATTTTGCCTATTAACGTTGCTATTTTGTGAGATTTTACACTCGCACAGATAATATCTATTGGATATTTTTTAAATATTCGACAATTAAACGCTGATAGCTCCTCATTATGAAATAGGTTGTGACTTAATGAGACTTTGTGAGGAACACAAGAGCACGTCTTTGTGAGAGAGATTTCAGTATTGTTTTAGTGTCCGTTTACTGCTTTTTCAGTACTTATAGTTAGCGCGTTTACATTCACGATAAGGGTAGCTTTGTGAACGAAATATAAATATAATTACCATTCTTTCTGAATGAATGCGAAAGTATGCGATATTCTCGTTTTTATAAGAAGGTTGATCCTTGGCAGGTTAATCCTCAGTTTGATGGGTACTAAAATATTTCGTGAAATTTACTACTGTTGCACCAAGTGAATGATAAAGAAAACACTGCAAAACATGGAAATACGCAAATTAATAAATTCTAAAACAAAACGTTTATAGGTCGACCCGTAGCGTGCTCAGCGCTACCCGCGTACGTGCTAATTTTAAGCTCTTTGACATGAACGTTTACTGAGGTGTTTACCGTCTGGATATGTTGTTTATTACTGTCTTATTCTAGTATCACAGGGCAACACGACTGTACCGATAAAATATCCTGTACTCACCTAAAACCTGCCGTGAGGATGCCACGTAAGAAAATTTATAATTATAATATCTTTATTTCACCAATAACTTTTTACAAATATAAAGCCCCTGGCTCCTAATGTAGATGGAGCTGCATCTCAGGAATCAATCTTTCCTTAAAATAAATGTACAAACTAAGTATAATCCATCACTCTATTTCTTCCTCTTGGTGTCGTAAGAGGCGACTGTGAGAAAAGCAAATATCCCTCCTCCCAATCCCAATCTATGGGGGAGGGATGTTCAGCAGCAGACTTTACCAGGCTATAAAGGTAATGGTACGAGAAATGCAACAATCTATCGGAATCTTATGGTGACCGATAGATGGCCATTATATCATTATTGGAAATCCAATTCAGCTGGCCACGGGAAGTAGTGTCTAAAGTACAATACGTCTGGTACTGCGATAGTCAATCTATCTGCAACCGTGATGATGCGGGTAAATCTTTCACACAACGGAAGACGCTTATATCTAACAGTAGACTTTTACGGGTTGATGAAGAAAGAAGAAGAAAGAGAGAGATGTACTAGAAACATGGAACATATTTTTATTAGTTACGATATACGTAACTAGTCTAATCTAATTTTTCAAGCGTGACTCGACACATAATCCTTAAGATTATGTGTCGAGTCACGCTTGAAAAATTAGAATTATTTGAAAAATTTTAGATTACTTAATACGACTTGATTTGACGGCTCCGAACATATTTTTAAATTATTCAAAGTTGACCTAGCCAAGCTTTATTACGTGTATTTTATATTACTTACAATTACAACATGATTGGTAGGAATGAAGATGGAGTTGGATCGGGATGTCAACAGATCGATAAATGCGAATCGACCCTCGTTTAGACCTGCCTTCGTCATGTCTATATTTAGCGATCTTCTAACGTTATAAATTATCGATAGATTGTAATATATGAAGATCTGAATATTGGTCGGTTACATCAGCAAACTTAAAGCTTCTTAAGTGTATATATAGTGCTATAATTTAAGTGTACGAATACTTCAAAGTTTAATTGTGCTTTATTTCTTTGTGCTATGACGTATGAAGGTTTTTGAGGTATTCCTAGTAACGATAATGCAGCAAAATATTTGTTCAAAATTTAAAATGTGGTGGAAAATAGTTCTTGCTACGATAATAACACATAAAAGGGAACCTCATTTATATTCATTTCTGAAAGGATTAATTTAGAACTGTGTAAGCTTGAGTTTCAATGGTACAGATTAAAAACATAATTTTAATGTTTTCAATAAGCTTTTTTTCGTTAATGAGAGAGCATCGGTTTTCTTCCTTGGTCTGTGGGCGTCGTTAAATTCGACATGGGATAATGACTGGAAATGGCTTGTTAAATTTCCCAATCTAAAATATCTAGATATAAACCGATAAATAACTCTAAGAGACTGGGGAACTCTCGTAGATATTACCAAAAAAAAAAAAAACAGTAAGCTAAGCGTTTACGCAAGTCGAAAAACCTGGCTCGGACTCCACAGCTCTACACATTTTTGAAATATCTTTTTTTTTTACATTATTATTCCAAGCTAAATCAACAACTATTACAGGTGACCTACAAAATGGCAATTTCATAGATAATATTTACACAGATTATACAACGTACAGGGAATAATTCCTTTGTGGAGTTTAGCGCTATTGTATGTTAATGCAGCCTTACATTAACGAGCATGCAGCCGAGATCTAGCGCTACGTTATTCCTAAGCTCAAGTTTTGGTATGCGGAGTCATGTAAGGGTGCATTCTCAAATGATGTAAAGTGCTTTGCGGATGAACGAACATTGAAGAACAGAACGAGTTGAATTGTGTGACCACTCAACTTAAATTATAAAAAGATATGCGTGTGTCGTGGAACACTCGGTTGGAACGAAGTTCCTTTCATAGTATATTATTATTGATAAACATAGGTATTATATTATTGATTAACAAATATAAATTAATTAATTATTAGCGTCTATTAAAGTGAAGCGTCATTTAAAATAAAATACACTATGACACAAGGGGTAGTGACGAAAAAGTCTTACACTTTTTGTCGCCTAGCTCCCGTCCGCCAAACCCGTGCCGTCCGATAAGGAACTTCGTTCCAAAAATATTGTCCGGCATCGACGCAAATGCACAAAGTAAATTTTTATATACGCCAGGCGAAGATGCACTCTAAAGATAAAGCTTGTAACTCCGCCTTATCTCGCTTTGTCTTTCGTTGTAGCTTATTCTGCAAGGAATTATGTTTCGAGTTCCCTAACAGAAACAAAGCCGACATGCTTCATTAGGCGGAAGCCAATGTAAATATGTCTGTCTGGTATTAATTAATTATAAGTCGTAACACTATCGTCAGTATAATAATAGTAGATGTCGATAATTGGAATTAGATCACCTGTAAGACTTGTAAATTAAGCTCATTTTACAAGATTTTGAGTTTTGACTGCTTTACAGAAACCATTTTTAGGATTTTGTAGTTAAACAAAAAGGTACCCTTATAGTATCGCCATGTCTGTCCATCCGCTGTTTTACTTAGAAACTATAGGTGCTAGGTGCTACAAAGCTGTAATTTAGCATTGTTATAGATCTCATACACGTTGGGATATATCTTGAAAAACAATTTTATTTTGCGTAAAAAAATCACGATATGGGAGATAGGTGATTTTTTTTACTCGTCTATTCGTGTGGAGTGTCGTTGGATAGGTCTTTCAAAATTATTGAGTTATAGAACAACATTTTTATTTGGATTCTGGGGCCTTAATTTTTTTTTAGTTGTTTGTTAACTTTTTAATCAACATTTAATTTTTTGACTAATTTGAGTGGAGGCTCAATACATACGGTCAGTTAAACTGATGAATTGAACTGACGTACATCCAAAAATTAATTTATAACTAACGGCAACCACCAGTAACGCACGTCTGCACGCGGCGCCGTTGATCGAAAAATGAAGACCGACTTGAAGCCACGTAGTAGGAAATCGTTTTGGCTTACATTCACAATATCGCAAACTTAAAATAAACCTAGAATAACGTCATAGAAGTTATATAAAAAAACTTCATCCCCTATTTGGATGGAGTGGATGGAATTTTCTTCCAAATTTATATGGGACTACCCTTGAATTATTATAATTATTATCTGATTAAAAAATAGTTTTACAATTTTTGAATATATGTATGGGTAACATACAAACAAAAAAGAAAAACAGTCGAAATGAGGTGAACCTCCTTTTTTTTCATTGATATTAAGTAAGAGCACGTGGTTTGGGGAACAGTTTAATGGCACCTTATGTTATTGTAAATCAGGGCTTCTGATTTTAATTGAAAAAAATTTATCCATGATCATGTTCAATGTTCAATGTTTTGCAGTTCCAGTCGAGCCGCATACAAGGAACAAAATACATTCAACTAGCACATAATATTACTGCGTTTCAATTTACGTTGCGCGCGCTCTCGCGGAACCCTTATTTGGTTTCAAAATAATTGACGACACCATAAAAACCCCGTGCAATTATCCACAACCCTGTTTTACGGTCTTTCCTTTTATCCCTATTGGCTTGTAATTGCTTTAATTTTTTGTTTCGATTAACAAGAATTTTTAACGAGAGAATATCCAAATTATCCGAGGATTTTACTGGCTTTTGTTTTGTTTAACTACATTAAACTTTGTGTTTTTTTAAAGTCTCGGGCTCCATTTCTTCCTCGGAGTTCATCGGGGGAAATATCACACTTTTTTTACTTCTGCCGCTTAGAATTAGTGTTAAGCTGATCCTGGAAAAATGTTATAAGTATAGAGAGCCTGTAAATACTTGCTTTTCATCCTAAATTTTTATAGCGAAAATATATTTATTTTTTGGTACGAAGTTTTTTATCGTACGGTACGAATTTGGCGGACGGGGGCTAGGATAGACTTCTGACGTAGTGTAGATGGCCCTGGCGGCTAAGAAAGCGAGATGGAATAATATCTATCTCCCTCGCACTTTTTCTTATCTTGCCATGAAAGATATATTATTTTATTTTAAATGACGCTTCATTTTAATAGACGCTAGTGATTCATTTGTTTGTATTTCTTAATCAATAATATAATACGTTTATCAATAATAATATACTACGAAAGGAACTTCGTTCCAACCGCGTGTTTCACGACACTCACGCATTTTTAGGGTTCCGTACCTCAAAAGGAAAAAACGGAACCCTTATAGGATCACTTTGTTTTCCGTCTGTCTGTCTGCCTGTCTGTCTGTCTGTCTCTCAAGACCCTTTTTCTCAGGAACGCGTGGAGGTATCAAGCTGAAATTCATATCAAGTACTCAAGTCTACTGTCTCTTAGAGCTGTGAAAAAACTTCTATGCCAACGCAATCAAAAGATACAGTCGTTTATGCCGTAAATTTTCGACATTCGCAAGGGAATCAAAACCTACAGGGTACTTCCCGTGAACTCAGAATCTTGAAATTTGGTACGAAGCAACGTTTTATAGCACAGATAAAGGAAAAATTGCGAAAATCATAAATTTTTAGTTACATCATGTAATAAAAATATTTTTAATTATTTTAAACTTATATACCTACAGATTTGTTCGGAACCCTCGGTGCGCGAGTCCGACTCGCACTTTGCCGGTTTTTTTTTAAATTTATTTATTTATTTTAGGAAGGTTTACAGACTAATATCTTCGTAAACTTACAAAATGGTGATAAGAATTGCTAATTGCAAGCCTCCACATATTACAAATTAAGCCTTCTTTCATGAATAATTTTTTGATTAATTCATGGATAAAATATCTACCACCTGGTAAAAAGTGATCGCTAAGGGAGAGAAATATTTTTTACCACCAATTAAACATAATGACATAAAACAAAATATTTAATGTTTAACTTATAAATGTTTACTCTAGTAGTCAAATTCTATTAATATAACTATGTATCATTCATCAGCCTGTACGAGTCCACAGTTGGACTTGGATATTTTTTTTATATGAGAGGAGCAAACAAGCATACGGCTCACCTGATGGTTAAGTGACTACCGCTGCCCAAGAACAACTGCGGCACCAGGGGAATTGCAAATGCTTTACCGGCCTTTTACAAAAGAGTAGGCTCATTTTCACGTGGATTTCATTCAAAGGAGGATTTGCCATAATTACCGCTCTTAACCCTTGCTAAGAGCGGTAATTATGGCAAATGCTCCTTCCTTAATAAGCAATCGCAATGAGCGCCGTATCGTTTCCGTTGACGATCTAAGTTATTAACTTCTTACGGTGCGTACATATTATATAACATAACATGTTATAAAACATATATATTTACATAACATGTTTCAGTAATGTGGAGACTGAATGATATAAAACGTGTTATATAACGTGACATAAAGTCAATAAACTAGGATGAACTCAGTATCTATGTTTTTTTTTAATGTTATTTAAAAGCATAAGAGTGGCTGCAGCAGCTAGCAAAAAGTCATCTATTGTCGACATTGTGAATAGAACTGCAGAACGACAATCGACAATGTCATATAAAATTGTTATAATGCATTGTTATTCTAATGTGTACAGTAATGTTATTTGTTGCAATGTTGAAAAACAGTGTGACATAATGTGGACGTGTTATAAAACAAAAATTACACAAGATGTTACTTAACCTGTACGCACCCTTAGCTACATAATATAATATAACACACTGACGCAGTTACCTTAAAAAGGTCGAGCTATCAATAAATATTAAATTGTTATATTGAGGTCCTCGCTCAAGAATGTTTTAATCAATAAATTGTTGGACCAATAATTTGTTAATTTAACATTCTAGACGAGCCCTTCCAAATTTTTATGCATATCACGTCGATCACAGAACTGATTACACTACATATGTAAATCTTTACTATGGTATTGGCAATTATAATATTACTTGAATAAAAATTAGTCAGTTCGTATGCATTGCAAATTTGCAACACACGTAAAGTTTGGTTAGGTTCCTTGCGAATATTATCTACTAAAGATTATCTGTATATATGTGTGTGAGTGTTTGTTATAATTTTTAATCTAAAGTATGGGTTATGGGATATTATTTAGACTTTATCCAGAATTTTGGCTAAAATATTTTAAAATTCAATTGCTTTGATTTAACAATAATAATATACGCTAAAATTAAAATTGATCTCCGAATTGGTGGAAGCTTGAGCAGAAACGAATGGAATGGCATTACGAGTTGTGGAGGTTCGTAAGTTATGAGATGATATTGAGGCACCTCAATGTCATCTGCCCCAAGATTAGGTTAGGCCTGTGGTAAAACAAGGCCCCGCATGTTCCCTCATCCGTCTGTTTGCCCACCAAAAACGGTGGATCGCAGACATGGCACCATTAGTCGTCTGTTATAGATTCAAATATGATGAAGAAGTTTGTAATATTAAGTTAAATTGATAAAGTTGTCATATTTTTGAGATATATGTTAAAGCCCACATGATATGGAAAATGAAAAGTCATTCTCTTCTTAGATATATGGGTATGCCTAGATAAATAATGTTTTATTTTTCTTCTACCTCTTCAATGCAAACGAGCATACAGTCCACCTGATGGTAAGTGGTTGCCATGGCCCAAGACATCTACATCTATCTTCGTTTGCAAATTAAAATGCAGACAAAATGAGAATGTTAGTTCGGAGCTATTCTATATATACTGATTTAACTTCGGAACTTTGTTAGCGCGATTTAGGCTTCGATATGTTTTCGTTTGTGGCGCGACGACATCGCCGCCACATCACCCCCTGCTCAGACCGGAGGTCGATAGTGCAGTCCAATTGCCGGTGCGTCCTTAACGCCGGTGGGGAATGCATGTTGTGTGCGTAAGGGCAAGTGACGCCGGTGCGAATGATATGCCGGTGTGTAATGCATGCCATACTACGCACTTGCAAGTGATGCCGGTGAGAACGATGAGCCGGGGCAAGTGCCAGGGATTGCCTTGTAGTCTGCGGTGAGTCGAGAAGAAGGCAAGTAATCTGCGAGAGTGCCGTGAAGCAGAGGCGAGCAGTAAGGCTCAGAGCCGTGCCGAACACTGTAGCGCAGAGAGTAGCTTGAAGGAACAGGAAGCATTATTATTCCAGTGCTCCAATGAACCTTTGTAAAGCTAGATGGCTTGCAGAATGTGAAGACTGCAGACAATATCAGCTCGGGAGCGAATAAATGGGGTACTTGAGGACGATGAAGGTTTAAAGGTGTAGTTTCTGAAGGCTGTTGGTTGCGTGTTCATGTCACGTCGGGGTCACCACTGTAGCCGGTGGAAGGGAAAGGGGAGATCTCCCGCCAGGCAAGGTTTTCTGCCAGGGGAGCCGCCAACGTTCCTACTGTTAGTTCGGAGCTATTCTATATATACTGATTTAACTTCGGAACTTTGTTAGTGGGATTTAGGCTTCGATATGTTTTCGCTTGTGGCGCGACGACAGCGCCGCCACACCTCTATTCCACTAAAATGTGTCTCCTTTTCTCTACACTAACCATACGAAACACAGAAGTGTCAAGCTGCTATTTTACGGTGGTATTCTGTGAAAGCGTTGTCCTTCCCCGGTAGAGCCGACCCATTCGTGCTACAACTATCCTATTAATATAGCTGCAGCATAGCTCTTACACGTAAAAAATTGCGTAAAAAGTTGCGCTAGATCCATTATTACAGTAATATGCAAACTATTATACCTATTGTTGTTTATGATATATAACAATGCTATACCGTTACCGTTACCGGTACAGCCTATTAAAGTCCATGCTGAACATAGGTCTGCCCCATAGATTGCATCATAGGGGGCATATTTGCCACAGTTGCCACGTTTGGCAAGCGGGTTGGTAACCGCAGTATTTTATTTTTAGTCGTTATTAGGAAGACACTGCTGCCTATCTCTTGATCTAAAAAAATGAGATTTTACATTTTAATTTACTTAGTGTGCACATTAAACGAGAAGAAAGGCACAATAAACTCCTGCATACCTGCAGTCTCATTATCCTAATGTATCGCTTATGTTTTAATAGGGAGTAAGTAAACTTGCATGGGATTTTGAATCTAAGAGAGCCGCACTGACTTCATCCCGTTAAAAAGTACTTTGAAACGAAGTGATAAAAAGCGTGTATTTATGAACGCTGTAAGGGTTTGGTCGCAGTTAAAGCAAGTAAAAGCGATTGAGTGCTTTTTTTTAAATTAAAATGTTTAAATTGTCAGACGGTAATCGTGCTTCTTTTGCTGTTTGAAGTAATCGTATAAACCTATTAACAACACTTTGTAATCTATACAAGAAAATAAAATTAAACTGTCGGTCTGTAATATCAACAAAACTGCCTTTTATTGAGCTAAGGGGGTTACGTGCATGCCATAAACACATGAAGAAAGTGATCTAGGCTGTGCTTTATCCGAAAAACATCGACAATTCTTTTAGAAATGGAAAAATTTATTTAATGATTACGTAATGTAATGTGCTCCCGTGTTGTTATTTTTCGCGGATCCCTAAAATAAAAGCAGCCCAAGTTATTCTTTATAACATCAGCTATGTGTGCATATGCCTTTCAGATGTATTATTTTATTTATTAATTACAATCTATCAAAAATACCACTACACTAAGTAGTAAGTTTCCCGCATAGATTTCCTCATAGGTGCAAAGGAGTATTTTTCAGGGGGGGGGGGGGGTGGCAACCGCAGATACTTTGAGTGGTTATCAGGAAAATGCTGCTGCCCCCACTCTACACCCACGGGATAGGTGTGGATTTTATGACACTGCCACTACACGGTTAATATTATGGGAATTAACGCCATCCATAGGCTTTGAGAACTGGATTACTTATGGGGAGATGAAACGTACTTTATTTATAAGTAATTAAGACGTACGTAAGTACGACATACGTGAGTAAGACGTACTTTATTTATAAGTAAGTAAGTAAGACTAATTAGTTAACTAAACTTTTTCTAATTACTGAAAAACGCTCACAGTGGCGCCGCACTGTTAAATAGGCCATAGCTTTGCATGTCTTCTATTAAGCAGATGCGCAGACGAGTTCCTCTTTGTTAAAGCGCTATTAAAATCTATGTCCTTTCATATGCTGTTATCAAGACATAATGTTAAACAATATTTTCAAATGAAATGGTTCACTTAAACCATTTCCGTACTATCGTAGGAAATATAATTTTCGTAGTATAATCCTCTAGTAACTGGGTGACTTTGCTTTGCTCCGCGTGAGAAAAACTATTTTCTCCGAGAATTATATCATATAATTTTTTTTAAGTAAAACATTATCTAAAAGCAAAACATTCAAGTCGTTTCTCTTTATAAAATTGATGTGACGAACGGATTTACATTCCTGATGGTAAGTTTAAAATAGCTGCTTAATGCTGCTGTGTTTCGTAACACGAGTTTAGAGAACCAGAGACTCTTTTTACTTGAAAAGAGTCATTCTATCTTAGTTGTCACGGCTGACAACGCACCTGCATTTTAATTCACAAACGAAGATATATGTAGATATCTATGGGCCACCACTTACCATCAGGTGGACTGTGTGCTCGTTTGTCACTCGATGCTATAATTGTATTTGTATTCTGTAATTGTACTGGCTCTCTATAAACTTTACACCGGAACACAGCAGCGCAGGCACTGCTATTTGGCAACAGATATAGGTAACAGCCGGTTATGAGAAACCAATTACATGTTGTGAATATGTACAAGAATTTCTCTCTATGACCTTTACACCGGAACATGCCAACACAAGCACTACAGCAGAAAAAGGTAAGAACCGTTACGGAGAAACTAATTGCATGTAAATATGTACAAGAATTATTCGCTTTAAGTTCTTATGAACGACTAAAATTGTTCACCGAAGGTATATTAAAGTTAGGTAAAGGAGATTAAAATAATTATGTACTTTAATGTTATATACGCAAAATAAGATGCTTTTATTCGTACCAATCCTTCTATAACTTTCACTAATTAAAATCCTTAAACGTGTCAGTCAGAGTCAGGTTATAGAAATATATCGCTCTAGCCGAATTTCACAGATTACACAAAAAATTATGCATCGATGAAATAGGTGCTTGTACGCGTTTGTTCTTTTTTGTGTGTTCGTCGATTTCTCGGAAAAACGCGCACCGATTTTAATGATCATTCAGTCTCGTAGAAATTTTAACAGAAATATTTCATATTTAAGATTCTAATAATTAAAAATTGTAAATTTTGTACAAACGATTTCAATATAAGTTATTAAGAATAACTTAAAAACTATTAGTCAGCGCTTGATTAAATTTATTCGGGACCACATAAAAAGCACCAGCTTTCAAATAAAAAAGAATCATCGAAATTGGTTCACGTATAAAAAAGTTATGAGGTAACACACATAAAAAAAAATAAGCAGTAGAATTGAGTACCTGCTCCTTTTTGAAGTCGGTAGAAAATATAGGATTTTTGTTTATAGGATAGGGTGACAAACCAGCACACAGTCCACCTGATGGTAAGTGGTTGCTATGGCCCATAGACATCTACATTTAACCTTGTTTGCGAATCAAAATGCAGATGCGTTGTTACCCGTGAGGCCTAAGATGGAATGCCTCTTTTCCAGTAAAAAGGGTCTCCGGTTCTCTACACTTACCATACGAAACACAGCAGTGTTAAGCTGCTATTATACGCTGGTATTCTGTGAGAGCGTGGTCCTTCCCCGGTCGAGCCGACCCATTCGTGCTACAACTATACTACTAATATAGCTGCAGCATGGCTCTACCGCGTTAAAAAAATGAAGTTGAAGTTTTATCACCACGTCTTCTGGTCTGGTGGGTATAGAGAATTATAGGCCATGAGGCATTCCACCTTAGTCTTCAGAGGTGATACCGCATCTGTAGCATTCTTTATTCGAAGTTGGATGCAGGTGTCCCTGGGCTGCAGTGACACCTACCATCATGTGGGCTCTAAGTTCGTTTGTCACTACGATTTTATAAAAAAAAAACATACAGAAATATCGGCTGCTTCGTTGTCGATGAACTTTTGTCATTTTAAAGAATGTTTATCAATGCAAGAAGCGTCAGTAGCCTAACGGCAGGGCGCGGACCGCGAATTTGAAAGGTCATGGGTTCGAATCCGACATTCCACTACTGTAGTGAACTTCTATCACAAGCATTTTAAGCTTACCGGAAGTGGTTAAAGGGAATATTAGTAATATTTTTTTTAAATGACCCTCTTTTAGATATCCTGGTTAAGCTAATCGATAAATTTAAACGTCTTATCAGAATTCAAATAACACGTTTTTGTTTTCTTTTTTCTTTTTTAAATTATATACGTGTATAAAGATTACCAGTTTAGTCTGAAAAAAAAACAAAATTAAATACTGGTTAAAAATAAATATTCTTCTAATATAGTTTTTAATTCATCATGATCTAATTTAGTCTTTTGTCGTCCACGGGGCTCGTTGACGCCGAAATTTCTAGAGCGGAAGCGATAAAACTTAAACACGTAATGCGTTCATGTGTGTCATGTGCCTGGTCCATACACGTTGCTGATACTGCATGCCGACTGTGAGGCATTGGTGGTACGGGGGAATCGTAAATAACGCGAATTTACAAGCACAGCGATTACAAAGAGAGAGAAAAGACTGGGCGTAGAAAACAAATGAAGTAAGAAATTTTAAAAACAATGTCATGGTAGTTATTAAAATGATTAATATTAATTTGAGCTCGCGCTTTCATTGAAACCAATTCAAACGCAAGTATCGAGACTAGCGAATTATGGAAAACGACAGAATCAAATGTAATGTTCATATTAAGAGGTGCCATCGTGCAACCTTTTTACGTGGTAGAGCCATGCTGAAGCTATGTTATAATTGTAGTACGAATGAGTCGGCGTGACCGGGGAAGGACCACGCTCTCACAGAATACCAGCGTAAAATAGCTGCTGTGTTTCGTATGGCGAATGTGGGAAACCGGAGACCCTTTTTACTAGGAAACGAGGCATTCCATCTTGATCCTCAGGGGTGACAACGCATCTGCATTTTGATTCTTAAGAGGACTACAAGAACTAAGTGACCTCGAATGACACTTTACATCAGGCTTCGGCCGGCATTGTAGGTACATAGGCGTTCACGCACACATGCGTACGTATTATCTTCAGAAATAAGAATACCAAAATCAAAATCTATTGATTGTACTAAAAACACTATTACGTTAATATGATGCTTGTAGAATAATCTGACAAAAATCAGAATGATTCCATATATGTTAGTATGGTTTTTAATCGTTAAAGAAATTTTTAGAGGTATCTTTGTGATTCTTTTCTATCGTATGAAATTAATAGTATCATTACTTCTTATTTAATAGTATCATACTTACTTGGCCCCCTATTATTCGCAATATTTATTGCGGATATTAAGTCATGTTTTAAAAATTCTCTCATACTACTTTACGCCGATGACATGAACATTCTTAAAACTATTCATAATCTAACAGATGTTAAACAACTTCAAGAAGACCTAAACAATTTTTCTGATAACTGTAAACTCAAAAAGCTTCAATTGAATATCTCCAAATGTTCTCATATAACATTCACACGACAAAGATCTAGTATTGGGTTCGGTTATACTCTTCATAATCAGACTCATCAGCAGGGTAAATCATATTCATGATCTCGGCGTAATACATGATAGTAAATTTATATTCGACAAACACCTTGAATATATTGTCAACAAAGCATCCAAGGCTCTTGGTTTCATTTTAAGAACTTCAGTCTGTTTCCGCTCTCTTAAAGCTATTAAAATTTTGTATTGCTCATATGTGCAAAGCCATTTAGCATATGCGTCCCAAGTATAGAAACCCACAATATAAGGTTTACATATCTCGTATTGAAAGTATACAGAAAAAAATTCTGAGATACCTCGACTTCAAGGCACAAATAAATTCAGCCAATTATCTAGAAAGATGTAAGAGATATTATTTTTTGCCGTTAGAATATAGACGTAAAGTCAATGACATTTGTTTCTTAGTTAATATTATAAATGGATCTATTGATTATTCTGAGCTACTTACTCACATAATGATTCGAACCGATTTAATGAGATTTAGACAGCGACCCTTGCTATATATACCTCTTGCTTCAACGAATTATAGAAGAAATTCCTTCTTTCTGCGTAGCGCAATGGAATTTAATAAACTTTCATCTGTAGTAGATATTGATCTATTTTCTACTAGTTCTAAATTTATAAAAAAAGTGATGAACAGAGAATTTTTCACTCACAGCCGCGACTAGCATGACTCAAGTTGCAAGCTCCTTGGTCTCATGGAAAATTAAACTATGCGGTTTTTTTTTTCTCGTTATTGTTTTTGCCTATTTTTTTTTGTAAGTAGTTTAAGTAATCCCTAGAGTATTTTAAATTTGTATAAAGTTGGATGAAAGTAATATGTGGAGGCTTGTAATTAGCAATTCTTATCACCATTTTGTTACTTTACCGAAGGTATTAGTCTGTAAGCCTTCCTAAAATGACTAAATAAAAAATAAAATAATAAATAATGTTTTCAACACACTATCTAACTAGCATATATATTCTGCAAAATATCGTATATTTTTCTGATTTTTTTTTTACTGTAGTGGATTATATACTTTTATGAAATATACGTTTAGCTCCTGAAGTCGTATAGTCGTATAGATGCAGATATTTATGCTCCACAGCATCCAGGTGGACTGTGTGATCTTTGTGATTTTGTAATTAAAAATCAAAAAAACTAGCCATCTGCGTAGGACAGGTTTATAGTGTCCGTGTGTATGCGCAAGCTCTATCTATTCCCTCACTGTCATAGTCCGATGCGATTGCAATACGACACGACGAGAGATCAGTCGCTGGACCAACAGCTTTACATGCTTTCCGATGTACTAGGGTGAAACACCACCAGCTGCCTGACTACGGGCTACTATTGCATCCCGGGACCTCAAGATCAGGGATCGGGTTTGCGATCATTAGACCGACGAGGTAACATTCTTTGAAAAGGCATATTATTATATTCTACAACATGTCGAACAGATAAATGACAAACATTACATTCACCCATTTAATTCAAATGTTGCGCTCACATTGAATTAATTTTAATTCGGTCTAAATAATCATAATGTGGACAAAGCAATTGCTTTTTAATTCGTTTGCACGCCTGGACTCATAATGCACAATTTATTATATGACGATGCCAGACGGGAATGCCATTAAATTGTTTAAATGGGTTTGGGCCTCGTGATATCATCGACGCACGAAATTGTTTTTAATAGTGTAAAAATATAATACAACAAAGTTAAATCTTAAGTAGGTTAACCCTACTTACACTGAAAGAGTCAAGTTCTCTAAATGTACTATGTTATAAGCATAATACGCGCGCGGAGGAGCGTGAGATTTTGTATAGTTAAAGCTTGTTATAGAGAAAAAGTGCAAAAAACTTAAATTTATATGTATAATATTTGTAACGAATACACTAAATAAAATAAAACAAATTGTTTCAGCTCATACGCTCATACTAGTGTTGCCAGATACTGGCATTTTATTTATCGGACAATTCGAGGATTACAAATTCGGTCAGTAGGAAAATATTCGAAAATAGATATATTTTTTTGTAATTTGCTTTACTTATAATATTTTACCAACACAATATTATATCTATGGTTAAAGCTAAAAACTAAATTATCTACCTACATTACTCAAACAACGCAGTGTATTTTTAAAATAGTTTGGAAAATCCAAAAGTGAGCGTTTCATTTAGTTTTGATTAAAAAAATAAATTACCAAAATAAATCGATTACACAAATTATAAAATTGATTTTGGCTGTGTGATAGATTTGTCCTTTATCTATCAAGGGCTACAGAATAAAACTAAAGCGCCTTTAAATTTTTAATAGCGATATAACTTATAAAACTTTAAAATCATTTTACAAACGACGCGTGCATGAAATTATGAAATAGGGAGCCAGTTGATGTAATTCTAAAGCTAATTCAAAAAAAACCCGGTCTCGATACGTCAATTTTGCGGAAGATATCGTGACCACATACAAAATGACTTAGTGCTTGTTTGTCACCCTCTTTTAAAAAAAGGTATAAATATGAATTATGAAATGATTGTACCGTCTTTTGGAACCTCTTTCTAAAAAAACAAAGAGATGTGTGCCATAATATTCACCTTTTACGACACACACTGAATAATTCTTTATTACTTAATACACGTGGTGGAGCCCTAGGTCTGTCCGTCGACGGACCCGTTATTAGTCATTTATATGCAATAAAATGCATCGTTCCGCCGTGGAAGATCCGCGTCGTAATTTCCGTTCAGTGTGGCGTAGGCCTTACTGTAGCTTAGGCTACGGAATGAATTGGTCGGCTCGATAGCAAAAGTACCGGCCTCCACAGATAACAACAACAATACAGCAGAAGTATAATTTTTAATTTTTTTTTATTGTATTTAAAAGTGTATTTGAGCTCTATGAACAGATTAAGCGAATGAGAAATCCAGAGATTAGTTATAATATTTATTACTTTTTATTTTGTTTTTGTATAACAATAAATCTATTATTTGGTTTTTGGATTATTAGACATTATACATCATTTGTAGATTTGAAGATGTGTTCATATATACGGGTAATCCCTATATATTTATATATAGAAACATTGTATAAATATTAGCTCATAGACTCAGATCTGGACACGTTCCATGTAAGAAATTTGTATTTCTAATGACAAAAACAACTTCGCCCAATTGTGAAGACTGTGGAGTTATAGAAGACCTATACCATATATTGATGGAATGTGTTCGATTTGAGTCTATTAGAAGTAATTTCATAAGGATCTTGAATTTAAACAGAACTGACGTAGGCACATTCCATAATATTCTATCCCAACCAAATGGCGACGATGCGAAAGTTCTGTTCGAATCCATGGCCCACGTAGTTATTAAGTAACGTTAATGAGTAAGTCATGTATATTAGGGTATGATGGGACTGACATACCCTAAGCGGTAAATGTCCCTTAAATTATAATAGAATAAAAAAAATATTAGCTCATCAAAAATTAATTATCAAACACTGTAACCCATTTTTGGAATCAGTGCGCATAGAATGTACTCGTACTCGTATATTATATAATTTATATTATATTTAGATAAAACGGCCCATTAGCAAACTCATCTTATATTTAGATACGTCAATTGTGTCGCATACCAAGCGCCATTGTCACATTATTATACTGCTCATAGAATAATGTATGACCTGTCAACGCTGTGAGCGACTACCGACGCCCAAGTCTCATGACCTTGCTTAATTTATGGCTACGTGGCGTACGAAGGTGCGCCGACTCCGTATGGTTGAAGTCCTATAATACCCGGCATATCAACGAGCCAATTTAAACTCTCCCGCTTAATTTGTCTATGCAAATAGGCATTAGCCGTGCGCAACAATGAAACCATAAAAGATTCGTTTTAGAGGTTACGTGACTTGAGTATCACTGGATATCAGTGAGACTCGCTTGGGTGTGTTGAATGTTACCTCCGCGCAGCGCCGTGAGCAGCAGTCTAGTTATGTTGACAAATTAATTCGTACGTTGTTGTACTTGTCGAACAAATATAACCATGATTTAAGTTGTTTTTTAAATAGGTTATTATGTTATAGGGATCGACCGTGTTGTGGCAGCCTAAGGAGTTTGATATAGGCATTATCCCGTAGGTGTCGTAAGAGGCGACAGAGGGAAATAACAACAAGAGATGGACGGCAAAATTTTCCTAATAACAAATTGCTAATAAAAAAATGCTTTGGCAATTATGACAAATACCTCTCACGTCTACGAGACTATATATGGGGGAAAGCTTATGTTCAGCAATAGACTTTTAATAGGCTTTTATGATGATAAATAATGAATTAGCTCAGAAACTATTTATAATCTGTGAAAAATTACGCCGATAATTAATGTTAGCACTTTCATGCAAATAATTTTGCATTGCATTGCAAGAAATGTTAATGTAAAATAGTTTAGTCTTGCAGCCCAGGGATTAAGAGCTTACTTTATACTGCATGCGCTGTTCGATTCCTGTTGATGTTCGGTGGATCGGTGGTGAAAGAATACATCGCGTGAAAACCACTTTCTTTGGGGATTTAAAAATATAGAATATGTATTTTGTATATTTTATAACTTTCTCAAAAATGAGAGAAAGGTTGTGATCTTTAATTTTAGTTATAGGATGTACATGTTTCGTATTCCCTAATTCCTAACGTGTTTAGCTTAGACTGGCATAGTTTATTTTTTTATAGGATAGGGTGACAAACGAGCATACAGTCCAACTGATGGTAAGTGGTTGCTGTGACCCATAGACATCTACATTTATCCTCAATAAAGTATCAAAATGCAGATGCGTCGTCACCCGTGAGGGCTAAGATGGAATGCCTCCTTTTCCAGTAAAATGGGTCTCCGGTTCTCTACACTCACCATACGAAACACAGCAGTATCAAGCTGCCATTTTACGCTGGTATTCTGTGAGAGCGTGGTCCTTCCCCGGTCGAGCCGATTCATTTGTGCTACAACTATACTACTAATATAGTTGCAGCATGGCTCTACCACGTTTATAAATAATCTCTGAACCCGAAGATTAATTAAAATATTGTATGCAAGTATGAAAAGGCTTTCCGGTAGGTGACACGATGAGTTTTGTTCACAATTCACTCCGGACTTCAGACAGTGTATCCAATCATAAAATTAATAAATAACTCTACCACAACGTTAGCTCCCATTTCTGGTGAAATCCAGATTTTTCATATTCTTTTTTGCATAAAATAAATATTTATTAAATGCGTTCTCATCTGTCAAAGTATAATTACTATGCGTACAATAAAACTAATTTAGGTCGCAGTGCTCCCTAGATTAAATTTAGTTGCGCGGCTGAATCGACGTCCTTCATAAATGCCGAATTATTCAGTCTTTTGTTGCAAAAAGAGATCTGCCACGTAAAATTTACAAAAACCGTTAAAGGTTAAACGGTAACGTTACCTTTTCATAAATAATTAATTTTTGTTCTATTCTATTTTATACTTAAATAACTTTAATCTGTTGATTGAAAAATCGGCCCTAAATAACATTTTATTTTATGTCTCCATTACTGTGTTTATGATATGAGATTATTCTGTAATTACCCGTACGTATGTATTAAATTTATTTTATTCCATAATTCATTTATAACCATCGGAAAGAAAATTAAAAGAGCATTTAAATACATGTTAAAAAAATTTCTTACGATAAAGTTCAAACCTTACTAAGTAGGTAGCCACAGTCACACAGCATGCAAAGTTTTATAATAAATGAAAATATAACAAACCGATAATGTCAATTACAATTGTAGAGTCGGACAAATTGCTTATTGTACACGTACAGCTAGCAACTGTAAGTTTGATGATGATGCTAACTTTTTAATTGTCCTATCCGTCAGGTAAGGGATAGTTACGTGGGATAATCGAATATAGATCTTCCGATTGATAATGCTAAAGCTCTGATTCATTTGTATTCATTTCTTATTACATTGATTGATTTCAGTCAAAACTAAATTTATCGCTAAAGTTATTTATTTGCTCAGTTTCAAACTGCAAATATGATATTTATAAGAACGGGCTTTAAAACGTATATATAATATAAGTTAGTAAATTTGACGATTGCAGACAATGGACAAAGGTTCTGGATTGAAAACCCCCCGAGAGTCAACATGATTATGTGCAGAAATTAAATAGGGTAGGGTAGAGGTCACTAAAGTTAATTGGAATATTGTGTATGAGCTGCTAAAATAATTCATTTTGATTTTGAAAAAATTGCATGAACAGTTAATAGTGAGTTTATTAAGAGGTAGGGAGTTATTCCGTTTAGTCCTCTCGGAACTCGGAAACGCTTAGATAATCGGAATTCACTTTTATTTGTTCTTCTGACTTTTTACCCCAAGTACAGTTCAACTCATGCACTTCAACTATTAATAAATGTTTAATAACCACAAATTTAAACAAAAATCATATTACGTATTGCCGTTACCTGTACAGCCTATTAAAGTCCATGCATTACGTATTGCATTTAAATCAAATGACTTCCTCGATTTAAATAATATTATTACGTAATTTATAAATTCTGCAATATTTCCAGTAAATTACCAACACGTATTTCATTATTGAGTAGACGTAATTTGATATTTTGGATAAATTCGTCACTTTTAATATACATTTTCTGACCTTTTATTTCAGCGTAGACCTTTCAAACAAGAAGTATGTACATATTTTTATTATATTTTTATATTTAACGTCTCTTAATCTTGGGCCAGTTTTTATCATGCTTCTATAAACGACTGTTCACAGCCGAGGGAGAAAATCTTAAGAAAAATAATATGCTAATTCCGATTATCCACCCCGTTCGGAATGGATATATGAACACGCGTTTCCTTGTATCCACCCTTCTTTAGGGCTGATAAATGAAATAACACGAGGCAGGAGTTATTTTCTTGGAGGAGGAGTAGTCCTTTCCCGAGGAGGGGCCACCATGCAGCGGCTGGCGCTGGTGGGGCCGCGGATGTGTGCGAAAGTGTTCCCGTGGCCCTGCCTGCCTGCGACGAAGGTGGAACACCTTTGGGGTTTTAGTCGGTGCGATTCCGACATAACCAGCTCTTGCTTAAAAAGGAGAAGTCATTTTCTGTCTAGGAGTCCTTCTGGGTATGCACCACTCCCTTGCCTATTTCTGCCGCCAAACTGTGCGCAAGATATGTTTCAATTTAAAGGGTATAGAGAGTCAGCATATACAGACATGTGGAAAAGCATCAGTAGTCTTCATTATACATGGATCTATTGTCGATGATGCAAGTACACCAGCTAAACTTTTACTTTACGTGGTAGAGCTACGCTGCAGCTATCATGGTTGTAGCACGAATGGGTCGGCTCGATGGGAAGGACCACGCTTTTACAGAATACCAGCGCAAAATAGCAGCTTAACGCTGCTGTGTTTTGTATGGTGAGTATAGAGAACCGGAGATCCCTTTTACTGGAAACGAGGCATTCCATTTTAGTCCTCAGGGGTGTCAGTCAACGCATCTGCATTTTCATTCTTAATTATAATTATTAAAATAAATCTATACAAATAAATAAAATTAAAGTGTCTGTTTGTAATGTCAAAATAACAGCTCTTTACTAAGTGCATATGAAAGTATTTACGGTACTTATTAATTTTGTCTGTCTGTTTGTTTCGGCTAATTTCCGAAACGGCTGGACCGATTTTGACGGGATTTTCACTGGCAGATAGCTGATGTTGTAAGGAGTAACTTAGGCTACTTTTATTTAAGTAAAAGAATTAGGGTTCTGCGCAAAAAATTAAAGCTCATGAAATTTAATAGTAACGCAGGCGAAGTCGCGGGGAACAGCTAGTAAATAAATAAATAATTGAGGCTAAACGTAGATGTGTATGGGCCACATCAACCACTTACCATCAGGTGAACTGTGTGCTCATTTGTCACCCTATTCTAGATAAAAAAAAACTTTTACATATCTTTCACATTTGATTTAATCGCATGAGGCAAAGGTTGAATACGAGTAGATGAAGGATAGTGATTGCATTTGTGCCCAAGTGCATGATTGCGACACTATAATATTATAGCCTGTTCAGATAAAAATTCTAATATTCGGAAGTTATAACCGTAGCTTAATGAGGTTAGATTAATATTGCCGTATGGTGGTTTAATAGAATCATTCATCCCATTCGGTCTCGTGGGTGTCGTAAATCTGTGTACCATTACCATTATAGTCTATCAAGGATCACTGCTGAACATAGACTTCCTTCTCAGACCACCTCATAGAGTTGAATTGCCGTTGCTGCCACGCTTTGGCGAGCGGGTTGGAAGCCCATGTTGCTGCCCATCTCCCAGGTTCCCTGTGTCGCCTCTTACGACACCTACGTGAAGAAAAGGGGTAGGGATTACACCAGGCGTAAAATAGCCAGGCTGGCGATAGGGAGTGGCATCAGAGATGCGAGACGTCTGGTACTGACAGTTCACCTGCTAAGCGCGAAGATTACAACGGTATGAGCTCATTATCAGCAGTTGATTTTTACGTGCTTATGAAATAGAAGATGCACGTGTGTTTAAAATCTAAATTTAAACGTGGTAGAGCCATGCTACAACTACATTATGGTTGTAGCACGAACGCGTCAGCTCCACAGGGGAAGGGCTACGCTCTCACAAAATACACAGTGTAATATATAGCAGTTTATGCTTCTGTGTTACGTATGGTGAATGTAGAGAACCGGAGACCCTTTTCACCGGAAACGAGGCATTTAATCTTAGTCCTCAGATGTGACAACGCAACTGCATTTTGATTCTTAATCGAGATAGATGTAGATGTCTATGGGCCACAGCATCCACTTACCATCAGTTGGACTGAGTTCGTTTGTCACTCTTATTTTATAAAAAAATACTTCGATAGTTAAAACATTAGTACCGTCTAAAGAATGCTCTTAATATTAAATAATATTTGGTAACGCTGGAATCTTCTTGATTTGTTTCAAACATGTGTAAATAAGCTTAATGAAATTTACCAAAAGATATGACGATAAATAACCGTTGTAGCTTAGCGCTCACCATAAATTATACAGTATGCGAGCAACCTGACTTCGATCTCTGCCGGCTAATTATTACTTGAAGTGCAGATTTATAGTCTGTGTAAAAGAATACATCGCGAAAGCAGGTTACATGTCTCACAGATAAAAATATTTCCAAAACATGTCAACTCCGTGAACACGTATGTACGAAATTGCTCCATGACTAATGCCTAAAAGAAAGTGGGAGGTCTGTGCTTCTGAAGTTGGAATGGGAAAGTAAAAGTATTATATAGAGTGTAATTTAGGGATTTTGTAAATTATTATTTTGAAGTTTCCTCTTTAATATTATTTCAGTGTGAGATAACTTTGTATGTTATATGTCGTGTTATTAATGAATTTTCTGAACTGGTAACGTGTACATAAGCGCCTGCTAGAAAATTAAAATTCAAAGTTATTGAAATAAATAAGCAGTCCATAAGTGTTTGATTGTTGCATTTAGGTTATGAATACTATTATTTATTCTGTGGTTATACTCAAATGAAGCCGGAATATTCCTCCGACTTAGGTTTAAATGAAAGTAAACGAACAAAATGGTGCTGTCGATTTTCTGTTTTAGTTTCCAGATTTCGCCTTTCTGGATGTCGAATCCACGGGACGATATGGGGTATTGGATGATCTTACACCGCCACTTGGAAGTTGCATGACAGTTATTAAATCTTTACCACGGCCTATGTATTAAGAGGACAATGTCCGGTTCATTCCCTATAAATAATTTAATGTCTTCTGAAGCCAAGCAGAAGGAATTAATCACATACATCGATATATACTCAGTTTAAAACACAATATTTCAATATTGGCGTTGAACGAGTTGGAACGAAAATTAAACGAATATTTTGTTCCTTTTTCACCCTTTGATGGCGAGAAATATGCTACAACCGAGATGATTAAAAATTAATTTCCTTTATGGGTTATTGTGTGTGCAATTCTTAATTACGCTGATGAAAAATTAATACTAGTTCATATCGTATATTGTTTTTTATTGGGTAAAATGTATGGAAGCAAATTATTAACAGAAAATTGTGTACGTTTAAATAACTACTGGGTGTATTGTAAATTTTTGAAGTATATTATCCTTACACATTTTATTAAAGCTTTAATTTGAAATATCTTTAGCTTACAAATATTCACGGAGCCTCTTTCACGAAACTCGCATAATATCTCCGCTATTATTTGTGTTTGCCAACAATGTGACAGTCTAACCGCCATTTTATTTGGACATACGAGGAACTAATGTTGAAGAACATAGACCTCCTAGAGTCATCACTTTCAGATTTTCCGAAGTGATCATATATTTAAGAAAATTTATAGGATAAGGGCGACAAACGATCACACAGTCCACCTGATGATATTTGGTTGCTGTGGCCCACAGACATCTACATCTATATATATTATATATATTAAATGCTTCGTTTCCAATGAGAAGGGTCTCCGGTTCTCTAGTCAATCTATTTATTTAAAGCATAAAAGATTTTTAATATTGATATGGTCACTATAAGATGTTGTTAGGTTAGCTAATTACGTAATAACTTGAGACAGAAGGACCCTTAAGTAGGAACTGAATAAATTAACCGACTTGGTATTACATGGATCTTACAACTTTTTACGGTAGAAGAACTGAGTTGCGAGACTTGATTTTTTTACAAGTTATGTTTTTGATGGCATATGAGTTATAACTTATCTATACAATTTTATGCACTAGCGTCTAAACTACGCCGAGCCTGTATCTTAGAACGTAAGTATAACGTATAATTAAATTAAAAAAAAAACCTCAACTTTTATTTATCTATTGTAGTACGTTAAATGAGCGATTCTTTCCCTTTATGAAAGAAAGCCAGCATGTATGAATACCCACAGTTCTGAGACTAACGAACCGGAACAACGATTATAGAGCATTGTTCGACCGGAAGTCCTCGTCCAGAAGATTTTTCTGAAAAATATTATTCCACTAACATTGAACAATTTTGTATAGCTTAGCGGCCTATGAAGAGAGCTCGTAGTTTCTTTTCGTAGTGTTTACGTAATGAAGATATCAGTAGTAGAGACAGGGTATCTGACATAGTTATGTCAGGCTGAACAGATCAGGAGGCTAGAAAGGCAGGAGGAAGAAACTAGCATCTAAGGCACATGCTTGGCCTGGTTTAGATGTTACTCCAATGTTGTAGTGCCTTGGCGTTGCCAGATTTAATAATAAGTTTTTATTATAAAATTAAAATGCTAATCTTTCGTAACCTTTATGGTTAAATTTATTTTTAATCGAAACACATGCTTACTGACTTAAACAGTTTTTATTCCACCCGTAACTTTACTGTGGTTCTGTGTTTCATTAGACCATAAACAATATTATTATTATGTTTTATTATTAGTATTAACCAATGGTGGTGAAAGGTTCTGCAGAGACAGTCTCGTATTGGTAAGAGAAGTGTAGTTCGGTGATAAGACATACAGAAAGTCAATAGGTGAACGTGGTTCAGGACCCTGTGTTATGACATCCCTTGAGGAGGCCTTTCTTCAAAATCAGACCTGTGTAATAGTGATGTTGATGAACAATTTCCATACCGTGTCTCCAAAATTTTTGGAATGTTATCACAGAAATTTAAATCTACTCATGCGCAAACGGCGAGGTTTAATTAAAGTTACAGCCTATATCCGTCCTACTGCTGAGCACAGGCCTCCTCTCATTTCTGAGAGGGTTCTAGGCAAGGAAATGTCCGCCGCGATGCCCCAGTGTGTGTTGGCGAACTTCACATGTATGCAAAATATTTTTTTCTTATTATTCAGACATGCAGGTTTCCTCGCGACATTTTCTTTCACTGTCGAGCACGTCGTAAAGCAGCACTCAAAATTGCAATTAACAATTTCATTGGTGCCGGCGAGGATCGAACCTGTACTCGTGTTGCTCGTGTGCTGTAAAATTTACAGCGAACGTTTAGCCACCGAGCTACCATGGCTCATTGACCTTAAATTCGGGTTTTGTAAAACACAAGTTTTAATTTTCTTATTAAGTCTATATTTTTATCTCTATTTATCAATCTCACTGTAGAAAATAGTACTTCGATGAAACTAACACCAACCAGTTTGCAAAAACACCGTATTCCATCGCAAACGTTGTTCGGTCAGCAAAGGAACTGTACAAACAGAATCACGTTCAGCGTGTGCGTTCAGAAATAGACGTGTTATTCTTTTTATTTCATTTAAAATTGAAAAACCTTAATAGTTTTATCGATTTAGATCGTGTGAATACATTTTTATATTTTTTTTTAAATATATAGAGTGACGAACGAGCACACAGCCCATCTGATGGTAAGTGGTTGCTGTGACCCATAGAAATCTACATTTATCCTCAATAAAGAATCAAAACGCAGATGCGTTGCCACCCCTAAGATGGAATGCCTCGTTTCCAGTAAAAAGGGTCTCCGGTTCTCTACACTCACCATACGAAACACAGCAGTGTTAAACTGATATTTGACGGTGGTATTCTGTGAGAGCGTGGTCCTTCCCCAGTCGAGCCGAATCATTCGTTCTACAACTATACTACTAATATAGCTGCAGCGTGGCTCTACCACGTATACCCGTAAATGTTCCGTATATGTTCCGATATTTTATTTAAGACTAGCGACCCGTAAGACATAGCGTTATTTAGATTTCAGATAAGTAATTAAAGGCCATTCACACTATTCATTTTTAAATTTTATAAAAAAAATCGTCAAGTATTCTTAATGAAATATAGTCTAGACCACTCCTGGCATGACTTTCTATATGTTCGTGAAGTTTCATTACAATCATCGAACATTTTATAAATGTTTATTTATGTATTAATGACACGCAAATAACCCTGACTTGTTAAGGCAGTTCAATATTAGTCTTCAAGTTTATTTATATGTATACGATTCGCCCCGCCTTCGCATAGGTGCTATCTGCTCGACAACAGCGCCACCTACCGAGTCCAACTATGAATCTAAACCATTAGCGAATCAACTTAATCACACACACACACAAACACAATTTCTCCCAAATTGTTCCAGCCGTTTAGGAGGAGTTCGGTCACATACACACTGACAGAAAATATATCGATAGAAATACTTAGATACTTATAAAAACGCTGTGCTGATACTGAATACAAAAAACTTGAATTTTAAGATATGGAATCACATCTTAAAACTCAGTTTTTTTATACTTTATTATCATTGCCAACATTTACAAAATGTTTATCTTGCAAAGTTATATAGGATTCTTCGAAGTAAGTCAAACAGTTTTCTGTATTTTGTGCCACTCTGAAATTGCCTTCCAATTCTATAAAATTTTAGGAGATTTTTAAAATGTATTTTTTGGAAGTTTTTAAAGTTTAATTATAGAAAGCTATTTTTCACGAAAATGTGTATATATCAGAATTATAGAATGAATATAGTTTAAAAATAACATTTCATGAAAACAGGAAGATTTGCAGACAAAAAAAAACGATGATATCTTTGTTGTTTTCCTTTTCTTTTAGCAACGTGTAATCGGAAATTAGTAGAACGTGTTGTACAAAGGACGATGTGAAGTGAACGTCTAAGCCATTGCTTTAAACCATTGTTCTATAACTGGTACACACGAAACGCGTTAATTCCGATTTAAAAAAAAAAAAAAAATCGAACCTCCTGCCTGTTTAAAAGTATGACATAATATAGAAGGACCGGAATTTCATGCGTTTTGAGTCAATTTTGTGTACCTACTAATTAAAATTAAATGATAGCATAAATTTGTTTAACTTATTAAATTTTAAGTAATCAAAAGACATTTACAGAGTACAGTTAGTACAGTTTCACTTCGATCAGAGATGAGTGTACAACATTGAAAAATCTATAACAATTATCGTCATCATTACAGCCCTTCACAAGTCCACTGCTGAACATATTCCTCTCCCAAGGAATGCCACAAAGCACGATCCTGATCCAGCATCCATCGACTTCTTGGGTCTCTTTCCTGGTCGTCACACCATCTAGTGTGAGGCCGCTCTACATCTCGCATGTCAGTTGGAGAGCTGACAAAATAGAACCAAATAGAATGACTAAAGAGAAGATCAGTGCTGTTGTGTTGTCATACTGCGTTTGCCTACCTGTGTGCCAAGCATGACAACAATGTCAAATATCCCTCTATGAGGCAATCTATAGTGGCGGCCGGTACTGAGGACGGTAATAAGCTATACTGGTGTCTACAAACTTTACTTAAAGCTGTAGTATTTGATTCACTTGCAGTTCGATTAACTATATATCTACATGTAGTGATTCGAATCGCAAGTGTTTATAGGACATACTTTACTATAAAGAATATAGGATATGACAATAAACGGTTTTTACTTTAGATTCGTCGACAAAGCGTATCGTGATGAGCACACGTTTATTCCAGTAAGCGAAACTGCAGAAACTATAATTTTAGACGTGCCACGTCTCAAATTGCAACCTCGCCTTTGTTGCGTCATAATGCTTTAGTCATAAAAATAATATTTCATGTTTCAAGGCAGCTATGTTTAGAGAGATAGAATTATTTTTCGATTGACATTAACTAATAAACCTATTACCAAAATCAATTTCGCAATCACTTCAGCTCGAAGAACCGACAACCGATGGGGAAGAAAGTTTCTCGATTGCCAACCTCCAACTGGCATGCGAGGTGTAGAGCGACCTCTCAATAGATAGTGTGACAACCTGATAAGAGACGAAGGACTGTGCTTTGTAAGATTTCTTGGGGGATGCCTTTATTTAGCAGTCGAATTGTGAATGGCTTTAACAATGATGATGATGAAATATCGTACATGTATATTTAAAATAATATACACATGCAAACACATCAAATATTTCAAAGACACGTGAGGTCTTGTACATGGTAGTGGTGTAATATAGCTATATTATGACTGCAACAAAATAGGTTTGCCAACCGAAGAAGAACCACGCTCATAGAATACTGACAGGCTGCTGTATTTCGTATGTTGAATGATAAGAAACGTAGAGAATTATATCTTTGTCCTTAAGGGCGACAATGCATTTACATTTGGATTGTATGAATGACAAATGTAGATGAATATAGGTCACGAGCTTCACTTACAATCGAAATTCCGCTGACTCCACGTGACTTTCTGCAAAATTAGGGAACTTCACTCGAACCTAAACACCGTCCACTACCATCTCGAGACGGCGAAGCCGGCCTTACTCTTTCTGACGCGGGTGTCCTCTCCGCCTGATACTTCGTATCTCTCCTACCCGGGGTATAAATTGGAACACTCCTTGTGCCTCGGGCTCGGGTTTGCGTATACATCAGAGAGGACTTCTCGACGCCTCGGCAGTCTTGAAGGACCTGTTCATCCTTTGGCTACGCGTAGACAGCGACGACCATCCGCATGCTTACGGGTGTCTCTATAGATCCCATAGCGGTAATGCCGAAACAGACCGATTCATCGACCACTTTCAAATGGCTACAGATTCCTTGCTACAGCAGATCCCATCCGCAGAGATTGTGATACTCGGCGATTGTAACGCCCACCATGCCAAATGACACAACTGGTAACTTCGCCTACGCGGATTCCAGACGTGGAAGATCACACCAGATTCAGGCCACGCCGCCGCCGTGGAATTGGCCTTCGGCGCTCATATCTAATACGAATACAGATGTGGATGTCCATGAGCTACATAATCCACTTACCATCAGGTGGGCTGTCTTGTGGAAAACATATTTTGTATTTATGGCCCTGTCAGGATACAAATCCAGCTTCGAGACGTAGCAATGTTATATTTGTACCAACCATAGGGTCAGTAATATTAGTAAACAATAATTTTATTTGTTGAATTAGAATTTAATTTGAAAATAAATCCAATATAAATTGAAATTGAAAACCAAAAGAGAAGCTAATGAAACACACAGATAATGAAATGAATAACCTTTATAAAGGTAAAGATTGATTACAAAATGGAACAATGTGGTAACGTTATATTGAATTATTTATCCTTAAAATATTTCTTTGCAATTTTAATTCAATTTAAAACTGTGAAAATATTTTAATTATAGAATCAACCTCACTTGTATTTTACCTGTTTCAATATAAATTGGAACTTGTAAAATAAAGAATTTCATACGGTGAAATAAAATATTTTCATGAAAGCGGCGATTTTACTATCTTATATTTCGGGAAATTATATTTCAATGTTTCATCTACACGTAAACAAGGGTAAAAACCAAAGTTAAATAAAACTCCCGATGCTTAAAGTTTTTGCTTTCACTTTATATTGACATTAAAAATAAAATCTTACACCAAACAGCACTCACACCTGACAAGATAAGTCCAACTAATCTTCAAAGTGCTTCCTTCTCGAATATTGTATTACTTTGATCGTACACAACGCGCATAGTAAAACTACGAGTATAAAGTATCTTCTGTATCAACAACACGTCCAACTTGATAGTCGCAGCCCACTACTACCCTGGCTGATTTTGAAAGCACCGCTTTTACTAGTATTTTAAGACTACTATGTTCCTTATTTTAAAAAAAAAACGTTACCACTAGGATTTATTCCTGTCTCATGGAGGTTGTTTACATTTATTATTCGCACAAGGACAAAAATCCACATCAGGAACAATTATTTGTACAAATACTTGTCCCGTGCGTGATTCTATTGCCGGCCCTCTGCGCCGTAATTCTATGCTAACCCACTGCGGTATGGAGCCGTCAAAAAAAATATTATTTAATATTTTTGTAATACACATGATACGTATGATATTAATCATAATAAATTCATCTGCTTTTATACTTTTTTTATATAACTTTAGTTTTGTAATTTCAAAATATGACGAAGTGTGTACTTTCTATCTTTTTAAATAATAGTAAAATACTTATAAATCCTTTTATATATATAGCGTCTTCTAATAACGACTATAAATAAATAACTGCGGTTGCCAACCCGCTTGCCAAGCGTGGCAACTATGGTAAATATCTTCCCTATGAGGCAATATAATTAGCCTTTAAGCGAGAAAGATCCACCTCTCTTATCACCAGTGATGGCGGAGTCGCGGATATACCTTTAGGAACTTCGCCGCACGTGGTCTCTACGGACATATGGTTTACTGCAGCAACCTATTTAAATTATGTATACACCAACCTTATCCTCGTATTTGGTTAAAATTTAAAATCCTATATGCTATTTCAATAAAATATAAAATAAAAACAAAAATAAATCAATTGATTAAATTAGCTTTATATTAAAATACCCAGACCAGCAACGGGCAGCGGCATCAAAGATAGGAGACGTCTGGCACTGCGATCGTTAATCTAAGCCAAGAGTGACGATTAAGGCAAATTCTCCACACAACGAACACCCATGTCCGTAAACCGGTCCGGCGAAGAAAAATCAGTCGTGCGTCAGTTTACGTCGGAAAGTTTAATGTCGTATTTAATTTTTGAGATTAATTTTCCAAGACAGAGATGTTAACCCCAAAAACGCTAAAGGGCAGAAATCATTATAACTGACAGCATTGTTGTGATTTGTATTCTAAATATACGCCGTGATATCTCGCTTGAAAGGAAATGCGTGAGAACGCTTGGAAGATAATGAACAACGATAAGGTTTACTATAAAAAATATGTTTTCAATTTACTATGAAACCTCGCAATCTCTGATTTTTGTGTTATTATAACGTAACCCCCTGGAATGACGACCTGGTAAGAGAAGCAGGAAGTCGATGGACGCAGGAGACTCAAGACTGGGCTTTGTGGCATTCTTTAGGGGACGCCTATGTTCAGCAGTGTACTAGTGAATGGCTGTAATGATGATGATGATAATGATAGTGTTAGCAACTCTCATAAACTTTTTTGGGCGGCACAAGGAAATGCTAGCGAGTGTGGGTTTATAAGACGCCAGTGAATTGTGACTGATTTCATAGTCGCAGGTGGATTATTTTCGCCTTTTATAAAGTTTAACAATGTGGCTGTCTTCAAGGCAAGAGTGCATACGCTTTTGTTAAGTCAGTGCGCTTCACCATCTTAGGGTACATCACCACTTATCATCAGGTGGGATTGTAGTTAAGCGCTAGTTTAGAAAGGTCAAAAGTTTCAAAACAATATTCTCATAAGATCTTCATTGAGTATATGATTTCCATTTCACCCATCCATTACAGCCTTTTTTATAGGATAGGGTGACAAACGAGCACACAGTCCACCTGATTGTAAGTGGTTGCAGTGGCCCATAGACATCTACATCTGTCTTCGTTTGCGAATTAAAATGCAGATGCGTTGTAAGCCGTGAGAACTAAGATAGAAATAGACATCTACATTTATCCTCGTTTGCGAATCAAAATGCAGATGCGTTGTCACCCGTGAGGACTAAGATGGAATGCCTCTTTTCCAGTAAAATGGGCCTCACCATAGGAAACACAGCAGTATCAAGCTGCCATTTTACGCCGGTATTCTGTGAGAGCGTGGTCCTTCCCCGGTCGATTCGACCCATTCGTGCTACAACTATACAATTAATATAGCTGCAGCATGGCTCTACCACGTAAAACAATATTCTCATAAGATCTTCATTGAGTATATGATTTACATTTCACCCATCCATTACAGCCTATCGAAAGTCCTGTTAAATATAAGCCTCCCCAATATTTTCCACCAGTAGTCGAACGTGAGAGTGTACAGTTACCGTTATAGCATATTAAAGTCCACTGTTGAACATGTCTCCCCATATATTGCCTCATAGGGGGGATATTTGCCATGGTTGCCACGCTTGGCAAGCGATTGGCAACCGCCATTTTTTTGTCGTTATTCGGAAAACGTTGCTGCCCATCTCCTCATTTGTTTCCATCTGTCGCCTCTTACAACACCCACAGGATGATATGGGGCAGTGGATATTCTTACACCGCCACTACACGGTAAGTGACAATAACTAAAGTAAGTTCTCGTGTGGTCCCATATGAATTTGATCAAGGTCAGACCAATAGTTTCTGAGTTATTCTTAAATAACTTACATTGAAGTCGGCTGTACAAAATTTTTAATTTTTAATTATACATTATTTGTTATATATAATTTTACCAGCTATTTCATAGAATGTATATTTTGGAGGTGCGGATAATGTCTGATACATTATTAGGTCTGGTTTTAAAACTATTAAGTCTTCCAGTCTTAAAATAAACGTGCTTTAGTTTACTCAGCGTTTCCTAAATCAATTTCCAAACTCACATCCTATATATCGGATATTGGTCTTTTAAAACGGTCCAGAGACTCGCTAACTTTGTTACTCGGAGCGTGTACAGCCCAAAATTCCGTCATTTAATAATGGTGTAATGTTAAAGCTATATGCTAGCCTGTTATCCCTTTTAAACTTTAAAATAGAGCATAATTTTTCACTGCTGCTACGTGTCGTGGCACTCATTCAAAATGCACTATTCATTTTACTTCAGTTAACTACAGGTGACGGGTGTCTCTCTATAATATGAGTATCTATGACATTCATGCTTATTTTTCATTTCATTCAATTTATATTCGGTTTTCACAACTTTTTCTGCCACCAGGGCGACGTCACTTTGGATTTGACAGATCTAATAGCGGGAATGTTAAATTATTATAAAAGTGTAAAAACTAATGTTTTATGAAAGATTAGTCATATTTTATTTATTTATTTATTTATTCTTTTTTGCACCAAATATTTGTACAAAAGGCGAGCTTAATGCTATATGGCATTCTCTACCAGCTAGCTAGTTTAGGCAGTTGTCATAATATTATTTAGTTCAAATATATACATGCAACACATACATAAAATATACACATATATATATATATGTGATTCATATACATATATAAATAAATACGTATATATATATATATATAATATGTATATATATATATATATATCTCAATAAATGTATATATAAATAAGTATAAACATATAGAGTAAGTTGATTCAACTTTGAAGGCTACGGATATGCTCATATAGTTTTCTTTTAAAAACATTTTTGACAGGTATTGTTCGCAGGTTAACAGGCAATTTGTTCCAGAGGGTAATGGAAGTAACTGTGAAAGAATTTGACATAGACCCAGAATGGTGGAGAGGAGTAGACAGGATTAAACTGTGTGAAGAACGGAAATTGAGAGAATGAGTGTCACTACAGAATTGAAATCTTTCTTTTAGATAAAGGGGTGAGGAAGGATCATTAAAAACTGAAAACAGAGTGGACAGAATTCGGAAATCTCTGCGCTGGCGTATAGTCAACCACTTTAACTGAGAGCGAAATTCTGAAACGTGATCATATTTGCGCAGGCCAAAGATGAATCGGATACAGTTGTTAAGTAACCTGTCCAACCTGTTTAGCAGCTCCTGAGAAATATTAGTTAGACAAACATCGGCATAGTCAAATAATGGAAGAATTAGAGATTGGACGAGAAGACGTTTAGTTGAAGGAGGCAGTAAGAACTTAAGGCGATAGAAGGAACGAAGTATGCCTGTGACTTTACGACAAACCTCGGACACCTGTGATATCCAACTAAGAGACGGGTCGATAATTAAATCCAGATCATTGACATTATTTCTGAAGGGTATAGCGCAGTTTTCATAGTAAATGGATGGTAGTTCAGATATATTAAGTTGTGACACCATTCGACGACTACCAATGACGATAGCCTGGCATTTATTGGGATTTACCGTTATACCAAACTGCTGTGACCAGTATGATATACGTTGTAAGTCACGATTAATAGCTGCGATAGCAGAACCAATTTCAGCCAAGGATCAATTTTTTATTAATAAATTGGAAATAGATAAAACAAACTACGGATATTGGGGTCTTATTAGGGTCTTCGGTTTTCTACACTCGCCATATGAAACGCAGTATCATTAAGCTGCTATTATCCGGTGTGAGTGTGTTTCTTCCCCGGTCGAGCCAACCCATTCGTGCTACAACCATAATATAGCTGCAGCATGGCTCCACCATGATATATAATAGTTCGACGCAATACTATTAATAATATGAGCATTTTAGATTTTGTGAAATGCAATCAAATAAAAAAGAAATGAGAGAAGTGATAATTAAATTCCAATATGCGACCTGTATGGCGTGTGATTTAATAAAATAATTTTACGCATCGCTGGTTGCAATTTCGTACTATTTTACTATACACATTTTTAATATTTTGAGGTTTTTGGGCAAATTTTTGAATTAAATATTTAAATATTATTATTAGCGCGTTTTAAGCCTTGTTTCGATTCCTTTTTATACGTTATATCAAACTAAAGATTTTAGATACACGTACAGGGAAAATCGAGACGACGGTGGACGACAAGAGAGAGAGAGTATTTTTTTATATTTCGTTAAAGTGAAAAAGTACTAACAGTCCACTTGATAGTGTCTCAAAAAAGAAATCCAGAAATGCGTTAACACACCTGAGGCTAGGATGCAATACCAAACTGAGGAACGAAAATAGTGAAGGACGCTAAGCATCAAAATTATATGATACAGAGAGAATTTCTATCATCTTCTTCATTACCGTCCCGTAAACAATAAGCTGTGGGGAATAAATATTTTAGTATTAGCTAAAATCAATCATTTATTATGTGCTACAATTACCATACGTGGCAGATCGATGACGGTACCAAACGCCACGTTGTAAGTGTATTGTTTTTATGTTTACGGGTCACTTCCTTTTTATTTTTTATTAACCACATTTTATTGTAACATTGGCTATAAACTACAAAAACGAGGAATTTTATTTAACTCGAAATGTATGTTTGTTAGGGTCAAATCTTGCAATTGAATTTAAAAGTAGTTATATTCAAACGATTGAGCTAACATTTTGTATAACTGTTTTGAAATTACGTCAGATCAAAAATGTAGTTAGACAAATAAAATTTTAAATTATTTTAAGTTATATCATGTTATTTTTCCAGTATTAGAATATAATATTTATGTGGTACATTTATGTACCACAGACATTTTACGATTAAATACCGGTAGAAAGTAATTCTTACTTTTAACATGTTAAGAAAAGTCATCTGTTCTGAGAAGAACCGATATGCAACTTAACAATAAAATGATATATTAATATACATTTTTATAGCACTTTATATAAACGGGTAAGGACTATTTTGCGATTATAAATATTAACATTACAGTAACGAAAAAACGGGAAACTTCTTACAATTTCCTTCCTTGTGAATTCAGAACATCATTAACGAAATTTCGAAATACATTAATCCACCAAGAGACTCATCTTTAGTGGAAACATTAATTTACTAATATTTTAAAGTGCCTTCACTTGTTCGGCAACTTCAGTGCTCACACTTTAAAATCTTTAGAAACAATGTTTCCCCTTGCAATTCTCTAAGAGCGCTGCAGCTGGGCGAATAAGGCCACCAAATATCTTGCATTACTTGGATTGTCACGAAGATTAAAAATTTTAGACTTTGTACAACGTAAATTTGTGCCTAGGTTAGGGGAGGCCTGTAAGATACTCTTAGTGTATTGGGTAATATAGTATTTTAACTCATTACTCAATCTTTGGTCGTATTTGCACGTGCAATTTGCAAATGTTACTTGGAACCAATGATTCAATTGACTTGATATTGGAATCAATGAAATGTCAATGTTAAACCAATTATTTGTTGGACATTTTGTTTTATTGTTTTCTTTTGTTTAAATTGATATTATTTATTGTCAGTTACGCAGGATATAGTTAAAAGTCCTCTAAACGCTCCGTAAGTATGTATGTAATTATAGTACGAGGTTTGTATGTAAATACAAACACTACCTGTATCTCTTTTCAACTGTCCCCATGTTGCCATAGCCGGCTTAAATTATTCCTTTATTAGCTTATTTTTCACCAATCTGAAGAGGCACGAATTAAAGAAAAAAATTGCATACCTTTTTCGTTTACAAACATACACGGACGTATGTGACACGATAGGACAAAACAATAGGGATTCATTTACGCGTACGAATGGTGGCTCGGAATTCGTGAATGGCGATTTTTGGAATGGAATAAAAAATTTGATTGACGTGGATATTGAAAAGCTTTGAAGCGATTTTATTTCACGAACCAAATTAAAACTTCAATTTTTATAACCACTGTTATAGTATGTGCGCGAATTTAATGCATCCTTGGTAGTAATGTAGTTTTAGTTTGAAGTAAACCTGTTTGTTTAAATTAAACAGAGTAGAGCTTATTATAATTCTGAAAAATGAGCTACGGCTCATACACCACAAATAACAAGAAATAAATATATATACAATGAGATATTATATAATGCAATTGTTACATGTTATCATGGCATTTAAAAAAATATTATCTTCTCTTCTTGTTCTTGATCTTGTTTCCCGGACTGGTGTAGATTTTGATGCTCTTATGAGCTAAACAAGCCAAAATTAAATTGAATAAAAAGGAGAACGTGACTTTGATTCGAAACAACAAACACACACACACACACACACACATACACACAACAAATAACAAACAACAATCACAGCCCGTTCGGACAGGGACTATAAATGCATAGATCAAAATGAAGCTGATGCGTATTCCTAACCTGACTGCCCAAGTAAAGTTTTTGGAAAAAGTTTTAAAATGTTATTATTATTATTATTTATTCTTTATTGTACACCACAAAAAACGATAAAAAAACAAATTACAAGGAGTAAAACTTAAGAGATAGGTACAATAAGGCGGTCTTATCGCTAAAAAGCGATCTCTTCCAGACGACCTTAAGATTAGGAGAAAATTGTACTATTGGACAGTGGGAGGTGGTGTATATTATAGTAAACTTACATACTAATATATACATACAAAATATAATAGACGTACATAAGATTAAATAGGCAAATATACATAAAAATCACATAAATAAATAGAGACAGGATACAAAACTTACATCTCGCAAATGATGACCAGTACTTATTGTACTGTTAGGTAGTAATTTTTGACGTCAGTCTTATACTGTTCTAGTTTTACAGCGCATAGACGGTATAATAGGGCCTTTGGTGTCACGGGTAATCGGGGTGGACGGATAGACTCCCGTAGGGGCTAATAAGGCCAATAAAGGACCCTTACTATCTATTAGAGTAGTGTATGTATTTTTGTTTGTATATATGCTTGTATGTCTGTTCCTTTGTTACATTCTATTGTTACCATTGGAATATTTTGTTTACTAAAATAGTGAATGAAGGACTGGCTTACTTTATGGTAACAATACCATCGAGTATAATACCAACGTATTATTTTAATATAATCGCGTAAGAGAATGCTCCACCCTATTAATTTCTTACCGTGGTTGTTTGTAAGGGACGGCGACTATGATAGATGCCAAAAAAAATTGTCTCCTCCGATAAATGTTTCTCTTGTGACGCGGCAACATATTGTGAAGCAATTTTGAAACAAATTATATAAAAGGTAATAAGTTCTTATTACTTGACACTGGCAAAACATGGTTTCGTTTACAAACCCAATAGTACAAGCCATTACCAAAGAAAAAAAAATACGTCACCATACTATCTTTACTCGTTATTTCGCCATCAAGTGAGCCATGTGCTTGTATGTCTCCTCTTCTATAAAAAGGCGTAATTCGCAAACGAAACCATATTTCTAAAGTAATTTGGGTTGGATTGTTAATGTCCGCCGGTCTGCTTCGTCGTTTTACAAGAATTATCTCTCCGCTATCGCAGATATTTCAGAATATTATGCACATTATTTTCACTTTTACACGATCCGTTTGTACCTGAATATCTATAAAAGTTCAGTATCAGGGTGATACCCATAATCTTTGTCTCCGTTCTACGGAAAAATCTAACCTCCATGTTCCCCTCTGTCACTCTAGCTTTTTACACAAATCTTTTACCCGTCATGCGGTAAGATTATTATGGAACGAGTTACCAGACAGTGTACACGCAGCCACCAGCAAGGCATTGTTCAAACGCTTGCTCTGGAATCATTATCTAACGTTGCAGGAGTAGTTTGTGGATTTCAATTGATTTTTTTATATCCTTAAATTCCAACCTTTCCCTTTTTCTGTTTTTTTATAGGAGTTTGATTCAGAAACTGCTATATTTAATATATAGGCAGGCAATATTAAGTAATTATATGTATATAATTATTTATATTGTATGTATATATACATAATATATTTGTGTAATTATGTTTATAATATGCATCTCAGTATGTAGTAGTAGTTATGGTAATATTATGTAGACATAGATATTTTTAACTTAGCTGTTTTCACTTTGCATCCACAATATCTTCTCTGCTTAGCCTGGAGGTAGACTGGTAGAGAATGCCCTGTTGCATTAAGTCCGCGTTTTTGTACTTGGTGTGCAAATATATCATAAATAAATAAATAAAAACAACTATAACGGACTGCTTTTAAAAGTTTTACTGAGACCAGAGAACAGGTTTTATTTATTGAAGTTACAAGGCACACGATACGCTGAATGAAGAATGGAGAGAACTTTGCATCATTTTTAACGCAGTGCAAAGTTTTCGCCGGTTTCGTTTTGCTTTAAATAAATGAAATGCATCGATGAATTCGCCAGCGCTTTTTATTCTGAGCTAAAACTATGACGGTTTATTTTCGTCGGAAATGGAACATGTGAAAATACGTATTGTCACGTTCCATTTCATATTCTCTCTCTCCGTTACCAACAAGAACTCTCCAGTAAATTTATTTGTTTTATATTCATTTGTTTATTTATTCTTTATTTTAAAAGACGTTCTAATTCGATACTTTTCTTACATAAATGCGGATGGAGTTCCAGAGGGGGAGGATAGATTTAGGTATTTAATATAGATTATATATAAAAACCAACTAAAAGTGATTTTTATTTACGACTAGTACGAAAAATACCTTTGTTCTGGGACAAAGGGACCAGCCAGCCAGGCAGCGGAACCTTTTTAAAACAATCAACACAAAAAAATATCATAAAATGTTCACATAAACAAGTTTTAGAAACAGCGCTTACCTCATACCCAGAGGTAACTTTCTACATATTTTTAAATGTGTCTATCGACAAACTTTGCATATTCTTTGGCATTTTGTTATAAACTGTCTAACTGTGGGGTCGATTTACTAATATCACTTACTAGCTTGTGTTTGTTCCTAGTATTTATTGATCGGATCGAGTTACAATAAAAATAAGGTAAGTATTCAATGTTGAATTACTTGCAAGTTAAAACCTAACGTCTTCGGAAAGTTGGCTATTTCGTTATATGTTATCACTTGTCAGACAATCAAACAGACAGTTGTCACTTATGAAAGTTACGTACAATATCTTAGCAGCATTAAAAATTAGATCTTTATTGATAATCATTTAATACTAGCGATCCGCCCCGGCTTAGCACGGGTGATTTCTGTATCTTGACAACAACGCCACCTACCGAGTCCAATTAAGTTTTTGAACCATCCAATAACCTATCTCAAACACACAAAAAATACTTATGACCAAATACTCAAATGCTACTTACTCAATTTATGCCGTCACAGTCGCTTTGACTTAAATTGATAGAGACAGTACGAGACTTAACGGCATCTTAAAATTAAGCAACGTTTGAGTATTTGGGCATTAGGCTTGACTTTTTTTGGAGCAAACAGTCCGACGCGCTGCTCTAGTGCGTCCACCTTATGGCATGTGGTATCAGGCGACGTTTTCTTTTACCACTGAACACTTTAATTCAGCACCTAGAACCGCAATAAAACTATAAATAAACCTATAACTACTACTTCCATCGTGCCGACGGAAATTTAACTCGGGATGCTCGCGTACTATTAATTAAATAAACAGTGAGCTATTAGTATCTAAACTATCAATAGTCGGGAACATGGTAACTAATAGTTTAACAATTATATAGATAGGAATATTGAAGTACCCATACATCAATACATAATAAATTATCATCATCATCATCATTACAGCCCTTCACAAGTCCACTGCTGAACATAGACCTTCCCCAAAGAATGCCACAAAGCACGGTCCTGAGCCACCTGCATCCATCGACTTCCTGCATGTCTTACCAGGTCGTCACTCCATCTCGTGGGGGGACGCCCTACACTTCGCCTACCGGTACGAGGCTGCCACTCGAGAACCTTTCTTCCCCATCGGTTGTCGGTTCTTCGAACTATATGGCCGGCCCACTGCCACTTCAGCTTACTAATCCGTTGGGCTATGTCGGTTACTCTGGTTCTACTGCGGATATCCTCATTCCTAAGTTTATCACGCAGAGAAACTCCGAGCATAGCCCTCTCCATAGCTCGCTGAGCGACCTTGAGCTTAATAAATACAACATAGATTTTATTTTTTATAGAACAAGGATGACAAACGAGCACACAGTCCACCTGATCGTAAGTGGTTGCTGTGACCCATAGACATCTACATCTATCCTCGTTTGCGAGTCAAAATGCAGATGCGTTGTCAGCCGTGAGAACTAAGTTAGATTGCCTCTTTTCCAGTAAAATGGTTCTCCGGTTCTCTACATACACCATACGGAACACAGCAGCATTAAGCTGCTATTTTACGCTGGTATTCTGTGAGAGCGTGGTCCTTCACCGGTCGAGCCGACCCATTCGTGCTACAACTATACTACTAATATAGCTGCGGCATGGCGCTACCACGTAGAAAAATTGGTGTTTTTAACTAATGGAGTTAAAAGCAGATTTTATAGAATTTTATACTATAATAGTACTGCTATGCGTAGGCTTTCTTTCTTTCTTTCTTGAGAGGCTTATGGCCAAATACTCAAATGCTACTGACTTTTATGGTGTCACAGTCGCTTTGGCTTAAATTATAGAGACAGCACCAGACTTAACGGTATCTTAAAGTTGTACCTACATAGACTTTATTTCAGACTTATTTGAAAGTGGTAGAACTCCTTTTCTGTCTCTTTTCTACCTCGATAGGATCCATCTTGTTACCTTATTTCCAAAGGTCACCGCTCGCATTGTTGTGTTCCAGCCTGAAGTATATAGTGAACCAGTATAATTACAGATTGCGTGATGACAACGCATATGGAGCCTATTTATTTGAAGTTAGCTGCAGACGTCCAAGGGCTGCAGTATCCTCTTACTGTGACTGTAAGTTCGTTTGTCACTTCAGTTTTATATAAAAGCTAGTGAGATAGAACTGATAGCATTCATTGAATCAAGTGTATCACTTGTGCTGTAAAGTAACCTACGTGTGTGTTTTAATGAAAAACTTTACTTGCTTCATTTTTGCTTTCCAAACAAAGCTCTCGTTTTTGCTCTACGTTTAACAATAATATACAAAGCGGAAATTGCGGACCATTTCATGAAGACGGAAAAATTTCTAATATAAAACATATTTGGGAGAAAAATTGTTAACGTAAGGTAATAAATAATATTATGCTGTTTTATTACGCTACCGTATAACAAACAGTGTGCTATATATCGTGCACGTTATAATGGAGTAAGTTTTACTTGAGAATTTAAACTTATCATATACAAACCTATGCAGATTTCTTTATTAAATTGTGTAGTATGGAAGTAGAAGGCCACCTAATTGTACACACACGTGTGCGTGTGCGTATGCGTGTGCGTGTGTGTGTGTGTGCTTCCATTTCAGGTGAAGCGAAATCTTAAAAAACTTATTGTAAAAACACGCACTCACCACACATACTCGCATGTATCTAAAATAATTTGCAATCAACAATAAAACGGATCAATAATAAGAATGGTTTTAGGTTCATATTATGTGTGGACCTTTACGGGTTGTTAAAAAAGAAAGGAGAAAGATGATGCATGAGTGCGTGTTAAGAAGCATAATTTGCTAAATGTTTATTGGTCTGAGGATTATATTTGATTATAAACTTACTAATTAAAAACACCAGGAGAACAAAGGTGGGGTGGGGGGGGGGGATGTCTATGACATGCTGATGCGGCTATGAACACCTGTTGTAAGGAGGATTATGTATATATATTAGCATGGGTATAATAATTACATCAGTAGATTAATTAGTTATAATATTCATCCACAAACATTTAATATAAAAGTAAGCCAAAGTTCTTTACGTATTTTACAGATAAAAACAAGAGATTAATAAAAAATGAAGAATTTTTAATTATAATGTCAAAAGTATATTGAGAAAAAAATAATTAGATATCCTAGTCTTCATCTTTTTCTTAACATATTTTTTTAATTTTGCCCGCTTTAAATTTTTAAAAAGGGAATAAAAGTGTTTCCGTATCCGATACGATACGATCAGTTATGATAATTTGGTTACCGATATACGTTTTAAACCAGAATTATTGGACTTTTTGAGTAGTCAAAACAAAAACAATAGCACAAGGTGACAACTACCGCATCTTTTATAGAGTCTACTGACCTCTAACAAGTACGCTGGACTGGCTATACACCGTGATATAATGAGGCGATTTAATTTTCGCCATTTTGGCACTGATAGCACGAATGAGCGTTAAGAGATACCTTGTGTCATTGTATTAAAAAAAGCTATGAAATTTTTTATAAAACTTATAGATATTTAAAGCTTATAGTAGTCCATCAGATGCTAAGTGGCTACTGTAGTTTAAATTTGTAATCTTCTGAGGTCTAAATTTTTTTTTATAGAATAAGGGTAGCAAACGAGCACACAGTGCACCTGGAGGTAAGTGGATGCTGTGACCCATAAGCATTTACATCTATCCACGACTAAGGTTAAAAATGCAGATGCGTTGCCAGCCCTAAACTAAGATGCAGTGCCTCGTATCCAGTTAAAAGGGTCTCCGATTCTCTACACTCACCATGCGAAACACAACAGCATTGAGCTGTTATTTTACGCTGGTATTCAAAAAAATATGGAATTCCACACGGCCTGTAATTAATACGCTATGACACCAGGATTATAACTTCATTCCGTTCATGATCATTGTCGTCGCATAGGAATTAAAACGTACATAACAACTTTGTAATAACTTTAATAATTGCAATAACATCCGCACCATAAATAAGTTGCCTCTATTAGAGACAAATATTTCTGCCACCTGTACATTGTACGAGTATATCACAAAACAAAAGGAATACTGCTTAACATCAGAACTAAGCCTAAATGCCTCATAACTGTAATAATGGGAGACTTTGAGTCTATGAAATCACGCTTCGAAGCCCATACTAGTTGACTAATGCAAACTAATGTCACTAATACAAAATATTGAATACCTAAATAATCAGTATAGCATTTTAAGGCACTTTTTTTTAATTAGAAGCAGCTGATTTAACCTTGAACTGGCTTAACTAATGTCATTTAGTTTTCAGAATTATTATACCACCTCCTGAATTGTGTTAGCGATATTAAACGTGAAAACATGCTTTGCCTTCAAAAGCTTTCAGTGCTCGGGAAGTATTTTTCAGCATTATGAAATTAAAAGTCCACGTGTACTGGATCTTCGCAATACTATTTTACTGCAAACCTTTAACGTCTGAAATTGTCTTCCTTCACTTTGTACCGACTTTTCAATTTAGAGTTGCTTCATGTTACATTTTAAATTGTCGTCGAAATACTTGTATATAGGAGTAGCGTGCAACTGTTCATATCCACCTCTCTAGCTCTCGGGGTAGTACGTTAGTAAAATAATCTAAAAACAAGCCTTTTTAGTTAGTTTTATTCCTTAGCTTAATAGTATATTAAGATATATAATAAAATGAATATTTTCACGTACAAATGCACATGCTGACATATATATACAAATAAATAAAATTTAAGTGTCTGTTTGTAATATAAAAATTACAGTTTTTACTAAATGTATATGAAATTAAATACGGTACATATAACTTAAATACAATTTTCAAAATTTTTGTGTCCGTCCGTCTGTCTGTCTGTTTGTTCCGGGTAATCTCAGAAACGGCTAGACCGATTTTGACAGGACTTTCACTGGCAGATAGCTGATATCACAAGAAGTAACTTAGGCTACTTTTATTTTAGAAAAAGAATTAGGGTTCCGCACAAAATCATAAAAACACTAACACGCGAGCGAAGTCGCGGGGAACAAATAGTACATACATATAATATTATAAATTGTAGATATCTTCCATTCGTTACAGCCTATAAAAGTTAGATATAGTTAAAGTTTATCATCACAGCCGAATAAAGGCCTCTCCCTAGATTGTTTCATACGGAGAATTTTGCCATAGTTGTGACACTTGGCAGGCGGGTTGGCAACCGCAGTTTTCTGTTACTTTGATTTTTTCAGAAAGATAATTTTTTTTATAGGATAAAGTGACAAACGAGCACACAGTCCACCTGATGGTAAGTGGTTGTTATGGCTCATAGACATCTACATCATGCGTTTGCGAATCAAAATGCAGATGTGTTGTCACCTGTGGGGACTAAGATGGAATGTCTCTTTTCCAGTAAAAAGGGTCTCCGGTTCTCTACGCTCTCCATACGAAACACAGCAGTGTTAAACTGCTATTTTACGCTGGTATTCTGTGAGAGCGTGGTCCTTCCCATATCGAGCCGACCCAATCCTGCTACAACTATACTATTATAGCTGCAGCATGGATCTACCACGTATAGAACCGGCTGCAGGCCATCTCCTGCTTCAGTTTCACTCTGTCATCTCTTAGGACGTCCACGTTACGAAATAGGGTAGTGGATATTCTTACACCACTTCACGGTTTTTATGAGGTACAGAACATAAATAGTATAACTTTAACAAGGGCAACAAAGTGAACAAACAATAAAATTCCGAAATAAAAACAAATCGATAAGTAATTTTTTCAAAAAACATTTTAAAAATAATCCATACAATTTAACGTTTTAAATTGTTATACAAATTCCAGATAAACTAATAAATAATGATACTAATAAACAGTGGCGATTACAAGAATTTGAACGAGTATCTTTTTTTATAGAATAATACTTTTTTATAGAATAAAACCTTTTTTATAGAATAAAACTTTTTTTATAGACAACCACAAAATAGAGCGTATATTCCCACCTAATGATAAGTGGATGCTGTGGCCCATAGACATATACATTTACTCTCGATTAAAAACCAATATGCAAATGCGTTCTAACCCCTGAGGACTAAGATGGAATGCCTCGTTTCCAGTAAAAGGCCTCCTGCTCCCAACACTCACCAGTTTCTTCTGTGTTTCGTGTTTTTGATCATCATCATCATCATCATTACAGCCCTTCACAAGTCCACTGCTGAACATAAGTATCCCCCAAAGAATGCCACAAAGCATGGTCCTGAGCCACCTGCATTCATCGACTTCTTGTATATCTTACCAGGTCATCACTCCATCTAGTGGGGGGCCACCCCATACTTCGCCTACTGGTACGAGACTGTCAATCGAGAACTTTGCTTCCCCATCGGTTGTCGGTACTTCGAGCTATATGACCAGTTCATTGCCACTTCATCTTACTATACTGCTTATAGCGCTCATTGAAGTGCCGTCGACTTCATGCATCTCATACCAGATCTAGTCTCAGCCAGTACGAGGCTGCCACTCGAGAACCCTTCTTCCCAATTGGTTATCGGTTTTCGAGCTATACGAGTATAGATATAGGAAGGAGTAGATATAGTAGTATACGAGTATAGTATAGATAGAGGATTACTGCCACTTCAGCTTACTGATACTTCCTTGTATACTTTTTCAACTCTATTTATGCGAACTTAATACGTAAAAGTATTTAAAATATCCATTTTAAAATGAAATATTGTTCAAGAATAAATACAAGTTAGACTTGTTTTTTTTATATTTGAAGTACTTTGAAGTATTTTATAATGGCAATTAGTGAAAGGATGCGCGCACAGAAGAACGAAATAATGCTTGTTGAACAATTTGTATGCCAGTGAGAATCTCAATAAGTCCGAAAAGATCTTACGGTATTATTTTTTAACATAACGAACGCTATAGCACTTAAAGTTGTAACGTAAACCAAAAATAAAATATGTTATGTCGATACAATGAAACCCGAATTCGACCAATCAAAATTTATGATCGTGATTAATTTTACATGATGTAATTTATATACGTAATTTAACGGATTCGAAAGCGATAAATTTTTAATAACTTTTACTTCCATTGTCTCCACTTTTAGCACAGATTGTTTCTTTTATAATTTCGGAACTTTGAATGCACATTGGCCGCTTTAATCTTACTTTCATTTTAAGGCAATTAATGCTAAAATAAATAAAACCGTCCCGTTCTTCTCAGAACGGTGATCCCGCCCTTACTGTTATTAGATTGCGTTTCTGTTCTTTTCAGAACAGTATCCCCCTAACTTTTTATATATTTACGTAGTCCCCAACGACAATGTCCTCGCAGAATTTTAAAAGTAAAGTGCGCGATGCATTCCATAGGTTCCAAAATGACCCGCAAGCTTTTAGAGCAGCCATGACAGCCCTTATGGCTCCTACCACCGTTCAGGCACCGCCGCCCGTTATAGCGTCCTACCTCGAGTCCCGGAACTCGTTCGCGCCCCTTGAGATAGACATGGAGTGCTCCAACTCCAACTCCGACTCAGAATCCACACTCCGGGGCTCTGGTTCTACGGAGACGTCTGACTCAGACGGATCCGAAGAATCAGAGTTCACGACAGTGTCTTCCAAACGTCGTAAACGCGCCGCGAAAACCGTTTCGGCGGCTTCTGCCGCCCCCGCAGCCCCCGTAGCTGCCACAGTCCCCGCAGCTCCCGCTGCAGTTTCAGTAACACCACTGCCCAAGCCGGCCTCCCGCCGTGCTTCTAACCCGACTAAGAAGCAAGTTCCGCCCCCTGTCTTCTTACGAGACAAGGCTCAATTCACCCGCCTCTCCAAAACCTGCTACGACGCAGGAATAAAATATGACCAAGCCACCAACCTCGGGGAGGCTATTAAAATCATCCCCAAATCTATCGACGACTTTCGTCGTCTCACCAGGCTCTTCACAGCCGAAAAAGTCTCTTATCACACATACGCTCTTCCGGAAGAGCGCAAAATCAGGGCCGTCATCCGAGGCGTCCCTTTTGAAATTTCCAACGAGGAAATCCTTGAGGACCTTAAGTCCCAAGGATTCCCGGTTGAGGCTGTGCATAAAATGCACAGCAGAACAGGCTTGAGGTTCCCCCTCGCTCTCGCTATTCTTTTAAACGCTCCGGAGGCACAGACTATCTTCCGGCAGTTACGCACAGTGTGTGGGCTGTCGGGAGTTAGGGCTGAGCTCCCACATAGGCGCGGCTACCCGGCGCAGTGCCACCGCTGCCAGTTATATGGTCATGCGGCGGCCAACTGCTCCGCCCCACCCAGGTGCGTTAAGTGCCTCGACCCCCACAACACGAAAGAGTGTCCCCGGCCCAAAAATGCCGAATCCCCACCCGCGTGCGTCCTGTGCAAACAAACAGGCCACCCGGCTAACTACAGAGGCTGCCCTTGCGCACCTCACCCCCGCCCCATTAGGCACGCTGCACCGCCGGTTAATGCTAAGTCATTCCCGGCCCTCCCGTCAAGATTGCCTCCTAAGAGATATTTTCGCCCATCTCAGGTAGACCCAAGGCCCTCCCGGGTCCCTCCCCCTCTTCTTCGCCCACCTCCGGGCTTCTCGCAACCATTACAGCCTCCAGTCTTTCCCTGGGGACCCAAAAAGGCCGACCCTCCGCGGTCGTCCCCCGCTGCACAGCATGAACAACCCTCAGTGGCTGATGATCTAAATACGGTGTACGCCGCTATTAAGAACATCAACATTGGGGAGATCACAGTCTTAGCACGCAAATTGCGCGCTGCCAAGTCCCCTCAGGACAGACTCCTTGCTCTTACAGAGCATCATAATCTTTTAAGTACGTTGTAAAATTAATTTAATCATTTCATCGTAAGGTAAATACGTCGGGTTAAAACTGCCTCCGTAGGCACTCACTAATTAAAACTCTCTGAAACTTCTTCAAAGTCTCAGAGTTTCATTAACATACTCGTTCGTGAGGTAGCTAAGTGTGCAACCCCACTCCCTCTCGCTTTCGCATCCGCAGGCCGAGGAACTCCCACTCGAACCCGCCTATTCTCTGTCAAACGATTTGAACTACCTCCTGGTGGCTCAGTCAATTTCATAATTAAACTTTCATAAATAATTAACCTTTTACAATCAAATTGCCTTCCCAGGCACTCCCTCAGCGGCTTATAGCCGCCTGCGCCCTCTTTTCCCAAAAGAGGGTCGCTTTACGATACGGCATAGGAAGCTTTAAACAGCTGGTTGCCAGTCCCCAAAGGCGGTTTTTAGGGGGTATCACATAGGCTCCCCAGTTAGGCGTGAGTCCCCCATAACCACGATGGATAGCCATCGTGGTATGCGTAATGCATTTTCCGCCTCCCGTAAAGGGTAGCCCTTTTCCAAATTGCTTCGGGCGCAAAAAAAAAAATAAATAAATATCGATGACTCTAAGTGTGCTTAGAATTTATAACGTAATAACTATGTCGCAATGTGCTAGAAAGTTTAATAATATGATGATCTCCTTAAAAATATAATATCCTAAAACTTTCACAAAAACGTACACAACTAATACAAGGGTACTATGTACACATAGAGCAACTATCTGTTTGGTATCCTGCAATTAACAAAATTAAATCCAAACTCAAGCATACTACTGCAAGACCGCAAAATGCTATAAGCTCATTCTGCGTAGATCGAACCTAAAATTAATATTCAAAAACTGAGGGTAGCAATAAGTTTAGTATAGGTTTAAATACTTCACTAGGCGCTCACTATCACGTCACCTGTTATTTTATTTATTCGTTTATTTTTTTTTATAAAACTCATATGACAAACGAACTTTCAACCCAACTGTCAGTAAGTGGCTACTGCAGTCTATGAACACCTGCAGCCTACTTCAAACTAAAAAGCCGCCTTGTCACCTCTGAGTCACACAGGCTGTAATCTTACATGCACTGCTGTGTTCCGATTTGGCAGCAGAAATACAAGGTGATAGAGTAGTGTCAATCCAAACGGAATCCTAGACAGAAAGTGAGAGCTACAACCTAGTAGACTTATAACATTGTAATAGGAACCTAATAATAATAGGAGCATAAGTGCCGCCTATATTTTACATATAAATATTTGTCTTCTTAATAAAACAGCATACAGCATACTATATGAAAAATAGCTTCTTCTATATGAACGGGAAAGAAGGCAGCATTAAATATACGAAACGTCTGTCTCTAAGATCCAGACACTATGCGCAGCAATCACGCAAAGTCTTTCCCACAAGGATGGAAGCCCGCTGCATTATTATTATGTAACGAAAATAAGTTCACAAAGAAATAATGTAATTACAAAGTCACGGATATGGAATGGCGTCTAGCATCTGCATCGCGGCATTCCATCTTAGTCCTCAGCAGGGCTGGCATGGGTAGGAGACAATTTTATCCCCGGGGAAAGGAGAAAATGTTTATCCCCTCGCTCAGTTTTATCCACCCTTCGAGCATGAGCACACCGGTGGATATAATATCCACAGTAGATAAAATGGGAGATAGACTTAGACTTAGATTTTTCGTATGAATATAAACTTAAACCCACGTCCAATCAACTAGGATAAAATTGTGCCTTTCAAACGTCGAAAAAGCATATTTTTTTATCCCTCATTTGGCCCCATGCTACGGACGGGGGATTTATGTCTACTCGTTATGTCAAACGGAGATAAGTATATCCCCGTTGCCGTGCATAAGGCATCGTTAGCATAAGGATAAGATAATTTTATCTTTTGTCAGTGGATATAATCGGGGGATAAATTTTTTGTCACCAGCCCATGCTAGCCGTGCAGGGGTGGCGATGCATCTGCATTTTGATTCCTACTATTCGAGGATAGATTTAGATGTCTATGCGCTACAGCATTCACTAACCATCAGGTGGGATGTGTTGCTTGTCACCCTTATTCTGTAAAAAAAAATCTGTAGTTTCTTTCATGATTTCTTATCCGTTAAAAAGAACAAGATCTTAAAACGGTGATAGATTATAAAATAAACGTATGACACACCACGAAATTTTAATGCCGAAAAAGTAAAAAGATTTTAACGAATAAAAAAATCTTTAATGAATATAAAAAGAATTCTATAGTTCATTTTGCAGAATTCAATTAATTTAGTGAAAACAAAGACGACACTTCAATTATAAATGGTAACTTCCGTACACTGGCGTATTTCTAATTCACAAAGGGTCTTCTGAAGCTGATGAAAAACGCTTGAGTTATCCGCTAGGCTCCTCTTATTATCTATATATAAGGTATCCAAAATAGACTGCAGTAGTCACTTACGAGCAGGTAGACTGATAGTTCGTTTGTCACTGTTCAATAAAAAACGTATTTTAAGGGAAAATGTTGAAATACGTATTATAAGGTTAGCAGTTAGTTTATGGACGCGCTACTAGCTTTGTGGTCATGGTTAATATTATGTAGGTACCAGATAATTTCACACGATCTGGGTTCGATTTATAAACGAAAAAATCAATCGTAGCCAATATGGTACGACATATGGTAGGTTTACGATTCTACCGTAAGTCGGACAGTGCATCGATAAATAATTTAAAAAAAAAAATGTACTTATTCATATTATTTGAGGTTCCTATGATAATATTGAACTATATAACAAAAGAATAGAAATAAATTTAAATATTTCTAGTTATAAAGAGGTATAATTGTTTGAAAATTCAATGTAATAAGTTAATAGAATACATAATAATATACTCACGAAATGCTATAGTCAGTTGTTACCTTTATAAATGCGGAAATAGCGTAAGCGGACCATATATTATTATTGAACATTACTTCCGACCTCTCGGTAGCGAGTAATAGTGTTCTGTGCTTCCGACCGAATAATATCACACTTATACTCAAGTCACACCTCTAAACAAGTTTCACTTTAATAAAATGAAATAAGCGCTGCTGCAAACAAAGGTAGGTTTAGATGGATTCCTCTGTAAATATCTGTCAGTGCAAAAGTTTTTTTTTATAAATATTATAAAATTGATTTGGAAGAAAACTTTATACCCCTCTTTATGCATACTGCACCCACTGAAGAGTGTGAGGTTTTTCATAGTTTATAATATATTATAATATCGAGAATGAACTCAAATTTGTGACAAATATAACTTTCATTATTTACGTACAAACTCCCAAATGAGATTGTCAAACACAAAATATTATGTGGTCAAACAGTCGCTCAGAGTAAAGCCGAACGTCCACCGCAAACTAAAATAATTTAGTTTATCCTTAGCTTGCATAGCTGAACCAGTTTTTCATACATGTGCGTCCACCGCAAACTATTCCGGCTAAGCTATGTATGGATGAAAAAATGGCTCAGTGCGAGCTGAGATAAACTAAGTTAGTTTAGTTTGCGGTAGACATTCGGCTTAACGATTGTCGCCAAAGAATTTAACCCATGCGCTGTCTCGTGTAATACACAGTTCATTTTTTTATAGGATAGGATGACAAACGAGTCCACAGTCCACCTGATGGTAAGTGGTAGCTGTTACCCATAGATATCTATCTACATTTATCCTCAATAAAGAATTAAAATGCTGATGCGTTGTCACCCGTGAGGACTAAGATGGAATGCCTCTTTTCCAGTAAAATGGTTCTCCGGTTCTCTACATACATCATACGAAACACAGTAGCGTTAAGATACTATTTTACGCTGGTATTCTGTGAGAGCGTGGTCCTTCCCTGGTCGAGCCGACCCATTCGTGCTACAACTATACTACTAATATAGCTGCAGCATGGCTCTACCACGTATAAGCGTGGTCCTTCCCCGGTCGAGCCGACCCATATCATTGTCATATCATTGTTATTGTCTTACTATTGTATCTGAAAATTGGACAGTGAAATAGTTAAAATCAAACAAAATAATTACTTATAGATTTGTTAAATGGGTAGTGAATTTTGTATGATTTCTAATGTTCCTTTATCTGTGTGACGTGTATTTCAAGGTAAAAGAAGTGTTTGTTTTATATTTGGTATATTATTTATCAGTGTTTTATATTAATCTGCAGTTGAAAGCATAGATATATACTGAAAGTACAAATATAACACTTTCACTGTCCGATTTTCAGATACGTTAGTAAGATAATAGCAATTTACTACAAGTAGTGCACGTGACAGCGAATGGCTTAAAATTTAATGAATAACGTCCGAATTTCGACCGCTACTAAATAATAAGAGTTATAAAGTCAAAGTTTAACGATTTTGTATCTGACATTTCAATATTTAACTTTTCATTGTGGATAAATGCTATTGTTACTTTTTGTCAAGCTACGATGTTTTTTAGAGGAGAGGCGACATGGGACTGCCGCCCATGAACAAATACAACACTGGGGGAATTGCGGTTGCTTGAAACGTTTAAAAAATCAATAAATCACAATACTTTGCGAGAATACCAATTAATAAGCGAATTGATTAAATACCGTACACACTCCGCGCCACTAAAATTACTCGGACTCCATTAAAATTACCTTTAAAATTAGATTTAGCCGATTTACTTTCAAATAATAAAGGTACGGTAAAAGAAATAAAATATATTACTTTATTTTATTAATATTGTCGTCAACAACATTAAAGTTTGGTTAAATTTATGTAATGTAAATTTAAACTTAAGGCGGAAGTGCGAACACAGTTTATCCGGTTACAGCTAGATGTATCGTTTTGCGACTAGTTAAATTTCGGTATATTCGTTTTATTCATAACTTAACTAGGTATTTTGGGTAAAGTCCGAATACGAGGTGTAACAGATACGAGGTTTTGTGCGTATCAAATACAGTATTACAACGGCTTTACATGATCGCGTATAATTTTGCGCCTTATGAGACATAGCGAGAAAAGGGGATTGCGGATAGTTTTAGAAAGCCAGCTATTTCGCACGCCGTAGTTCGTCTGCAAAAAATCAAAAATGAAAAGAAACCAAACTAAATTAGCTTTTAGACCGCACCCCGGAAATATTCCAACATCAAAAATGGATAGTAAAAAAGTTGTGTCAGTCTGTAATATAAAAAAAATAGGATACACCATGGTGAACATAAATATATTAGACTTAATGGAAAACTAGAAATAAGATTATTTTTTTGGTGTGAAAAAAAAGCTAGTAATCGGGGAATAATAAATGTTTTCTTGCTGTCCTGTAATTTTTTGAAAAATTGAGGCGTTAGCGACGAAATGTAAATCCGGCCTACTAGTATCTCGTTCGGAGTCCATTTAATCCGATTTTACTGTTTCCAGGCGAGGCAGTGATTATGCATGACTAAACACACGCTCAGGTAATACCTACTGTGTCATGGTTTGGCCTTTCAGACCGCAAGCCCCGAGTCCGATGAAGTTGTAAAAGCAAACTAACATCTGCACATATATATATATATATATATATATATATATATATATATATATATATATATATATATATATATATGATCCCTCATATTCGGAGAAAACAAACTATATTCATTCGACGCTTATTTACATAAACTAGTGGTCGTGTTTGTATAAGCAAGCTGTATTTAACTTTTAACTGCAAATTTATATAAAACACAGATATCTCTGAGATATCTATGAGATAGGTATATATACCTGATTACATAATTCGTAGGTATCATATAAGTGTAAAACCTTAAAATAATGCAAGTACACTTATTCTTCAGAGGTTTACGGCACAAGCTTGCGTGAATTGTTAACGATATCAACATTTTACAATTGCTCGTTAATAATTTTTACTAACATTAATATAATGGATTTCCGCAAACTAACGCCTGATTCTATTAATTATAACTCATGAAGTAAAAACATACTCTAACTCTTTCTCGTTACAGTTAATAATACAAACATCGCTTTGGATAAAATATTATTCAACCACAGATTGATGATTCGAATAACAGGCGTACGTAACAACTACGCATGTTTAAAAATACACGAATCACGAATTTAAAACACGCTCTTAAAGTTCATCATATATATTGCATTGTAGTAATATGCGAAGCGCAGGAATAAAGATTAAAAAGATTCGAAATCATTAATAATGTGGGCCTGTTTCAGATACAGGGACAACCACAGACGGTATCACCAAGCGTTGTCTATAGAAAGCCTGTGTTCAGCAATGGACTTGGATAGGCTGTAATGATGATGGAATGTGGGCGTAGTAGAACTTCCGTCGGTATTAAAATCGCAGTTGTACAAAAAGGGTTATTATAATATCAAGGAATACATTAATAAAAATAAACCCTGAGAATGAGGTGATCGCCAGCATGCTGGTTCCGTGAAAATTCGTATAAAAAATTGTACAAAATTATTGTAAAGTGATATTACATCTTTAAAAAAATCACGGATGGTGTTGGTCTTGCTGGTTCTTACCAGGTCAGAGGTATTTTCCGAAACAGTGGTAAATATAACTATTTTTATGGATTTTATCGCGTTTAATTTACTATTTTAATTCCACCCATGGTCAAGGGGGTAACATATGTTGCTGTAAAGCACCCGAAACGTCGGGAATTAAAATAATAAATTAAACGCGATAAAATCCGTAAAAAATAGTCTTATTCAATGTGTAGTGTTCGCGTAAATATAAGAAATCATAACAGTGGTAAATATAAAATTTATTTCAATAATTATTATATATTATTAATATAATTATTTATGCAATAATCTATATATACTACAAATAAAATTGAAGTGTCTGTTTGTGATGTCAAAATTACAGCTTTTTACTAAATACATATGAAAGTATATACGGTACTTATAACAAAAATACAATTTTTGTCTGTCTGGCAGTCTGTTTGCTAATCTCCGAAACGTCTGGACAGATTTTGACGGAACTTTTTCTGGCAGATAGCTGATGTCATAAGGAGGAACTTAGGCTACTTTTATTTTAGAAAAATAATTAGGGTTCTGCGCAAAAGAACATTAAAACCCTAAATAACGGGGTCGCGCGGAACGCTAGTATTGAATAAAAATCATTGTTTTCTATTCTATTCTATTCAGTAGCGTAAGACCCGCAAAACGGCTACGGACCTTGTGTCGAAAATCAGAGTAACTTTTACCCCACCATTTACTACTCCCATGTGTAGAAACCGACTCCTTTGGGAGCAGTTATATCTCATCGGTGGGTGGTTCCGTAAACAAAACATTTTATTAATCTACAATAACTTATTTTTGCCCAGCAGTGGAACTGTGTGGGGAACAATAAAGAACAAAAAATTAACCTCACCGCATTGCAGCAATTAAACTCGCCCACTCCGGCCCTCCGCTCTAGCACAGAATAAATAATAGCTCTAGTCATTAGGCTGTTGAGAAGATGATTTCTGTGGCGCATATTGATCAAAAAAATTCAATATTGTTGCTTTGTGCATAAAAACAAAGAGAAAACGGATTTTCCCAGAAGTGAGTGAACCTCTATACTGTATAGTTCATCGAAATCGTTAGAGCCATTTTCAAAGGTTTCAAAAGGCAGCCTTTGCCAAAACTCTTTTGAAAAATTTTAACTGTATCATCAATACCGCAAAATACCGCGGAAGTGTCATATTACGTCAAGTTAAAATTGATCCTGCGGTCCTGATGCCTTCCTTTGCTTCCCGGATATTACATAAACGTTGTGTAGTGCAGCGTGTGTTTCATTACCGGAAATTTACCTGTCATGTCGTTATATTTATTTCCGTCTTACTTGAACCAATATTGGAAGCTAAACGAATTTTGAATTCAAAGAGCGAATAAGTCCTAGTTCAGCGAGTCTTTTAAGTTTTATGCTCGGTAATTTATATTTGCGACAAGAGGCACTCTTGCAGCTATTGGAGAAGTCCTTGGATTTAAGTTGGCTATTGCCTTTGAGTGTTACTTAGCTAGAAATCGACGGCTCTATGCATACTTTTCAGGTTAAAAGTTTTAGAAGTTTATGTGCATTATGAAGTCATTATGTTCTTAAATATAATCCACTGGCATATAGATTTTAAACTGTAATATAAATATCAATATAATATGTGTGTGAGTGAAGGACCACGTCTCAGATCCGTAAGTCATCACTGGCAACACGCACATGTCAATCACATATTCCATTAATAATATTATTGCAAACATGAGATTTACAATTGCTTAAGTGACACGGATTCCCGTTAATATAAATACAACCTAAGAAAATGTCCTCACTCTATTAAATTTTATTTATAATTTCATTGCTCTGTAAACTAGGTAAGACACATCATTTTATTTTATCGAGCGGATATACGCGAGGGAATTTTTACCAACTTTACTAATGGATTTCCGCCTGATTCTATTAATTCTATAATTTCAATTTAACCTGAGCAGTATAATAACAGTCGTGACTGGTCACATAAATGTTGGAACGGCTAACATAAATGTTAGAATATTGGTGGGTATCATTTTATAGGTCTTTTAAAGTAATGATAAGGTTATGGTTCCATTCTAGAAGTTAAGCTGCGTTTTCGATAAATCAATATTCAAAGTAGCCACTTTAAAAAATGTAATATATATATATATATGCATTTAGTAAAAGCTTTCGACATTACAAACAGACACTTCAATTTATTCGTGTAGATAAATGATAATAATAATTAATGAGTTATTTTTTTTATTGAGCACGAGTTCGTAAAAGAACCAGCAAGATATCCACCGGTTTACAATAATTTATTAATTTTTACAATTAATTTAACAAATTATTTTCGTAATAGCTGAGTTGCGATTGTCACACACCCAGGGATTATTATCATCCATGTATTCCTTAGTCATTATTGTAATAACTTTCTTTACAATCTTTGCTTTACAATTTTTTATTTATTTATAGATAGACAAATTTGTTTATTTTTTGGGTTTGTATGTGTACGTGTTGTGTGCCCAGAGTAATTACTCTAAGGTTGTATGTTTCTTCAACATGACAATTAAAATTTTAATGTGAAAGATATTCTGTACAGCTGAATCGCCCTTTACGCGTTTTCAACACGACATGGTTTTTTTTTTTGGTGTAGTTGACGACTTTTAATTAATCAAGTTACCCAGTTATACATATCTGTTTGTAAAAATTAAAATGAAATAAACAAGTGATGAGAAAAACTCAAGGCTGTCTATGTGTGACTTTGTAATAACACACATGTTTATAGTTTTGATATAGAGCAAAGATATCTTTGTGTGAGTGCAAAATGCAAAGCTGCAGCCTTTATACGTCTCACTGCTTCCTCTCTTTTATGAAAGCCTTATGGAGCAAATGTTCGATACGCTCCTACTGTATTTCTCAAACATGCAGGCATTCTCTGTTCTTTTCACCGCCGAGCAGGTGGTTAAATTACAGATAGTACTTATAATTTCGAACGAACAATTTCATTAAGAACGGGAATCTAATCCGGGCAACTCACGTGATATTGGGAAATTGCGAAAGAGCGACCCACTCACGTATTGTGCAACTTTCGGCTTTTAGCTATACGGCTTGTGGTGCGTGTATTTATATTTTATTTCAAGCGTCTATCCAAAAGCATAAAATGAAAATGTTCATGAAGTATACTTAATGCAAGCCCGTTCACGTTCAATATTAAATATACATATAATATGATTTGTGAATCTCAAGTAATGTTGCCAACATTATAAGAGATAATAGGACGAAATGAGGTGATAAATTCTCTTACACAACCGCACCGCCACACTATAGTAGACAGATTTAACGAATAATACTTAAAATTTTACTTAAACAAAGGAGTACTGAAATTTGATTTTAATAAAGATATTATTTTAAAGATAGTGATAAATTTCTCTTGGGGAGGCCGATGTTCAGTAGTGGACTTGTGATACGCTGTAATAATTATGATGATGATTATTATAATTAATTTTATACAATAACTTTTCATAATTCGTGTCAAATAAAAACATTAATTTTAATTAAAATCACATAATAATTAAATATTGTTGCGCGCCACTATTAATGTCTCGTACATGGCAACACTAGTTACCACTAGCGCCCTCTAGTATCGAGTAGCAGAACTAGGAGAGTCAAGATCCTTCTAGAAATTTCGTGACCGATATGTACTCGAACATACTAGATGTTTCTACAGTAGAAGTTTCTGGAAACTATCTGAGGCCCTATATAAGGCCGGTATAGACCACGATCGAGTCAGTATTGAATTGGCGATACAAGAGAATACTTCGAAGCAAAATAACTGCGAACTAAAGTGATCAGTAGTACAATTGTGTTTTATTATTAGTGTGGTTTTTGATTGTAATTAGTGTTCTTTAATTAAAGTGTCAATTTTGGGAATTCAATCGGCAGTTTTTAATTGTCTCGAACCCCAAGCTCGTAACAATATCATGTTCGCCATGTTTTGGAAGCGTAAGAATATCCATCACCCTATTGCGTCCCGAGGTTGTCGTAAGAGGTGACCATGGGATATGCCAGAAAAATCTCGTGGTGCCCTATGGATGGCGATATAGCATCTCGTTTACCTCTGACATAAAATACCCAGACCTATGACGGGCAACAGTATCAAAGGTGGGAGACGTCTGGTAAATGCAATTAAAAATCGAGTAAGAGTCATGCCTGCCATGTTTACTATTTATACATATGGTATGTATACTTGGAGCGGATCTTATTGAGTGGACTTTTAAGATGTTGATGATGAATGTCACGTTATTTTTTTTATAGGATAAGGGTGACAAACGACCACACAGTCCACCTGATGGTAAGTGGTTGCTGGGGCCCATAGACATCTACATCTATCTATTACAAATCAAAATGTAGATGCGTTGTCACCCGTGAGGACTTAGATGGAATGCCTCATTTCCAGTAAAAAGGGCCTCCGGCCACCTGCACTCACCAAGCGAAACGCAGAGGTAAACCTCTACTTCACGCTGGTTTTCTGTGAGGTCGTGGTACCACCCCGGTTCGAGCTGGCCCATCCGCGCGACAGCAAAAGCTGCCGCGTGGCTCTACCACTGTTAAATATATTATATATGTATATAAATAAACTAATAAAAATATATGTGAAGTTATGTCTTTTTACCGCCATATTCGATTGGCGTGTAATTCCACCGCCAAACATATTTAATTACAATTATAGATATTCGAGGTCACTGAGTCAGCTTGACTCTGACTTTCGATAACTGTACTCCTAAGGACGGATTCTACCAAACTTGTATGAAATCTTATCCTGGCATTGCTATAACATTACTCTAGAGTTAGAGAACTTTTCGTTTTACCAAATCTTATTCTATCCAGTATAACTGTCTATCCGAGAGTAAATCGCTATACCGCAAAATTCATGAACAAGTTATCCCAAATTATTTTAATGGCGCCCGCTACATTTTAACATGAGCTGTTTTCGTACGCTTTGTTGTGTCTCGGCACTCTTGAAATAGCGCCGAGACATATCCTTGAAATATTCAGAGATCGTCCGAAACTGACAGTCTCTGTGTATGTATCTGGGTTGGAGTTTCGCTGGTAGTACCGAACTCCAGTTTCCATGCGAATGAATCAATTTTTGAAGACTTGAAGGTCGTACAAATGACTATTGGTCGTGTACATCGCGAATGTGCTTCGCTAATGTCATGCCTTGGTCGAATGTAACCCCTGGATATTTGGCCGTTGGTTGCCAGGAGATCTGGCGGCCTTATAAGGTGATCGTACCTAACGATATCTTGGGGGTCTCTGATTTAACGGTTGAAAGTAGAAATCCTTTGAAAGTGTATTGCTACACTTTTCCCAGGATTCACTTCGATTCGTGTTTTAGTTTTTTAGTTTTTTTAGATTGAATGTGTAGAGTAGTGGGGAAAGGACAGAGCCTTGTGGGACTCCAGTCTTGAGAGGACTCTTTGTGGAGCGAGTACTCTCTATTCGATAGCGACAATGGCGACTGGCAAGAAAGGCTCTAATAATGTGAGTGAGCCTATTAGGTACGTTGAGTTTATACAGCTTATAAAGCAAGCCGTCGTGCGAGACTTCGTCAAACGCTTTACGACATCTAAGAAGAGGTCACCGGTCATAGTGGTTCTGTGACTTCTTTGTGAGAGATTGAATCCTTTCAGAATGTATCCTGTGAGGCGATGTAACTGGTCAGTGCACGAGTGTTCGGGTCTGAAGCCGAACTGCTCGTCTGGAAAATGTTTATTAGTGAAGTCGTATTTAAGAAGGCAATTCAATATGAGTCGCTCGTAAACTTTCCCTAGTGTACTGAGGAGACTAATTGGTCTGTAACTAAAGGCTATGTTGCGCGGTTTCCCCGGTTTCGGAATTCCTATTACGTCGGCCTCTTTTCATGCGTCTGGGAAGGAGCAGCTGGAAAGGAGAGCGTTGAATATGCCGATTTTTAAGGCTTTTAATTACTTCTGTGACTTCGTCGATAGTCACAGGTTCTAGGGGGTCACCCGCAGATGGTATTGCAGACTTACATTCGACCTCTGCAAGGTGAGCGGGATCTGTAGGTTTGCTAGAGGGAGTACATTGGCTCTCTAAACTAGCAACGAGGCATTCGGCCTTTTCAGAGTCGTCAAAGGCGAGATCGGGGTTTCCTGGCTTGATGAGAGACGGCATAGGTGAGGATTGTTCTGCTTTCAGAGCTAGCGTCAAGTGCCAGAAGGCAGTTTGTGATGGCTCGACCTCCGCCAGCAGTTTATGCCAGTTATTCTGTCTGTCTAAACTCTCTGATGTGCTGTTTCAACTCGTTTTGGAGGTTGCGCAGTCAGAATTTGATGAATTAGGGCCGCGATTTTTGCTCTAATCAGTTGTCAAATATCACTCGGAAGCTTCATGTGTTGATTGCTCGACACATGAACTTCACGAGAGCATTCTTCAACTGTAGAGGTGAGGTGGGCCAACAGGGCGCTAATCGCCTCATTAGCCTCCTCAGGCGAGTCTATCTTGTCCGGGATTTTGTCTAAGTGCTGGGAGGTTGTAGACTCGAGTTTGACCTCGAGCTTATGCCAGTCCACCATGGTTTTTGTCTGAAGGACCTCACCTGCAGACTGGTTCAGCTGCAATGGGACTGGTTTATGGCCCGAGTCGAGTTCTAATATTATTTCAATTGATGATATCGTCCAACGGACATCTTTGAGTGTCGCCAAGTCAAGAAATTACCAAAGGGATTGCTTGTAAGTGAGTTCCAAGAGGAATGCTTACTGTTGAGGTATCCAGCTATTCTGACACTGGAGCCTAGCTACCTTAAATATAGAAACTTCAAGATCAAGGTGCCGTTTCTAGGACTGACCAGTCATCTAATCATTTCTAAGGTTTAGATTACGATCTTAGGATCGCGATGGCTAGATTTCAAAAGAGTCTCTTGCACTAACATTACGTTATACATCGTGGTTGCGCAGGAAGAGCGCGATCTGAGGCCGTTCGCATTTAAGAACGCCACAGTCAGAGAGCGTGGTTTAGTTCTACTGAAATTTTGTGCTGCCATTTTGATATATGCAAGGTACGAGTGCTAGCGCCTTTCGCTATATATGTGTTTATAGTGTTGCCACGTCCGGTGGTGGTTATTTCAATTGATGATATCGACAAACGGACATCTTTGAGTATCGCCAAGTCAAGGAAAAAATTGTTAAGTTTAGTCAAGCGGGGGCGTTATTTATTCTCCTTCGAGATTAATTTAAGCGAGAACAACAAATGGCGGATTAAACATAAAACTATTTAATTTTTTTTTAATTTTACCACTTTCTCTATTTATATATTTATTTATTTATTGTAGTACATTAACCATAAGCTACTTAAATTTAGCATACATGAGTAAGACGGTATTGCACCACAAATTTAGTATTTGATATAGTAGAATTATCTTACTTATTTTTTGCGATTGTATTCGCTTGACAGTTTTTAAGTCCGATTATGAGGCACAGCTCGAGTAATTAAAAAAAATTACTGCTAGTAAGCATAACACGTAACTTAAACTAAACGTTACGTAAATTAAACTTTTATAATTTTATTAATAAAAAAAAAACTACATTAGGTGAGAATTTTGAAGTTAATGTTAATCTAACAGTTATATCAGGATAGAAAAAAGTAATACTAACAAATTCAATGCTATTTTCTTTTTAATCTCGTTAAACATTTTATCGTATCTTACAGACGCACGCAAGTTACGTTCTATTGACCTGTTAACCTGTCATCCGCACCATGCCCCATTACAAAGACCATAGTAATTATATCGTGAATATCGGCACTATCAACGAGATATTTGTCTATTTTGAAACGGTGTAACGATGTATATAAACATGTTTATAAATTCCTCTAAAAATAAACAAGCTATGAATAATGGAGTATAAGTAATCAATTTAATCATCTAATGCTAAGTTCGAGAGATAAGGAGAATTACCGAAGCAAAGTTTTAAAATAAATATGTACGTACGATTTAGGAGTTTGTTCAACTGTGTTAGTAGACCCACAGTCAGATGCTGCAAAACTCTTAGTTTATATGGTTATGTAGCACCAACAGTTCTAGTTCTCCTCAATTCGTTTTTTTCAACTGAATGTCAATAACATTTGTAAATAAAGAGAAAAAAATAATTTAATGCGATTAGATCCGTACAAATTAGTTTTGTTTATTGTGTTAGTATTTGCGTGTTAGTATTATAAGTATAAATATATTACTAACTAATATGTCAACTATGAATAAATGTGTTCTTACATAACAGAGGTTTTATGTTACTTAAATATATTTCATAATTTCTTTATTCATTCATTCAAAAAAAATTCATTGATTGCAGCTCTTCAAGAGTCCACTGCTGAACAAAGACCTACCCCATAGAATGGCTCAGAGTTTTATTTTACCATAGTTGCCATACTTTACAGTCAAGTTGGCAACCGCAGATTTTTTTATTATTTTCGGTTGTTACCTGCTGAACCCATGGGATAGTGAATAATCTAACACCGCTATTACACCGCGTATTTGCTCTCATGATACTGTACTGATTGTCCGTGATTGATTTCTTATTAACTAAATTAATTGGTACTTATCTTTACTGTTTTTTTTTTCATTTTTCTTTAAAAGTATGTCAATATCGTCAATGATTCGATTGTTTTCTCATAAAACAATGGCATATTCAGTTCTATTGAACCATGAGCGGAACATTCGAGAAATATTTCAGTCGTTCCTGTATATTGGGAACGGAAGTAGAGTTTTGCCGATGTGTTCTGAATAATGTAATTGAGTATGTCACTTCACAATTATGTGTACCGAAATAGTTTCTCAATTCTATTATACGTTACACAATTGTGTTTACATTTTTACTTTTTCGGTGACGGTGTGAAATATATTAGTTTCGAAATAAATTACACTTCTTTTTAAAGAGCATATTGTATTCTTTACTTTAAAGTTAAAGTTAAAGTTACAGCCTATATACGTCCCACTGCTGTGCACAGGCCTCTCCTATTTTATGAGAGGGTTTTAGAGCACGGAAATGTCCCCGCGCTGCCCCAATGCGTGATGGCGAACTTCACGTCTTCGAAATTTTTTTTTCTTATATCTCAGACATGCAGGTTTCCTTACGACGTTTTCCTTCACTGCCGAGGACATGGTAAATCAGCAATTAAAATTGCAATTAACAATCATTGGTGCCGGCGGGGATCGATCCCGGGTTGCTCGCGTAGGTACTGTGAAATTTACAGCGAGCGCTAACCATGTGACCTTGGCTTCTTACTCGGCCATTCTTAAATATTAATGGTCGATAAAATTTAGCTTCGCTCTATAAAGCACATATGCCGAAATATAAATGTACTCCATTAATTTTGCCACTTTTTGTACGCGTAGCTAAAATGACTGAAATGAACAAAATATGTTTTACATAAATTAAAAGATAAAAATTCATGTTATAAGATAATAGATAACTATTTCGACGAGCTTGTAAGTATATACTTATGTAAGTCGGTTTGTGCTTTTAATAAAAGTTAAATTATACGTATTTAAAATCCACTTCAAACCATTAGCAAAAATCCACGTGCGATCAAGTTCTCGCCACAATTCTGCTCTGAGTTAAAAATAATGATCGTTGTACGTTTTCGTAGACTCATAATAATTTTCTGTTTTCTCCGGACATTTTATTTTATAGCAATGTTTTCATTTACATATTTTTTTTAAAGAAAAATTGTCGCTCATTTTCGTCACACACAATTATTGTCATTATACTATAATAGTCGAGTCAATTAAGGTCTGAAATCAATATCTTGACACTCAACTTTTCATTTTTGATATAGTGTAGTTTTAATAATACAAAAAACAATGTGTAAAGCTTTCCATGCAACCCTCGGCAAGGGTTGAAAATAATTGTCAAAAGTGTTTTTTCGCAATTACTCGAAAACTGTAAAACTTAGACAAAAACTTTTGATAAAAATGTGTAGAACTTAAAATCTTACATAAAAAAGGTGTTAGGATTTTTTTTCCTTTGGTCAAAATTAACCGAGTTATGTAAGTTTTAAGTTTAAGGGATGAGCGTAAAATTAAAAAAAAAAATCGTAGATTGTAGAAAAATAAGCGAATTTTATTTACCTGGACCTACCTTATTTGACTGGACTAATAAGTTCTAAAACTTGTTTATAACAATGAGACATAATATCATTATGCACAAGGATACGTAAATAGACTACGATTTGTAAGTAATATCCAACTCAACCGTGTTGTCAGACTACAACGTAACACGTCCTTTTTAGTAGTCACCCGCAGTTATCAGCATGATAACTTATTCATTCGGGGCTCAGCGTCAACAAAGTTATCCGTTATCAAAAAATTACAATCACATCGCATATATCAACAGCTCTTTTATTTCTTGTGTTAATAAGTTGGTATCACCCGATCAGGTAACCCTTTTGTTGAAGATTTAAAAAAAATTATCAACTCTAAATATTACGTATTACATTTTAAAATATACTAATTTTTTTGGGAATGCGTCGGTAATAAGTATGTTATCTAACTATGTTATCCTTTTCTACTTATTATAAGCCAGTGCTTAATTAGGAACCCATTTTGAAATTAATCTGTCTAAGCGTAGCAAATTCGATTACAGCGGAAGAGTTACAATATTTTTTTCTTGTTTATAGAATATGATTTACAAACGAGCATACGTCCATCGTAAGGTAAGGCACACGGATACCACAGGCAAGTGGATACTGTGGCCCCTACATATCTACATTTATCCCCGATTACGAATCAATATGAACTCGTATCCCATAAAAAGGGTATCCGGTTCTCTCCACTCACCACACGAAACACAGCAGTATTAAGCTACCATTTTACGCTGGTATTCTGTGAAGGGTGGTCTTACCCCGGTACAACCAACCCATTCGTGCTATAATCATAATATAGCTGCTGCACAACTCTACCACGTACCGAGAAAAGGACTCTACTCCCGATAGCATCCACACCATCTGGATGATTGGCGGTCCACCGCTGTGCGATTTAGAAGATGTTTTCTTCCTCGCACAACTTCCTTGTGGAATCGATTACCACCAGCGATTTTTCCTTAGAGACCTTCAAGAAAAGAGCCTACTCCTTTTTAAAAGGCCGTCAACGCATGATGGTAGAAGTTTGAGTTCACCAGACGTACACGTCAAACAAGAGCCATGATGATGCTAAAGTTGTGGCACGAATGGATCGGTTCGTCCAGGAAAGGGCCACGTTCTCACAGAATACCAGCGTAAAATATCTGCTTAACGCTGCTGTGTTTCGTATCCACTTACCATCAGGTAGACTGTGTGCTTGTTTGTCATCCTTTTTCTATAAGACAATCAGCCAGGCGTAGCAGTTAAATACTCTGCACGCGAGATCTTTAAAAAAAATTGGTGATTCGGCTTTAGAAGTCTAGTCCATAACTACAGAGCCCAAACTAATACACGTAGTTAAATGTACTTAAACACTATTTAATGCCATTATTATTTATTATGCAGTAGTTTGCCTTACCTGCGATATCGGATATGCGTGCTTATATGTTGTTAAACCCTACCTCACAAAATTCCGACAGGAAGTTTAGTAATCTTTATATGACGTTTCTCCATGAAAAATATAACACCACTGATTTTCGCCATAATTTTTTTTTTATATATTGACTGAATGAATCAAAATAATTTGAATTCAACATAGAATTATAAATAAAATTTCTTGAAAATAGTTTTTAAATTTACCGGCTTGGAAAAAAACTGTGCGACTGTTCGAAATCGGACATATTTCTTTTAAAGTAAAAGTTTAGACGTCATTACATGATATAGACATCCATTATCCTATATACTCTTGTGATACGTTAGTGTCGTATGGTGTCGTATGGTGTCGTACATATATTTCTAAAAATCGCCTAAAATCTTCTGATGTTCGATAAATGGGGTTGGAAAATATGTATGCCAGTTCGCTGTGTATCGGCGGTGTAATGGAACGTGTCACGCAAAATTCCGTTACCCGTGGCGTTACTGTAAAATTAAGGAATTGGATGGTAATTAAAGTTTCGAGCAAAACCTGTACTTACAATAATTTTTCTGTTTTTTATGCTTTATATTTATTTTTATTACAATCGAAAGGTCACTTTAGAATCTCTTAAAAAATGACAATGGTATCACGACTATATTAGTTTTCCGGCGCCACATTTAAAAAATCAATAAAATATTTATTCGCTAAGTTATTTCGTCTTTATTAATTACTAACATTAATTTTGATTAATAATATTTATATTACTATAAAATTTTATAGTTAATTATTTTTATTGGATCTAATAAGCATTAGATCAAATTACACACTTTTTTATGTAATATTACTACAAACTAATAATATTCGAAATTTTTATAATTAATTGTGCTGTAAGATTTTGTTTCTTGCCAAAACTTCAAAAGTTTTGATGAGTGAGTTTATGATTTTCAAAATATGTGACATAAATGGTCGTACCTTTTTTGTGTTGACTTAATTAGCAGTGATGTACAGCTACACGGGGCCATATTATACCTTAGATATTATATTACAACTTGACCTCTACCCTTTGCTGAGAAAAACGGTCACGAGGCGGTTAGACGGACGGACGGATTACAAAGACTTAAAATAAAATATGGTTCCGTTTTATTAATTTGAAGTACGGAACCCTAAAAAAATATTTAAATCAACACCATGGATCTAATATTCTTATATAAATTCAAAATTATTTTCGCGCACAGATTAAGTGACGAATCAAAAGGACAGATAGCATTTTTATTACAACTTGAACAGTTCATAATTCATATACTCGTAAATAACGAATCTTAATATCCACAACATGATAATATATAACAAATAGTTTAGAAAATCCAAAAGTGCAATCCTCATGAGTGTTTCATTTAATTTTTATGAAAAAAAGTAAATTACCAAAATAAATCGATTACTCAAAGTATAGTATCGATATAGGCTGTATGGTACATTTGTCTTTTGTCTATCAAGGGCTAAAAATATGAAAGCGCTTTTAAGTTTTTAATAGCAATATAACTTATAAAATTTGATAATCATTTTATTAATAAACTACGCGTACTTGATATGAAATAGGGAACCAGTTGATGTAATTCTGAAGCTAATAAAAAAACCCGGTCTCGAAATTTTTTTGGGAGTTATCGTGACCCCATACAAAATCAATACCCGGACGCCCACATAATTTTTTTTCAAATCGTTTTTTCCCAAAGTAGCAATATTAAATAATTTTTTTGAGAATATAAGATGGCTTAATTAGAGTGTTTTCTTGATATACGGCTAGTCCTATTATCGTATAAGTGCAATATGGTTATGGAAGAGGCATTTTAAGAACACAAAATTACTTTACCTTGATGTGTCGAGAGCTCGAGAGTATAATGCACTGCCTAATAACGCGTTATGAGACGTGTATATGAGTATTTACACTAAATAATAAATTTTGGCTGATTCCTTTATCAAATCGGATTCCATTTAATATTTACATTTTTGAAAATAACACAATTTACTTACATATTACATCAACACAACGTACCGTCGTAACAACATAAAAACAAAATATACGTAAAAATACGTCTATCGTAATATCCACTACCTCATACCATTCCATGGGTGTCGTAGGAAATGACAGAGGAAAATGAAACTAAAGATGGGTAGCAGCATCTTCCTGCCCTGTCCAGCGTGACAGCTATGGTAAATATCTCCTCTATGGGGCAACCTATGGGAGGGCCTAGGTTCAGCAGTAAACGAATAGGTTGCTGTAATAAATGGAAAAAAGTTTATAAAACAAAAACATATTGATACTATATACAATTATAAAAACAGATTTATTTTATTAAAAATTGAAAACTATCTCATAATCTCAATGAGGGCATCCACAACTCTTTCTGCCACCAGGGCGGCACCACTTAAAAGTGAGGTATATTTTGACAGATTTCATAGCGGGGAAGTTAATTTATTCGAAAAATGTAAAGTTTAATGTTTCATTCTGCAATATTAGCTTTATTTTATTATAATAAGATTAAAAATAAATAAACCAAATCACAGATATTCATAAAAGTAGATTTAAAAAAACAGTTTAAACAATGCCTCAGTGGTTTGCTCTTTATATCTTTGCAAATTTTTGTGTATTAATATAATACTCTAGAAACTGATAAACTATTATTAAAAACTAACTTCTCAATTAAATGCCATTGTGTAACAAAAAAAACTTTACCTCAGTGTCAACTAGCGACATCTGGTGAACAAAAATATATTAGCCCTCATTGGTATATTATGTCAATATGCCAATTAATAAAATGTTAGCTGTAGGGAAAAAAAAAGTAAAAAAGAAACATCATTTGCTTACATTCCCATGAAATATGTACTCCATGCAATTGGATAGTGAAAATCGCAAGATATAGGAAAACATATCTTACGCTAATGCTCCTCCTTTCATTTGTATTTTTCTTACGAGAATTTATTTATAAACTTGCGGAATATAACCCCACGGATATGATTTGCGTGCCTCTTGAGATTTCTAGTCGTCTTCTCATAAACGTCGCCATTTTGAAATGTCAGGTGCACGGGGGATTAGATTAGGGTTACTATTTGTATTTCAAAGTTTAATATAAAATACTAAATGTAAAATGAAATAAGCCATTTTTAATATTTCTTAGTTAGACAGTTTTATATTATCATTTATTTGCTTTTGTGGCTTTGCAGTCCACAATAACAATTATAATATACTATTCTCAAAAGTAAAAGACCCAATTGGTCAGAATCATTTTGCGAGCGTCGTATTGGTTCTTATTTTTCATGAGATGTATAATGACACATGGCAGTTCGCATTTCTTCAAGCTATTAAGCCTACAGGTGAACAAACAACTATACATACTATATTCATTCATACACTATATATATAATTTTATTAGATTGGTTGCGCCTCAGTATTGTTCTACAAAATTTATGCTCATAATACAGAATAAAACATCCAGTAACTCATCCGATATACATAATACTTATGTTATTTGTAAGTTGTAATAAGGGTTCTTAGAACGCGCCTTCAAAAACAATGTATATTTATTAATAAAATTTAATTATGAAGGTAAGTTAAGCATGTTACCTACGTTTAAAGAAATATGTAGTACCTATTGTAATACCTATTATTACAATACTAATACACTACCTATTATTTATTCTGTGACACTACTAAAATTATAATAGTCTATAAATCTACAAAAACTTATAACCATAAATCTATATACATAATCTATAGGCACGTACCCGATCTTATCGTGTACGCAAATAATAAATAGTACACGCCTGGGCGAACTAGTTTCTCACAGCGTTAATCTATAAAATGGATAAGTACGAAAAAGCATTATCTAAATACAAAATTTCATCCAAATCGTCACAGCTGTACTTATTTATATATATTTAATTCTCGTTTAAATTATGAATATAAAATCTTCACTAGCATTCCCCATTTTAATCAGACAAATTTTGTAATAAAAATAGGACTTGTTTTTATTATATTCCATTCACCTATAATTTTTATTAAGTAAAGCCCTTAATTGCAGTGCAAGGCAAGAAATGGTGTAAAATTAACCTTGTTTGTCGTGTATCATTAGCGCGATTCAAGTATGTAATTAATACTACTCTGGTGTCACGATTGCGGTTTTCCAGACGCGACTGCAATTTAAATTAATTTGCATAACATTTCAGTATTCCATTTATACTTACATGTTAAGAGGTTTTACTCGTGATGACACAGAAGGATGTTTTGATTAGGGTGTTGTGTTGCTATTGTATTTGTTTTTAATAATGTTTAAACCGATAGTTCGAGCTGTTTTACCTTCAGACACATGCTTGTTACAAAATTATACAGGATTATTTCGCAACAGCCGGTCAAATTTGCAGAGAAAATTCACAATAAGTAATATAGGCAAATGGTGAAGAAAAATCAATTAAAGAAAATCTCAAACATTCCGTCCTTTTTATTTTTTAAATTCAAAATGCGTGGTAATGCATTATTTTAACTGATTTTACTGCTCACGCACACATTCGTAAGGGTCGATCGGTAGACAAAAACGTTGCTAAAAATCATATTCAATTTGGGATGATTTCAAATAAACGTAGAACGTACTCGTATTTTCAAAAACTGCAATAACGGTATATCATTATTTTTATACTTGAACTTAAGTTTAAAATTTGGCTACTCTTTGAAAAATAACTCTGTATACAAAATGAAGTTACCATTCTGGATTGGGTACCATTGCCTAATCCGTTTCTGAACTAAGCAGCTGTACTTACACTGCATTCTGGTTTCATGGGCAAAAGAGAGGCACCTGTAACGAAGCAGAAAAGAGTACCTACGTCGCTCTGCTTTAATTTGTTTGTAGTTGCATATGTATTTTAACTACCCGTTAAGCGGATAGTTACAATTTTTTTTTTCAATATACATTTATAGAGATAGAGAAGGTTTGCTACAATAATTATACATCATATTTTTTCTTTAAAATAAATTACCATTTATAGTAAAAATTATCAAAATAGAAATAAAAACACTAAAACTCATAATATTATGTACGGTTGTTACGAAGAGAAAGAGCAATTTTATTATTTGCTAAGCCGTCACGTCTGCACACAGATTATATTATCGTAAAGAGTAAAGAAATAAGCACTGAAGCGATGATTTCATTTTTCATTCCTAAATATAAATTAGTCGTACTGTTTTAATTTACTATGATTCACTTTACAAAATTGATTTAATAGTTATCTATTTAAGTCATAATCATTTTTAAAAGATCAAAAATATTATGTAATCTTTACTTTTCAGTGGAAATGTCTGTCTTGCCCGCAAATATTACGTACACATCCTTCTTTGCTCCGCGTTATAAATTGCTTTTTTAATTTTTTTTTTAAATTTCATAATCATATGACAATTAAACTTTTAACATCGTCTATAAAATAAACTATGCACATTTACGCTAAGTCTGTGAAGAAATTAAAGTGTAAAGTTTATTAATTTTGTTATTGTTATCGTAACTACCTTGCGCGGTGCGAGTTCTGACTGTGGGTGAACTCGTCGCTTCAATCACTCGGACCTACATGTTTTATAGTGCGCCGCTCCTTTATATCACGTTATGAAGGAAAACTGTGGTGTCATGTAAAATAAGAATAAAGAATATAATTTGTGCTGGTTGTACAGGACAGGAACTGATTGGTTAGTCCATAATATGTACTAAAAGAAGCTGTTACAAAATCAGTTGCAAATGTAATATTTTAATAGACTACTCGGTAAACTCCCCAACAAAAAATCCCGTATGGCAACTTCAGCTTATACTTATTTCACAAAAATCCTTTAATTAATATCCTCTATGGCTTCTTTAGAATTACTTCAACAAATGAACCAATCTTTTAGTACAATATGCCAAACTGTAAATACTTCTGAGTAAGGTAAACCTTACTCTCCATATTTAACATAATGATTCTTACCATAGATATTACAAGTCTACAAAAGAAATTTGCTTCTCTTCTTGTGTTTCTCACTAAGTTTGACGTTAACTTTAACGCTATTGTACTAACAGAGTACTGGATTTCTCAAACATCTCCAATCCCTCAAATAGACGGATATTTGTTGTTTAATTCTACTAAATACACCGATCAAACAGGTAGCGTAGTGATATATATATATACATATGAGAAACGTCTTTTCGCGTATATTTTCTGAGCCTGCTATCGAAGACACAAATTGTGTACTCGCAGAAATCCCTGACGTACTTTCTATATTGGGAATTTATAGATCTCCGTCATTTGGCAATCTGTAGCCATTCATGATTTCTCTCGATGATGAATTTGGTAAATTACGTCAAAAGTCCCGCGTGATCTTAAATAATCATTACTTGTGAGTTCGCTGTTGAACAAGATCAAAACTCTGAATATATGAATATGTTTGATGTCACAACTAGGCTGCATAGCGGAAGTTGACAGACCAAATCGGGATAAACCCTGTCTATACCACATCTATATTCCTAATAAAACACGGGTGGAGTCTATTATTTATCAGACAAATCTTACGGACCATAACCTAGCAATGGCCGGCTTCATCTTTGGTAGTTCGGTAAAAGTGAGGAGTACATTTCGATATCATAATAAGATAGATTATGAGGCAGTATTTCAGTAGCTATCTCAGAAGGACTGGAGTAAAATACTGATTTGCAAATGTGCTACTCAGTCTGCAAACAAATTTATAGGGATTATCACGGAAACTATATATAAAAAAAACTCAAGAACTACTAAAGCTAGCTCAAAATTTACAACACAGTCCTGTCAGACCCAGTCGTCAAAAGGATATATAAGCGTTACCGTTGCAATTATTGAGAAAATTAAAAAATCAGTACTATAGCATGAAGTTAAATTAAAACACTAAACACCCTAAAAAGCTATGGGAGTGCATAGGTAACATCACTCATACTCAACGCAGGAAAGATAACACTTGCGAATTTACAGCAGTGAAGGAAACTCCACTCCAGTCACTGGACTTCTGTAACAGTTACTTTTCATCGGTTGGAAGGGACTTAGCTCATGATATTTTAAGTAAACTGAGTATAACAGAGAGGTCGTAAGTAAATAACATATTAGTACATGGTTCAGCTGAAACATTTTTCCTTTTTCCAAAGATGCTCAAGAAGAAGAATCTCTTCTTAAACAGCTTAAATCAGATTGGACTCCCGGCCATAATGGATTCAGTAATCAACTTTTGAAACATATAGCTGGTGTTATGTTAGAACCTTTAGCACATATTTTTAATCTGAGCTTTTTGACTGGTATATTTCCAGGAACTTCGAAACTGCCGCTGTTATTTCTATGCACAAGGCAGGCACAAAAATTAAACCAAAGGACTACAGACCGAATTCTGTGTTAAGCAACGTTTCAAAAGTTCTTGAGAGTGTAGTCAATAGACGTCTGATGACTTTCTTCGAAAGACACGAACTGCTGTGAAATTATCAGTTTGGCTTCATAAAGATCAGATTAACAGAAAATGCACTTAAAATAGCATTCGATATGCACAAACAAGTTCTGAGCTCGCTCAAATATCGCGACACGTTAAAAGAACGAACTTATAAGGTAAAAACAGATTATGTCAAGACCAAATTTGCTCAACATTTAAATTTTATATTTTTCTTTTTATTTATAACAGAATTATTAAGTAATGTGATTTACGTGAAAACAATCCATCACAAACTATTATTATTCAAAAACTATTATTAAATCACATCTTCGGTCTTGGAGCTACAAATTTTCTGAAAACTTCATAAAACCTATTCAATGATTTTGCAACATGAAGCATCTCATAATTTCGAACTTCTCTCTCTCTCTCTCTCTTTTTGAAATTATTTGTGATGTAATCAAAATTATAAAACTTATAATATACTTTTGTAAATTAGAATCAAAAATCTTAAATCCAACGAAGTGAAATACTTGTTGTTCGTAATTATTATGTTATTCAGGTTATTTAATAAAATTAAAATAATACATTATTTTTACTAATTTATAATAAAACTAAATTGGAATTATGAAATGATTTATGGGTAAACGCCGACTTCACTTTTGGTGAAATATAAATCAGACCGCCACAGGCCGGGCTTAGCCTAGTGTGGGGTCAAAATTTAGATAATAAAGTAAGCTACTGTTGTATGCTACTGTATTTTTTTCTTTCTCTATGGATTAAAATGTCTGTAAAATTTTACCATCATAGTGTGCATACTTTATTGAAATAAATTTATTTGTATTTGTATTGTATTTGTAAGTATTACTTTTAATTGATTAATTGAACCGGTTTTCGCAGTTTTTGGTATTCGTTTCTAATGATAGATATTAAATCAATCAATAGTTTCGTTCGTTTTCAGCAATAATCAATTATCTACACTTTGGCATAAATTAAATCATTTTAGTTTCTCTAAATTTCTAGATATAGCTAGTATTTCACATTATGTACACATATTTATACATATTTTATAGCTTTAATTTTACTCCAGCCCAAAGTCCCATTTTCCTTTCGGTGCGGAATTTTGGATGGCATTTCTGCCATGAAGCCGCGGACTTCGTTTTCGGTGATGTATATGGTAAAAATGTAACTGATGATGATGATGTGGATGATTAATTATGACGATAAGAGTCTGTTCGTCGCCTACAATATGCAGTTTTACTCATTTATTATACGGATGTGTATTAACCGCTGTCTTAGGCCTCGTCCAGATGAGGTTAGTATTTTAAAGGGAAACAAGCCTTTCATTCATCATCATCATTACGAGATGTAAATTCACAAGTCCACTGCTGAACATAGACCTCCCCAAGGCCAATGCCACAAGACGGTATAAAGTCATTTGCCTCCATCGACTTACTACATGTCTTTCCTACCTGGTCACTTCGCTTATTTGTACGAAACTGCAACTCGAGATCCTTCTCTCCCCAATAATTTTCTTATACAAGCCTATATAAAAACTACATTAATAACTAAAGACTCATTTCTGGGATCCTTCTCGCATACAATTATTTTCACGATGCTTATTGCTTTGTCTGTTTTGCGTCTAGTTTTGCATAATGAACCAAGTTCTCAATGGAATTAAAATCAACATTTTTTCAATTTAACTTTCATAACTGTTCCAATGAACGTTTTTAAAACAGAAATTTAGATTACGGCTGAATTGAATAAGGCATAGAACGGTCTGCTTTCATTTCTTTTTTTTTCTCTAGACGCCTATTTGCAGAAGCAATAATGCTTATTTTATGAACAACTAGATAAATAAAAAATTAAGGTGCAGTCAGAAAAATCTGAGTAAATTACTCAAATATCTATAAACATAACAGCATAACCGTGTAAGATTATTTAATTTCACATTATTTATAGAATTAGAGTGACAATCATAGCCCATACACATCTAAATCTATCCTCTATTAAGAATCAAAATGTAGTTGCGTTCGCACAAGGTATTCCATCTTAGTTCTCAGGGGTGACGTGAGTAGGGTGATAGAGTTTTTCGTTTCCAGTGAATAGGGTCTCTATTTTTCAATACGGTACATCACCATACGAAACTCAGTATGATTAAACAGCTATTATACGCTGATGTTCTGTAAGAGCGTGGTCCTTACCCAGTCGAGGTAACCAATTCGTGCTACAGTAAAAATTTACCTGCACCAGGGCCCTAACTCTACCATATGGCATATATCAACTCTATATAGTTATAAATAGGGAGGAGTATTATCACGCTTAGAAGGCAAATTGGGGATAGCAACATTCGTCTTACACCCTTACCACTGCTTTCCGATGTCGCATTATGTTGCTGTTTCACGCTAGTATTCTATGAGAGTGTGGTCATTTGCTGGGAGAGTCGACCCTTATATGCTGTAGTCATAATATAACCAGAGTACGGTTCTAGCACTTAATTGATTAGAATTTGAAAAATGGCGGTAAGTTTCAAAACCGGTATACAAATACTTGAAAACGAAATTACTGACGGGGAGCAGTTTAAGAGGTAAGGCGTATGATATCACATTTCGCGATCGCTAGGGCTTAATGCTTAGACGTTAAGCGTTCAACGTGACGTGCATGATAGCGAGGTGAATTAGTCATGCACGCTGAACGTATAATAATGTACTCATAGGTAAAAAAGCGATGGCAATATGGCGCGTCTTGGGAGAACAATCCAGCCATGGACTGCCGCAGGTAGATGATGATGATGAAGAAAAGCGATTACAGCAATTATTTATAGATTTAGAGATTGGTCTCTCTACAATGAATACAACAGTTACTAATTGTACTAAATGGTGACATTGTTTAAGCGGATGTTTTGTTTTATGGTTCAAAGTTTGTAACAACGCAGGTGTGATCCTGTTTATGCGATTGCACTCTGCATTCAGGAAAATAACTTATATACTGTCGTTTATTTTGCATCACAATTGTTTATTATGCTTAGTATAAATTTATGCTCGTAGAAGTGTTTTTCCAACGTAACACATCTCCGTTCACTGCGAATTTACGCTTAGCAACCGCACCGGTAACATGGAAACATATTACAAACTTTAACGAACGTTCAACTCTGTTTATTATTACATAAAACTTTATAATAACATCTTCTAAATTAATAGTGTAAACAAAATGTCGGAAAAAATGTGGACAGCCCAAAAATTCGAAAGAGCGTCTTTAGAATTTCCGTGCTAATTAAATTATAAATGTTAACTTTGTAAACGGTTTCCATATTTTGTTATAACCGCGAGTTTGCGTTGTGGTCCTTTTAAAATCTTGAATATACTAATAAATTAATATTACCAGGGCTTTTGACAGAGTCAATTACAATATACTTTGGAGGAAGTTACGTGATGCGCGAGTGCGTCATTATGTATTAACATATTGATCGCATCGTGTAGTAGGCAAATTGTATTAAAGTGTATAAAAATGTAGTAAAGTAGCATGATACATACTCTGAAAAACAAATACTGGCAACTTATTCCACTCCTTTGCTGTACGCATGATGAACGATGTAGCAAACCGTTTGGTTCGAATGCGTGGTAAATCAACAACGAAAGGGTGAACATTGGCCGAACGTCTGGTCTAGATGGTGGAACGGGGAGAGAGGAATCAAACTATGCAATTCCTGCGCACACTCTCCGAAATGCAACCTATAGAAAACCGAAATACTGGCTACTTTGCGCCTGTGTTCGAGGCTGGTAAGATTGGTTTTAACCAAATTCGGGTCACCAATAAGCCTGTTATCACGCCTTTCCATTGAATCCAAAGCTCCTAGGTGGCATTTTGCAGCACCAACCTATATATAACAGTAATACTCCATGCACGACCGGACTTGCGCTTTATATAAAGTAAGCAGCTGTCCCGGCGCGAAGTATCGCCGCACCTTTACAAGAACTCCAAGCTTCCTTGCAACTGCTTTGGCTTTGGACTCAATGAACCGCCCGAAGTTCAGATTTAAAGATATCTGAACCCCCAGCAACTGAAGGCGGTCGGTGTATTCCAGTGATACATTTCGGAAAGAAGGCGCCAAAGTGAGCTGGCTCCTTTTTGCAGTGAAAAGACATGCTTGTGTTTTGGATGCGTTGAATTTAACAAGATTGGCATCGCCCCATTCGGAGATTTCCTGTTTCTAAATTTTTTCATACTGATTGTAAAAAATATTATATTTTAAATTTATTTTATTTAAAAAAATCTTGCTGGTTCTTCCCAGGTCAGAGGTTTTTTCCGAACCAATGTTAAAAGTAAAAAAATGTCTTTCAATAAGAATTACATGTAATCTATATTAAATAAAAAGATTCTTTTCTATTCTATTCTAATCCTCCCTACAAAGAGGCTCATATCTGGAGACTTAATAAAGAATTGCCATTAATTCACTTACGTACCTCCTGTAGGTATTTGAAGGTTCCATATTGTACCACAGCTGACATCTAATCTAACTATACAACACACAAATATAACCCAGGTCCTAGAAACATATCCTCGTTACTAAAACTTCGCCGCGCCGATGGTTTTAACGTGAAAACCACAACACATTAATCTGATACGTCTATCGCTGTGACACACAGACGTAAAGGATAACAAAAAGTTTTTTTTTGTAAGATATTACCACGTTATAGCATGTATAACCACATAAAGTGTTATAATGCAATGTGAGCCAAGGATGTTCAATTTGATTAAAGAACTCTATAAGACATCGTCACTAAAAAATAATTGCAAAACTGTGTGTGGTGATATTTTAATTGCCATGAATGTGTTCATGGCTTCATGGTGTTGGCAACTAAAATATTCCAATCATAAATATTATCATTGGTTTCGCTTTGTTTATGTAGCATACTTCCTTCACACAAACAACCAAACAAATTGATAAAGGTTTAAATCGATGTACGAGTATCAATGGTTTAGAAAATGCTGAGACTATACTTAACCTCGATTAAGATTCAAAATGGGAATGCGTTGTCACCCCTGAGGACCAAGATGGAAAACCTTGATTCCAGTAAAAAGTCTACACTCTATATCTCTACACTTACCATACGAAACACAGCAACATTAAGCTGATATTTTAGGCTGGGTTTTTGTGAGAGCGTGTTCCTCCCTGGTCGAGCCGACCCATTCTTGCTACAACCATAATATAGCTGCTACGTAGCTCTACCACGTACTAAAATATATCTATACATATAAATATAATTAAAGTATAATAATAAAGTATAAATCTGTAATATCGAAAAAGCTGCCTTATATTGAGCTGACGGGCCTGTCTGTCTGTCAGGGCTAATATTCGGAATGGCTGAAACGAATGAAATGGAACTTCACGAACAGATAGATAGCAATTCCAGGAGTAATCTGGGCTATATTAATTTAATATAAAAACTTTTTTGGAAACACGACAAATGAATAAAATTAATGGTTTTGATTATCTTAGACGTCAATAACACCACATTAATAGATTCTACCCAGACAAACCCAAGGGGTCGCCAGTAATAAGTAAAAATCTTAATTTAAGATGAACAATAAAACGCAATATAATGTTCTTTATCTGTTGAGAAAGTTTCATTACAATCGGTTCAGCCATTCCGAAGATAACCCGGGCAAATAGACAGACAGATAAAAATTTAAAAAATGATTACTGTTGTCATAATGGCACTCAAATAACCCCCTCAGCTCAATAAAAGGCAGTTATTTCAACATTACAATCATCATTATCATCATCATTGCAGCCCTTCACAAGTCCACTGCTGAACATAGGCCTCCCCCAAGGAATGCCACAAAATACTGTCCTGAACCACCTGCATACATCGACTTCCTGCATGCCTTACCAGGTCGTCACTCCATCTTGTGGGGGGCGCCCTATACTTCGCCTACCGGTACGAAGCTTCCAATGGAGAACCTTTTTTCCCCCATCGTTTGTCGGTTCTTCGAGCTATATGGCAGGCCCATGGCCACTTCAGCTTACTAATCCGTTGGGATATGACGGTCACTGGTTCTACTGCGTATATCCTTATTTCGAAAAATACCATAATGAAACGAATATTGAAACAATTTTAAAGCATAGCATACATAATGTATATTGAATTCCATGTGTTTATGAACTCGCTGGAATCAACAAAGATGAAGCGGCTGCAATGACGTCAGCGCCGCGCCGCGCAGTTCTAGTGAACGCTGTGATAACTGGATCATACGGTTTTTATTTTTAACTTTATTAGGTTAAGTTAGTGTTAGTTACAGGTTGTATTTTTTTTTTAATTTTTAAGTAAAGGACATAGTATGTACTAGTAGACGTTCAAATCTATGAATATGAATAAAATTTAAGTGTCTGTCTGTTATAACGAAATAACTACCTCTAATTGAATTAGTCATTTTTTGTGTGTCTTTTTGCCTTTCTGGGCTAATCTTCAAAATGGCCAAAACAGTTAGAAAGCAATGCCTTGCCCTCAACCTGGAGATGTTTGTGAAAAAAATAAATGATCTTTTCTTATTATTTACCTAAATGACGCCACATTTAGGTATATGAATAAAAGACATACATAACATAGACATAGGTTCAAGCCTGGTGAAGCCGGGGCGGCTTGCTAGTAAATTAATAAATCTCGGTAAACACTCAATAGCATAACTATTAAAATTTAAATTCATTTTAGGTCATGTGTAACGGTTTTTAAACTTAGCAAAATCGTGCATTGATGAATACAATTGAATTATTTTTCGGGCTCACATTGTTTGTCTCTCACAATACTTGAGATGTAAATTGTACATAGACAAACATCCAGACCCGGAGCAATTATTTATAGGTCATACAAGCATTTATTAAGTGCCGGATTCGAACCCGCGCCGCCGGAACGCAGCAGCTACTCGTATCTTGTTAGCTACTGCATTACAAAGGCTCTAACTACGTTGAACCCTGGTTACGCGCGTACAGTGAAATTTAAAGCAATCATTCAGCCGGTAAGCTACAAAATTATGAAATCATTTTCCTAAAACAGCAATATTATTCCTAATATTACGCTCAGTCCTTCTTTTCTCAAAATGTGTATACGCTTTTTTTAAGAGTATATCTAACAACAAAACACATATTTATATTATTATTATTATTAAAATTTGAAACTTCTTTATAGAATAAGAGTGACAAACGATCACACATTCCATCTTATGACCTGACCACGTGCTTCGTCATGCTAATAATCTCCTGAGATTAATAAAATGCAGTTATTTCGTTAATGTAGACCGATACTTCAACTTTATTTATATGTATAAATTAATCCATAAAAGCATAAAGCTGTTGTAATTAATAACGTCTGACGTATAAATGTCAGAAAGGCATTAATAAATCAAAATATTACAGGAACATACACCATTCTGCGATAACTTATCTGAAAATTTTATACCATATATGAATATCTTAACCGCAGACCTAATGCAGACCGGTTATTACGTAACTCGTGTCTGGTTATGTTTTTAGTCCACGTTTTGAGACATTGAAATCCCATTCTTCATAACAAAATGCATGAACAGAAAGAGAAGTCTTAAAAAATGTAACCAACATATAAGGATGCAGTCATCGGTTATACATCGATATTCGAATATTGAAATTTTATGCTTAATGTATAAAGATTTTGAACGAACACGTTATAAGCTACCTACTACGTTCAAGTTCTTTGTTTTATTAGTTACTAAATAAATAGTAATAAATATAAACTCAAATACATAGAGTATAATATGAGGGTATTTTTGAAAAAGAAATCAGTAACGTGTAAACTCCACCCGCACGGTTCCGCGGTTCGTGCCATCTGTTTAAATTATTAGTGACCCGGCCTTAATGAAAAAATCTCCTAAACTGAACGTTTTAACTGAACTGAACTGAACGCCTGAACGCTTAAAGTATCACTCTTGTTGAAAGTGCTTATCAATTTAAACAAATTAATTATTTATGAAAATTCATCGTGCTACAATTAAAAAAAAAATATTTTTAGCTCTATTTACGTCAATTTCTAAATACGTTATTCCTTTTAGTTTTATTTTAATGATTCTCCAGTTTGTCCAGCTGCTGTGCCTTCTGAACGCAAAGAACCTCGCGAAGACACGGCGATCTCTTGAGTTGAGAAAGCAGACGCCATACAATAATAAACCGATGAGTGTTGAATCAACGGACTAATTGAATAAACGGATAACTTTATGTCAACGCCAAATTGATTATTTCATGAAAGTCTCCGTGATATGAATACGAAGAATAGTCTGAAAATTTCTTAGAAATAAGGTTACCTTTGTAAATAATTTTATTCACTAAGCGTATGTAGTTAATTAATGTTAACGTCAACTGCTATCGTATCGCAACATCTATTGACAGAATTTCTCTAAACGTGAAAGCTTAGAGTTACTCTACATACATACATAGGTATCATAGATAATTATTAGCTTTCCTCTCTAACGTCGTGTTTGCAATCCTTTTATAAACCAAGGACTAGGTGAAATACTTTATTACTTTATTTTTAACGTCTTGCTTATATCGCTCGATTCAACAGATTTTTGAATAAAAATATTAGTTGTTTTTTTTACAGAACAAAGAAACGAAAAAAAACAGCATTAAGATGCTGTTTTACTTTTTCGGTCCAGTCGACCCATTCGTGCCACAATGATACAGCAGTATATAAAAATGACAAACGAATTTACAGCACACTTGGTAAGGGCTAATGTAGCTTATGGACACCTGCAAAACAACTTCAAACAAAAAAGGCTACAGATACGTTGTCTTGTTACTTAGGGTAAGATGGAATGCTTCACACCACTACACCCACATGTCTAAATCCCTCAGACTGGAACACAGTAGTGTACTATTGCTTGGTGGCAGAAATAGGCAAGAGGCTGGAACCCCCGAACTCCTAGACAGAACCAGATTCCCATTACCTTTTTTTTCTTAAATTAATTGACCTTTTCACAATCTAGAACGATTTAACATCAAGTGGGCGTTTGTCTATTAATAACAAAAATCACATTTAATATCTTAGTGCTTTGTATAGATTTTCTCTACAATAAGTCTTAAGTATGTATTTAGTGAAATAACAACTTAATTATGAATTTAAATTGTGAAGTATTAATTCTATTTTTAACTCGCTTTTATTAGCTTCGTGTGTATCTATCTATCTATCTATCTATGTAACAGAATATTTTAATGTAATTTTCACCAACTTGTATGATGATGTGACAAAGACCGATGACTCGCCGAGCGAGGCAACGATGTGCAACAGTGGGCGTCTTACAGGCTTTAATGATTGGATGAAGTAATTAATAAATCAAATATTAACTAAGTAATTGTATAAACAGTGGGTTGATATGCCAATAAAATAAAATAAAATCTATACTTGACATGCAATATGCGAACTCATAAACACAAAAACTATTTATGTTAGAAAACAATCCGTAGCAACAAGTATGTTGGAAATAGATTCATGGTTGGATACATGCAAACATTTGAGCAACTTCATAGCGAACCTGCAAGCCGGTCGTTTTATGTCTATGAGTTAGAAATGATAGAGAAACTGAGGCGTGAATTAACTTTGCGATTGCAGTAAACACCAACGCGCACCCCGTACGTCGAAGTCGGCTACTTGTAATAAAGATGGCCGAAGTAAATAAATCATCCCCATATTTTAGTATGAACTATAAAGTTTAATATTACACACGTGAGTTAGGAACGTACGTCCAAAAATAATGTGATTGATGTTTCCTCACGGCTGATTTTGTCTGCGGCGACATATTCTGAATAATATAAGAATTTTTTATCTTCTCAGAATATTATATAGCGTCACATTTCAATTTTGATATCAACACAGAATTTTATTCTTTTATAAAACTGTGAAGTGAGAAAATAACTAACAATACAGTAAATAACTAACAATGCGTCGGCTCGACCGGGGTAGGAGGACCACGCTCTCACAGAATACCCGCGTAAAACAGCAGCTTAATGTTGCTGTGTTTCATATCGCGAGTGTAGAGAACCGGAGACCCTTTTTACTGAAAACAAGGTATTCCATCTTAGTTCTCAGGGGTGACAACGCATCTGCATTTTGATTTTTAATTGAGGATACATGTAGATGTCTATGGGCCACAGTATCCACTTACCATCAGGTGGACTGTGTGCTCGTTTGACACCCTATACTATATTTAAAAAAAAACTACTAAAGAAAGGAAGGAAAGAAGGATTTAATAAAGAGATAAACTTGTTGCAAATAGGAACTCATACGAACTTTACGGGTTAAGATGGGTAAACAGTCTATTTACGTACACTTACGGCTCTATATTTTGCACATTCGATAACTGCATCATATCGTCCCATGGGGTCATAAGAGACTAACGAGGAAAATTAAAACAGAAATTGGGCAGCAGCATCTTTCTGATGAGAACTCAATATTATAACAAACTACGGTTGCCCGGTCGCGTGCAAAGCGTGGCAACTATGGCGAAAGCCCCCTACGAGACAATCTATGGGGGTGGTCTACGTTCAGCAGTGTACTTTTATAGGCTATAGTGGATTCATGGATAAGTAGGTTTTACGATTACTATGACGTACATAAATCCAGATAGTGGCTTTGCGTTAAAAAGTGTTTTACACGAATATTAGTTAAACTCGGATCAATTATTTAAACAAACATTGCTTACCGAGCCAAGAATACGGTACGCGCACGGTATGAAGGACATTCTTAGTAAGCAAATCCAAGACTTGTCATTAAATATCTGTTCATTAGAATTAATAATCCTATCATGAACCTTATCTGTCAGCCTGTCGGTTAAGTGATCAGAGAGGCTGGAACGCCGCTGACCCGAGCTTTACGGTTCACTGGTGAAATTATCTAGAAATCTTTGTAGTTTAATTCTGTTTTGTTAACTCAACCGATAATTTGATAATTTTTTTCTATTCAATATTATTTTGCCTTTACTATCGCTCTATAAAATCTAAATATTTATTCATTATGACCCCATCAGATTGAAGACGCGGATCATTTACCGTAAACGCCATGCTTTGCAAGTGATTGCAGTTTTGCCGGTCTGGGCATTTACTATCTAGTATAAAAAAGGGGTGATTATATTGCCATATAACGAAGCGACATCTCTTGGGCCTTTTCCTAAGGTCCCATTTTACTCAATCCATATGCTGAGATGAAAAAGATGAAATAAGCAGGAAGAATGTTGTAGCGCTTTTAAGACTTCGTTCAGGACACATCCTGTCAAATAAGTTCCGATTTCTGATGGGAATATCAGATTCCCCTAACGGCTCAGAGTGTGATATTGTAGAAGATGTGCACCATGTTTTGACGGAGTGTGTTCGGCACGAGGTACATAGGCAAGGTATGTCACTTTTGCAAAACCACAATGTAGGCATTTGCAATTCTATTCTATCCTCCCCACTTTGTCAAGAGGCCAAAATGCTGATCAAACTTTATTTATATGTAGTATAGTATGAGATTAGAAAGATGTAATATTCTCCACCTATGAGGGTAATCATATCACCGGACTGAATTGCAACATAATATATATTTTTATCGTTAAGTTTAGCTTGATTGTATGTAGTTGTATTACTGTCGATGTTATTAAGTGTTCATTCGTTAATTTCCTGTTATTACTTGTGTATACTTTACGGGGGTGACATAGTCACTGTGTGACAAAACCCCTTTTGAAAATAAAGATTGAAAAAAAGTATGCTGAGATGGGAAGATGGTTTATTTTATTACAACAACACTGCGTGACTTTTATTTATTAATTCATTACATTCATACATTACAGAATATTGAGATTCCTCAATATATATTTGCTATAGTCGCCGCGCTTGGCAGCCAAATACCAGACGGCGTTTTTCATTATCTATATCTATACAAATAAATTGAATAATAAAAATAGTTAATAATTAAATAATAAAATTGAAGTGTAAATGCATATGAAAGTATATACGGTACTAATAACAAAAATACAATTTTAAAGTTTTTGTCTGTCTGTCTGTCCGTCTGTCTGTCTGTTTGTTCCGGCTAATCTTCGAAACGGTTGGACCGATTTTGACGGGATTTTCACTGGCAGATAGCTGATATCACAAGGAGTAACTTAGGCTACTTTTATTTTGGAAAAAGAATTGGGGTTCCGCGCAAAAAAATAAAACCCCAAATAACACGCGGGCGAAGTCGCTGTGAACAGCTAGTTGTTATTAAGTTGTTATCGAGATGATGCTGATAGATAAAACTTGATAAAGCTGTCCATCCCCTGTTTCAATTTCCACTTACGCCCCATTGGCTTTCATTGCCTCACTATAAAGTTGTGAGTGACGAAAATCCAATTCAAAAGTTGAAATGAAATATCTCGAGATAGATGAGAGCCTGTCAACACCAGACGACTCCCAGTAGCCGGGCTAGCATCACACAGCTCATCCACCGAATAATAAAATTAAAAAAAGCCTAAACTACTTACTTATAATCTTATTATACTCCCGTAACACGTAACAATACTTCAGTTTATTTCTTGCAAAACCCATAAACCTTTATGCATTCGCGTCAACGTTTCGCTTGCATTTAAATTGCACTAAAATTAGAATATCCGTGGTTTTGAGTGCGTGCTCCAAATAGAGTCCTAGTTTCGTGAACTTTGTATCGTGGACACGTACTTGAAATTTTATTCGTGTTTAGTTAATGTTTTATGAAATTTTAAATAAAAATCTTAAAAACGGTTGACCGTGCAGGCCATCTCTGGAACTTCCCGTTTATTTCTTGACTTGAAAATCTAATCAGCTCGAAGTCTCAACGAATACTCTCATGTCGCCAATCTCGATCGGTTGATTCGTTCTAAAGATATCGTACGACAAAATTTTATTTACATTCATACATACTCATACTCACACACACACGCACTCACACGCACTCACACACACACTCACCGACACACTCACACACACACACTCACACACACACACACACACACACACACACACACACACACACACACACACACGCACGCACACACTCATCCACACGCTCACACACATTCAAACACTCACACACTCTCACACACACACTCACACAACACAGAAACACACACATACACTCACACACACACTCGCACACTCACACACACACTCACACACACTCTCACACGCACTCACACACACACTCACACTCACACACACACACACTCACACTCACACTCACACACACACTCACACACACACTCACACACACACTCACACACACCTCTTGCCGGACCTTCAACCGGGAATGGTCGGACCGAAATCTATAACTTCCTACTTTTGAAAATCATTAATTTTCAAAGCGGGAAGTTAAAAATTCATGTTTTTAGTACTACGCCTATCGATGTCGACCGTCACAAATACAACAAACTTAACTACTAAGGGTATCTTTGTCTCTTTGTGTTCGTGTCCTTCATTAGTGTCCGTTATTACTGTCCTTTCCTTTAGTTACTTTTATTATTGTGGGGTGTTTATAGAGTATTCAAGGAAATAATAAATAAACATAAATATATATTTAATATGTTATCATAAATAAATAAAAGACAAATAAATAGCATCCCAACCAGATGGAAGCCCTCGCCAGGGGCGACTAAACAGTCGAGGGTTAGGGGAAAGGGAAAGAAACCGGCGGACGATGCGGGCGATATCGAGGAGCACCGCCTTCTCCATTTGAGCCCGGAGCGTCCGTCACGGAGTCCCAGTCGCCTCAGATGACCCGAAAGGCTGACCGGGATTAACCCGTTCGCAGAGACGACTATGACTACAGGAATAATTTCGGTCGGCAGACCACCCCACATGTCGATCACCTTATGAGCCAGGTCCAGATAATTTGTTTTTTATCTGCTTCGGTTTTCACGAGGTTCTCGTTATATGGAATGGTAATGTCGACCAAAAATCTCCTTGACAGCGTACTTTTAATATCAGGTGGACTATGTGCAGGTTTGTTGCCTTTATTCTATTAAAAGAATAGAAATATGAATATAACAAAAATAAATAAATTACTCAGGCTTTTCCATAGTCATATGAAATAACGAATGCAAGCGTAATTTACGCTAAACATACTTGTTAGAGACCAAAAGCTCACGTTGCATAAATTTCACATTTTTAATAAACACTTACATCCATAGCCTTTGGTGTATTGAAGTAACACAAATGTACTATTGATAGATCCACTGTAGCCAAACGACCGTACACTAACTCGATGACTGCGTTTGTTGGTCTTATATACCACCAGTACGTAAAAATTCTAATCTAAAGTATTTCCGTAATGAGTTGATAATTACTTTATGCGTCAACCAGTTTATCTCACATTTCCGTTGCCTATCTCAACATTTCTTCGTATTGTGTTTTGTTTGGTGATCAATGACTCAAGTACGATTTACTATATTACTTACTTACTAACTTACTATATTACTGGTACTGTGAGTTAGACTTACTATATTAACCCATATTTTAGAAGCACCTAAATTATGCTATGCACTACAAACGAGTGAAACAAGACGGATAGAAATTCAAATTAATTCATCGGTACTTCTGTTTACTACCTTGTATCAAATGTAAATTTGTTAACTTTGTACTATTAGTCGGATGGTTTACTTATTAGTTGGAATGAGGGTACAAAGTCAAAGGTCTTAGGTGTGCGAACCTCCCGTGTCTCTGCCACCGCATAAATAATTATTAGGTTACGACGAGTCAGTTTTTGTACTTACTCACACATTTGCGGCATAATATATTTATTTAACAATTCAATTTTACGATTTTTTTTTTGGAATAATGGTGACAAACTAGTACAAAGTCCACTTGATGGTAAGTGGATGCTGTTACACATAGATATCTACATCCGTCTTCGATTACGATGCAAAATGCAGATGCGTTGTCACCCCGAGGACTAAGATGGAATATCTCGTTTCCGGTAAAAAGGGTCTCCGGTTCTCAACACTCATCATAAGAAACCGCTGTCTGACGCTGGTATTCTGTGAGAGCTTGGTTCTTCCCCGGTCGACCCATACGTGCCACAACCATAATATAGCTTAAATTCCATCTTAGTCCTCTGGGTGACAACGGATCTACATTTTAATTCTTAATCGAGCACAGTAGATGGACTATGTCAACGTTTGTCACCCATACTCCACAACAAAAACGGGCAAGTACGTGTCGGGCCACGCACAATGTAGGGTTCCGTAGTTGGCGGTCACAATACGAGAACTTCGATGGGGCCTTCTTGATACTATGAGCATATTAAGTGAGTTCGCGGTTTGATCGCTATAACGACTAAAAATTTGCACAAATAGAACGATGGTAACTGAAGTACTTATTTTCCAAGCTGATTTATAGGATGGTATCAAAAAAATTAAAAATCTTTTCAATTTTGAAACGAATACGATCTACATCTAATCATTCACATGCCAAAGCCCGTAAAAAAAATGGTCATAGTTCCCTATCCGTCTATTGCTTTCCGGCAGTGCAATCCTATCCTAAAATTTACATGACCGTAACGAACCGTTTCGTAAACCACCACTGCCCTAAACTAACCTGATGGTCGCTTGCGTAAACAAAGAGTACAGCAAATGAATATTGGAGGCCTACAAATAACTAGTAACTAAAAACCAAAAGAAATTGTAAATAAGGGACAAAGAATTAATTTTCCTATTTAAACGACATTTTAGTTGTTAACTTGAATTGGTGAATTTCCGTACATCACTAGAAAGGGTTAAAAATTAAAACTACTTCCACATAATCACTTCTGAAGTCAAGGCTAAAACATAACGTATCGTAGAATTACAATAAAGCCCCTACTTCAGAAGTGATTATATGGAAGCTATTTTTTTAAGTCGGTTTTTTATTAAAAGTTAAATTATAACATAATTTTTTCATAACTTTAATATCATATAATAATATAATGATAAAAATCAAATGTACAATTTACACAAAATGTTGTTAATTAATTAATATTAACAAAGAGTAACAAAAATAGATATAGAGATAATTCGTTCCAACGAATATATGTTGGTAAATAATGAACACTCGAAATTTATTTCACGCTACTGTATTGTAGTATTCTCTCAAATCAAAGCTCGAAGGGTTCTGAATTAAAATAAGTAAATTCTAAATTTCTTCTAAACAAAGTACACGGCGCAGTTGTTACAGATCGTGATTAAATTTCAACGAGTCCCTTGAATAACATTCAAAGTCTTGCTTTAGTATTTATTACAAATACAAAGATGAATACATCCGATCAACAAGTCCCGTCGCGAGTTTGTAACTCAAAGAAACCTAACGAATAGATCGTCGGGCCTACATTAACGAGATATAGACGTGTTTCTGTAAGAATCTTTTTTAATAATGCGAGGAAATATTAAAGCGATAAAGGCTCGGAATATTTACTTTCAAATCTTGACGACTTTGTGGCATTCCTTGCCTATATTTAGCTGCGAACTTGTGAAGGCTGTAATGAATGAATGAATGAATGAATGGTCACAACGGCGAAAAATGGTAAACTAATGTAACAAAATAGTTACTATTAGGTCCTTACATATGAAATTAGCGTTTTGTCGTACTGACCACTTTGATCTGAAATATCTACTCTTTGGTTAAGAATTCCAAATTCAAATTTATAAATTCATTCTGATATATTTGAGTTTTAAAAACAGGCATTCATTTGTTCTTTCCTCATTATTTTTTCTTTGGTGTCGGTAATAAGCCGCACAATGTAAAACATGAAATATCGGTATATTTACGAGTACGAGTTCTACCCTGGCACCAGTGATGCAGAAACAGCTCGAAGGATTAATGATGTGTACGGCACTAGTGTCGCAAAAGAAAGCACGGTACGTTTTTGGTTTCAACGTTTTCGTTCTGGAAATTTCGAACTTCAGAACCAACCCCGTGGATGGTCGGAGACCAAAGTGGAAAATGAAGAATTAAAAGCTATTGTGGAAGCGGACTAACCCACTTGAAGCAAATCGGGAAAGTAAAAAAACTTGAACGATGGTACCTCATGAATTGAGTGAATCGAACTTGCAAACACGCGTCGACTGCTGTGTTACTTTGCTCAACCGACACAATAATGAAGGGATTTTAAATCAAATCATTACTTGTGATGACTTGGATACTGTACTATAATCGGAAGCGCTCGTTGCAATGGCTGAAGCCTGGAGACCCAGCCAAATCCTGCCCTAAACGAAAATTGACTCAGAAAAAGTTACTTATGAGTGTTTGGTGGACTAGCGCCGGTGTCGTTCACTACAGCTTTCTATAATCTGGCCAAACGATTACGGCAGATATCTATTGTCAGCAACTGCAAACCATGAAGGAAGAACTAGCTGCTGAACAACCGAGATTGGTCAATCGCTCTAGGCCACTGCTGCTTCACGACAACGCAAGACCACACACTGCACAACAAACAAACATTAAGTTAGATGAGCTACAATTGTAATGTTTGCGACATCCACCGTACTCCCCGGACCTTGCTCCAACAGATTACCATTTTTTCCGGGATTTGGACAACTTAATCGAGCAATTTTACGTGGTAGAGCCATGCTGCAGCTATAAGTTGTAGCACGAATGGGTCGGCTCGACCGGGGAAGGACCACGCTCTCACAGAATACCAGCGTAAAATAGCAGCTTAATGCTGCTGTGTTTCGTATGGTGAGTGTAGAGAACCGGAGACCCTTTTTAATGGAAAAAAGGCGTTACATCTTAGTCCTCACGAGTGACAACGCATCTGCATTTTGATTATTTATTGAGGATAAATGTAGATGTCTATGGGCCACAGCAACCACTTACTATCAGGTGGACTGTGTGCTCGTTTGTCACTCGATCCCATAAAAAAAAAAACTTCTTACAAGGAAAAAAAATTAACTCCGATGCGGCAGTCCAAACCGCCTTGAAAGAGTTTGTTGATTCTCGCCCCCATGGTTTTTTTAGTAAAGGGATCAATGAACTACCTACGAGATGGCAAAAGTGCATAGATAGCAACGGTGCAGACTTTGATTAATTAAGTAAATTTTACAAAAAAAAGTTACTTTAAATTCCTCCCGTACAAAACGCCAATTTCATATGTAAGGACCTAATATTTTAAAAATAAGAAACTAATTTTACGGATTTTATCGCGTATATTAACTTATTTTACATTCCCGACGTTTCAAGCACTTTACAGCACTCATGGTCACGGGGGGGACCATGAGTGCTGTGAGTGCTGTAAAGTGCTTGAAACGTCGGGAATGTAAAATAAGTTAATATACGCGATAAAATCCGTAAAATTAGTTTCATTTAAATGTGTAGTGTTCGCGTAAATATAAGAAATCACTATAAAAATAAGAAGTTTAAAAAAATCCTAATACTTTTCTTTATTTTAAAATAGAATGTAGGATGTTAAAATAGGTTTAAAAAGAACACCATATTATACTACTGTTGTGGATGAGGGTTGAAACTAAAACAAAATACAACGAAGTGAGGGTAGAACTCGATACTCGTTTGTACTCGTTCGAACAGTGCAAATTACGGCACAGGCAAAGCCTGAATCGGTCAAATCGGTGATTCTGATTCTAATTCCTCTAGTGCAAGCAAAAAATGGCAGAATAGGCCGTGTTGCTGTTGTTTTGAATACTTTAACTACATATTTTAGTGTAATCTTGTATTTACTTCTAACTGCTTACGTTATTCCATCAATGTTTTATAATCAAAAGCCATTATTGGCACATTTGCCGCTTTTGCAATAATTTTAGTGCAGTATCTTATAATAATATTATAATTCTAAATTGTAATAATTATAAGTGTAGTCTAATACAACGCAATTACGCTGAGTGTGGTAATTTTAATCCAAACCCGCACACATAAAGCTTATGATTGCATTGCTTTGACTATATTTAGGATTTAGTTTTGTAGTTATAAGTCGTATTATGTTTTTATAACATGTGTGTTGGTGTTTGTTTTAGTTAATACATTATCTTTATGTCTATCTCATTCAGACAAGAACATGTATGTTTGGAAATAACCGTTACAAGGTCTGTGCCGTTGTGATCATATGTTACTACTTTAATTTCTATTATACTCCCGAAGTTTCAACTGTGCAACACCTATGGTAACGGGAGCACCGAGTCCTTTTATCTGACCGTAGCACAACAACTAACAGTATTTAATCCAGTACCTAAGACCTAATAATAAACGTTACTCAGCTCCAGTACACGCACTTGAGTACAATCTTGAGGTTATGATCTTATTAATAAACATATCTCAAGATGGGGATTAGGTTTACGATATCAGCTGAGTGCCACACTGATTAATAAAAAAAACTCGACTCTCAAGTATGTGTACTTGAGTGCAAGTCACAGAACAGTATTCCTAAGTACACCGTTTTGAGATACTGTTTTTATGTGTTTATTAATTAGCAACGATCTTGAGATGCTGATATCGTAATGAGGGCGTAATATGATTACGCACTTGAGTTCGTCGTTGAGTAACGTTTATAAATACGGGCCCAAGTATCGTAATAGCTGAGTAGCAGTAGCGCTTAGCAGTAGCAGTAGTAATAAACCTAGCAAGCTAACAGCATAGCAAAGTGGCGAAGCAATCAGCTTTGTAGCGGTTTCTAACGGTTGCCGTTGAGCAATCAGCTTCAAAATAGGAGGTTCAGATGCCTGGGTGATCAGTAATCGATTGCTGAAATCAGAATTTGAAAATTCGAAACCGTTCTCGAGATAATCGTGGGACAGACGGACAGACGGACAGACATCGTGAAATCAATAAGTGACTTTGCAAGCTTCGCCACTTAATAATAGTATCTATGCTTGGTTTTTAATTACATCAATTATTTATTTTAATTTTATATTTATTATATATTTTATTTTATATCTTACATAATTTGCCGAACCTTTCTATTTAAATAAAGAATATTTTTATTTTAGACTTTTTTAAAGTTGTATTCACGTAAATATGACGAATAATAGTTATAAATAATTCTAGTTATGCCGCTAAATGTGGGTATCTTCAAGGCAAGAGTGAATAGGCTTTAATTAAGCAAATTCAGTGCGCTTTACCATCAGGGGGATAAGCAAAAAGGTGCCAGTTCACATTGCCTCCTTCCTTCCAAATAAAACATTGGAATAGGCCGTTGTACGTATTTGAGATTTCGAAGAAACCTGAAGTTCGGGCGGTTCATTGAATCAAAGCCAAAGTAGCCGTATGGAATTAAAGTGTCTTGGCTAAGGTGTGGCGAAAATTCACACTGGGACAGGACTGGGACTTTTGACACTATAAAACGCGCGTCCGGTAATACATGTTATACAGCAGTTATATGTGCTCATTAGTAACCTAAATCTGGTTAAAGCTAATATCAACAGTCTCGAGCACAGGCGCAAAGTGAACCAGCCCTTCCGTGTTCTATAGGATAGATTCGGAGAGTGTGTGCGCGAATTACGAACCAATTCCTTTCTTTTTTTCACCATACGACAAGCAGAACCTCAGCCAGTCTCCATACCTTTGTTGTCGATATTCCGCGCAGAAAATCAGCGAATAAGTAGCTGGATAATATTGCTAAGTTTCGTATGGTACGTGATAAGAACCGCAGACCCTTTTTACCGGTTACCGATACATTGAATCTTAGTCAATCTTATGCCACAGGAGAAACAGATTTCCGATTTGAAAATTTCCTATAATAGAAAATTATCTTTTGATAATTTTTTATAGATAAAATATAGGTAATAATTTTTTCTCAGATGATCTCATGAATTATTTGCTTATTTGAATGATTTATAATAAAAATAATAATAAACAATTAACGAAGTCATTCAACAGCCTTTTGCTATTGTTATCACAAATAAAATTATAAATTATATAATTTATTAATAATTAAAAATTCCTTTTTGTTATTAAATTTCCCGTCGGCATTCTAATCCTAGTTTTGGTCTGTTTTCAATTAGTATAACGGTAATTTAAAAGTTTAATGGACCACGTTATAGATAAATTAACAAGAAAAACTATTTGAAAAGTTGTTTCTCGTTTATTCTTTTATTTAAAAACTTTTAAGACATAATTTCAAATGTTAGAAATAAATTGTTTTAATACGAAAAATTGCTCTTTTTATATATGTAGGTACTTTTCATTCATAGTTAGATACAAATTGCACGGTGTGCACTAAAATTCCACCCTTACGCGCACTTAGCAATTAAAAGTAGAAATGAAAGTTTAATGTTTTTTATTGAGTAGGTACAACAATACTGCCACGCCGCCTGCCAAGTGTTGCAATTATGGCAAAATCTACCCTATGAGGCCATCAATGGGGGAGGCCTTTGATAACTTTTTAGGCTGAACAACATTAGAATATTACGACAGGGATAGTCATAAAATCTGCACATGATGAAATTTGTCCTCAACAGTAATGGTGCTAATTCCGTTAGCTAAGAGCTTTTTCAAATAACAAAAAGTTTGAAAATATGCGCTTATATTTTAGAATATTACATAATACTTTAATATATATTTTATTTATAGTATTAAAATACGTTATTCTTTTTATTCTATTATATATTTCAATATAGAACTGCGTTTCAAAGTTTAGCTTGCGTAAATTATATTAAAAAAGTACACATTGGTAGATACACATAAAATGGCAAACATGATCCCGCCACATCTTGAAGAATCGCTGTAGGGCCTGGCCCGACAACGCGACGGCATTAACACTTTATTTGTATATTATATTATATGTACCTACGCGTTGCAGCAACCGGTTCTCGTATTTTATTTATAATTTAACGCAAAGCATCAACGCAACAAAACCTCCTGAAATCACGCGAATCTTCTTCATCAACTTTATTATATATTTCGCAACTTTCGCTCGCGCCGGACAATATTTTGAAACTTCGAAAAAAGTTCGGCAAAGTATAATCGTACTTACAGCGTGTGAGCGTCCGTCGGAGTTTTGGGAATTGCCTGGAGGTCTTGATGGAGGCAGCGGACCGCGTTCCCGAGGCATTGACATTTTGCCGGGCAAGGGATCTCGCAGATGGCGTAAGTTAACAAGTTGAGGAAAATGAGAAGTTTAATTGTGGGCCCCATTTCGGACACGGGAGAACTGTTCACTAGCAGCCGCGACGGTTGGCGCTTGGCGAACGAATGACTAAGGGGAACGCCGAGCCTGTGAGCTTGGCGACCGAGGCGCGCGGAGGCGAGTGGGCGGAGACGCTCCTCAACTGCTGGGCTGGAACCTGGCGCTATTCTCGTGTAGTGCTGTCGCATTCGACACACGGCGTCCATTATTTCAATCTCACTACAGTTGATGACTCGGCGGGATTGGATCCGCTGAACACTGTTCGATGCTAAAGCGTTATACGATACGATTTTTGTAATATTGAATTTGAGATAGCTACCAACCTAGTTTGGTAGGACATAGTAAATTCAGTAAAATATTTAGTCCCAGCATTTAATTGACTTTTATAATTTGATTTCGACAATTGTTCATGTAATAATAAACTACACTCAACATTAAATAAGTAATTATATCAAAACTTTATTCGGCGTTATAGTTTACGATATTTTATCATAAAGAGTATTTTACTGGGTTTTAAGTCATCCAAAGAGGTTTATTTTGTAATTTCTGTGTTATAACTCTAAACAAACACTGCTTAAAATCTTTCCACACAAACGAAGAAATATATTGTCGTTTTCGGAAAAGTGCACTTGCTTAGCAACCTATTCTTTTTGAATGTTATAGTATAAGTACATTTCACAACTTCTGGATTTTAACTAACAGCAATTTTCGAGAACGAACAGTTAATTATCATTGAATAATATTATTATATTTATTTATCCGTATTTAGAAGATTCTTTATTACGGAAAGATGTGGATGTCTATGGGTCACAACAACCACTTACCATCAGGTGGACTGTGTGCTCGTTTGTCACCCTATCCTGTAAAATATTATATAATACTCTAGTAAGTGGTAATACTATCCGTTACCTGAAAATCTCTTACCGTGCCGTTTCGCCAATGGTCTTAGGTTCGAACCCCAACCGGTGATATAATTTGTAAAAAATAGTAGTCGAATTTTGGGCCTGGGCGTGTTATGATTGTTTTCGTGACTCTATCTATGTTATCCTAAGATACCCCACTTACGAAATCCGAAACAAAGCGAATATTGGAAAAGTAGTAAATTAAAAAAAAAACTTGTAAACATAATATTTCATTCCTAATTAATTCATAACAGTTTATCAAAGTTTAATGCTGAATATAGGTCCCCCTATATACGGCCTCGTAGGGGGGATATTTGACCGTGCGGTGTCGTTGTAAGAATATCTATTTTAAATGTTTTAATGTTTTTAGAAAAACGTTGCCCCCTCACTAGGATTTCCTCCTGCATCGTGGAGGCAGTTTACAAAGACAAATTGCACAAGGACAAACATCCAGACCCGAAACAATTATTTGTAGGCCATACAAACACTTGTTCCGTGCGGGATTCGAACCCGCGCCCCCCAGCGCAAGCAACTCATTGCTAAGCCACTGCGCCACGGAGCCGTCTATATAGAGTGGTCCTTCCCCGGTCGAACCTACCCATTCGTGCGACAACTATACTACTAATATAGCTGCAGCATGGCTCTACCGCGTAAAGAATACTAATGGTAAGTGGATGCTGTAGTCCATAGACATGTACTGTACATCTCTCCTCGATTATTAAGAATCAAAATACAGAGACGCGTTGTCACCCTGAGGACTAAGATGAAATGCCTTGTTTCCAGTAAAAAGGGTCTCCGGTTCTTTACATCTACTTTAGACACAATAGCATTAAACTGCAATTTCACGCTGGTATTCTGTGCAATAGTTAATAATTGTGTGAAATTTAAATTTTAAAATTAATGGTCAAATCTAGAAAAACAACGTTGTAATAAACTTTTGGATGCCATGTCGGCAGCCTCCAGAACAGGTCTCGGGATGCCCAGCCTTCTAGATGTCGAGGCAACTGTTTTTCATACCCAAAACATTTTTTAAAACCCAAGCCTTTTTTGTTGTATATATATATATATATATATACATATGAGCACAAGTTCCCAATCTATTTACTACACTAAACACACACATACGTGTTTATTAACCTACAATGTAACAGTTGTTCTGCAAAACGCTGATTTAAGTAAGTATAAGTTCATGACAAAAGATAGTTCTTACCTATCCAAATACAGTTTAAATAAAGTTTATTTACATTTTTACTCAGCCGAGCTTTAGCTACCAAAACACCTACCTTTATTGGAGCAGCATAATACCTTTACATTTAATTTGGAAGCAGTTTCAAATAATTTAAATTATCATTTTTTTTTTAATATTGTCTAACTTATTTTCATTAGATTTTGATTTGTAAAAAATACTTAATTTTATCTACAATATTAAAAACTACGATAATAAAAAAGAAAAACTAAAACTAGAAACTTAATTATCATATATCATTTTTTTTTCTTTTTACTAATAGAAGTCTACTGAGTACTATCAGACCTTTTCTTTGTGGAAGAGGAGGCAAACGAACATACACCTCATCTAATGGTAACCAGGAGAATTGTAGTTACATTGCCGGCTTTTTATAAAGTATTAAAAGTCCCTAAGCCGAATCGGTCCAGAAAAAAATGCGTCAATACATACATACAATCACTAGCAACAATAATATTTTTTGTTAATTTATAATGCAGCCCACAAATAAGTTAATAAATATTTACACAAGTGCATCAAAATATACAAGGCATGAATGCCAGAGTTGGAAATTTTACAAGCAATCCAAAACAAGGAATTTCTTCTACCATATTCCGGGTTCTACTTGACAATTCGCACCAGTGCTTTTGATAAAACTTATCCACCGTAAGCCCTTTCTCCTGAACGATGCCTCACACAAAATTCAGTTCGATAAATAAAATTTGACGTAGGTATTTTTGGCAAATTAATTGAGCGACGGTTATTACGACTTCTAGTACATCTTTAATGAGGGCGTTTCAAATCATTTTACGAATTCTCGGATTTTTTTGACAGAGTCTATTAATATGTCGGAAATAACGTTGCCTATGTTATTTAATAAACAACTCCTTCTCAGTTCCACGAAAGCGGCTCTAATGATTTTAGATCAAGAATCTTAACAAGAATCTTAATATGAGTCTCAATTAGGGGAATAAATTCTGAGGTTTTTCTCAATATCGCTAATGATATGGTTGTGTAAATAGTAAAACAATTTTGTCTATAATTATCAACTTCACGTGATATAACGTTTAATAGCCGAATAACGAACAGGGTTGTAGCGATCGACAAATAGAGGTATCAGCAACATTCAAATTTGAACATAAACATCCTTCTTATTATTTCGGTTGTTAACAGGAAGGTGCTGCCGGCCATCTTTTTTATTAGTTTCCCACGTCGTAGTGAATTCGAGATCCACGGAATGATATGAGGTAGTGAGGAAGAGGGATAACAATTATAAATTTCAAATTGAAATTCCACAGATTGAAAATATTATCACCAATGCCTCTGGCGCTGTATTGGTTGTTCGTTCACTAACCTGCTTGTTTGCCCAGCGTGAGGTGTATAATCAAATCTTTATTTTTATGTCGGTTAGCACTTCTTCTTTAAAACATTCTTTTATATTCAACAGTTGATTATAAAAGCTGTAACGAATAAAGAACTAAGGATATGTTCCGAAATACCAGCATGATGTTCAAGTGTTTCGTAAAGTGGGCGACACGTTTTATATATGTGGTTAGTACGTATAATACATACCAAACATCCACTTATCATCAAATTTTTTCGTTTGTATTTCTTACTTATAGTTCAAATTATGGATTATTGTTAAAGATAGAAAATAAATCATGGAATGTAAAACTTTAAGCTATCATTCGTTCGGGTAGCATAAAGTATAGTGCAACAACTAGCTTAAATCAGTTATTTTACGATGAGCCTAGTCAGTTGTGGGAATTATTCCTTCATTAAAAGTAAAGAAGGTTGTGCGGAGTATTGCGGAGAAGCTTTTCCATATCATTTCACATCGCGATATGCAGTTCCTAGTTTTGCTGTTGATTTGCATACTTCATTTATTTTAATGATTTGCATTTATTTCTATGTGCTTATTGAGTTCCTTATGTTATTATACATAAATTACATAATGTGTTTCATATGTTGTATAACATAAATTTGTATAAATAAAATTGAAGTGTCTACCTACTGTCTGTAATATTCAAGTAACTGTCTTTTATTGAGTAAGTTATTTGCATGCCATCAAGACATGAGTAAACATTTTTTTAAATTGTGATTGTGTGTCTGTCTATCTGGGCTAATCTTCGGAATTTGCTGAACTGATTGTAATGACACTTCTCAAACAGATAGAGAGCTATCCAAATATATATTTTATGTGAAAAACTTGGAGATTTTTTCGAGATATCGAAATATTGATGAAATAAATGGCCTTTGATAAGTATCTTAAATCTATAGAACGCCACATTAATTTTACCATTTTTATCTACACTTCCCAGGTCGAAGGCGCGGTAGGTAGCTAATTTAAAATATAGTATAAGATTGAAATTAGTATATTCTGAAGATGAAAAAAAAACAATCGCTTGAGCTTGTAAGCATTTTATTAATTTATCGTTCAATTACTTAAAAATAATAAGATTTTGTACTGACAAACTTTGGCGCAAAAGGTATAAATAAGTAAATTGTGCATTTGTAGGAACAGTATCTACAAAATAGACCTATTACATCGGACAAAAATACGAAACACGCGGTTATATCTTATGAATCTTATGTTTTGTTTAGGCCATTTCTTTGTAAACTTCAATTTGCATAACTGTTGGATTTTGAGAAAATGTACAGTGGGAATTAGGTTTAAACTGCAGTTCGAACAAGTAGAAAGAGATTTGCTTGGTCGTTACTAGCGCAGATAGAGAACTAATGAAATTTTATACTGACGTCCATCGTTGCAGACAATTAACATAGCATTCTTCAAGGTAACGCAGTTGAGGTCTTTTGTTATAAAAGTGTATTTTCAAACAAATTAACTGTCCACTTGATAATTAGTGACTACAACCATGAAACAAATACAAAGAGGAGACGTTGTAATTACATTTCACTATGTAACAACGCGCGACAATTTGCGGGGTGAGGGGATGCAAAGCCCCGCCCACTTTACACTATCAACATCTACCGATAAATAGTAAAACTACTCGAATCTTTCCATATCGATGTTGCAATGTAGCTTAGCTACCTTGACGGTAGATGGCGGCATGTCCACAAAATGTTATAAACTATAAAAATAATAGTCTATCTGAGTAGTTTTTACACAATAAAACACAACGCTTCATCGTTTTCTTCTTAATACTACGAAAATACACCGATTTCCGATTTTTTCAACATATAAGCGCACAGGACGAATGCTGACAGTACACTAACTAAAGCCATGCCCACTATGATGACGTCAGGACCTACTTAGAATCACAGTGCATAGTTGCTTATGCCGTCTCCCCTTTGTATTAGCTTCATGACTACAACAGTCCATGGACATCTGCAGCCGACTTCAAACAAAAAAAAGGTACAGCAGAGGGCTAAGATGGCATGGAACGCCTCACAGTACGTAATTATACTCTATATATATGACGGCTCCGTGGCGCAGTGGCTTAACAATGAGTTGCTGCGCTGGGGGCTGCGGATTCGAATCCCGCACGGAACAAGTATTTGTATGGCCTACAAATAATTGTTTCGTGTCTGGATGTTTGTCCTTGTGCAATTTGTGTTTGTAAACTGCCTCCACGATACAGGAGAAAATCCTAGTGTGGGGGTAATGTTTTTAGACCTTATTCAGACTATAATCAACTACTGGAGACAGCCGTGGCACGAGTAGCTCTGTGATTAACAGTCACGTTTACTACTACCAGAAGAAGGAGGCAGTCAAGAGTGAGTCAGATACCCTAGTACTGGTAATAACATAGTATCACCAGAATGTAGGATTTCTGCTCATACTAGGACTTGTTCTACTTAATGTCAAATGGGTTATAAGTTATGAATATGGTTAAACGGCGCCATCGAAATCGAATCGAAATTTAAAAACGTTTGAGAGCTAATTTTTTTTTTCACTTATTATAAGCCAATGCTTGAACACAATCCTACATGGTGGTAAGTAGTGATGCAGCCCTAGATGGTAAATCGCACTGTCTTAGCGTAACAAAAGGTTTTAAAATAGATCGACAAATATAATAAGAGACATTTTACATTTTCAACTATTCTAAGCCAGTAGTGTCCTTTTATTTAATGTTAATTACACAAAATACAGTCGGTTATTTCTTATAATACTTTCGCCAAACTGCAGGGCAGTTTGTTGGCGAATACATCACCCACATGCGTTCTATATCTACTGTAATTAATAGCTTAATCTTGAATTTAAAACTTAAAATAGAAAAATATAAAAATAGAAAAATTAAATCGAAACTTATAAATACTTAAACTTATTAATAATTAAATAATTACACATATAAATATTAATTAAGACTATTATTTTCAATTTAGACAGTATTAACTATTACACGTATAATTATCCAGCAACCACGCTTTCAACTTCCTTTAAAATATTTCTTTATTTATGCATTTGTATTCAGAAAATATCATGTTAAAAATACGTGCTACATGATATTTTCCTCGTCCTCTTGCCGTAGTAATCGTTAATCCTCAAATGCTCCACGTATCTGTTTCGAGGAGTAATTCTTGTATTTTTTTCTAAATGTTCGAACTGTTTTAAACTGTAGAGATAATAATGTTTTATTTGTATAGGTAATATTCTAAATTTTTTAAACAAATTATTATAGTTTTCGTCTATGTTATATTTTTTCTTTGTTTTTTTATCAATAAACAATTTTTTCAACCTAACTTGTAGCTTAAGAATTTTATCTGTATATGTTTGGAAAGTACGTCCATATGCAATTAGTCCATAACTAAGGGCTGAACCGGCTAGTGCATAATAAACATTTTTAAGATATACCTGCTAACTATAAGTTTTAAGTTATTAAGCCTAGATAATATGGATCTTAATCTATCACAGACAGATTTTTATACGTGGTAGAGCCACGCTGCAGTTATACTATGGTTGTAGTACCAATGGGTCGGCTCGACCGGGTAAGGACTACGCTCTCACAGAATACCAGCGTAAAATAGCAGCTTAACACTGCTGTGTTTCGTATGGTGAGTGTAGAGAACCGGAGATACTTTTTACTGAAAAACTGGCATTCCGTCTTGGTCTTCATAAGTGACAGCGCATCTCCATATTGATTCGCGAACGAGGATTAATGTGGATGTTTATGTGCCACGGCAACCACTTACCATCAGTTGGACTGTGTGCTCGTTTGTCACTCTATCCTATAAAAAAAAACAATGTTAATTTGCAATTACCAACTAAAATTACATTCTATTGTTAGCTCTAAGTACTTGTAACTATTTACAAATTATATTATTGTACATTTGAATTGTTCCAATTTATTATGTACTCATAAACACTCATACGAATGATCAAAGATGTTAATTTCTTCACTAGGTTTTGTCACATATGGAGAGTGGAGAAGCATACACTTTGTCTTAGATACGTTAGGTATAATGCCGTTGTCATGTCCTCTATAACTTTAACGTTCCTGTCGGCGTACATTAGGCACGTGTCATCGGCGTACTTATAGGTGGAACAATGTTTTACAACGTTAGTAATGCTATTCACGTGCATGGTGTACCCGACAGGTCCGAATACGGAGCCGGTTGGCACACCCAGTGTTACATCAGCTTCATCCCCAGTCGTACCATTGATCATAGTGCGTAGTTCTCAGTTCTTTAAGTAATTGAGGAACCTTTTGTTTATTGGACCTCGAATCCCAAACTCTTGCATTGCTTCAAGAATCCTTTCGTGATTCAACGTACCGAATGCTTTTTTGAAATCAATGAACAATACAACGACATAATTTTTACTGTTTAGTTCATCATTAACATCATCGGCAAATCATGACAGTGCGCTTGATGTACTTTATGGCTTTTTAAACCCATGTGCTTTATATATTAAGGTACGTGAGGATAATATGGTCACCTTAAGCTTTGCTGCCCTATAAAACCAAAAGTAGGAGAAGAACAGAGACAAAGATACAAAGTCATAGTATCTTTATCTCTGTTCTTCTCCTAGTTTTGGTACTGTAACAAATATATGAAAAAAATACCACTTGCCAAATAATTAGGAACACTTCAAAAAATCAACTTAAAAAGGACTAACTAAACTCTACAATAATAAAATCGACTAAATTATTTACTATAATGTCAACTGTCAAAATGGCGTCTATGAAGCAGCGCCCTTTTGGCCTTTTATTATTTGATTGACTGATGAAGAGCTAGCGTATCACAGAGCCATCCATGCAAAAAAGACTTTAGTTTTTGAGTAATAAGAAAGTGACCGTATTAACCGGATGACCATATTACCCTCGCGTACTATATATGATTTTTTCCAGAAACATACTTATTTGCTTAACAATAATTTTATTCGACTACTTTATTTATGACTGACTATATACCAATCGACCTATAATTTGAATATTCTAAGTGATTACCTTGTTGAAATACGTACGACGTATAATTGCATTTTTAAGTAATTTGGATATGCACCGTTTTGTACACACATATTCACAAATTTTGCAAGCAACGGGCTAATCTCTTTCTTCACATACTTTAAGTCTTTTACTGTTATTTCATCTACACCCGGTGATTTATTACGGCCTTTATCTATATTTTTTACAGTCTCGTTCGATGATACTGCTTGGTAACGGAATGATACGTTACTATAATCCTACCTGATGGTAAATGGTGATCTAATCGAAGATGGTAAAGCGCTCTGACTTAGCTTCACAAAAACCTATTCACTCTTGCCTTGATGATATTGTATTGATTTAACCATTTACGATATTACCATACCATAACAACCTATAAAAGTCCGCTGCTGTACATATGCCTCCTCCATAGATGACCTCATAGAGGGTATTTTGCTATAATTAACACACTTGGCAGGCAGGTTGGCAACTGCAGTTTTTCACGATATTATAATGGGTAGTTAAGGCTACGGCCTGTTGTAACGACATATAAATCATCCTCCATCTGAACACGTGTCAGGCTCAGAACAAGTTTTGCTATTGGTAGTATAAACATTGTAAGGCGCGGACCACGAACTCAAAAGGTAGTGAGTTCGAATCCGCCATTCGACTACTGTCGTGAACCAGTCCTAAAACATAAATTTTCAACATAACAGGAATGGTTAAAAAGAATATTAGTAATGTTAATTCATAGGATTACTAGAATTAAAAAAAAACTATGATATCTCTTTCTAGTATAACTAGAGAGTACATCCCAGAACGACAAAACAGGTATTGCGTTCACCAAACCTAATGGTCCCTGTTTGCGAGCTAATGACGATGAGGTGAAATGAAGGATTAAATACTATAGCGATATTAATAACTAAATAATCAGTTATAGTTAAAACTTACCTGGTCACTAGTTAAGTCTGTCTTGTAGTATTGTGTATAGGTATGATAATTTTATCTTATTCCCCGTAATTATTGAAGGAATTAACTCTTACGAAGGGAGATTTAGGAATAAATAAGTACTTTTAATTAAAAGGTTATTTTTGAACCTCCTCAGTGGACTAATGAACGTAACAAGCTTAAAAGTCACAGTTACATTAATAACTTCTTCACCTATATTATTTAAATTGACTCGGCTTACCCTCCTGGTCCCATAGCATATCTAATTTAAAAAAAAAAACAACATAAATCCCACTTTTTTCATGTTTGACGATAATATCTCTTTACATACATACAAAAAAGCATACAGTCGAACTGACGCCATCCTTTTAAGATTGGCTATTAAAACATGTACTCAGAACTCTTATGACTCATCGAATAATCAATATGTCTAATAAATTAATCTGATTTTACTTAGAATATTTTTAATTAGATGTGGAAATATGTAATATCATGGTAATAGTATGTTCTACGTTTTAATATATTTTATTTACAAAACGAACATTAACGCACACTTCGCTAACCCCACATCAGTATCATTCCATCTAAAATGAGCAGCTTCTTTCAAATATTACAAACACAACCATTGATATATATACACAACTGAGACACGCGACAGTAAAAGGCTTCGTAATAAATTGTACACTGAAATTCGATGTTTTACTACAGCTTTTATTTGAAGTCGTCTACCCTAATTTGAGTCACAAAATAATTTGAGTGATGTAACGATAACTTTCAAATTAGAATTTATCAAATGCACCATATATATGTATAGAGCCGGAGGTACACATGTTATATACGTAAACAAAACTGCGTAGTGAAAATGTAAACACACCAATCGATCGATTGTCAATCGATGGCATCAATCGATGGTTGAATCATTGAATGCATAAGTCGACGTCGATCGTGCTGCTTGATTATTTGAGAACACGCCCCGGTCCACCGACCGCTACTTATTATACTCTTGTCAACCGCTCCCTATTGAATACATTTTGAAAGATACGATCATAATAAAAAAAAACACAGAAAATTACGCTATGTGACACAAAGTTGTGTCATTTATTTGTTAGCATCGCAACAGTAACTGTCACCGCGGCCACGGACTGAGCGACGTCTCTCGACGCATCGCAAACAATGACGCCATTCTAACTTTATCTCGAACATATAATATTATTAGATTGAGCTCCTGCGTCGGAAACAATTAATTACTTGTTCGAAAAACTGATGGATAATATTAATTACCCCGGCCGGAGTGACCAGCTGGTGGAAGAAATTACTTAAATTATCTGGTGCGGTGTGGATTACCAGAATTATGGTAAAGATGGTTTGTTGGTTTAAATGACCAACTGCTGGTTCAGAGCTATTAAAAATATGATTTTACGTAAATAATGGACTGTATGAGGAGGTGAAACAAGAAAAATATCATTAAAGTAATAATGATGTGATGTGGTATGGCTTACAAAGGAAATTAAATACGCGTAAAAAGCGGTGCGGGTGATATATAAATTATAATATATATATATATATATATATATATATATATATATATATATATATATATATATATATATATATATATATGGAAAATTAATTCCGTCTATTGGTGGTGTAAAAATATTCGCTACTCCATATCCCGTGGATATCGTAAGAAGCAACAGAGGGCAACAAACCAGGAGTTAGTCAGTAGCATATTCCTATTATGAAGTAAAGAATATAGATCGGCGGTTGCCAACCCACATGGTAAGCGTGGCAACTATGGCAAATATCTCCATATGAGGCAATCTATGGGGGAGGTCTATTCAGTGGACATTCTTACATTGCGTTGAAACGTTACGTACTCTTTATTGTAAAACTGAATACGTTCAGCTGTGAGAACTTTACGATGATTTGATCCGGAACTAAAACCAATTAATAACAATTGCCACTACTTTGAAATTTTGAATAAGTTGGCTATCTTAGCAATAAGTGTCACTAAGCTTTAAGGCCTGTTTACTAATAAAAGTTTTATAATATCAAACATTTACAATGTCGAAGTTATTTACGAGTATGTTTACCTACGATGAATTATTCGACTAGGTAAGTCTAACTTCGGCCGAGTGATCAATCGACGGATCTAACTCGGCTGGACAATATTCGGGAGATCGCGATTCACCTTCCTTTCACGTACGAACACAAAGTTGAAAGTAGATTGTTCAACAACTACGTGTAGCCCGGTGTAGCCAGTGATGACATATCGATCTAAGACGTAGTCCTTTACTGCTGGGCGTAATTTTTTTTAATAACTTGCTTTACGGCTCTGGGATCTAGCCCTTCTGGGCCTGAAGTTACAATGTATTATTATTCTTCATAGTATACTGCTTCACAATATGTTGATGCGTTACATTGTGCAGCCCTTGGGAGGTTTAGACGGCAACTTGAGCCAGCAGACAGCTAACAGTTGGCGATGGTATCTCAAGGAGCCTAAGCAGACAGACACCTTATCTCGAAAATCACATCACCATCAGAGCACTTGTTTCACCATTTCCACTAATAGTTCACATGCGTAGACACTTAATACACAAAATCGCACCATATGTAATCAAATATGTATATCAAAATCCACTTCAAACCATTATTTAAACAATATATATAAACCAGATATATAATAATACAGGAGCAGCAAATTTCTCAAGTGGCAGTCTCGAAACATTAAGCGAACTATACGGCGGCTACCCACTAGATAGAGTGACGACCTGGTAAGAAATGCAGGTGGCTCAGGACCGTGCATATGACATTCCTTGGAGGAAGCCCGAAGAGCTGTAATGATGATGATGATGAATATTTATCTCTGGAATTCTTGTATTGACGGTTTATAGAGCATTCGAGTCATAGGGCTACAGTCTAGTCTAGTATACAAATTTATGCCACTGTAATTCAGTGTTCATTGTGTTCAATTTTTTCTTACTTTTGCTGCCAAAGGGAGCGGGCATATTAAAAATCTTACGTAAGATTTAAAAAAAACAGTATAAATATTTTTTAAACAATATTTATATGTAATCTAAATTAATTATACTATTTTTATTATTCTGTCATGGTATAGCGAATTTCCATTTACATAAAAAGCAGGAATGTAGAACCTAAAAAGTTCGCCCATCGTGTATAACTGCTCGACATGCACGGGAATTAATGTGCATAATAAGAGATGCAGATGGAAACGAAGACCCCGAATGACTAAAGGTGGCATTAATAATTCAATCGATTTAACGAATTTTAGTCGGAATTGTGAATATATATATTCAATAATTGTTGAGCCCGTGATTAACAAATTAATCGTTATAACGCTCATGCTTTAACTTTCATTTATATGACACCCACGACAATGACCTTCGGCATTCGAAGGATCACAGAGAGGCAGGGTTGGCGGTTGTTTAGAGCCAGCATCTAGACGAGAATCGCTCGAAAACAGAGATGCAAATAGATTTACTTTCTCAGCCGCAGAGTGAGCCAATGTTCCATCAGATTTCTGTATGGGTAGCAATGAGGGACGGCAGAAGTTGGATTCGGCGGCTTTTGACAGGGACCAAAGTTGTTTACTATCAGGAAGGTAGGAAGCAAGTCTGGCCCCTAAACAACTAACGTGGTAAAATCTTGAACTGCGGAGAACCCGCTTGCTGGTCGACGGAATGGCGTGCAAGTACACTAACCTCATTCGCACATTGCAAAAATTGCAGTTGTGATTTTTAAAGGAATTTTATTTTCTTTTTTTTTTCACATTATTTAAAAAAACGTTACCCTCCACACTAGAATTTTCTCCTGTATAGTGGAGGCAGTTTACAAACATAAAATGCACGAGGACAAACATCCAGACCCGGAACAGGCCATACAAATACTTGTTCCGTGCGGGATCCGAACCCGCAGCCCCCAACGCAACAACTCATTGCTAAGCCACTGCGCCACGGAGCCGTCTTGAAAATAAACCTTTACAAATAATATTGTCCTGAAAGCAAAAGACATACCATGCCAATACGTTGCCTGTCAAAAGTCTACTGCTGAACATAGACCAAACATCCATATTTACATAGGTAATTTTTTTGCTTCGTAATAAATTTAACTTCACAAGTCTCCGTAGTAGCACCCGAAAAATATAGTTATTTAACATAGATCCAGCTATACAATGTTTTGTAAATACTAGTAATGCTATTAAACATTACTAATATTCCCTTTAACCACTTCTGGTAAGCTTAAAATGCTTGTGTTAGAAGTGGTCCACGACAGTAGTCGAATGGCGGATTCAAACCCACGACCTTTCGAGTTCACGGTCCGCACCCTGCCATTAGGCTACTGACGCTTCAAAAGTTAACTATGTATATTGTTGACTAATAACAGAAAATATTTTGTGGCTACGTTAACGTACATGTTGACTTCATCATTTAAGGATATGAGAAAATGTTGACAGTTATTCTATGTACATTATACCTATATGTTTAAAATTTACCTATTAATATATTGTATAATTGAACCCATTAACTATCAAGTTTCAGAATCTGGCATCAGAGGAGTAAAAAATTAAATAAATAAGATAATAATAATAAATTTATTTTGTTGTATATTAAAGTTACATTTTCTCATTATAAATCACAAGTATCGTAAAACGTCTGCATTGTATAGTGCACTTTAGTTCAATAATAACTTTCATTACATAAGCAAGTTGTTGATTTTAATGAATATTACATTTATTAATTTTATATTCTGTATTCCTACTGGCTGGACATATAGAACCTTCTATTTTGTTATGTACATATCGAGATCTGTAAACTAACCTGTGTTAACAAAATAAACTTTTGTTTTTTTCGTTTGTTTTTTTTTATTGATTTGATTGGGAGGTTGAAACTACTTGCAAAAAAGTTGAGGATACATACATATATTATATAGTTGCAAAATCCATCAACACACCCGCCGTTATTATCATTTTGATGACCTATTTCAAGGAAAACAAACAGCAGTGACCCGTTGTTCATTTTGAATAGCGTAAAATCAACACATGCAAACATTATTAAGGAGATTAGTGTTCTACACAGGAACTTCCACTTTATTTTCATTTTAGAATTTTGTATAGATATAAACAAATAAAACAAGCGACCCGCCTCGACTTCGCTTGGGTAGTATCTATAAATGTGGCGTTAATAAGATTAAAGGTAATCTTAGACTATTCAACCTACCAAATTTTCTATATGGTATTTCCATATTACAGACAGACACTTTAATTTTATTTATATGTTTAAATGATTGTGGTAGCGGTGTTGACGAGCTTGGGTTCCACTGACTTTCATGTAAGAAAAAAGTGCTGGAGGCGGCTGAAGTGAATACAATAGAATGGTCGAGAATAAATGTAGAACTCTATAGGCCACGGCATCCACTTACCATCAGGTGTACTAAAAATCTGCGACTGGCAATTGCCGCTGAATAATATGTTTTTCCCCAATCTTTCATATCTGGTTCTTTTCTTGCCCAAAGGCAAAGTAATGCATCAGCGAGCAAACGCAACTAGCGTTCTAAGCACAATACCGCGGAGGGGAAGACTGTACAATAATTTTAGATTTTAGTTATTACAGATATTTTGTTGTAATCAATATTTATTATAAATATGCTTTGTTCAAACAGTGTCTGATATAAACAGGAAAGACATCGAAACTACAATCATTATTAATTAATTAATGTCCACGTTACGATTCGGAGAATATGACGCGTTAGTATTATTTGACAGCGCGATTTGATTTCTATGTAATTATTATTTAAAAATAATATTACCCAATTTATAAGTCTATAAACCTATAGATGGTAAGAAAATTATTTGTAAAAGGTACAATATTAATTATATCTTACGATCTAGGACTTTCGTATACTATTAAAATTATCTTGCATTCATCAAGCTTTCTTCCTCGCAAAACTTCGTTGTGGAATCGTCTACCACCAGCGATTTTTCCGGACCGATACGACTTAGGGACCTTCAAGAAAAGAGCCTAGGCATTTTTAAACGGCCGGCAACGCACCTGCGATTCCCTTGCTGTTGTCTATGGGCGGCGGTCGACACTTACCAATTTATATTTCTGTACATGTTTAACTAAATAACTTTATATATTTATAATTCTAATATAGAAAATGGACTTATGACTAATCTTACTTTAAGGGCAAGAACTGGCCCCTGAAACACAGTTTAGTTTATTCTAGCTCGGGGTTCATGGAATCAATAAATTCATGTAAAAAGTTGTGTTATAAATAAAATAACATAAATTTTTAGTATTGTTTTAAATAAAGTAATTGCGTTAATGTTAAAATGTTGTACTCACCTATAATTTAAGTACATATATATAATGTTATAACAAAATG